>OZ005759.1:3322688-4033876 GCA_963930825.1 Silvanus unidentatus
AATTTGTTAAGTAAACGTTTGCCGCTTACTGTGCGATTAGTGCATGGGACTGCACCGCGTGGCTTGAAGAGTCCCAGTCATTTTGTGCCAGAACTTAGATTATTGTCGGTGTTTGAGGAAGAGCATGTGTTTGCGTTGCCATTGCAAAAAGAGAGTCAAAGTGTGACCGCTTTGCCATTGGCCGCACCCCTGAAACTGTTACGAACTCGGAACGATGAACAGTTGCGGGAGATGATCGAGTTTCGACGTTTGGTGGACAAGTGTATGAAATTGGCAAGCGATGTGGCCGATCGTATACAAGTGCTCGATGGTAAATTGGGCGATTCAAAGAAACATTCACCAAGTCAACCGGCAGAAGTGAAGAATGGCTATTTATTGAGACGTAGCGCTTCATCGGATTCAGCAAATCATCGCACGAAACACTCCCACCATCACAGGAAGGATGAAAATCGTATTCCTGTGCATACTAAAGACTATGATGAGATTGATCAAATTTATGATTATGTGCGTGGTTTCGCTCCGCTACCCAAGAGTATCCGTTCACCATTCTCTGATCCATCTCCATCGCTAACGTCGCACGGCTCCTCGACGCCGTCACACAATGTGCCCGATCTCAAGCCTGAACCGCCGCCCATCGAGACGATACCGACGAAGAAGTTACAAGCGGAGAAACGGAACCGGAAGGCGGCCTCGTCCACGATACGGGACAATAATGTGACCAAGGTGCATACGCACAATGAGAAATTGCCGCCTGGATTGCCGAAGTTGTATGTGAAGAATGGGCATTCGCAGCGCAGTCGTCTTTTAAGACAGAAAAGTGCGTCGCCGATGAAAGAGACGCCGCCAAGTCCGATCTCCAAATCGGGTTCACCGTTGTTTAATATACGATATAAATCGTTGAATAATTTACAACAGGCAATGGAGCTGGATGGGACATTGGATTCGAGTAATTCGGGTGGACGTGCATCCGGTGATTCTGGTGGCGGTGTTAAGCAACCAGAGAAAAGATCTCGTAAATTATCTAGACCTAGAAGTTTAACGAATTTAGTATGGGAAATACGGGAACATCCCGACATATCAATGCCTATGTTAGAGAAACCGAAAAAAATTGATGCAGCGGCCATAGTTTATAAAAAGAATTCAAAATATTCGATAAATGGACAGAGTCAAAGACGTGGTACACTTTATCTATAAATATTTTTCAAATCTATGTTATAATTAAATGTAATCCAGCTTGTGTTAGCTGTTTGTGATTTTGTATACATGTAAGTTTTTGATTTTACTACAATTATTTTTTTGATAATGTAAGACTTGTGATTTTTTAGTTGTAAGTTTTTTTGTTTTAATTAATTAAATTTAAGCAATCAACGATAACCCTTTCGAGTGGTTTGGGATTGTTTCCGAACGCCGTCCTTGGCATTTGAGTATATTAATAGAGACAATGACCTCAGTTTAGTTTCGGATGTACCGGACGTTGAAAAAAATCTCACTGTATACAGTCAAGCAGCAATGTACAAAAGAAAACCTCCTTCTTGGTCGTGTGTAATTTCACTCGCAATAAGTTACAAGAAGGCATGTGTGTGCATAATCAGGTGTGTTTTAATAATATTCTTTTCGGCTACAATAAACACATAGAGGAACAGTTGGTCATGGCATGTTTATATTGCTAGTCGCTCTTTAACATCAAAGAAAGACTAGCCAGTCAATCAAGCTGTACTCTGCCAAATGCGTTTGCAGGAAGTTAGGGTCTTTGACTGGCCTTACTTGGATGCATACATTATAAGTCTTCATTTCTTGAATTTCAATTACTTATGCACGATTAAAACAGCATTGAGTATTTTGTTTATTCTCTTTCTGCTCTTTAGAATTTTGTTGGTATTTCAGTAATTAAAATATCCATTCGTGGAATGATTTACGTGGAAATTAATGAAGAATGTTTGCGAACACATTCACACCTCAGGCTCGTACACACAAAATGATTACATTGTTTCAATTTGTTATCACAGTTTTATTGCTCATAAAAACCATTGCACTAGTATTAAGAATAGAAAGAAAAGGATAATTAAAATGCAATGACGGAACCCCGATGTAAATGGCTTTTTCAAAGAAATTTTATAAGAGAAAAAAATTCACCATTACTTCCTTTTATTTACGATTGCTTTAGTATTTCACAGAAATAATATTCTACCTCCTTGTTGAGTATATAGAAAAAGACTTACCTTTTGGAATGAAAGTGTATAATGATATGTGTTTATTGATTAACAATTACAGAAATCCCATTAACGGAATTCAGGTAATTATTATTTATTGGAAAACATTCGTTCGGATGAAAATCAGATTCAAAGGTGCAATTATATTGTGACCCTTACAACTATAACCATTAGTGTGTAGAATGAGTGGATTGAATTACAAGTAGTTAGTTTTACACATACCTTCGACATGTCACATGGACATATGTTGTATTTTAATTACGTGCTAATATCTAATGAGCATATGTACAAAGATAAAAACCATATAAAACTGCTGTAGAATAATAAGGAAATATTCAATTAAAAATTGCACAAGCGACCAAAGAACATTGAATCACAATTTTTTCTCTTTCTTTTATCAAATCCGACCGGTATTTAGTTTCGTTTCTATTAATTCACATAATTGGAAGGTGTTATCGATTGATTGTTTTGCCATAAAATGTAATTAGGCAATTACTGAAGCTTATTTCATCTGTGATGAAACCATGTCGTTTTATTTTTGTATTTTATATGATTACAATCATAAATTTATTAGAAGTTAGGTAATACAATTAATTAAAAAAATATAATACGTACGTGTAATGAAAGCATCGTGGAACATATCCTCCCCCACAGAAGTGATTGTTTTAGAAACAGAAAATGCCTTGATTGTGCTTTAATTTAGTAGTAAAGTACAGTAATGCTTTAAAAAAAAATATGAAAAACCTTTAAATAAATGTATATGTGTGCATGTACCCCTATATTTTTGGATCTACTATTATAAATGTTCTATATTGGCAATGTTTTCAAAATCCCGCCAATTGTACTTGAAATGTATCTATTTATTCTAATATTTGTAAAATAAAAAAATTCAAATAAGTTCATTGTGTTTGAATCAAATTGTTTATCAACACCTGCTGGAACGTTACTGATTATTGTTATTATATTTAACAGAAAGAATTGCAGCTTTGTTTCGTTGCCCATGGAAATAAGGTGGTTTTAATTAAAAGCGCTTTACAACTTAAATAACAATAATACAGTCTCTAATCAACAGGAAAAATCGCCATTTTGACCATATGTTTAGCAATTACTTTGGATAAATAATATCGCATATATCTGGTAAATGTTATTCGTTTACATTCTGAAACACATCTATGGATCGTAAAACACTTCTTACGGACAATGTATCCTGTTATACGACGGGACAAGTTTTATTTTCTACCATCAGACGTGGATGTATACTTAATAAAATGGAAATTTATGTTTGATATGGTTTAACGTATGTATCACTTGAAATATCTTTGTACCAAGAAGAGGATGTCAATAGAAAAACTGGAAAACATAGACCTGTGTATCTCATTGTTTTACACATTCTTCTGCTTTGTACAATATAAGTTTCCTTAAAATCCAATTTCTTTTGTTGTACAATTTAACAGGTGTATAAAACAGGATACAAAATCTACTTAATGGCATGCCGAATTTCTTTAGATCCTATTCATTTTCGAATTAAATGGAAGGCGAAACCTTCCGCATTCAAACATTTTTGCGTTTTTTAATGAACAATACGTATTTAATCACCATTACTAATTTTAAATTATAAAGAAAAACAGTAAGCATGTATGGTACTATAAATAAGAAGATGATAAATATGTATTCAATTTCGTATATGTAATCGACAGTTATTTTAAAGAAACGTAAGAAGGAGAGTCTTTTAATCTATTACGTACATCATCATTTCTTCGTTTCAATAAAAATATCATCATAACATTACTAATAAAATATTATTAGTTAATTATAAATATACACATACTCAAGGTAATAAAAAATATATGAACATCCTTGAACCTGATAATTTTTTGCAAAATAACACAACAAACTGAATTATAAATAGATGTGTACACACATACAATACGAAAAAAATACGAGCGATCGTTAATAAAAAGACGCGCTTTTTGTAATTGCCATTGAAAATTTTTCTAGTATTAGTAATTAAGTGGTATATTACAATGAGCATGCAGAGTTAGTGAGGTAATCAATTTATCAGCAGTCGTGTGTGGAATATTATAATTTTTTTCAATGTTGGAATATTTTTCACTTGATTTCAGCGCTCATCAACTGGACATATTCAACATATAAGCAAGTTTACTTGGCATTTATGGCCTAGTAGAAACTAGAAACTCTGTTATAAATAATAGCATATATGAAATGATTTTAATGTACATTTGTGATGTCTAATTACGAGGCAATAATTTCAATAAATAACTATTTATATAGCCATTAACACGATATATACACATCAGAAAGTGGCGCTCGTTCATCTGTGTCTGCCAGCCTCCTGACCTATAAAAATACCGAATGACCTTTTTCAACCGATTATTATAGTTTTCTTTTTGGAAAATTTCATACAGACATATAGATTTTCTATATAGAAGGTGTAATTTTGCAAACAGGGCGTGCAATACACGCAACTATTATAATATATGCCTCTATTATCATGGTTTGCATTTAGAAAGTGGTAGTAAATTAATTGTTTTCATCCAAATGCAATTGTGAGGGTCCAGATTCAGAAATGAAATAAACGCGCTTGTAATACACAAATGCTGGAAATTTATTATATATAGATAGAACAATTTACAAATATACCTTCGTGTTATAGAAAGTGATTATGTAATTAGAAATGGGGCGTTTTTAACATTTATCATATTTTATTATTACAAGTACATCATCAAAACGTTTAGAAAAGCGGTACTTATGTTATTATACGACTTTACAGATTGTTTAGCTCTATATATGAAATTATCCTCGAGTCAAATTAGCAGTGCATGTTAGAAATGTACAGGGTGTTGTAAAATCAAATTCTTTTCTATGGATTCCTTTGGGGTACAATGTTATGAGGTGCGTAGAATAACATTCCCTGCATTATTGTTGTTAAAGATGTAATTTTCTCTTTTTATTTACAATCAGAATTCATTCATTTACTCTGTGTTTCAGGTTCTCTTTTTTCAAAATTCTAGGATTATGTTTTTGTTTTTTGTCCTGAGGATATTAAAAAGGTACAACTCATAACAGACTCTTGAATTGTTTATACTTGGAAAATGTTTTTATTCAGTCCTTCAGGATAATAACATTTTCATTCAAATTTGTATCTCTATCGACCCCTTTACTAATAATACCGGCAAATTTGGTTGGAATGAAGAATATTTCTACTACACAACATTCTATTTTCGCTGAGGCTCGAATAGATGGCGATAGGGCCCAGATTTAAAAATTTACATATCAGGGATTTGAATATACGACTTTTCTTTAAATTTTCACATTCCTCTATTCGCTTCTAAATAATTTCACAAATAGTTACTTTTCTATACATGTATAAGTAGATTTAATAATACTGTTTACAGCAAATTACATCATATTTGAACAACAAGACACTTCAATTAGTACAATGCTAGATTATAGACAATTTTATTATCATTTAGGGCCAACTTTCAATAATCTTCTAAAATGATTGATTAACAAATAGGAATTTTTACAAAAATAATTATGCGTTGTACCTCAAATATAATAAATTCGATGGCGAAGAGAATATAATACAAAAAAAATACTTATTACAATGAACATTTACAATAATCTATCAACGGTTATTCAAGCAAACTAGATATTAAAGATTCTATATAGATGTAGTCTAATGTTCAATTTTTATACATGTCACATAATACTTTCTCCATTGGTGTATTTCCTATGGTTTTCTGAAAAAACACCGCTTCTATCCGGGAAGCCGGAACGATTCTTAACAGTGGCAACATAAGAAGAAGTCTTCCAAACCGTGCTACTTGGCCAGGAAGCTGAGTACGACAATGTTGCCACAGCATTACTTGGGCTTGGTCTTGTAGATTCTCTATTTGGCTGGGGTCCTTCAAGCCTCTTGTTTCTAAAGGCGGAAAAAATTCGTCAATCAAAATTAGAAATCACATCAATCACTTTTGACATATAAAAAAAAACGTAAAAATTCATTAATGCATTTTCTATTACCGCTAATAATCCTTATAATAAATCTACCGCGCTTAATCAAATACGAATACAATTTTCTTAAAATCACAATAGAAGAGATATTGCCAGAAAAGGCATTTAACCGTCCAATTCGCACATATTTTAATACACAAGATGCCAAACAACCGTTTAATGTAATTAAATCTATAGAAGATTTATTGTATATTAAAAAAGAAAATGCATCAGAACGGGAATACTTTTGGTCAAACAAAAAATCAAAAAAAGAAATAAGACAATTGCAGAAAGAAGCGATGGAAAAGTACCTCAATCCGAAAATCGATCCGTGCATTGATTTTTACGAATTCGCTTGCGGTAATTGGAAAAATTACTACACAGTACCGGCGGATCGTGCCTCCTACGACACATTTGAAATAATTCGAGAGAACCTCGATTACGCCCTTAGGGATTTACTACACAACACCAACGAAGAGACGATAATCACATCGAAATTTTACGAAAACGTTCAATGTCCTAATTATCTCTACGAACTAAACGACACCAGTGATGCCACATTGAAAGCGAAAAACCTTTACAAATCTTGCATGCAAGAGTCCGTGATTCAGGAACGTGGCGTTGATCCATTGATTAAAGTGCTGGACCATTTTGGCGGTTGGCCAGTGATCGCTCCCCACTGGAATGACAACACTTTCCACTTGACAAATTTACTGGCAAAACTGCGCTTATTCAACAACGACGCTCTCTTCGCCCAATGGATTGGACCCGACATGAAAAACTCCAACGAATTCATCATCCACATCGACCAGGCTGCTTTAATACTACCAGAAATCGAATTCTACTTACAAGACACGAATATTGTCTACATGAAAGCGTATCGCGTCTTTATTCTAGCAATCGTCTCCTTCCTGTCCCCAATTGATGGGCAAGTGGAGAAAGACGTCGACGATATGATCGATTTCGAAAGGGACCTCGCAAAAATAATGACACCTCCTGATGAGCGCCGAAATTTGTCCGAATATTACATCCGAACGGACATTGCTTCACTTTCCCTCTACTTTCCGCAATACGATTGGCACAATTACTTCAAGATTGTGTTAAAAGAAAATTTTGATATCGACATTCCGGTGGCGTGCTACTGTGGCAAATATCTGCACCATTTGGTGTACTTATTAACAATCACTCCGCCGAGAGTCATCCAGAATTACTGTTTATGGCGATTCGTCCGTCATCGAATCAACAACATGGATAATCGCTTCGCTAAAGCTAAACAACGTTTCTACAACATCCTATTCGGCAGAGAACAACAGCCCTCCCGATGGCAGTTCTGTATTAATCAAGTAAACTCGAACATGGGCATGGCACTGGGTGCATTGTTCGTTCGCAAATATTTCAGTAAGACCAGTCGTTCGGATACCATTGAGATGACAGAGCGACTGGAGGAGGCGTTCCGAGACACTCTGTTAGAGAACAGTTGGTTGGACAATCACACAAAAGAGTACGCTAGAATGAAGATTAATAAAATCGACTTAAAAATCGGCTATCCTGACTTTATCCTGAACCCTACCGATTTGGCGAAACGCTATCAAGACGTGCACATCCATCCGAATTGCTTCCTAGAGAACATTCTAAGTGTGCAACGGCACTTAAGTCGGGCGGAACAGAAACGCATCGGAACGGAAGTGAATCGGACATTGTGGAGCACCCCGCCAGCCGTTGTCAATGCCTATTACAGTCGAAACAAGAATCAAATCATGTTTCCAGCTGGAATGTTACAGCCACCGTTTTACCATCGACATTTTCCGAAAGCGCTTAATTTTGGCGGGATTGGAGTGGTGATTGGACATGAAATAACGCACGGTTTTGATGATAAAGGCCGTTTGTTTGACCATTTGGGCAATTTGCATTTATGGTGGCGTGAATCGTCGATGAAGATGTTTTCTGATAAGTGTAAATGTTTTATAGATCAATACAGTAAGTTTGTGTTGCCAGAAGTCGATGTTCCTTTAAATGGCTATTTAACACAAGGTGAAAACATTGCTGATAACGGCGGTTTAAAGCAGTCATTTCGAGCCTACGAACGATGGCTAAGAGATAATAAAAACGCCGACGAAACATTACCCGATTTTAATTTCACCAATCGACAATTGTTTTTCCTGAATTTCGCTCAAGTGTGGTGCGGGCAACAGAGATTAGAAGCCGCTAAAAGACGAATGAAAAGCTCCGTACACGCTCCCGGCATTTTTCGAGTTCTCGGTGTATTAAGTAACTCAGAAGAATTCGCTAAGGCTTTTAATTGTCCAAAAAACAGTCCAATGAATCCCGACTTGAAGTGCACGATTTGGTAGTTGGAATAAATGTGTTAAGTTTTCTATTTACCTGCTCTGAAGAGTACGATGGCTTTGAGACAAGCAAATTCGGCAGGATCTACATGAACAGACTTGAATCGAATTAAAGTGTCTGCTAAAATCCGAACATCACTAGTCGAATGGCCGTTTTTAGCGTGCTCATTTATGTTGAATAATGGACTCGCTGACACATCTAAAGGCATACACCATTGGATGGCGTTTAGAAGGAACAATTCACTCCAAGCCTCCTCCAAAAGGATCACCTGCGAAAACAACTCACTCATTTATAGAAAATGTCAATAATGCAAGATTTCCTACTTGATCCCGGAATGGTAAACTGGCGAAACTGGGTAAATTCTTTGCCCATTTCACCGCCATAAACAGGAGTCTGGCCGACGTTTCGTAAATTGTCTCATGCGAAGATGGATAAAGACTTGTAAGGCTAGCTGGATGGGGTTCCGGTCTAACTGGTCCACTACTCGATGAAACGCCACATCCTGACGTTGGAGTGTCGTCCTCTTCATTAGTCACGTCTATGCTTTCTTCTATAGAGACAATGGCATCAGGTGAATTATCACGGTAATTAGAAAACAATTTTTTATTGTTCACGTTAATTAAACATGGCCATGTTAGAGAGGGTTGCGTTACGAGAGAATACAGTGGTAGCCTTTTAAAATAAAATTAGCCAACCCTGCTTGAATGATGTAATTTAAAATAGCCGACTTTGAATTTATTCAAATTGAATTTATTAAATTTAGCAGAGTGTTTCGTTTCCGGCAGTGCACAAGCTTTCACCCTTGCCTTCTCTCCAATTCTATCTCGCACAAACATTAGGTCTGTGTGTTTTGTCTCGTTGTATTCCCTAAAGAATAATTAGTAACTGAATGTCACTTGTGCATAATCCAACTAGACGAATACATTAACAACATTGATTTGTCGAATTGAATTTTGTGTTAGAGCATCGCAACATTTTGACATTGCAAAATTCATCAAATTAAAGTCCGAATTTTTTTATTATTCGAATGAAATATTATCTATCCTCACCGTCATTGTCGCTGCCATTATCCTTGTTGGGGGTTGGTTCTCTGTTCGGTACAGGCGGCGGCACCGGCGGCAAAAGACCGGGTCCGTATCGAGCCGGTGACAAAGCCATAGTCAGAGAAACAGGTGGTCTGAAATAGTCCACAAAAAGACCAAACAAATCTATAATAAAAATTGGAAAAAATCGCTCGTGCATGCACTACTTCGCTAGAATTTTATTTCTGACTTGATATGGAAATTCATCGATCAAAAGATTGAAATTAAGCGAAACGAAAAACCGTTTGAAGCTTTAACGTCTGATAGATAGCGTCACATCAAAAGCTCCAACGATTTATGTGCTCCGCGCGCTCTACAAATGCATGTGTATTTAGTTCATTAAGTAAAGGATCGATGAAAACTATGCCTTAAATAATGCTAAACTGTAAAAATAAAATATATAGTGGGAGGTACTCACCCGAACACGCCAACAGCCACTGCAGCTTCACGTAAAGCTCTCTCTTGTTCCGCGCTCATATCTCGCAGGGTCTCCGGTCGTATTGTGGCCGTATTCCTTGGTTGCCTTTCATTTTGAACAGCTAAAATTATAACTTTTTAAGAACAGTTATCAAGACAGTGTCAAATCTAAGAGTGGTGCTATTTAAAATTATTGTTTTCCAACACGTGCGCCTTAAAGAGACGGTCTTTTATTAAACGCTCTTTTTGGTGTAAATGTTTAGCCCCGAATGCGGTTCAAAATGCGAACGTGACCAAACCGCTTTGGTATTTGCACGATGGGGTGCCTATTTGTTTGTCGCGTTACCCTTTCACACACATCTTCAAAAATCGCCACGTGCCTCTAAATCCGTCAACGTTTTTCATACGCATGCAAAACGTATGTAAAATAATTGAGCGTTATGTTCAAATGATGCTTCACTTATAATTTCTCAGCGAAATGGTTTTGTTACGTTAATGAAGTAGAAGATAAAAGCAAAGCGGTTAGTTTTTAGCTCAATTAGAGATTTTAATACACGGGTATTTATAACATGACTGTATCTAAAAAAGTGTAGAAAGATCGCTATTTATGGAGGTTGAAAAATAATCGAATCTTTCTCTTTTCTTTCTTTTTCAAGTCTAATGATGACACATAGCAGTTATATAAAAAAAGAAATGAGCATCCTATATACTGATTAGAAGAGAAAACACAAAGCCGAGCGAACAACAACCGCCCACAGAACAAACAACTTCTAAACTTCCTTTGGTTATTACTCATTCAAATTTGGTAAAGCTTTGTGTGTCGACGCCATGTAAAACCCTTAAAAATAATTTCCACACCGTGTGGTCGACACAAAGACGCAAAATAAAGCAGTCAACAACACGGCACGTCGTCGGTGCCCTGAAAAACCCACCCCTGCTCATTCCCTCACATCTTCTCCAACCTCCTGGCATCTTTCATTATGATTATATAATTTTATTGCTGTCTCCTTCTTTATTGAAATGCTAACTGCATTCCTAACGGTGTGGAGGCGGTTGTTGCCTTTAACAGTTTGTCGTAATAATTGGTTGAGTTAAACTGACAAAGGGCCGAAATGAGAATTTCTATTCCGTCGCTTAGCGTCGGATGAAACGTGTGTTAGCCTACGGCTCCGTGCCTTTCTATTAGCTTCATTTATATGAAAATTACAATGTGATAAAGCACACTAGCTGTTTGTTTCGATTCCAAAAGGTGTTTCTTGTCTACCTTAGTCAGAGCAGCGAGGCCTTTCATGTTATTCTCTGTAGGGAACAAATGTTTATTGCTCAAAAGTTTCGACAAAATTAAACATTTTATGGGAAAAGCACTTGAATTATGTCCGATTTAGGTAGAGAAATTTCCATCGATTTATAATTCACGCTCATTTATTTTAATTACAATGTCATCGTGTTTCTTGGGCTGTTAATATTTAATTGATCAGAACTGAAGTCTAGACAGGCAACTTGAAAAAAAGTCATAATTTAAATTTCGACGATGTAGGATTGTAAATTCACAGTAATTTGGAGGAGACATAAAATTTAAAAAAAGAACAAAATTCAGCCATACATCCAAATACATAAAATTGAAATAAAAAACCAACTCTCAGCGAAATCCCATTCATACAACGTGAATTTAAATTTAAAATTAATAACGCCGACTCACTAATCCAGGAGAAAACAGGCAAAGACCATCAAAAACAATTTCATTCCAGCAAATCACAGGACTCCATGACCATTTCATAGCCATCTATTCAAGATTGTAAATTACAGCAGTGTTATACGCATGCGATTTTAGCCGTTTTCTCGTTTAGAATGTGCCCAAATGCATGGACATTTAAATGTAGATGGAGGCATCCTAAACACCGTATCCCGGGAGTTTTGGTAGAGCGTTTGGTGGGAATTAACCAGCTTTGAATCACATTAATCAGCGTCTTCTAAATCCCTAGCTATAGCTGTTTGTTACAGAGTATGAAGGCAACGCCTGTTTGTGTTACGATACCTTCACCCATCCCCTGATGGTCGTGAATCGCGACAGTTCCTCCATCAGCGTAGAATATTTTACATAATCACAATACAACAGCAGAAACGCATTACCCATTTCAAACAATATAACAACGAAATTATTTTACAACAATCGATTCAGTTTTATCAGAATGGAACAAAACGATCTTGATTACAATAAAATTGTATAATATTTGCTGATAATGGATTATATCATAAATTTTCCATTAACGTGAAAAGATTTACTCCTTTCCCAGCTTTATAACGATAAAGTTTGTTTAGCATTAGAGCACACCTATATGAGATATAAATTCCCGGAGCTATTCAGTATGCAGAGAGCACAAGTGTTGAAGAACTTGGAAATTCTGTAATGTTCATCGAGAGCTTTCTCACTTCTCCCAGGACCTCGCTCTCCTAACTTTCATCCTTTACTTCATCCTTCTTTACCCAACCCCGTTGCACACACACAAATCCTCTCCGCTACTCTAACACAATATACAAAAACCCCACCCCCAACCAAGGATGGAGCTGTGCTGTCTAATATCGCTCCAACGCACATCCGATAATTTAATAACGCTTTCGAAATTTAGTCTTGCCCTTTATTCATGAGGCGGCCGTGTAATAAAGGAAATTGGCTGTTTGAACTTACCATCTTTGTTCATACCCATGGCGAGGCATTTCTTCAATCGGCATGCTTGGCACTGGTTCCTGTGGGCCTTGTCGACAATGCACCGTCCTGTGCCCGCTTGGCACCTGCAACAATTACGGACGATTGTTATACATAGTTTAATAGAGGAAGTTCCACAATATTTCTGACATGTCAAAATTTTCATCCTTATATAAAATGGTTGAAATTCCCTTTTACTTTGCATTCATTTATCTACGACATTTGGCAGTGTTTCCACAAAAATGAAGTCGGAGAAAATGAAACAATTCTTCTCTCAAAAAATGATTTATACATTTTTTATGTTGTTTTTGTATAAGAGGAGGCTCTGGGTATACCGAGGGGAATATAAAATAGGTTCGTAATTGTCCGTAAGAATGGGGAAGGACGTTAGATATATCAGAATGGCAAGTGTCGCTGATGCTATATACCAGCACACCTGATGCCCCTGTTATAGATTACATGCAGAACCGTGCCGTAAAACCACCCTGTGTCAAACCACCCTTTTAAATGCCCCATTGATCTTGTCATACTGCTAAATGCACACAAGGGCTTCAATGTTAAACGCTTTACATGTTAAACAAAAAAAAATACACTCGCTTATATGTTATACAGCATACAGTTATTTTTTAACTATGCCATAAAAATTCTATTGTAAAAACTGTATCAATTATGTGCGCCAAATGTACATGCCCATAAAAAATCCTGTAAAATAGTATTAGAACAATGCACGTAGAAAATAAAGTCTTTGCTACAGGTCTCATTAAACCAGATGGAAAACAGTAAAATCCAAATCCCGCATGAAACTAGTAACGAACAAGTTATAAGTGTATTTATCCCAAAAGTGGCACCATTTCTATTTAGGATCCAGATATGTACCTATAAGCATGCTCCCAAAGCTAGAACGGGACATGTGTTTTAGTGGAAAACACTTTATTCTCTATATATGTATAGAAACGATATAGAGACGCTATTGCTGCAGCAGGGCTCATCTTGTGTGCAAGTGTGTCCCCGGGGAAAATCCCTGCTGGCTGCTCCGAACGCTGGGAATCATCTGGTGAACCGGGATTTACCGTCAACTTAAATATCGAAAAGCTATTGGCAACAGAGCCGGCCTCCACGTATATATATATCGACACAATTCATAAAAAACAATTCGATTTTCCTTTTTTTTGAATAAAATCAACATTTCATTAATTCTCTCTCTCGTGTACTATAGAGAAAATACGTGATCCACAATGTAAAACATTTTAATTACGAACCGGAATAATCCATTTCTAATCATCAACTTCATGGTGCGCCCTTTGTACTCTAATCTCGTTACAGAAATCATGTTCGCTTACTGAATGGACGCTGACCAATCAATACGGATTTAATACACGAGTATGAACACAAACAAACGATGGAAACTGGAATATACAAAATTGGACACAACGAGATGAATTGAAAAATAAAATGAGATGTCATGTTGACGTGTTAAACTACCGAAATAAAATTTATTTTTAAGATACCGAATTTTTAACATCTTTTTGCCGAGTGGAAAAAGTCGATTTGAATACGGCCCTGTCAAGGGCCGGAAAAGCTCATGAACTATACTTTATCGCGGTGGACTGCGTTGGAAAGAGGCAGTGAATGTTGTGGTGCGGCAGCAGATGGGAAAAATGGGAAACCTTCTCTCTATACTATTTCCTTCCGATGGGATTTAGAAGAATACATCCCTTTTATAGCTCCCGTCACATTGTTATAGTTCGCCGTGACTCTGTCTTGTGTGCGCTCGGAAAAACGATGGGAAGGAGCAGGATGGTAATAGCCGCGACAAGAAAACATTTCAGACCTATTAAATTGGAGATACAGTGTCACAGTGGGGTTCTCGGAAAATGATTAGTGCCAACCAAAGTACAATAAAAAAGGAAAAGAAGACGGAGCCAAGAATACCATTTAGAGTTGTCTCGTTTCTTCCAAAGCATGCCCGTGATGGCGGTTATGTTGCCGTATAAGTAAACGTTAGAAAAGAGAAACAGGTAATGGAGGATAAAAATAATAGGAATCGATCTAGCTGAAATGCTTTTGAGTGTTGACAGGATTTAGAAACTTTTAACGAATAGGCTTTTGGAGAATTGATATAATTTTATAGCTTTAGCTGTGAGCGGAATACTTTTTTCTTCCATCGACTTTATATGGCCTCTTATATTTTTTCTTTTATTATATTTCGATTTGTTTTCGTGGGATACAACAGAGTTTTCGGATTTCTTATTGTGCTGTGATATATACATCACGATCGGGCTAAATGGCATCTTTGCACAGTAAGCAAAAGCAGGGAAAGTCTCTTCGAGTTGAATGGCAGGACATTTCGTCATCGAAAATGCGCCGTACAAGCTTTAATTGAATTTTGCTGAAGGAGATTTATTTTTTGCGATTCTTTGGTAATACTTTATGATTGCTGGCATGGAAAATTTGCATACGCACGATTTTATTTCTATTCCCGTTTGGAATGTTTGAGGTATAAATGTGAACGATTTACCTGTAAATCAATTTTCTTCTGACTGATCTCTTGAAGAAGCCCGAACAACCGTTGCAGGCTAAGATTCCATAGTGTTTTCCCGAACTGGTGTCTCCGCAAACAACACAAATTAGGCCCGGCGTTCCTTTTTTGGTGGGAATGCTCCATGGGGGCGGCGGAGTCCTGGAGGCTTGGACTAGAGTTTGGGAATTTGGCAGGCAAAGTGCCAACGGATGATCGCCATCTGAAGCATAACATTCGATGCTTGATGGGGATGTTCGTAAATCTGGAAAAAATGTTGAAATTCGATTATTTTTGGTGAAAGTTCGAGGAGAATTAGGGTACCTAATTCTGGTGTTCCACTTACATTACAAGCACACACAGAATGTATTGAGTTTATAAAATCAGTTACAGTCAAATTGATATTAGAGTATTAATCAAGTGTGTGCTTGATTATCATTTGAATGGGAGGGTTTATGGCTCTCTCCCTGGACCCATATGTCAAATTTTATTTTGACCCCTCATGTTTACAGATGCGCCTCACAATTATAACAATGTTAGACACTTAAACTGTGTAATCAATTTGTTGGGAGATTGATAAAAGATTGATTCATGCATTTTTAAGTCTTTTTAGGGTAAAAAATGGGAAATTATATGAGATATAAGAAATTTTTGGTTAACTATCAAGTTGCTCTTTTGAATATTTTGACTATTATTTTTTGTTTTTGCATTGGAATTTCTCTGCATTAAAAGAATAAATGGAAGTTGAATCCAATGCACTTTCTTTAATTCTTTTAAATCAAACAATCAAATAAGAGCAAATCCCTTTAATACCTGACTTAAAATTAAGTCTCGTATAAAAATACATTTCCATAACAATAACACCATGGTCCCTTGACAGTTAAATGGGAACTGGTGCCATATGTAAAGTGTTAGAAAATACTTTTGCTTGGGAGACTATCAATGTCCATACAAGAGTTCACATTTGGACAGTTGAAAGAGTTGTTTTTGATGCTTACATGTGTATAATCATGTGTATAAGAGAGAAACTATCAGAGACCCAATGGGATTACTGAGTGTCTCTATTTAATTCTGGTGTATTAATTTGTATTATATGGGGATAAAGTGGTGGCATTATGATAGAAAGTTAGGTTGGGATTTAAGGGTGAACTTGCGACCCTTTTGTAACTTTACTAGGGTGTCGAATGCACATCGATATTATACCATGTGGTCAAGCAAATTAAAAATCTATTACAACCTACATAGAGATTTACCTAGAGGATTTTTGCCAAATGAATGATTGGTGTTATCTCTACCCTCATTTTTATTCTTTACACTTTAAAAATTCAAATTTAGGAAAAATTATTAGGAAATAGTAACCAAAAACAATGGGATTTTTTCAAGTTTGTAGAGAGAATAAATAAAATAAAATTTTGAAAAATTTCCTAATAGAAAAAAATTTAAGCCAAAAAAATGGATGAAAAACATGCATAATTAATTGAATCAGTTAACTTACCGGAGGGATGATGGGGATGCTGTTCCGGTGAGCATGGTTGATGTAGTGGCATGATCGAAGCAGGTTGCGATACAGTACAATCCATTACAGTGAAACTTTTCAATCCCAATGTTTCCCAATCTCAATTTTTGGGACTTAGAAACATTTTTTCTCTTAAGATAAAAATTTTCTCAAAAATTTTGATTTTACCCCAGGAAAAGATTTGTTCACCGATTTTATTAAAAAATATACAAATAATTCTTTATAATCACTTTATTTTGATATAGTTTCGTTAACACTGTATTATGATGTTTACTGGTGTTGAGGGTGGAAAACAAGTGAGCGATAGAACTGATAGGAGTAGGAGCCTCTACTCTATAATATGAATTGTGGGGTTGTATGTGTATTTGGTGGTGTATCATCTATGGGCGGGATCAGAAAACGTTACCCTGTATTTAACTTCTGTTCCAGCACGCGGCTGCGCTCTATTTCTCTTCTCGTGCCACCATCAACCCCTTTTTAACTTGATGCTTTTACTGTTAAAATTCACATAGACATTAGCTGTAGAAGAACGCAATTTCTCTTCGAGGGAGAAATCGCTACATGTCTACCGGGTATTAAGGGACTATTTTTTTAACGAAGGGATGAACATTTAAATGTGTGCCTAATTAATAAAATTTGCTTGCAGTTGGGAAAGTTTCAACAATATTAAATGGGATCAATTAGTTGGCTGTGCATTTAGAACATACCCTTTCCGGTAAGTAGATGGTCTTGTCATTTTTGCAGTTCAGTCTGTGTCTCAGAGATTGATCTGTGAACCGTGGTGGTTGCTAGAGCAGCACTTCTATTGGTTGTAACGCATTAATCCCATTGGCGTATCGTGCTCTTTACTGGCATTGGCGCCCCACCCATGTTATTCCTGATGACCTCTGCCTTTAGTCACAAATAAAACAAAAAAATACTCGAATACCGACTAACCCCCTTTTTTTAGTTTTATTTTTTGTTTCAGTGTGTGGCAAATTTCTACTCGGTAGATGACATTCATGCATTGTGGTGTAGGTATAACATGTCTACCTTATGTGCACGTACATCAGTGCACAAAGCTTATCAGCTTACCTTCAAAATTATTATGCTTGACATAATAGATACACGATGAAATGTATCTAATAATTAATTTAGATTCTTAAGATTAGATTTAATGATCAGGTTTAGGTAAAAGATTGTCATTAATGACTATAATATCCCTATACCTATAGTAGGTAGGTAGGTATGTATGTCAAATGTGAATTTTCAAAACATTCAAAAGGTAGGTCTGATTGTGAATAAAATACAAAATTTGTAAGTATACACACACACCTTGGAGAAAAGGGCATTTTTGTCTCCGTGTGTAATCCTGTATTTTTGCCATTTATTTATGGGAAGGTAATTTTTAAGACAACGAGCCAACGAACTGAAAAAGCTTAAAGAATTGTAGTGTTGGACAAGACCAGAAATCTTGTCAAAAATAGGAAAATCTTGTCTTGTTTTTCGAGACGAGACTTTTTAAATGTCTTCTTAGCATTATTAAGTCTGGACTTGTATTGCCAGACTCTTGCAATTTCTTGTAGTCTTGCAAAATGACGATATGAATTCAAAAATTCACTATCTACCTTACCTTACTTCAAAAAATGCTCAATAACTATAATTTAATTATAAATGTCATTTATTTATTATAATTGAGTGTTTTTTATTTAAAAAATTTAAATTTCTATATTTTTTAACTCATAGAATTTTGGTAGGTAAGTGTTCTTCGAGACAAGAAATCTTGCGCCTTGACGCGTTGCGAGGGAATACCCATCAAGATTGTTTAAAAGGCTTGTTTTTCAAAATTCTTGCATCATCATTATTAAATCTGGTCTTGTCTTCTTATGAGGAAATTGAGTCTTGTTTTGTTCTTGTCTTGCTTTTTTTTTCGGGATAAGACAAGCTAAGACTTCCAATACTCGAATTGACGAAACGAGTGTTGTATATTTTGGTGGTATTATTTTCTGATTACTGAAACGTTCTCAAAGTGTGTTTTTAAAATTAATTGAACAAATCTATTATTGCATATAGTTGTGTTTAGTTGCACATTACATAGCAGTAGGTAGGTAATAAACGTAAAATGGGCATCCAATTCCATTCCTCTCTACAAATGGATATTATAATACCATTTAGATGGTTAGGTATAGTTGTTTATGTGTGTAAATTCCAGTCGAAATAATTTCTCACCACATTACCACATTGCACAGAATGTAATTGGAGATGTAAACGATATGACTATGCAATTCATTATAAATACATTGTTCATTACCTTCCCTAATGTAATTTAAAGAGTGCTACATACAGCCTCTTAATACGCAACCCCTTATAGCTTTGGTCATTCGATGAACAAGCACAAATAGGTGACGAGATATATTTGAACAGTTTATGTTATCGCTCATGCACACAGGATGCACAAAACCATTTTTTTACGGATCCTTTTCCTACATTCATGACTGTGTAATGTATAAATGGTAAATTTTTATATTCTACCTTTTATTTGATTGTGTTTAAAATCCAACAGAGCGAGTGATTACGTTTATAACGCTTGTTGAATTTTATTTGGTTTTATAATTATTTATAAAATTTAAAACACTGACCATAACAATATTAAGGTACACCCTTATAATAAAAACATTTCAAAATGTTTATTTCATAATTTTTTTTATATCAATAACAAGTTAAAATGATTAGCTATCTATTTTATTGAAATTATATTTGTTTATTCAAACAAAAAGGGAAAAACAATGATGATTATGACATTTTCGCTGGAATATTTATTTAGAATCATGCCACAATCGACGTATAGGTAAATCTAAATTTATAAATCCATCATGTTACTCATTTATGTTCATGTCAAAGTCAATATTATTCAGTTGTGTGTATGCTATATTCGTAGGCCCCCGCAACAATAATAAAACACAAAATGTCCAATACAATAAATTAATTGAACCGTAGAAAATGCACCTCACTCACGCCCCTATTAAACAAATATCTATATCCCTCTCTTCTAGCATACAACGGTAGCTGCATCCCACATTGTATAGTACATTTTGAACTATAATAACGATGTAGAAAATAAAATAGAACGATTGAACCATCAACTCAGCAGGTGGCGAAAGGTCCTGCAATTGACGTTCTCATCCTTCCTTCAAACTCATTAATTCGATTTTGCAAAATCGGGCACGTGTTTAAGCCAGATAAAAGGTCAATTCCGATTTGCATCATCTTCTTTCCGCTCTGTCAAAACAGTGTGTTTGTTCGATTAATTGTAAAAGACGAAAAATGCCGCTTATCAGGATGCAAACGGGGCGAAATGAATAATTATGTAAATCGAATAAGTGCAAGTCTCTGTATTTGGCGGTAAGCATGTCCGTTAGTCAATAAGCACTAAAATTTATTTAAATACCCAATGTGCACATATAAATAACGTAAGCATCGTAATATTTAGTGCAGTGTGGTCGAGAGGGTCAATCACTTGAACACAGTTTCGCACTATCTTTGATTAGTCCGCCAAGTTGCGCCAAACTCCAAAGTGATGTATTGCATCATCGACGCCTGCCGTTCCATTTAATCTCCATTGCTCCTCTCACATTCTCATCTGTATGTGCATTTTGATTTGGATTTCACCGTACGAATAAATCATGTACAATTTACATTTTATGATTGCCCAACTGGCTCTCTATTTGGGCCTTCTAATACTTTATAGCCGAAAATAGAAAGTTTTCTAATTTAATTTGAAGTCAAAATGAACAACAACAAATTCCGATTGGGTTGTAGTGTATTCAGGATTGTGTGCTTGTGGCAATGATGATAGGATCGGGAAGTGTTTGAACAAAACATCTCGAAAAGTGGCGAGAGAATTCTCAGCTTGTTGCTTTGATTTGATGTGAAGTTCCCCTAATTTACATTCAAGGGCTGTACGTGGCACCAGCCACTAGTCAATAATTGACAACGACAGAGTGGGACGGCTTGTAGGTGGCCAACGAAGAATTTCAATCTGGAAATGCACACACAATTTAATAAATTTTATAAATAGATGCAAATCTGGAAGTTGACACATAATTCATTGAAATAATTCACTAATCCATATCATTAATAAACAATAACCCTCTAAAATCAATAACTGATATTGGATAATAAATAGAATTTGGTGCACATAGTGTGTAGTGTTATTTATGTTATTGGTGTGATCAGGTGTTACATAAATGACCATCGACATACCATCGGAATCGGACTTTACTATTTGAACACGTCCAACTTCAACAGCGCAGCCACAGCATTGCAATCAAATTACATGATTGAGGGGTTTGCTAGTAATCAGGATTTAACGGCTGCCTTTTACACCCCCCTCTATACAAGTTTCTTTTTCTATTATTTCTATAGTCTGTAAGGTATTGGTGTAGTGCGATGCAATCACAGGCGATTACTTTTAATAGAACTCGTATATAAAAGGGTCTTTCAACTTGCCCAACAATATTTATACCCATTTTTCTATCAATTTAAATACCAGTGGTATTATTTTGGAAGTTGGATAAAGTGATGAGGGTGAAACGTTATGACAGGCCAATATAAGTAACTATTTCACCGAGTTATATAACAAGCTCATTTCGTGATTACTCCGGCACGGTCAATGGAAATTTATTGCGTGCAATTTCTGTACAGAGGAATGATGATGATTGATTTAGGATTAAATCGTTGAAAGCGAAGGATTTTTTTCCTATAAGTAGTGAACATTGAACAAGTTTTGTTTTAATTACAAATTGAGATCAAACTTTAGGTATTTTAATTATAGAAAACAGCGGAGGAAGTTACAAGTTAGATTGGAGTATTGTTTTTTATTGCAAGTTTGTGTCTTCCGTCCACCGCCACCAATTCTGCTCGTCTCTCTTTAGATAAAAGGGAAAAAGAAAGCATCACGAATAGAACAGGAATGGAATGCTTGCTGAGTTTGTGATTGAATTATCGGGTCAAATAAAATCAGAGGCACAAATTGAATCAGGCATAAAGAGATTGTCACCCATTACTATCACATTCAATTCTATACCATTCGCTCTCCCAGCTAACTCTCATTTGCCAATTGTAAAAGCCCTGAAGCTGTGACGGGTGAATTCTTTAATTTGAATAGGTAATTTTGGTTCTGACTGTAACTAAAAAAAACTGCAAAAAGGCAAATGAAGTTGATATTTACATTTAGAATGTGTTGATTAGAATGTGTTGATGCATTTATTTCAAGATAAATATGATATTTTTACACGCAATCAGTTAAATGATTATGTAAAGACTTTATTACAAGTGACAACAGTAACATTTACATTTTGCTGATAACGAAAAAATTATGCTTGCTTAAACCGTGGCCCTGACACCATTAAGGGATGAAAACGAGAGAAATAAAGACAGATAGGTCTGTGTCTGGTGGTAGGCGGTGTCACAAAGATCGGTGGTGGTTCTCGGCGGGGGATTAAAACAGTTGGCGGGCGATGCGACATGTTTTAGACATTACTGTGATTGCTATGGGGACGCGATCGACGCTGACGTCGGTTGCCCACATATCTATTGCAGATGTACCACCTGTCCATGTTTTCGCTACTCACGTTTTGTGCATTCTATTATTTACAGTGATTTAATTTCATCTTTATTTCATCCGGACTCCAGACGTTGGACAACGATTGATAAAAATGAGACATCACTGCAAATGCAATATGCAAAGGGACCTGGAGTTGGTTTGAAGGTATTTGAAGTTCCTGATAGAGCGAAATATTATTATATAGTCCCTTGCATAATCGACTCTGGGAGATATTATGATATTAACATATAAAATTTATTTAAACTAAAAGATGCTCCTATTACAAAATATCCATAATCAATTTTCAAAATTTAAAAAAAGCATTAGTAGTTCCACCTCTGAGAGAAAGTCTATACCTTTTGATTATTTTGTTGGTGGCCTATCTTCTATTCATTTAATGTTGTCAATAGAACTGTCAATGTCAAAGACAGAGCGAAAGCCTGCTAAAATGTAAATATTGTTACAAACTGTTAGTTATTATTCATAGATTCATAAGTATGTAATTAAAAGAGTTGATAAACACCGATAATAGAAATAATGGCTTCAAGAAGTTTATCGGATGTGTTTTTGCTTATGCGGAACAATTCCATAAGAAGGCGTCAGATTTATGTTGATCAGGTTAGGTTAATTATTGTTGAAATATAAATAAAAGTAAATTAATCAAATCAAACTACAATCGACCGCAGGAATCGTCTGAACGGATGCACCTGGTGTCCCTTAATGAAATCGAAGATGGTCTTTCAGATCGTAATCAAAACAGTATGCCTCCCATATGGATAGATTACTTAGAAAAGGCAAATATGATAATACCGAAACTACGATCCAAAATCAATGAATTGAATATATTGCACCATAGACACTTGCACAAATCTACATTTGATGAGAGTAGTGATGATGAGGTTGCTATTGAAAATTGTACACACCAAATTTCGAGGATGTTTAACGAGTGCCACCGATTAATGCAAATAATCCGCAGTCATTCAACAGAAGGTATTCTTTAACAACGTTTTTTCCACACTTCTAATTCATTTATTGTTCAGGTGTTGCCAAAGAACGTAAACTGACTGTAAATGTATATCAAACACTTGCCAATGTCTTACAAGAGCTCTCCACAACATTCCGATCAACCCAAAATAGTTATTTAAGGAAAATTCAGTCTCGCGAGGATCGTTCTAAGATATATTTCGATGAAACCGAGGACATACAGTTAAATAACGTATACGATGACCAGGACGAGATGAACGAGTACTTTCTAAACTCGAATCGAATGAATCAGCAGCAATTGCTTATATTAGAAGAGGACAACACGAATTTTGTCCGGCAACGAGAACAAGAAGTGAACGCTATTGTTAAGTCTATCGTCGATTTAAATGATATATTCAAAGATTTAAGTCAAATGGTCGCGGAACAAGGTACGGTATTAGATCGGATTGATTATAATGTTGAACAGACACAAATCCAGGTATTCGAGGGTTTTAAACAGTTACAAAAGGCTGATGCGTATCAGAGGAAAAACCGTAAAATGTGTGCTATTTCAATATTGGCTGTAACAACTATATTATTATTTTTCATTTTAATCATAGTGAAGACTTGAATTATTTAACTTATTTATTATACGAAACCATAAATACAAATATACATAATAGATTAATTTGTTAAGAATATAAAAATTGTGTTTATTTGTTTGCCCATCTACAATATGAAAATATTGGTAACGTGTTTCGTGATATTAAGCATCTTAACGGCAGTGCAGTATTTTTTGGTTCTTTTAATAAAAATAAAATATATTATGTGGAGTAAGGTCAAGTTTAGTATCATGGTACGAACATCATCGCGTGTATATTTAGTTTAATTCTTGTTATCGTAAATACATATATCAAATAAATGCAAAAATTAACTAAATTCGCATCGCAATAATAGAAAATTGCTCAGTTTCGAGACGCACCTCAAGTGGTATTTTGTGAAAACCAAAAGCGATTTCTTATATAAAGATTTTGTGGGTATTTCTTTGTATATTTAAATGCAAAGTGTATGTAATATGTATATTGATTGCTCTTGCCTAGTGCTCTACATACTGAACGGTGCGATTTAAATTACAAACATTCAAATACAGGGTTGAATACAAACAAAAAAAGGCGAATGTCAGTGTAATCGTGCTGTGGTTAAAAGTTGTTAAAATGGAATTTTATCACCACAAGACCGAAGATTATTACAAAAAGTTTATTGAATTGCAGACTAAATTGAGGAAAAGGTAATTTTGTTAATTTTTTTTACACACATTCAGTGATGGGCGGACGTTTTTTTAGTGAAGAAGAACGTTTTATGTTGGAAATGAAGTTTAATAAGCTCGTGCATGAGTCAAAAGAAGAGTAAGTCAGAGAAATGAGTAATTTAAAATTGTGATTGAACTAATTTAGGGATGGCTTTTACAGGAAACGTGAACATTACAGAAAAATGAGTAATAAATATAAGAGTTTTTTGAATGATGATAAGAAGAGACAAGAACGGAATGAGAAACTTTTGCAGTCACTTGAAAACATTGAAAGTCGAATTAATATGTTGATGGCGAAAACTGAAAGATTTAATCTTTTACGGAAACAGTACAATTTCTTTTTAAAACAGGCTCCAAGTAGAAGCGGTACAAATATGAACGAAAGACGAGAGAATAGCTTCATTCGAGAAAATAAAGATCGTCTTTTCACTTATGATTATGGAGACAAAGCGGAAAAGAATGCAGTGAATGATGTTTTTCATCAGAAAATACTAAGGAATCGAGATAGAGAAGCTCAGAGAAATAATTACATGGAAGACAGCGCTCCCACGAAGAATTTCACAGATTACGCCAGATATGATTACACAAATTACCCAAAGTCAAATGATGTGATCTCAAATGGAGAATTAAGTTCAGGAAACAATTATTTACCGGGAATGTATGCTTATGACAAGGGAATGAATGATGAGCCAAATAAGTCCGCAAACCGAGGAACAAACAATGAACAACATGATGCTTTGCATCGGAAATCAATAGATGAAATGCGACAAAATTTAAATGAAACGAAATTAAGTTCTGCAAAATTACAAGAAACGGAAAATGAGCAATTCATGGTAAATAATGGGTTTAATGATAAGAATTCTGTGGAATCAAATCAACTCCGTGTACATGAATATATTAATCCACAACAGAAATTCAATGAGGAGAATAATAATATTGAAGAGTGTACTGTTCCGCTGGAAGTGAGATTTGTTGCTGAAATAAATAATAATTTACCAGCAAGTGAAGAAAATGTAAAAGGACATTTAGTTGATGAATGTTCTAAACCGGAAGAAGAATTGAATGAGTTTGTCGGACATCCTGAGACTGAAAAAATAGAAATTAATGCACCTAATGGAGAAGTCGATAAATTTGAAATTCCAATAACACAACAGGTTGAGAAAATTGTTGATGGTGGAATTAAAAACAGTCCACAACTTGAAGAGGTTATTGAAAGTAGTCAACAGTCTAAAGAAGATGTTCAAGTTACTGAAAAGTGTGAAATAAATCAGCAGTTGGATGAAAATGTTGATAAAATTGAAGTGAATGTACAAGAAACAGTTTCAGATATTCAACCAACTCAGGAGTACGATGAACAATGTGTGACTAACATTAGTCATCCAAAAGAATTAAATAATAAAAATGAACCCATTCAACAATTTGAAGAAACTGAATGGTCCAATCAACATTTTGTTGATAATGATAGCAATGCACAAACAAATCAACATAATGTTGAAAATGAAGGAGAAATGCAACATTACAATGAAAATGAAGAGATTCAAAATTATAACGTTAATGGCCAATCGACTGAACAATATAATCAAAGCGGACAATTGTCACAACATTATGATGAAAATTTACAATCATCACAGCAATACGATGAAAATGAACAGCCAATTCAACAGTACGATGAGAATGGTCAACTCATCCAACAATATGATGAAAATGGACAGTATTTACCACATTATGACGAACATGGACAGCCACTCCAGCAATATAATGAAAACGGACAGATTATAGATTATAACGAACAAAACCAGTTTGTACAACAGTACCATGAGAATGGTGTGCCCATTCAGTATGACCAAAATCAGCAACAAATTCAACAGTATGACGAAAATGGACAACCAATTCACGGATACGATGAGAATGGACAACCTATTGAACAATATGATGAAAATCAACAAGCTTTATATCAGTACGGCGGAGATTATGAACAGACACAACAATATTATGATGAGAATGGACAAATACTTCAGCAATATGATGAATCTGGACAGCCCATTCTTTACACTGACAACCAACAAGCTTACGATAATCAGGAATATGCAAATTATGAAGCAGAATTAAGTCAAACTAGTGAAAATGCAAATGAACAAAGCTCTATAATCACCGATCAGCCACCTGAAAGTGAAATTGGAAACCAAATCGATGAGGTGAAACCGAAGGAGATGGAATTGAATGAAAAACCTTCAAAAGTTTTGGAAATGTTGGATACGGACACAGAGAGCATTAAACAAGACACCAAAGTCACTAATGATAGCGATTTTGATTTTAGTAATGGTTAAATTGATTAAGTTTACAATATGTTTCTCACAGAAAAATGTTTATTTTGCAATAGATAGGTAGGTGAACGTTTGACAAGACAAAATTGCCACTTTTAAATATTCCATTCTATACATATAAACATGCACAATGAATAAAATAGCTTGTCAATGAATGTAGTACTGTATAAAGTTGATAATTATTTCCAGTTGTTATTCATAAATAACAAATAAAAGAGATATAATAATAAAGAACATTTTTTGTTTCAGTACAATAAGTAGTAATATAATAATATATGATTATCAGAGGAATTCTCTTATCTAAAGTAGTCTGTTGATTCTCTTTAAAACATTTTATAGATATAAGTGGTATAACGTTGTATTTTCGATTCCGTGTCCCTCTGCCTATATAAATTAAGTTCGCAGTATATGGTGCCAAAATCAATATTCTACACTTTGAAGTCGAGCCTCCTGTGTGTGTATTCCAAATAGAACACTTGATACGTAATACACTTCTCTTTCATCGTGTGCAAGTACTGGTCGGGCTGCTCAAGCGCTCCAGATTCAATTCATACAAATTCATATGCATACATCTACAAAACGTGTTTACAGCTACATATATCAGCAATAAGTTGATTGGCGTGCCGTGCTGTTCTTTCACATATCCGATAGATCGACACTCCAACTGCGATTATTCGAAAGTGTGTGAGTGTGTCGATCGTGTCAAAAGTGTGCGTTGTTTCTTTGCTTCTCTGTACAATTTCACTATTGACACGTTAGGGTCAATTACTTACAATTGTGAAATGGGTGATGTGTATATTAATGGGATACAAAAACCGAAATGTTCAATGGATTTCTATTCGGATTTTGGTGGTGGGGAACAAGATGATGGTAAATTAATGGAACAAAGAATAGGTGCGTATCGTTTAGGTTACTTTTTTATCGATTTCCTCATGTTTTCGTTTTCATTTCATTCTTTTGCACTGTTTTGGTGATAGGATTGCTGGAATTTTCTCGCTTTTGTAATTAACAAAAACAATAACACGGATTTTTAGACGCCAATTTTCAAGGACAATTTTAATCAGTATTTTATTTACCTTACAGTCTCGAAATATTTTATTATTAATTACGTCTATAATTAGAAACGGATGGTTTTAATCTGTTTTTGAATCTTTTTCTATCAAGAGATTGGATTAATGTTGTAATATTATCGCATCGCAACTTGTCACAATAGAAATTTACATTTTTATTTGATTTCACAGAAAATAATAATTGAGTAATTAAAATCCATGTTTTTTTATTTACGATTCTATTGAAAAAAATCCTGTTTTTACAAGCTCATTTACTGTATCCCGAAATAGTTTAGATTTATTGAAAGACATTTAAAATTATGGCAGATCGTGGTATTTTGAGCGATATTAATGACATCCAGGATGATGAAGAGGACGAAATTGGTAAATATATAAAATTATTCTATAAATAAATCTGGACTATTAAAAATAGTGTAGTAGTTTCCTCGATTTTATTTGCAGTTCAAAAATTTCAATATTCAAATTATTTCCCTCTCTATTCCTCTCTGATTGTCAACAAATCATTTTTTAACATAAATAGTCCTGTGACCTTGCAATTTTTATCACATGTAGGTAAAATAGTACTGTTTTACCATATTGAACAACATTTTATCGAGCATTTTATTGTTGTATGCAAATTGAAATTCGCTTTACTCAAAAAAGTGCCTAAAATTCATCGCAAAAACGCGTATTCATTTTGCGCTGTGCTTGCTGGTACAATTCCATTGTTGATGTGAATCTATTTTTAAAAAAATCTAGTGAACAAATAGATTAATTAGTGTTAAGGAATTCCGAGCCTTTATTAAGCAAAGTGTTTATTTTGGTAGACAGTTTTTACACATATAGCACCGTATACATGTTAAACTTATATATAATAAATATATTTTCGTGTTGGCTTTTCCACTATGTGTGCCAGGAAAATATTTTAGTTTTTCGATACACATTCGCATGTACAGTTTGCTTTTAAGCAGATGAATTGTAATCTTGCGTGCTTCCAAACATATTGAAATTTATTCAGTAAAGAACGAAATTCTTTTTGGACAATGTGTTCACGTGGCTATTTATCAACTAGTCCCGATCCCAATCTGCAAGTAAATGCCCCGAGTTTCTTGAGAGTGAACTCGTTTGTCGATGAGGATGCTTTAAGTGGTAAGACAGTGGATTTCATAAAAAATTTATTTTTGTACGAGTAAAGTTCTACATTATGTTAGCAATTACGCTTAAAATCTATGTAGGTATATTTCCAGAAATGTTTATCTAACCCAGTAGATGTAATTATCGTTTAACGGTGAAATTCCGTCGAGAATTTTCCAACTAATTTCGAAGTAACAATAAGGAAGTCGACGTGTGGGCTCCCAAATGTTGCCTATAAAAGAGAATTGAACATTTAATTAATTAAATCATATCACATGTACACAATTGACACTCATAAACGACTAATAAATCATTATATTATGCAAGTAGTAATTAAATCACAAACATTTTAACTGGCCAGTTATATACTTATGACTCGCTTATGATGTAAATCGATTAAGATTGTCGCTTTAATGAATATGTGTATAATTAGATCCCCTCTTGGACCTCGTTTTTATCGACCAGCCCACATATTTACTTGTTACATGCGATACTCCTAAAGAAAAATACTGATAATATTTATAATTAGTTTACACAAGTCCGATCAATCAATCTTAAATTAGACGTTCGATGTGGCTGTTCTGTTCGATTTTCTAATTTTTTTCTCTTGAGTCTTGTGAAAGAACAATGTTTTTTTTTAATGAAACTTATGAAAACCAAACATCTGTTGATTTTGTTGAAGAGAAAAAATTGGCAAACGATTTGGGTGAGTTGGAAAAAAATCGATATAAATTTTTTTAATAAAGCAAAAGCGAAAACAAGCGATTCAGATTTTTATGTATCGGATACATCAGTATTCATGTATGTACGACGTGTTATTTTTCGATGAGACTTTTAAATACGTGATTATATTTTCTATTATTAGAAAAATAGATAACATATTTTACTGAGGATAAAATTGAATACATATTAATACACATATTTATCATTTTCTACAGACAAAATGACATTGACCTTATAACAATGCATTATACACAAAACTAGTTATTTTTAGATTCACTTTTTCAAATTAAATTGATAAAGTTTCAATTGGGTGCCAAAAAAGTGTGCTTTTATATATTTTGGCAACAATACATGTGTATGCACTTAAAATTTGTATGAAAATGTGAATCACCTTTTTCTAGTAAATATTTATGTGTAAAATTCAATTTTTTTTGCAGGGAATGAGAGTCCAGCATTCGGGGCGACTGCTCCATTTACCGGTGGTCAACCAGAATTGCCCAACGAAATTTCAGCACCCTACGAAGTGCCACAATTTCCAATAGAACAAATTGAGAAAAAATTGGCCATCCAAAGACAAATCAACTACAAGTAAGCATTCGTGTCAATTTTTATCAGTTAAAACGCTTAAAATATTAAGCCAATCATTTGTGTTTCAAATATTAATTTGTTTAAAATGAGTTTTCAATCAGATTTGGAATGAAGTCGTGAAATTTTAATAAAATCGTTTTTCTATTGATTACAATCACAATGTGGCATATTAGAATTTTAATTAAAAAATGCAATTACATTTCCTGGATTGGAAATGAAATCTCATAAGTGAGAAATTATGTAGATGCGATAATATTTTAAGGGCGAGGGGGTGTTTATATTTCCACGCCAACCGCCAACACATGTTACATTCATATTAGCACTGACCATCGGTTAGATAGTTCCTAATCGATTTGTAACATTACATCATTAACAAATTGGGTTTTGCTCTAATGAATTACGATCATAATTAAGAATTAAAAATGTTTGGGTTGGCGTCTGAGTTGGCGATCCAGTCGATTTTTATGGGGTCTTTGGCGATTATTTTCTAAAAAACTTTTTGGGTTCATTAAAAGTTTTTCATTTTTAGAGCGTTGGAAGACAAACGAAGCCACTATGAGCCATCCATTGCGGGAGGAGTTGATTATCAAGATTTGGACGATTCTGAATTGTATGTACCTCATTTTCAAAGAGTCTCAATTTCCGGTGAAGATACAAGCGGGGTAAGTTGGGTGTTCAACACTCGCGGGAAACCTTATAAAACCATGTAATTAACATCGATTTCTATAGGTGCCTTTAGAAGACTTGGAACGAAATTCTAAATTGATTATACAAGCTTTACAAATTAGGGAACAATATATGAAGATGTCGCATCAGGGATTTTCCGCAACGGCGGCTCGTTTCTTAGATCCGGATAATGTGCAACGACATCATGATGATAAACAATCTATTGAAGGTTAGTGCGTTTCACAATTACTTTTTTTTAAATTTATTTCCCTTTATATTCTACGAGATTACTGTATTTTTATTGATGTGTATTTTAAGTCGACGAATAACACAGATGTAAGTATGATAGAAGAGTGTGTTTATTCCAATCGACGATTGTAATAAAAAACTTTGCATAAAAAGACTCGATTTAAAAAATTCCACACGGTAAACACGTAGCTTAGTATTTTAAAAGTACTTAAAGCTTTTTTTTTAAAGCCCCCCATTTGCATGTATTAGATATCGAATATGCTGCAATGCTGTCAAGAAATGCCAGAACATCATTTGATGATTTTATTTTGGATTCGCTGCTTGAAAATAAAAATATTTATAACAGTGTTACAGGTAAATAATAAAACATTTTGAAAAAGATAAAACATATTTTTTTTTGTCTGTTACACATACAAACTCCTTTAGACAGGATTTCTTTCTGTTTTAACATATGTTGTAAAACATTTTTCTTGTTTCGAGTTTAACTGTTTTTTTGTGAATTTCACGTATTTGTGTAATGTGCTAATAATGTTTTAAAACTTCGATATTTTTGGGCTATGAATTGTTTACATTTAATCATTTTAAAAACTTTTCATATCCCCGCAGTTAGAAATGTTATACTAATTGGTATTAAAATGGTATAAATTTTGTTAATTATAACTCTATACTTGGACTGTTTTATATATTGTAGATCATGGAATCCATCCACCTATACTTAAACCATGGGACGCGCCAGATGTACCAGATACTGACCATATTTTTGCTAGTAACGGGGGCATTTATGAAGTGTACAGGAATAAAAGCGATTTTGATAATAAAAAACCATGTAATTACGTGTATCCGGATGTAACCAAATTTACAACTGATTTTTATAATATGTGCAACATGATTGCCGATGGACCCTTGTAAGTTTTTTTTTCAACGGTCTTTTAAGGTATTGATTTTATATTTTACAGAAAATCGTTCTGTTACCGTCGTTTGAGTTATTTGTCGTCTAAATTCCAATTACACGTTTTATTGAACGAACTGCGTGAATTGGCATCCCAAAAGGCAGTACCACATCGCGACTTTTACAACATTCGTAAAGTGGACACGCACATTCATGCAGCATCCTGTATGAATCAGAAACATTTGTTGCGTTTCATTAAAAAGACACTGAAAAAGAACGCCGATGAAGTGGTAACTATAACCAACGGGAAGCCAATGACGCTGAAAGAAGTGTTCCAGGTAGTGATTGAAGATTTTTGAGTATTTTTTTTATAAACCGAATTTCTGTTTTAGTCAATGAATTTAACAACGTATGACTTAACTGTCGATATGTTGGACGTACACGCTGATCGTAATACTTTCCACCGATTCGATAAATTCAATGCGAAATACAATCCAATTGGTGAAAGTCGATTACGTGAAGTGTTTCTAAAGACAGATAATTATTTGAATGGAAAATACTATGCCAGTATAATTAAAGAGGTTGCTAGCGATTTGGAGGAGTCTAAATATCAAAATGCAGAATTGAGATTGAGTATTTATGGTAAAGGACGTGATGAATGGGATAAATTGGCGAAATGGGCAATTGATTCGAATGTTTATTCGGACAATGTCCGTTGGTTGATCCAAATTCCTAGATTATTGTAAGTGTTAATCGATAGTCTATGATTTTGTGATTAAATCGTTCTTTTTATTTTAGTGATATTTTCAAACTGAATAAAGTGTTAAATAATTTCCAACAAGTAATCGATAATATATTTTTGCCGTTGCTGGAAGTGACTGCAAAGCCGAGTACACATCCTGAACTGCACAAGTTCCTTGAATATGTGATTGGTTTCGATTCAGTAGATGATGAAAGTAAACCAGAAAAGAATCCATTAATTGATAAAAATACTCCAACACCGGAACAATGGAACGATGAAGAGAATCCAAATTATGCATACTATTTGTATTATATGTACGCGAATTTATGTGTTTTGAATCATTTTAGGGCTGAAAAGGGTTTGCATACATTCGTTTTACGTCCACATTGCGGTGAAGCAGGTCCAATCCAGCATTTAGTATGTGGTTATATGTTATCAGAGAATATATCTCATGGATTGTTGCTCAGAAAAGTGCCTGTTTTGCAATATTTATATTATTTAGCTCAAATTGGCATTGCTATGAGTCCATTATCGAATAATAGTTTGTTTTTGAATTACCATCGTAATCCGTTACCGGAATATTTGGCACGTGGTTTGGTTGTGTCTTTATCAACTGATGATCCATTACAGTTTCATTTTACAAAAGAGCCTCTTATGGAGGAATATAGTATTGCGGCTCAAGTGTGGAAATTATCCAGTTGTGATATGTGCGAATTGGCTAGAAATAGTGTACTAATGTCCGGTTTTCCACATAAATCGAAGCAATACTGGCTGGGACCAAATTATACCAAGGAAGGTGTTGCTGGTAATGATATAACGCGTACGAATGTGCCCGATATTCGTGTGGCGTTCCGTTATGAGACACTCATTGATGAATTGTCAAATATTTTCAAGTCACACATTAAAGTTGATAACAAGTAAATATATGCTGCTGTACCATTCTGAAAAAGCGATTTATAAAATCAAAAATTTATCTTCAAATAACAAATATATAACAATTTATCATTATATTTCTATATTAATTTGTTGGCTTGTTAGAAAAAAGTTGTCGGTTGAACCTTTATTTGTTTTTTGCTTCTGGACAAAGTATATTTTTAATTTTTATTATGTGTGTTTTACTTATATTTCCAGTTGTGATGAAAATAAGCCTTAAATGATTGAATTATGTTTGTGATTAACTTTATACGTATATTTTTATAGAATTTTTATACCTGTTTAAAATATTTCTATTTAAAAATGAATTATTTCAGTTGATCAGTTTTCTTTAATTATTCTTTTCCATTATGATTTTAGTCAAAATCACGACATCTGGCTAGTAGATGTTAGTTTTAAAAAAAGAATGTTGATAAAAATCTAATATTTATTATTGGTTTAATGTTCATAAAATATTTATCTGTATACTGTACTTCCTGTAAACAGACTTTAATCTAGATGAAATAAAAGAAAGTGTTATATTTGAGGGTTTTTTTTTATTAAATTAACTTAAATTAAATAATTACATTTACTGACTAGTTGTACTTTAAACTACATAAATTTTGAGAAATGCCCAATTATATTCGTAGTCTAAAACAGTTTACAAATGACTGTTTACCGTATTTCTGCTGATTTCCTCATCGGATTGGGTCTTTTGTTCTTTTTCTTTCACAGGCGATGCAAATAGTACGCTAAAGATATTTCGGAGTGGTGCTTCAATTGCCAAATGCAGTATAAATGCGGTGCCAAAGGCCAAAACCATGTCGGATAAGGACAAACTAATCTAAAATGCAGACAGTAGAAGTACAACTTTTTTATAACTGGTGTGATTATCAGCTCTTACAACATCAAAATAGCTGACGAAATCTGCTCCTCCCTTTCTTGCAACAGCACGCATTTGGAATTGCATGTGAATCAAATACGCACCATAAACTAATTTACTTAGTGGGATTAACGGAGACCAAGAGAGAACGTTGTAAATGAACTTGGATTGACCGTAACTGGCAACATAGATGATTCCAACACTTCCTAGAGCCCATACAGTGCGGTGTAGACTGTTATAAATACCGGACTCGATGGCGTTGTATTTGTAGTTTTCATCGTAGAAAACTGCTCCAGTTAAAATGATCATTAACATGATTCCCAGACAGATCACATTAATAATGTATGAATAACTCTGAAATATCAAATAAATGAGTAATTGGAAAACAGAATGCATATGCAATGATGTGTTATATAAAACATTTCCTCACAATTATTCATTAATTGGCACCTGCCAAAGAAAATTTCATCATACAACAGTAAATCAAATCTTCTCATCTTTATTTCGACAAGTTTTCAATTATTCTAATGCGGAAGTGCTTAATGAAATTTCTTTCTAATTACAAACGTTTATGAACCTAATTATCTGTATACATTTTCAAATATATGTGTAATAAACGATTTTGTCGCCAGTTTATTGTATACATACACAAAAGTGCACACTCATGCAACATCAATTACGTAAATCATATATTTTCCTACCCACCTTTTGTAAATGCCTTTCACAATCTTTCCTTTTGTAATAAACATAGCCGGCAATCATTCCCACAAAGTACGGTGATGCTCTTGTGTGCGATTTGGAGTATGTTAAAAGGAAATCGGTGTGCGATTTTGGGGCACGTAGAAAGTCGGGATAGAAAAACAGAACGGCTGGTCGAGCGTTGAGGATTACGATGACAATCGGAATCAGAATTGATAAGAGTGTGGATGTGGCCAATAATAGAAGACCAACTTTTTGATTTTTGTGAATTATAATGCACAAGAAAAGACCGATGATGAAATAATGAAAATCGCAAGGTAAATACCAGGAATGAACCATACACTAGAAAAAAAAAACTTGTTATATTTGGCAACATGTTGAGAAATAAAATACAGTCTTACCATGTTATTAGCATTGACATAATTGCTAATATATAATAGATTAGTCCACCAATTCGCTCTACAATCCTCGACTTCTGGTCTTATAATTATTTTCCACATTGGGCCCGAACCGATATAATAAAAGATTGTGGAGTAATAGAATATTACAAAAGCATAAATTGGTGTGAGCCTAAAGTGAAATTTGGACATTAAGAGAAATTGTTGCAGGTATTTAAATTTCGCTTATTACCGTATGTATCGCATAAAGACGATGAAGAATGGATTAATCATTTTTTTATCGAACTGTACCAATAAGCAGTACGTAACAAGTAGTCCACTTAAAATGAAGAATGAGTCTACAAACAAATCGCCATGGAAGAAGAGTGTGCCAACCGCCGATCTGTATTGCTAAAAAAATTATCATGATTTTTTTGGAGCGATGACATAATGAAAATTTCGTTTTACTTCTTCAACTATATTAAAATTAAGTACACCCGATGACAGGTGCGTGCCAAATCGGTGGTCCATAATGACAACAAGGATCGCCAGTACTCTAATACCATACAAAACTCTTAACGCAGGATTCGTCGAGTTATCCTTTGCCACTAGTCTTTTAAAATTGTCCGTTACACTGAATGAAAGGGCCAATTTGCATAGAGGCGATTCTATAAATTGCAGAGTAAAATAAAAATAATAACTTAATTACATGGAATGGCGTACTTTCAGAAGGTTTTTCCTGGTGATAGTAAAATAAAGTGAAACAAGACGAAAATATAATAAGCACAATTACTATTCCAACTGTTAAACTGCAAATATTCTTATATAGTAAATTGTTGGTAAACATTTATATCATTTTACCAAAATGTAATATCGACATAATCCAAATACTGACTTTCATCCTTCCGTTGACAAACGTTTTCCGCTACACTCGCTGTATATGTTACATTGTTTTCTTTTAAATTCGTTTTCACTTTACTCAAATAATCGTTCAAGTGGTTTTCCAAATCTGTGGGTGTACAAGAAGCGGGAACGCACCAGGCCAACAAAGCGGTGTTTTCCGGCTGCTGTGACGGATCTTTTTTGTCCTAATAAAAAAGTATTAGATTGTTTTCTAGGTGGTAAAAGTTTTCCTAGAATAACTTGCAAATGTATAATATATCAAAAAGTGTTTCATGATCACGGTTGTAGTTTCTCAATTGATTATTGGTCTAGAGACAAAATATTAAATTACACAATAAATGAAACAGTAAAAAAAATGCAAAAGTGCAATGTAAATACATGACATATTCGCCAAGTTACTGTAAATAGAATTTTACCTATTTGCGTTTTGTAAAACCTTCTATTACAAAACAGAACTGTCAGATTCGGGTTTTGTAATAAAAGTAGTTTTACTGTAAGAAAATAGTGATTTTTACTATTTGGGGTTGACGAAACCTTGTCAATTGAATCGCTGTCAACAGATTTACGCTGCGATACAGCGAGAGTTAATGACATTGACAGCATGACAATCTTTAAAACTGTCACACTCGAAATGTTTGAAAAGAAAATTGAACCAACTTTAGGAAATAAAAATCTCTACAATTATGAAATGACTAATTTATTCATTTGTAATTAAATATTTTAGACGCAAATAGGTAAAATACTGTAAAAAATTCGTATCGTAAGGGATTTTAACGTATTCGTAAATCAAACGTTAGCCGCTAACGCGGCTAACGGTTTAATTTACTCATCCGTTAAAATATCCCTTACGATACTCATTTTTTAATATACTATTACAATCACATTGAATAATGGAACATTATGAAACTTACATAAATTTTGCGTAGAACTGACTCATTGGACTCATAAATCAAAGATTTCAAGGGTCGTGGGTAATTTAGTTCTGGAACATGGGCCGTTACTGCGGCTAGGCAATATTGGGTCGGAAAGGGCGCTTTGGCACTTAAACATTCCTGAAATTGACCGAATTGCGAGAAACTACCACGAAGCATTCCCACAGTTGAAGGAGCTGATGAATCTTGCACTGAAATCAGTACACGGTTTGCAATTTTGATTCTCTCATTATGTGTGAAAGTCATTTAAGTGTTATTTATTAATAATTGACTGCATAATTTAACAAGCTCATTATACCATATAAAACATAAATAACAAAGCTGAGAGAGGAGCAATAAATGTTTATTTTTTATGATAATCAATCGGCTTTTGTATGATTTATTCGAGTGTGTTTACGGTTTTTCAGGTTTTAAAACGATTACACAATATTAAATATAGAGTGGTTGATGAACCTACACATTGCATTAGTGTCAAGGGTGTCATAAAACCAATTTTTTTACCTAATATGAATGATAAAAATACGAGAATATCTAAAAAAAGTTAATTAAAACCGGTTTAATTATGATGTTAATAAAGTTCAGTTTTAATCATTGTAATTTTCGTAATTTTTCTAATCGGCTAAAATGTTAACTTATGACAAATATAATTATCGACATATTAATTTGAATCAAACTAACATTCTTTTTTTGGTCCTTTGATTTTTTTTAGGCCATCTAAGTGGGTAGGTACTTACTTTCATGTGCCCAAGTGCTCAAATTCTTCAAATGTTCTAAATACAATTGACTATGTTCCCGGCATAAGACATTCTTTGTATTTATCACATCCACTGGCAAGGGAGGAAAGAGTCGATAGTAATTTTCATCTGCAAATGTGCCTGCACCACAAATCACAAACAAAAACACAAATATCTTCACTATCTTCACCATATCGTCCAATTGGATAAATTGAGAGACCGAACGTTGACAAGTGATAACACAAGTTAAAATGAAAGTGAACTCAAGAATATACCCGCCACTTCGCCACTTGCTACAAAGATCTATGTAGCGCAATTTTCCATTTGTTTATGGCAAACCTCCTCCACTAATTTATTTTTGCTTGACCGACTCACAACTTCAGCCTCTCTGTTTTGTGACTTTTTCCATTTTCGTGTAATAGAAGATTCGTGAAAGTAACAATGGAATAAAATTTGGCAAAATTTTATATCATTCGATGTTGCGGTAAAGTCAAAAGTTTAAAGTTGGGGGTCAAAAAAATTAATATACAATTTAGTATACGGTCCCTAATTTGTTGTTACCAAACACATGTGGGCAGATTGTTTCCTTATTTATGAAAATCCAAAATGCCAATTTCCATATGAAATTTGATTTGCCTATACAGAATTATCGTGATTTTCCGAACACACGCTTATTGATTGAATAAAAGTAGGTCGTAATTTCTAATAATCTTTTACATAAACGAAACTGCTATACAAAATTATATAACTAAACATTGCATAGGTACTAATCTCTTATTCACTATCAATCGTAGACAAAGAAACAAAAAGGTACAACTAAACACCTATATTTAACTCTAAAATAATTATTGTTAACTGCATTGAGTGAGATATTCTTTAAGAGAAACCTTATTATATAACATATACATACCAATATGCTTAAAAACAAATTAATCACAGAAATTATCGCGAATTGTTAACACAATAGTAAATATGTATCTACCTAAACATTACAAAATTGTCTTTTACAAGAACAAATATACTGTCATCTTTCTACGTTCATATAGGAAACGGTCACGGCTAAAACAAAATCATTTCACTGTAAAACAAACGAAATTGTTTGAAAATCTCATTAACATTTCACAGAAATCCTCATTCATTATTTTACAATCGACTGTCTTGTTGGATATTATTATTAATCATACTGTCTGAAGTCGCTTCCGAATGGATCTTCACTTCAGTTTTCCTTTGCGGTATAAGTAAGTTCCGGAAAACAATCCGGAACGGTGCTTCAATAAGTAAATAAAGCACTAAACCAGTGAAGAAGGCTAACACGATATCGGACAGTCCCAGACTTATCTAAAAACAATATTTATAAACAAAAAATTTGATTTCAGTTAGTAATTTTGATTTACCACGTCAAAGTACCCAATTTGAACCGGATTCATAAACTTCGCTGCTGATCTAAGCTGAAATTGCATATGGGTCAAATAGGCACCATAAACAAGCTTACTGAGGGGGATCCAAGGATGCCATGTTAAAACCATGTTGATAACAGTGCCATGACCATATCCACCGACAAACAAGAGACCTACGGTCCCCAATGCCCAAGCGATGCGATGGAAAGATGCATAAGACGCTGATTCGATCACATTGTATTTGTGATAAGGATCGTAAAAAACGGAACCACCGAAAATAGAAGCGCAAATCATTGCAATTGACGCTGAACTCAATAAGACGGATTTTATCTGTAAATTTAATTCTTTAAACTGTTTTTAAGAGAAAATTGTCCATTTACTCACCCGACAAATATGCAAATTGGACTCTTTAAGTTTGTAGTAAAGATACCCACCAAACATGCCCACAAAATACGGGGTTGCTCTAGTGTGAGATTTGCAGTAAGAGAGTAAAAAGTCGGGATGCACTTTGGGACCAGTTAGAAAGTCCGGGTAGAATTTCAAAAGAGCTGGACGGACATAAACCACAGTTATAACAAACGGGATGATAAGTGAGAGAATTAAGAGAAGCAGAAGTGCGCCGATACCCAATTTCTTCTCTTTTTTTATCAGTATACATACGAGGATTCCGATGATGAAGTAATGGAAATCGCAAGGCAGATACCAAGAGTGAGTCATACACTAGAAAAAAGGAAGACACTCTTTGGAATTGTGAAATGAGCAAGTTTATTAGTAGTTAAATATTTTTCGGAAAGAATGGACAAATGATGAAGTGAAAGTTTTATTGTGTGTAATGTAATAGTTACATTGTCTGTGCCTGTTTTAAAGCAATTTTAAAAATCGGGAAGGTATATATTTTTATACGATTTTCCGTATACTTTTAGTTAATTAAGTAAAACAAGTCGTTCTATTATATAAACAAATCTCATTATTTTGTAAGAACAATGTATGAATTTGTTAAACAACCAAAAAAGTGTACATTCCTTGATTAGAATCTAAAAATCGGTTACCTACTTTCATTCTAGAACAAAATTGTTCCTACAGAAATTTAATATTTAAATCTTTCTATATTTACAGTTTAAGTTGCAACATGCACCTGCAAAATGAATAAATGTACGATTTATTTCAAGGACATGAAAAAAACTGTTTAACGAAACCTCCAGGCAACTATTTAATATTATCCATTCTAATTAAGAATGATTACCTCCAACTAATTAATAAGATTTTTCTTAAATTCAGGAAAGAATTGAAATGAACACATTCCTTGACGACATTTATGAATGGTTTACTTTGGAAAAACGAGTCAGGGTCAATAGCACAAAAGAAAGTTCAATCTTATGTCACGCTATTTATGCTTACACTGAAAGCAAAATTGACGGGGACATTTATGTAACAAACTCATCCACAGATCGATTGGTGAAATTCTTTAATGGAAAATAAATGTTCTCTTTGTGTTCTCCTAAAGTTTTTCCGTTCGCGCGGGGAAGATTTTTTTAAGTCGCTAATGTGCGCTAGTAAAAACATGGCATTTGTCACGTAAGAAATCCCAAGTTATTGCACTCAACCATATAGAAAATGAACTTTTACAAATGTGCAATATATAACTATTTATTTGGCGAGAGTGTGATTGAATTATTGCATGTAAACCAGTCCGATTGAATTTGAACTATTGACTTGCGAATAATTAAATAGAAAGGTTTTAGACTAACAGCGAATCTTATGTGGCTCATCGCGGAATCGAGAGGCAATTATTTTGTATAAAATTCATGCAATCTTATCTTGATTATATAAAAGTGACATTATGAACTTTAATTCAGACTATTGCAAATTTTTCTACATAATAGATATTGAAAGTACTTATTGATTCAAGTGTTAATTTGTATTTAATTAATTCACATCCAGAGGTTGTAACATGTGCCTTAGTTGAATATTTCGGCATTGCATGGTAAATTATTTATATAACAATATAATAAGTAATACTTTAAATGTAGGTAAATAAGACACTTCCTTATATTCGACATAGGCATGGGCATAGAAATGTTATGCCATCGCATACCAAAACACTGTACAGTACATACCATTTAATTTTATTATTATAAAAGTAATAATAACTTTGGAAAAGTAATTAAAGGCTTACGATATGATTACGTTATATATTTGAATTGATTGGGAATATGTGAATTCTATATGCATTTGGAAGATTTTATTTCAGTATAAATTTTGATTTAGAAAGTCTTAATGCGATAAAATCGTTTTACAACTTAATAAAGAAGTGAATTTGATTTATTTATAACTTAACTACATATTTGTTCAACGATCAATTGCTATTCATCAATATTCATTTGCTGCCCGATGAAATTTGTCATGAGGGCATAAATTAATTACCCATTCGACCACTTAACAATTCCATAAAAATAATCGTAGGAGTTAATAATAGATATAACTAGAAGTATATCAAATTGGAATACATTAATAAAAATATACATAATTTCAATTAAGCTGATTAATGCTACATTTTTTTACAAATTAAACGCTGTTTCATTGTATTAGGTACATGCAATAACACAACATTAACCTTGATTAAAGAAAAATTATTGCATTAAGTCATTTTCTCCTTTCTATCGATATTATATTAAATCGCTCAAGAGACTAACCGCACTCTTAGGTGCATGTAAGCCCGATTATTTTACACATTTTACTTATTTATGTAATTTTATAACTGTTCTACACTCACCATGTGGTCGGCATTTACATAATTACTTATGTACAGTAAATTTGTCCACCAATTGTCCTTGCAATCCTGCGAATCGCCACCGGCAATCACTTTCCATAGGGGACCATCTCCGGTGTAGTTAAACAGGGTGGCATAGTAAAAAATCACATAAGCATAGACTGGTGTTAATCTGAAATTGAACAAATGTCACTATAAACACTCCACTAGGATGTAAAGTGGAAAACAAAATAATTAGTAATCATATTTTTCTCTAAGATCCTCCGTGATGCAAGACAAATTGCATTAAATCACTAATTACGGATTTCATTATGTAGATGTTTATGTTTATAAAAAAATGCTAGTTATTCAATGGAAATCTGTTATAATTAAATTAAACTCTGTGATTATTTGTGACTTTTTATGGATTGTTAGACCATTGCGTTACTTAAAAGCGTTTAAGATTTCCCTGTCGTTCGTATACGTAAGTATATTTATTAAACAATTTGTAAAATAATAAAATGCGGATTTATAAATTGCATTGCTCCATACTAATTGTTTAAAACCGCATAAAGCAATAATCGAATGTGGAATTGCAACATTTTTTAGGAAACAGAAAAAGTCCATTACAACAATTTGGTGTGCATGTTTCAGCCAAACTTTTTTACATATCTATTGTTATTTCCATTATTAATTTGTTTACCTAATAATAATTATTTTTACAGAAAAATAAATCTTGATTAAAGGAATAATTCCAGTCACTAGTTCAAGGGTATTTTACATGATTTATTTATAAATATTATTATAAACTAATCTTATTATAAACATTGAGTGTTTCTGTCAATAATGGATTTTCTCATTAAATTATTTCACTATTTATTCATTAATTTTTCTGAGTATAATATTTGACAATTGAAGTGAATTAAAAAAATTAAATTATTTTATCTACTTTATTTAATTTAATTAGGTAAATTTGTTTTGTTACATAAAATAATTACAGTCATTTTAATAGAGCGTTTTTTCATTTCCCCTAATTAATTATTATTATTTGTTAAAAATAATATGCTTTGAATTTAAATAGTTTTTTCATCAAATTTAGAAAATTCGTAATTATATTATGATCTAACACTGAAATGTATTTCTTTCCTTTAATTATTTTTATTCTTATGTTATAGTTAACGACGTAATTTCTATTCTAATATTAATTTATAATTTTCTTGTAATACATTTTATTATTGTTATTTTTTTCCTCATTAACGTTATTTATTTACAATCACACTGAATATGGTAATTGTAATAAATTTTTAACTCCCACCAATTAATCACTAATTATCTAATCGCGAAAATAATATCAATGCTACCTATGTATAATTAAAATTCTCACACTCACCTAACATATCTTAGTAGGATGACAAAGGCGGGATTCACCGATTTCTTGTCCAACTGATTCATCATACTGTAAACCACCAGGATTCCGCTAAGTACGAAAAATGAATCGACAAACAAATCCCCGTGGAACAAGAGTGTCGCTATCGGCGATCGATATTGCTAAAAACGGAAAATTGAGAACAAACTGAAACTTTTCAGGTGAATACGTACTTTTTCTATGTAGTCGAAATTCAATAAAGCCGACGAAACGTACGTACCAAATCTGTGATCCATAATTATCATAAAAATGCATATGGTTCTCATGCCATAAAGTAGAGCCAATGCAGGATTCGATTCGTCCGCTTTATTCAAATCGGAAAAATTCTTTCTGGCAGAAAATGCCATCAGATAGCTGCTAAATCGCGATTCTACAATTCAAAAATCTTGATTAAAATTAAAACTTGACGTTTTCAACAGGTTAAAATACTTTTGTAAGATGATTTCTGATTAGAGACGTCTTGCATAAAATCGTAAACTGTTACAGCGATTACCAGTAGAATTAAAAACACGGTCAATAAACTACAAAACAAATGTGGAAATGAATTCCTGTGTAAATATTGTAGACAAATTTACCAAAAAATTACATCTGCACTGGTCAGTGGTTTCTCATTTTCCAGAGAGTTTTTACAGAATTCCGGTTGGAAGTCTGCCTTGTATGTGATGTTTTCTTGAGTAAATGTATGTGAAGTGATGTCCAGGTATGCATTAAGCGACTGTTTTAAATCCGGTATAGTACATGATGCAGGAATGCACCAGCCAGCTTTTATTGAGTCTCGCGATTGTTGTGAGATGTCTTTGAATTTCTGAAATCAAGCGATTTTAATGTAGGGTTGAAAATATTGCTGGACTAGTACATAAAGACGTTCCAGAACCGACGACTGCGGGTGATAGTACAAGGACAGTTCATCTCTTGTGGAATTTGGCCTGGGAATGGTCGCTGTTAATGTTACCAAGCAGTATTGGGTCGGAAAAGGGGCTCTGGATGTTATGCATTGCTCGAAATGGCCCATTTGGAAGACATTTCCTCGCAGGACGCCTGTTGGCGATTTTGCGGTCGCATCCCACACTGAGAAATGGTGAAATAATTACAAGTTTTATCTGTAATTGAAATTTGATGAATCATACTCTCAAACGCCCATAGTGTGTAATTTTCTAAACTTTGCACCATTAAATCACTGTGTGTATTGCACAAATCATTTTTAGTTTTTGGCACTCCCAATGGTAAATGTGGGAAAATTTTCACAATTTCTGATGCACTGGACAGACTTAAGTACACATACAGCCACAATAGGGGCGACATGTCGAAGAGATATTGGGAAAGTACCCAAAAATCGCTTATCAGATCTAACGTTTCACTCGGAAAATTCTTGGTGTGTTATTAAAAAAATTGCAGGTGGCTGGTTGCTTTTATATGAAGCTATTGTTAATTGGCTCAGCAACCTATCTTTTATATCCTTGACAATCATATTTGTAAGGTAACAATGGACGTCAATACCAAAGAAAATCATATACATAAGAAAAGTTCAATCTGTGACAATCGTATAAACCAGTTTAAACGTGGCCTTTGTCTTAGTAGCACCTATCAATAATAATTGTTCCTATAAAAAAAGTTATCACCATTTTTTTGATATAGATTACAACAATAGTTTTAAATTTTACTTAGTTATTCAGTTAATAAGAGAACGGCGGTTGTGATTGACTGCATCAGGATTAGGTAGTAGCAGTTGGTCAGTGCGGGCGTACTATCTGCAGGAAAATGGGTATAACATGCATGAGAATAATTAATTCATTTTTTTTCATGACAATTATAATAATAACGCTTGTTTTTGTTGAAAACAACGAATTATTTATTTTATCATTAATTGTGAAAATGCACGACTTTCGATTTTATATACATACAAAGTCAACAATGAACGATCAAGTGTTCGTTACTATACCAACAAATTTATTTGTCACGAATTTGTGCAGAACATGATGATTACCGATTATGAAGCACAGCAGGAAGATGCTGATTTTGTGCCAAATGTTGAAAGAGAAATATTTAACGCTAAATCTTATTTGCTAAAAGCAAGTAATGTTACCGGTGAAAACTTGTAAATTCTTTTTAAACAATCATTTGTAAATATTTTATATGCGTTGCATTCAAGGTACGACCATTTAACGGAAGTGTTAAATAAGCTATTCGCTGAAAGGCCTGAAAATGTAATCGATTTTTTTGAAGAGTATAGTCGAAAAGTGAAGGAGCGTCGATTTAGACCGGCAGATGATCATTTGGAGGACATTTATGTTCCGCCAGAGAAATATCATTTTGCAAAGAAGATTATGCCTATGCTAAAAGTACTTGTGGTACTATAAATCGCTTTGCTTTATGCCGCAGCATTTGTTTCTAGGAATTAAAGCCCGATGAACCGTCAACAGTGGATCCTGCCGACCTGGAATTAGCGGATATGAGCCAAAATAATATGATGGAACTTTTGCATTATTTCGAACAAGCTGGAATTGGTCTTCCACGGACAGAAATGTACTGTATCACTTTGGGAATGAGGAAATTAATATACACTCAACCAATTGCTTCAATTAGGTAAGAAAATATGAAATAGTCTGTTATTTTACATCAAAAATAATTGCAGATTTTGGGGAAAGATTTTTGGCCGGTTTAAAAATTATATTGTGTTGGAAGCCCAACTGAAAGACGAAGAATACATGAAAAGAACTGAGGTTTTTAAATTTTTGTTATACTTAAGAAAATGAAATAGAGAGAATTTTTTTCAGAAAATTGAGGCGGAAAAGGAAAAAGCTCAATCCGAACCACCTATTATCAACGAAAAGGACGCTACAAACGAAGCCTTAGAGAAAATAAAAAAGGAACAAGAAGAACCTGGTGAAAGCCAATCGAAAGTACCCCGTCCTCTGCCTCCGGAGCCGATTAATCAACTGGAAGCGCAGCCCGATCCACCTGATGAGCTCCCCGGAATTGGCGTCAATAAAAAAGTGACTGTTTATATATTCATTAATCTATTTACAATAATTCTAGGAAATTTATTCAAGGTTTTCTTTGTTTGTAACGAAATTGGCGAGCCTTGGGTACAGCTTCCCGATGTAACACCAAAACAAATACGGACCGCTCGTCAAATATTTGTGGCATTCACCGGCAACTTAGATCAAGATGTATTAACGTATCCTGAATTTCCTGGTAAAGAACAAGAATATCTTAGAGCACAAATCGCAAGAATTTCAGCTGGTAAACAGATACAATTTTCTCCGTTTTGCGTTTGTTAAATAAACTCAAATTTATCCAACCAAGCCACACAAATATCTCCACTGGGCTATTATACCTTTGGTGAAGGTCTTGGTGGCGAGGGCGACGAAGAGGATGAGGAGGAAGCTGCAGGCGGTGACAACAAAACCGATTACAAAATCAACCCTAAATACGATCCAGTTCGTTTGAAAGATCTACTAGACAATTCCATGTCATTCTGGGTTCATCACACCCCTTACATCCTACCACAAGGTCGGATTACTTGGTGGAATCCGAATCCAATGCCAGAAGTTGCTGACGAGGAATTGGGGGAAGAGGAAGAAGCAGACGTTGAGCCAAAAATCGCTGGTGCTGAACCTGAAACCGGACCAGCGCTGTTAACTCCTTGCTCCGAAGACGCCACTCTAGAGACCATGCCAGCGTGGAGTGTTCGCCCGTCTTCCAATGTTATGGAAGAATACGCTATTGCAATTGTCCGCTCGAATTTATGGCCAGGCGCATATGCGTTCTCCACACAAGGGAAATTATTTCAAAATGTTTATATGGGTAAGTAATGAAACTAAAGTGACTTTTTTTTGTAAAAAAAGATTGTCAGGGGATGGCTTGAAATACATGCAGTACAACTTCTCTCCACTCCCTTTGCCGCACATTCAACAAGACTATCCGATTGGTCCTGAAATTCTAGAAATCATGGATCCAACTGGCGCAGAAGAGGAACAATGGCGAATCGATCATTTACCCAAACCAAAACCGCCACCGCCTGAGGGCGAAGGTGAAGAACCCGAGGAGGAAGAGGAGGAGGAGGATGAAGAGGACGAAGATTAAGACACTTTTTTTAACAATAACTGTATTGAATAACTTATAAAAATACATGGTAAAAAGGACATTATTTCTTAAGCGTTTGAAGTCGAGGTGCTGACAATTTCACTTTTCCGGGAAGGTTGCGTACCAACTGCTCATCTTTGACGGCTTTCAGTAAGTCTTTCTCTCGGGATGTTATCGAACGGTCCTTTAAAAACATACTAACTGCTGTTCTAGCTGCTTTACCTCGACGATTTGTACCAGGTGTTAATTTCACCTTAAATCTAACAAAAATGTTAATTTAAATTAGATGATTTGTCATCAATAACTCACTTGTAATTGGCGAGTGTGTTGTAAGGTGCAATTACGGGAATGGCAAACAACAATTCGTCATCTTCATTGGGAATTCCAGTTAATGCGTCAATCATATCAACATCGGCTTGTACCACAACTTCATCATCATCTGCCGTCTGATCTACATTTGTTTCTTTCGGTACAAACTGTTTAGGAATTCTGGGTTCGCCTTTCTTTTGATTATTTGTATGAGCGTCTTTGCCTTTTTTCACTTTTTTCGTTTCTTTTGAACTACCAGAAGATTGTAAAATTTCCATTCGTAATTTACGTTCTTCATCATCTTGGTCCTTGTACTTTTCTTTAATTTTCTTTAATTTACTCTTTTGTCCTCTTTTTGTTTGGTTTTGTTGCTTTATTGTTGCATCGGACTCTTCTAAAATTATTGAAATTACATGAAATACACATTATTTGTTTTTTAACTTACTTTTATCCGATTCCTTTTTAGATTTACTTTTTGACTCACTGTTTCCTCTACTACGATTATTTTCCTGGTTTTTCTTAACTAAAATAGGCTTATCATCGCCTAAGAACACAACCGTATCTTGGTGTTCAGTGTTATTCTTGCTTTCTTTAATATGTTCTGTTACAATGTTAATTTTGGTGCCACCATCATGTCTAAGTTTTAGATGAGTGTCGGGAAACAAAGGTTTTTCTTCATCAGAATGAGAAACTTCATTTGATATTTCATCGTTGTTTGAAGCATCATTTTGTTCCGGTTTTGGCTCTCCCTGTTTGTCATCATCTTCTACATATAACGACAAATTGAAAAACCTAAACATTTACATAATAAAAATTCTATTTACCCTCGCTTTCATCCAACACTTCAAGTTCAACTTCATCATTACTTTGCGCTTGTACAAAATTACTAAAATCATCTTCTTCGCCTGAAGTTAAAACTTTTCTCTCGCCTTTATGTTTCTCAATAAAACTGTCTTCAAGTCTAAACACAAAACCCATACCCAAAACCAAATGAGACGGTGGCAAAAAGTTCTTTTTACCCCGTATCATAAAACTACCAGTTGACAAATATTCCCCTGTTGGGGCAGTTTTACTAACTTGATCGCCCCACACCCAATAAGCATTCGTAACCACTTTGGCTTCCCAAGCAACACTATAAAATAAAATGGTTCATTTACTTCTTTTAATACAATTTCAAGTCGCACCTGTAACATATTGCCATTGTTCCCGCTTCATTCGTTGTTTTCGGAGGTACTGGTTGTCCTGAGGGATTTTTTATTATTATACTACTAGCACCATGCACGTCAGCGTGCACATAAACATCCGTCGGTTTCAAATATCTTTTAACAATCAATTCATTTTGTTGTTGATCTCTGCCACCAATTACTAAATAATTCTCTGAACTTATAAACCAAAAGAATTTCTCAAACCAATAAGTTTTCCGGGCTTTATTTATATTTGTTATTAATTGAACTTCTTTTAAAGTTTGTTTCGTTTTCTTTTCAGCTGATTTCAAGGCTTTAGTCTGTGATTCAATGGTTTTTTGTTGCTTTTTTGCGGCTGAACGTTTTTGGTCGTAATATCTAGAGAAACGGAAATTAATGCTATTTATATTGCCACTCAAACGTCGGATTTATTACCTTCTGGCGTTCGCAAAAGCCGTTAAAGCTAAATCAATATCGACAATCATTGAAGGAATTTTCCCATCGTTCTCATTTTCATCATTTGAATCATTTTCGTCGTCCTCAGCGAATGTGTCGTGCAACATTAAACTAATATGATTTATTTCTAGTTTCAGTTTTTTTATGTGTTTCGCAATTGAATCGCCTCTGATGGCCGCTTCTTTTACAGATTCTTCTAAATCTTGCCAAGAAATCTGTAATTGAAATGATTAAAATTTATTACCTGCGAATATACATTGTTCATACTTGACTAGCCAAAGCCGTCTGAATGGCAAGAATTGCATTTTCAACAAGTTCCAAATTTCTTGTTATTAATTCAGCTTTTTGTTTATCAACTTCCTGTGTCTTTTCTAAAGCAATTAAACGCTGATCATGATCCTTTTTAACGTTCTCCAATTTTTTCATTGCTTCTTTCTCTTGTTGAACTGCTTTCATGTCGATTTTTTGACTCTCTAATGAGGAGAAGAACTCATCAACAGCCAAATTGAATGTATCGAATTCTTTGTACGACATAGTTGAGCATTGTTCGAATAAAATTGGGTGAAACTCTTGATTGGAATAAAAGTATTTTTCTTGGTTTTTGTCAGTAATAGGCCGCTCTTCTTTCTTCTGGATTATGTAGCCCTAAAAAACAATTCGAGTTGTTAATTAAAGTTTTAATTTTAATGACGAGTATTACTTTTGAGTGCTGTTTTTTGGCTTCTTCCATTATATTCTGTGCTTCAGCCATTGCACTTACAATTCTTTCAATATCATCGGGAATTTTAACGTCTTTTCCTATTTTAGCAGAACTGTGGAATCCTGCATGTAGCAGGACATGTTCTATGACAGCAGGTCCATAGTCTAAAATGAATGTCACGTTAATTTAACGATCTAAATTAAATGCAGTTTTAGAGTCTACCAGAATTTGAAACGAGGACTTTCTTGAGCTGATCTGTTGGTTTAGCTTTCTGTAATATTTCCAAAATCTTTTCAGAATTCAAAGCCTCAACTTCTCTTGCTCTATCTTGGGGATATTTCTCTTTTACCATGAATTTCACTTTATCACCTTCTGCGTGAGGACGTAGGACATTCAAAATTGTGAACTCATAGTCGGTTAAAATTACGTTTCCTCTGTCATACAATTCGAGAATAACGTGGTAAGCAGCTTCGCCAGAACCAAATTGCATATCGATTATCCTGTCCATTCCTAATTGCCTTAAACTTTCCAGGCGCTTGTTTTTAAGATGTTTTCTCATCTGTAATTATGTACATTCTTTAAAGATCATGATAAATAAGATAGAAGTAGTTACCTTCATACTAAACCCCGAGGGGGCTACATTCTTGGGCCATTCGAATATTGTTGTGTGAATACGATTACCAGACTCGAAAAGGAGCACATTCTTCTCTTCAGAGCGTTGTAATCTTATGAGGTACGTTTTATTATCAATATCATAAACATTATTTACTCTCATGCCCACAAGTCTGTAATGTATTCCTTACATAAGTACAAAAGTTATAACAAAAACAATGGGTTTACTTACTTTTGTAACTCTGTCACCGTACAGACGATATCAAATGTATTAAAACGGGTCTTCATTTTGAGTTTTTAACATTCAACTTGAAAATAATTATACAAATTTTGCAATATTTTGTAAAAAATTATCACAAGAATAACGTAGACACAAATTTTTAAGAGAGGTTAGAAGAGTGTTCTAGTGGAATGTAATGTACTCCGAACACTCACTAAACATCTCTATCTTTATTTAATCTACACCAAAAAACAAAGATCGAACATCTTGACAAGGGAGTAATCCCAATGGAAAGAGCTTTATTTCTATTCATCTTGGATAACTTTATATAATTATTAGTTATACTGTGTAGATGGAGACACCTTCGTTTCAGAAAGTTTTCATTCAGCTGCTTTTGCACCCGGATCCCTACCAACATTTTACACCATTGGTCGATTATAGCTCTATTTCTGTCTGGTGGTGGCTGTTGCAGTTTCTACATTCATGTTGTTTGTTGTGGAAGTGAGGTTCGTGTCGGTCAGTGTTTCCGCATGTCCCATTAAAATTTGTTTATAACATTTTCTTTTAACAATTTCATGAATGAAAATTCTCGTGGATATGTTCAAAAACTAATTAACCTTTAATAAAAATGGTTCATCTAGAATTTTCTTCGACGGGTAAGTGAATTTTCTAACACTTAATCAATTTTTGCACCCTCTCTGTTAAGGGCGGTATTGACATTTGCTGAATTTTCATGACATGAAAACTTGTACCTATTTCATTATCCCCAACACCTTTTGTTTCATTGTACTATTGCTATTTTATTGGAAACAATACAAACTTCGAATATGCCACAAATGTGTAATGTTAAAATTCTTTATAAACAATTTATCCAAAAATAGGGTGTGTTTCATGCACTTTTTGTTTTCAAATTTTTTTTAATTAATACTCGAAACCTCACCCACGAAATTAAGGCGGAAACTATTTAATTGGTTTCAAATAGTGGTCGAATTTTTGCAAAACATGCTTTTTTAATTTTATTCAAAACTGAATTGTTTCCAAAGCAAACAAGTCGATAAGCGAATTTGAACAACTAAGTCCGACTTTGGATAATGAATTTCGGAGTGAAATTGTAATTTATTGCTACATTAAAGGAAGACTAGTTTTTCGACATGTATATGTATACCTGCTGGGCAATCAGCATCATTAAATTGGACCAGCTGGTGCTATCCACCCATTGCAGTTGGCACGTGTCCCTTTAAAATCACCATCTGCCACCATAAGAATATCTTTACAGAGATATCAAGGTGTATTTTAAGAATACCAACGAAATGTGCTTTGTTAATGTGTTTACTCATGTTTAAATAATATACAAATCTGTAGTCTTTAATTTAAATTTGCTATTAATGGAAAAGCCATTATGGACATAAAGCGCATTGAATAAATTTGCCGGATGATAAGACTTTCCCCTTTGGAAATTTTCATAAATCCACTCTCAAACAATTGTTAACATTCTATATTTGAATATTTGCATAATAGAAGTCAAACATTGTGGGACTGTTTGTTTTTCTTTCTCAATTTTTTTCCAGAGTTTTTTAATAGAAGTTCAGTATCATTTTATAAGTTTGTTTAATCAGGCAATTGTTAATGTCGTTCTTTGCACAACAAAGGAATCTCTTTCCGAAGTCCGAACCACTTAAATAGCAATTATTGAACAGTGTTATTTTAATTTAGGGTCATTGTTATGATTTAAAATGTATGAGATAAAGGAATGCATCGTAATTGAACTTATTCAGATATTCAGAAAAACAGTTTTATGTTGTAGTAAATCTATTTTTGGTGGATTTTCGATTTTTCCTGTTAAATCTCCAGGATCTTGTTGTTCTAATGAAAATGACTTGGATTGCATTTCTTAGAAATACAAAGTTAAATTTAAATTAAATGGCAAATCTAGCTGGAAATCTAAAAAGGGATTTTCTCTGTTTTTTACTTCTCCTCTGATGATCATTATAGAACCCCACTTGAGCAATTAACACCTTAACGATCAGTAAACGAATGACCGTAATTAAATTATCTCCGAAACTAAACACTTTATAAAATATTACCAACTCTTGGTTAGTGATAATGAAACTGGTTATGGGGATAATATTGGTGCAAGCCTCAAGGGTTCCTTTGTTAATTTCCAACAAGTAAAGAATTAATTTCCCTTGTAAATTTAGTGACGATTTTCTGTTTCAGCAACCGTGCCCGACGATGGTGTTCCGGACATGACTCGATTAACTGTTTTGGATGAAGAAGTCATCAATAAGAATCTTCGAGTGCGTTATGAAAAGGACCGCATTTACGTATCCTTTTGAATAGAAAAAATTGTTAAATAATAAACAATTCACTTTACGAGTGTAAATGACAAGACAATGGAGACATTTAAGTATAGAAACAAACATTACTTTTACTTAACTTAGTTATTTTATAGAGCTGTTCTGGTTTTAATTTTTTTCTCAATCTTAAACGGCTTAATAAATAATAATATAGGTAATTGTATGTTGTAAAATGCTTTCGAAACAAAGAGACTAAATGTTAGAAAGGAGGGTCGTTGTTGTCAAAAATACATAATAAATTAAGGTCAGTGGTGCGAGGTCTACCATTAATGGGAATACGTAGGGAATTACTCAGCATTATAGAAATTCGATTCTTGAAATTCTTTATCCGACAACAGGAACTGGAATCGAAGTGCTCGCTGACTCAGACCACTGCTATGTGTCCAATACATCTGCATATACAGGGTGTTAACGAGTAATTACGCAAAATTTAAAGTCCTTGTCCAAAAAAAAGAAAGAATGTGGTCTGAAAATGACAATTTTTTTATACGACGTTCAACTACATTCAATTTGGTACACATAGACTATTGTGAACAATGCTCTTCTGTGAAATAAAAAAATCACTCAACCCATAAATAACTTTTTGACAAAAAGGAGGAAATTACTGGTTCATTCCTTTATTTAATTAAAAATTCTGCATAAGATTTCCGACTTGATAGCTTGATATCGAGGAGAATCCGCCATTTCACCCTGTATATCTGTAACATTGTGCTTTAAATTATGGTGAAGTTCTTTTGTAATTGAACGCGTTTTTAAACCGTTTCGAAACCTCCACTTGTGACACTGAGTCATATTGTATGGTATCGAGTTTCGTTGTACATTTTTTACCACATATGACTGCTTGAAAATTTACTGCATAAACCACCCCTATTGTGTCTGAAGTACAGAATCGAAAATACAATGATAGTTGAATAGATAAGCGTCATGCTGGTGTCTGGACTAGTGGAACTGTATCCAAACAACTGGTTCATTTCACTAATAGAATAATAACGGGGTTGAATTTGGTCGGTGCCATAAAATCCCCCCAAAGTTATGTATTGGTATGCAACGCAAATTACCTATGAGCTCATAGGAAAACGTTCCGGAAATGCTTTTCAGCTTGCATACATAGAAACGATTTGACAAATTGAGATCTTGAAATTATAGACAATCACGTAATTGCAGAAATTGTAATCCTCGTTGTAGTAATCATTTCATCAGTGCCAATTGTTCTTTTCATATACAAAAAAAATATCTTGTTTATTAAATGTCTTCTTCACGTTTTGTAAGCGTGTTTGTAATAAGAAAATTAATGAGTTCTCTTTCTGATTTATTAACAAGAGATTAACATTCAGATCAAAGAACTTGGTATCTATATTTTCCTTAAGTTTATATTTAGACTTACACAGGTTCAATTTTAGTTGCCGTCAACCCCTATAAAGATATCGACATTTATACGCAGGTAAGATTAAGAAGATCATAAATTTGTATTCAAGTGTTGAAGCGTTTATAACTTCCGTACATTGTTTATTCGATATTAAATTAAGTTTATGTAAATTTTTAGTTATTTTGATGCTATATGTGTGTCCATACATCTTGCATTCTTCATTTATTACGTGAGATGGTAGAGTGTGCGTTTATATGTTTGTTTTAATTATTTTTAGACAATTTTCCGCTTTTTGTTGTATGAATGAACAGCAAATGATACGCACACATTATAATTTTATTTTAAGATGTTACAGTGATTGCCTTTAAGGGATGTACTCATATATGAAAATTATTAAATGAATTTCTAAACCGTGACTGATGGTAGAGCTTTATTCCCATGGGGCACAATGGAAGAAACTTTGAGTTCTTTGCTTGATTTTAAGTAATTTTCTGTTGTAAATGCATTTCTTGTTGATTGCAAATTTATCATTTATCAATGTTGTGCTATTTGACACAGTTTTTTTATTAAACTGTTTTGTAGAACAGTGGAAATCTTAATTCATATTTGTATGGTCTGGTTTTTAGATTTGCGATAAGTACAATTCCTATTTGATAAATAATTAAACGGATATCCGCAAAAATAACCGAGACAATTAAACGTAAATTATTTCTGCACATGATGTGATAAAGGTTTATCATAAAGTCAGATCTTACACAATATTTTTTTTTGTGTTAGGGTAACTTCTTGGGAAAATGTGCCACATTTAGTATTCAAAAACGTGTCTTTACGCTCAAATAATTTTATATCCTTACTAACAAAATTACGTATACAGTGGTTAAGAAAAGAAGTCCGGGAATCTGTTTAAAACATTATTTAGCTCATGCAACATATGATGGAAATATCGCATTTCTCATAATACGTTGTAAAAATGTGTTTGTTTTGATGTTGTGTTTTATGACAGTACTTGCATCAACACTATAAAAAAATGTGTGAACGCAAATAACCATGGATGGTAAAACGTGAATTATTATTTTTAATTTACTTTAATTAATTTCTGATCGAATTTTTTCACGGCACCGTTTTTCATTTAGTTGAAACACCGGGTGACAATAAATTTTATTGATCACACCTTTTCTACATAGCAAAAATAGCTTTTCATATTGTTTGTTTTTTTATTATATAAGGGAGTGGTATTTTGGTGTAATTGTCACTTTAGGGGGTGAACATAAACTTGGCTTTCATTTAAAATGCACAATTGATGAGATGAATGGAAAAAGAGAGGGTGATTAGCGTATTTGTTTTAGTTTGAAATGCACATCGCCTTTCCCTTTATTACTTTTGCTCTTATTTTGATCACAACAAAAACTCATATTACAAAAACCATACGAGTTTTTGATAGAGAAGCATGAACAATGTTGGAACAATGAATGAAACGAGGAAATGTGTCTCTCATTTCAGCATTATGTACATAAATATCATGGAAAGAAACTGACGGAACAAGAGCCGCACGTCTTTGCATTGGCTGAGGCTGCGTATACGTCCCTTCAGGCGGATAATCCTGGCAAAGGACATGTGAATCAAAGTCTTGTCATCAGCGGTGAAAGTGGTGCAGGTAAAACGGAAAATACTCGTTTCATATTGCAGTACCTTTGTTCGGTAACAAGTGGTGTATCCACATGGGTTGAACAGCAAATACTTGAGGCGAATACGATATTAGAGGCCTTCGGTATGTAGTAAAGAAATAATAATAAGATGTGCAATTTATCGATCGAATGTTCGATTTATAGGTAATGCAAAAACTGTACGTAATGATAATTCTAGTCGTTTTGGGAAATTTATGCAAGTGTGTTTCGATTCGAGATGGATGATTGCCGGATGTATTGTACAAGATTATTTATTAGAGCAATCAAGATTGACATTTCAGGGACCTGGAGAAAGAAATTATCATGTTTTTTATCAATTAGTTGAAGGTGCAAAAGTAAGTTGGTTTTTAAAGTGATTTTGTAGTAGATTTGATCAGATTTTGGATTTTGTTTTAACAGGATAACAATGAGCTGGCCTCACAATTGCATCTAAAAGAAGCGAAATTTTATAACTACTTAAATCAATCGGACTGTATAAAAATTGAGGGTGACGAAAGGCGATTGGATAATTTACGATTAGCATTTAATGTATTACAAGTACCACAAACAATGTGCACTGGTATTTTTCAAACGTTGTCTGCGATTTTATGGTTGGGTAATTTAACATTTGACGATGTGGACGGAGAACGTTGCCAGTTGACAAAAGAGGACGAAAGTATATTGGAAATATTATCAGATTTATTGGGTTTAGATATAAGTAATTTGAAGCAAGTGGTTTTATTGCGACAAATTAATGTACGTGGAAATATTACTGAAATTCCACTCAAATTACAAGAGGTAATAACTTGAGAGGAAATATTTCATCTTTGTGGCACGATAAAATGAATAATTGATATTTCAGGCTAGAGAGAATCGACATGCAATGGCCAAAGCATTGTATTCGAGAACATTTGCTTGGCTAATCAATCATATAAACAATTGTACAAATCCAGGACAAGATTCAAGTAGATTTTTGGGCGTATTAGATATATTTGGCTTTGAAAATTTTGCAGTGAACTCATTTGAACAATTGTGCATTAATTACACTAATGAAAAGTTACACAAGTTTTTTAATCATTACGTTTTTGCATTGGAACAAGAGATTGTAATTAGATTGAGTGGTAAATGTGATTTTTCAATTTTTATTGTTTGTTTTTTTTAGTATCAACAAGAGGAGATCAAATTTAATCACATTGAATTTACCGATAATACATTATGTCTTGAATTGATTGAAAAGCCACCAAGGTGCATTTTACGTCTATTGACCGAACAGTGCCATTTGCCTCGCGGCTGTGACGCTTCGTATATTACGAATTTGCATGCAGAGTTCGAGGCACACGAACGCTATGTCAAAGGTAATTGATTTCGGTTTTTATTATCTTGAAGATAGAGGTTTTTTTATTGTTGATTAGGTGATGATCGACGAAGATGGGAAACAGAGTTTGGCATAAGACATTATGCCGGCGGTGTAACGTACAATGTTAAAGGATTCGTGGACAAGAACCGTGACGTACAACAGGATGTGTTCTTTGATATCATATCGAGAAGTCGGAATGAATTTGTACAAGACTTGGCGACATTTCAAGATCAAACAAATGTAATTGCACCGCGTACAATGAATAATGGTGCGACAACAGTTTCACGTGGCACTAGCAAAGGAAAACCAACAGTTTCGGATAATTTTCGTCATCAATTACAAGCATTAGTCGATGTTTTACAGTCAACCACACCGTGGTATGTGCGTTGTATAAAACCGAACAAACACAAACATCCAAATGATTATGATAATAGTTTAGTGTTGGATCAATTGAAATATTTAGGAATGTTGGATATTATTCGAATACGTAAAGATGGTTTTCCAATACATATGAGTTTTGAAGATTTTATATTACGTTATCATTGTTTGTCGAAGAATCGACTGCCAATCGAGCCGATAAAGGCGTGCCGTTATTTGATTGAGAATTTTAATTTACCGAAAACTGAATGGCAATTGGGAAAGTCGAAGGTGTTTATGCGTTCGCATGTACATGAACCGTTGGAAGATGCTAGAAATAAAATGATTAAATCTAGAGCGATATTAATACAGAAAACATATCGTAAATATCGTGCACGTAAAGAGTTTTTGCGTATTCGAAGTGCAGTATTGAATATACAACATGCGTACAAAGGATGGAAGTCGCGCATAGAATTTTTGAGGAAACGTCGTGCTGCCATTGTGATTCAGAGTCATTTGCGTGGTGTGTTTGCAAGAGAAGTGGCCGCTGCATTAAGAGAAATGCGACGTGTTGAAGAGGAGATGAGAAAACGGGAGAAATTGGAAGAGGAGCGGAAAGCGAGAGAAGCGAGAGAAGCTGAAGAGGCGATGAAATTGGAGGAGTCAAAGAAATTGGTTGCGGAAAGGGAGGATTTGAAGAAAAGCGAACAGTAAGTAGGAAAAAATATGTCAAAATGTCTAATTAATGAGTTTTTTGCTATTGTAGAGCGGCGGAACAGGAAATTGCCGCCTTATCACATATGGCTGAACAACTGAAACCACGACTCACCGAACCAGTCACCGAATCGGTGGATTTGGACAATTTGTTTGCATTTTTATCCGACGTACAGCCGCAACAAAATCGCAAACAGATAATCGATGAAATTGGTGAGAAAATGGACGAACTTGTCGAAGATTTAGATGTGGAATTGGAGAGTGTTATTCAACAAGAGTTAGAGGGTTTAGCACAAGAACAACAGAACCAGCAACAACAGCCCACACCGCCCAAATTGGGAATGCCAACATTGCCAGAACCAACTGGCCCTCCGCCACCACCACCGCCACCGGGCTTCCAAAATGTAGAGGAAACGCCACCGCCGGCAGTTGTCGAACAAGAAGATAAAAATACTGAACCGATTTACGAGGCGGTGTTGCCTAGGGAAGATTCATTGCCGGGTTGCGTGTCGCCGCCACCACTGCCAGCACCTCCACGACTGCCTTCCGAGTCACCGAAACCGAGTCCGCCGGTGTCTCGGGCGGGAAGTGCAGTTCCACCGAATTGGCGTTACTCGCAAGATCAGGAGAGTATTAATAATGCGGAAAGGGAGCAAAGACGTAAATTCCGTGTGGAAAAGAAACTACAAGAGTTGAACGAGACGAATGAGAAGAAGGAGAATGCACCGGAGGACATTTATCATGATATGGTGGAATTTGCGAATACATACTTTAATCAACATGAACGCAGTCCGGAAGGAACGATTATAGCAACATTGACTAGAAAACGTCCGAATAATGAAATGATACCGAAATATGAAATGGTGACATATTATAAAGGGAATACAATACCAAATTCACATATACACATGTACGATCCGGATAATGTGAATGTTGCATGCAGCATTTTTAGGGTAAATTATAAATTGCAAACTAATTGAATTTTCTCGGTTGTAATACGAATATTTTATGTGCTATATAGGATTTATGTAAATATACCCGAGGCGAATTGAATGGGGAACGTGAACTTCAAGTAATTCAATCAATAATCGGATACGCATTAGAACGTGAAGAATTAAGGGATGAGATATTTGTACAGTGCATTCGCCAAGCAACAAACAATCCAAGTTCGGACGCAACGGAGCGTGTATGGCTTTTGTTGTGTTTATGTGTGGTTTCCTTTCAACCATCAAAATTGTTGCATCGCTATTTTGTGTCGTTTCTAAAGAAAAATCTGTCACAGGGTGGACGTATAGCACAATATGTGCAATGGTGTCTGGATAATTGTAACAATAACAAAGTAACAGTTCGTGAACATCCGCCATCTTCGGTGGAAGTTGCGGTAATTTATTAAATTCGATGATTCGTTTTTGTGCGTTTAATGAAATGTTAATTTTTAATAGGCTATGAAACGTTTGGGAACGATTGTGTGTAGATTTTTCTTTCTGGATGGTAGAACGAAAGCAATTGACGTACATCCAACAGATACGGCTGGTGATGCGGCTAGAAAATTAGCTGAACGTTTAGGATTGCGTAATTTGGATGGATGGGCGATTTATCAAAGTCGACAAGATGGGGAGGAGCATGTCAGAGCACACCATTACTTATACGACATTATTGCACAATGGGAAATGTACGAGGACATATTAAGAAATTGATTGTTGTGATAATAAACAATGTACGTTTGAATTTATGTTATAGGAATTCAAATAAATTGGTACCCACAACTGGAATGTCGACAATGGGTAGAAGGAGTACACAATCGTTGAGTGGTGGTGAAAATCGATTTATATTCAAAAGAAGATTGTTTAAATCTAGTCGGGAATTGAGTCAGGATCCAATTGAAGTTAATTTGTTATATGCACAAGCGGTGCATAGTGTTGTGAAGGTGTGTAAAAAGTATCAAGATTTACTAGAAGCGTTTAATCAAAGAAATTTTATCGATTGAACAATAAATTTTTGGCATTTTGTTAGTATTTTGTTATGTGTTTTTCTGTTTCTTTTTCAGTGTGATGATTTCCCTGTAACGGAGAAAGTTGCACTTCAATTAGCTGGTTTACAGGCACAGGTAGCGCTAGGCAATCCAAAAGATAACAACAAATTAGAATATTATACTGATATTGACACATTTTTGCCATATAGAATAAGTAGGACTCGCGGAGATGATGTTTGGGTAAGGATAGAGTTGAATAAAAGCTCTTTAGAAATTGTACTGAGTGTGATTTTGTGTTAGGTTCCGATTATAGCTCAAGCTCATCGCCAATACGGTGCAAATCGCACTGAACTAACAGCGAAAGCTTTATATTTATCTTGTGTAATGCAGTATCCCTTGTACGGTACAACAATGTTCCAAGTCACGTATCGCGGTTACTGGTCGTATGGGAATGCATTAATTCTGGGTGTTAATAGTGAAGGAGTTATGCTAATAAAGAACGACGATAAATTCGTATTAAACGAGTTTCGGTATCAAGAAGTAGAAAGCATTCTATTGGATCCTAGCGATAGTTTCATTACAATCACATTACAACGGCATTTAAATGAGAACAATCATAAATGTTATGTGTTTGAGACGGCCCAAAAGAACGAAATTGGCTCGTTGATAGCGAGCTATTGTCCATCATTGGCTGGATGGATGACTGAAAGTGAAGCACCACAAAAACGGACCAAAAATATCACAAACGAAGATCGTGTACGACTTTATCACAATTTGGTGAATTGTCGTAGAGCGTTAGTGGATCATGATATATTACGTAAACCGACTGATTCGTCTGGTAGTTTTCTAAGGAACACATTAAGGAGACTGAGTAAACATAAGTTGGATAAATTGAGACAGGAGCATGGCGGCGATACGGGGGAAACGTACAAAGGGTTTCATTATGCATTTTGGGCGTTTAGTAGACAACCATTACCGCAAAGTGTTAGTAGAATTCCAGAGGCCGAAGAACAAGTGATGCTTCAAGTGTTTCAAATTATTTTAACGTACGCTGGTTTGGGCCAAAATGGCGAAACTATACGTCGGGTTGAAGATGAACATGTGACACTGTTACAAACGATTTTGGAACGTTGCATGCGTAAAGAATCACTTTTATGTGAATTGTATTTACAGTTAATTAAACAGACAACTGATCATCCGGATCCAAATTCACGAGTGAATTTAAGACATTGGGCGTTGTTGTCTTTAGCTTGTTCTGTTGTTTTGCCACCGAATAAAGCGATTAGACGTTATTTAATTGCACATTTAAGACGTTGTAGTTCGGATTTCGTTACTGAAGAGGGAAAGTTTGCGAGATTTGCGGAGAAATGTTTAACGAAAACACAGGGAACAAGAAGAAGGCAATGGCCTCCATCGAGGGAGGAGATTTTGTGTACGATTAATCGACGACCAGTTTATGCACGGTTTCATTTCATGGATGGACAATATCATTCGGTCGAGTTCCATCCGTCGGCGACGGCAAAGGATGTGTTGGAAGTGGTTAGAGATAAGATTGGACTCCATTCGGAGGCGAAAGGGTATGCGATTTATGAAGTGTTGGGTAATTCGGAACGAAGTTTAGCGGCTGAAGAAAAAGTCGCTGATGTAATGGCGAAATGGGAAAGATATAGAGCGGCATCTGCTGCGAATACAACAAATAATACGAATACCGCGAAGAGAACAAGACCACAACATCACTTTTTCCTGTTTAAGAAACATTTGTTTATGGACAATTTCATTAATTTGAATGATCCAGTGGAAAAGGAGTTGTTATATCATCAAGTTTTACATGATTTACGAACGGATCGGTTTCCCATTACGGAAAAGGAAGCGGTAATGATTGAATGGTATTTTTTTATTGTTTTTTTGTTATTGTTTTCCGTTTTTAGATGATGTTAACCGCATTGCAAGCACAATTAGAATTAGGCGATTTAATGGAAGCCATTCAAGATTATCGGCCCATCGCGTGTCATTGTTTACCGGCTAGAATGGTGCCGTCGTTGGCGCATGAAGGGGTGGCAATGCATCATCAGTCGCTTAAAGGAATGACCTCTTCAGAAGCGAAACAAGCGTTCTTGAATTTGATACAAAGTTGGCCTTTACATAAGGCGACAATATTCGACGTGATGGTAAGAAATTTGAATTTTCAGACTGTTTTAAAATCCTTTTTATTTTTATTTCAATTTTCAGCAATCATTCACATCCAATTGGCCTAGAGTATTGTGGCTGGCGGTGGACCAGAAGGGTTTGCATCTGTTGGAGCATCGTTCCCGTAATGCATTGTGCACTTACGAATATGGAAGCATATTAAGCTACTCGCCTGCCCTCAATTGCCTTATGATAATCACCGGTAGTGATCGTAAACAGAGTAAAGTGATACTGACCACTGCCCAAGCATTCCAAATAGCAACGTTGATCAGGGAATATATGGAAGTGTTGCATGGGAATGCAGTGGAAATGCGACGGGCTGAACAACAGCCGAAAAGTCGGCCGGTTAGTGCTTTGCATCCGAATGCACCGTTAGTGCCGCCGCAGCCCAGCTAGAAGAGGGTTACATTCGCAGATCAAGTAGTTAAAACTAATTATTAAACGTATTTTTGTTGCAAGTGTATTTTGAATGTATGTTTATAAATTAATTCGGAGTTGATGGAGGAAGTTAATACATTCTTAACACACTTGCATTGATCTGCGAAATGGAGAATTTTTTTGTTATGTACTCAAAGTAACATTTTAAATGAAAATATGGATCAAAGTTAATTTTTAGCATATATATTTTATGAGTATTGTCTACTGGTATTGCATACATTTTTTTTTCGTGATGATTGTGTGATTTTTTAATTTTAATTTGGACAGTAATTCATTATTATAAGACTGAGTAACCAAAAGTAAAACATGCTTTTATTAATTTATGGACTATTGGAATTTTTGTTTACCAACATGAATCAATATACAAATAAAGAAATGTTAAATTTTAAGACTAGTCAAACTGTATATAGCGAAGATACCATTTAAATAATTTAATGATATTTACTTTTGTGTACAGTTGTTAAATTAAATACGCGCACAATTTCTTGAATACAATTGGATTTTTAAATTGTATTGGAAATGTAACAATATTAAGTATCTATTAGGAGCATAATAAATCTACATAAGACAATGTTTTTATTATGTTTTCAAATTGTGATATACTTTTTTAAATATTTTTAGTATATAATACATGCTTTTTTGATTATGTATTTTATGTTGTGTAAAATTCGTAACAAATATACATATAATATGCATATTATAAATCAAGAAATTTCTTATTTTAGTTTGCAGGGGACCAGAGTAAAGATAATGGCTTTTGGATATATGTGTTTAATAATGATATCTACATATATTGAAAAAAATTGTAATTCATACTTAATTATCATATCACATCATTTTTCAAATGAAAATAATTATTAAACGAATCGAATAAAGGTCGTTATTTACAAAGTCAATCGTTTAGACATTAGAAAAAAATAAATCTTGACTCATTGTAAAATGTGTGCTGAGAGTGGGATATTCAAATTTGCTTCGAACTGATGCATAATTCTGATTTTTTCAATTTTCTGGGATTGATTGTTTGGAATTCATTTTAAATGTGTCCAAAAACTCTTAAATCAACCAAAATTTAGAATGTTTTTGTATACATATATCACTTATGGCGGTATTAGTGATGCTACTTATTTTTGAATTTTACGTTGTAACGATCTACAACGATATTAAAATTTTTATCAAAGATGGATTCTTATTTATGCCTGCATCTTGTGTAATATTATAAAAAATCGATTTAAATTCATATAATAATTTTATTAAAAATAATGCGTTTTTTGTGGTAATTTTTTTTATTATTTTTAAAATTCATTTGAATTTTTTACAACACACTTACACGCAATAAAAATTATGGTCAACTCGATATGGACTTTCAACAATTGACTAAATGGCGCTTAATGTTCCTTACTCAAAGACATTTTGAACTTTATAAGTAAATTTTTAAAATCGAATGAAAAACCTATTGGCTTTTCTACTTTTTCTAGCATTTGTGTCAAGCCTGAGAAGTTTGGCTGGCAAAGGATTGTTTTCTCGCTTATTCAACGATCGCCACCGGTCTATAATGATTGCTAGCATGATGATTTATACCTCTGTAAAGCAGTTTTTAAATATTAAGAAAACTCAAATCAACACAGTATATCTGAATTTTGTAGAGAATGTATTGCACGATTATGGACTTATAAGAGCTATTAGCGGCAGTGTTCTTTCACTTACATATAGTATTTGTTCTTTTTTTTTGGGCTCCGGACAATTCCTGAAAAATCAAGTTCCTATACTGTTTTCTATACTTGACACCCCTTTCCAACATTTAGAGCGTTTTTGTTTTAGTTTGAAGAATTTCATGATAAACTTTGTGAAGCAAATTTTTATGATTGAGTTGAATTAATTGAGAAACCATCTATTAAAGGTGCCGTCATCTAGAAACCAGTAGCCTAAGTCGTAACGAGCAAAAATGAAATCAACTAACGGCTCCGAACGAGTTACTATAGATGTGGCTTGAAATGCTAACAAAAATTAATTTAAATTTACTGGAAACTATTAGGAAACTAGGAAAGAAATCAAATATTATGATTTGTACATTTTTATTCCTTCAGGACAGTTGTATTTTTATTTACACATATAGTACCAATAAATAATGCATATATCTAACTATAAAAGTACGGCTAACTTCTAAAAACGGTTTAGTTATTTTTCGAACTTTACTAATGCCACATTATTTCATACAATTTTAAACAACTATCAAGCATTTTATAATAAATACTATTCTACCATCATATTCATATTTACATAATAAAACAGACAACTTTTACATTATTCGTCTATAAATAAATTACAATCAAACGTTCTTTATATGGCACCAAAAAAGTAAAAAGATACAAATAGAAAATTCAATTTTTAACATTCAACATCAACTTTAATATCCTTTTCCATTTCACTTTCGTTTCGACAATCTTGTGAAAATTCTTCCGCATTTACAATAACACCAAACGGCTGTTCCACTCCGCTAAAATTCACACTCGGTTTTGCTTTTTTACAAGGTCTCTTCAACAACTCCTCAATCGAATAGGGATTCTTCTTTTTAACATCTTTCTTATCCTCTTTACGTGCCACCATATCCACCACTCTATTCGACTCCGAACTCATCAACGACACCGCGATATGCTTATCCGTCTGCGAATGATAAGGAATTATCAAATTCGACCAAGTGTTCGCCGATCCACTCTCCAATGCACACGTACTCGTGCTTATGTGCAATTGATGTTGAAGGGCTGCTATTCTATTGTTTGTCGAGTAATTTGGGTCATGCATTGGCGGAAAATACGATAAATTGCCGTTCAGATTTGCTGACACTTTCGAATACATATCCGAACTCATGGTCGCCTCTGCAAACAAGCAACACAACAAGTGTTAGTTGATTGTTCAACTTATGTCCACTTCATACATACCAGGATGATGTGATGGTCTTGAATGCTGCATCAATTCCGGCGGATCCGGCCACACACCGCTATTCCGCAATATCCTATTCACCGAACTGACCGATGGGATGTTGTGCGGCTCACAAACACGCTGCGAAATTAATTGCTCACGAATTTCCCATGCAAACATTCCCGGATTTTCTTGTTTGAATCGGAGGATCTTCTTTACGACTGTCGGTGTGGCTACTTGCTGAAAATTTAATTGAACCACTTTAGAGTCAATGTTACAACCCCCTTTTTTGGGTAATTATAAGTCTGCCGACTGGTGTTGAAGTAAGTTTTTTTTTCAAAGGTCGATTACTTGTTTTCTTTAGGGTGTGAAAATGGGCCATTTAACTTAATTTTAGGGTAGTAAGAGTGTTAGATTTAGAGTGACTTGCAATTTTTTTTAAAACGTTTATATAACACCGGAGAGATAATAATTGTATCAAAATCTATTATTAAATAAAATCATGCATGTAAGCATCAGGTAAAAATTTCTTAAGTATTATTATTTGATCGGCACGTAATAGCAGCGTTTTTCAGCACACAAGTTTGATTTTCAAAAGAATTATAAGGAAGTTTTATGTGTGTGTGTTTCCTGAATTTCTATTTTATTACTATTATTGCAAGATCAAACATTTTATTAGTTAACTTAACAATTGCTAGTCTTTTTTGATTGTTTTGCCTTTCCGTTGATATAAATTGTAAATTGTGTTACAGTTAAGTGATTTTCAAACATTTAGCCGTAATCTCAAAAGAAAATGAAAACAAACGGTTATTAATAACGAACGATATAACAAAAATGTAATGAGAGTGTTGTGTCGTGATTGCAGGTGTTAGTGTCCTAATTATGTTTACGAAAAAAGGTTTAATAAAATTCAGACGCCCAACAGGCGCTACAGTTCTCATAAACCCATATCTATTTTAAATGAAATAATCGCATAGATTAACATTGTAATTTACTTTATTCAAGTACTAATAAGTACATTTTTTCCGATAATCTTTGACAAATAGGGAAATAGAGTCATTATATTTTCGTTTTAATGATCTGAACAATAAAGGATATCGGTTGGGGTAATTTTCATGTTTACATTTATTAGTTAAGTATCAGCATTTGAAATTGGTTGTACATTTGTTATTATTTTTTAGGTCGTTTGAAACATGTTATTCTTGCGAGAAACGACACATGAAAATACCTTTATTGCATGTGTAGGTATACAATTCTCATAAGCATTAACCAGCACTATCACCATTCACATCTTTTTCGTCTTGTTTATATATTTATTTATCGAAGAAGATAAATAGACGAAACCATTACATCGACTGCTCTCTCAACATCATTTTATGATTCTTTTATTGATTATAGAAAAAAAGGCATATAATAATCCGTAATCGTGTTGGTAACACAACAGACATATCGGTTTTTTAATTTCCAGCCTAATTGTATGGATGTAAAAGGGTGGTGTGCATTAACGGTCGACGAGTGATAAGGATTAGTGGTAGGGTCATCACCACTTGTCTAACAATAGTATAAAAGGACGTCGCGCGTGTCGCGGTCGCATAAGACCGGTGTTTGCAGTGTCAACCCTCACTTATCGCAGCAATCCATCTTAGGATAGGTATAACTTCCGTCGACCATTTCACATCATGCTTCACAAAATACAATTTAACTACAACACAATTTATTACCGAAATTCATGTTCTCGTGCTTTTTTCATTAGTTTTTCAACTTACAATTTTCTTTTCCCATTTACTAAAATAATTACTGTTAATTACACACCGTTTGCTTAATAAATGTTTCTAAAATGAAATGAAGAAAATCAATGAAAAGTGAGAAAAAAACGAACGCCGTGGACGCATAATTACCAACAAGTAAACGTATTTGTTTTACTTTAACATGTTAACAATATTGGAATAAGATATTTATCATTAATCAGTAGCACGTAATAAGACCACCCCGTTATAATTCCGTATTTGTATTTGTCCAAAGATAATTATGGTGCAATTATCATTTTCACGTATTTAACGTACGTGTCGAACACTATTTACAGATCATTTGTAACGTGTCTATGGTCTTCTTCCCGGTATTAACAGTTGTTTCAAGTGAAATGCTTTCATTACCTTCGTTTTTGAGCCTCCTATGGATCCCGGTCGGATCGATCCAGTCTCATAGAATCGCGTCAATATCTTGGAAACGCATCCATGGGAAACGAGCAATTGTCTCGAAATGTCACATGGACGGACGCCTAGCAGGGCCAACTCGACAATCCTTCTTCTCACACAGTCTGGCAGTGGACGACCGTTCACGAATACTCCTCCCAATTGATTCACTCCTGCTTGTCCTGCGGGAACAGTGCGCTTAGTAATGTTTATTATATAATTATGTAATTATTGGGGTGACACAAGACACACAAGAAATTGTCCTATTATTATAGGTAGATAAAAAAGTTGGAATGGATCATTAAATAATTATACACCAATGCAGGTGAAGAGAAGACTCTTCCACACACAACATTTGATACGTAAATAATTGCAGAAAATGATGATTTTCTTTTGTTTGGGAAAAAATTTATTAATTTCCTCAATACGATAAAACAGTGTAAAATGAGAGTAAACAAGATTTTTGATACAAACATCTCGGAATACCTACCGCATTTTCGTTTAACTAGCCAAACAGTTTCTCATCTTTTAACTTTTAAGGAATCGTTGATAATCATCTATTAAACTTGTTTTTATTTAATTCGGAACAGTAAATGTATAAATACATATGTTTTATTATAAATTATAATATTGATGAACCATATACTGAATATAAACTGATTACATTTAACATAAATCAAATTGAAGTGAATACATAATTAATGAGATGTAAATTGTTTATTAAATAAACACTATCAGCAATTATATTTAATTAATATCGAAGCATCTAATTACGTCCAGCCTATTTTAATGAATTTAATTCAAAAGTACAAAAAATGTAACCAAGTAACTTATTACATTATTGATGTCGATTGCGGTTTTGCTTTTATTCGTTAAACAGCTTTGGCTAATTTTTGACATGATACTACAGAAAAAAATCTAACTCAAGTATTATTATTAGTGTAGGACAGGTGGACAGGTGTCTCAATGTGAAATTCATCACGAGCTTTAAGAAAAAAAGCTGCTGGTGTCAGGACAACGATGGTGGCTAATTTCCTCAACCATCGCAATTCTCTGTTCATTTATTCAGACGGAAACCACCTACGTAAGATCCAAACACTAGAAGACGTTTTTTTACGAATAATACGAATACATGGAGGTATCATCAAAAATTTTGTCCGGATTAACAATTCCATTTCAGTTTGTTGCATTTCCACACTAAAAACCCGCATAATCGCAAATTTATTAGACAATTTTACTTGAAATTAATTCAAAGTGATCATGTTTGGTGTTGTTTATGCGTACAATTTTCCATCATTTGATATTCGATTAAAAATAGGTAAACATAAATCTGTTATTGGCTGGTATGCTCGTGTAATTGGATAAGTATTGTTTATAAATATTAATGAAATTCTTGAACGGATGTCATGGCTAACAGATGATGGATTTTTGTAAAAAAAGGAGTCAAGCGCGCGCGGCTTGTTTTGTGTGCAAAATAAATGCCTATTATTGTAATATAAAAATATCTATGTAGATAAGTACCTATAATATAGGCAATTATTATATTCATTGAATATTGATTACTGTTTCAAAAAAAACACTGTTTTCCTATTCTTACCTGTATGTGGCATTTCCAAAACTCTTGAAAATGTTCTGAAACAAAAACAATATTTATGAGTTTGTGTAAGAAAAAAAAAGGGTAAGAGAGCAGTTTTTGCGTGGAAAGAACACATTTAACGGGGCAGATTAAGAGAGTCAATTTCTGAGTGTATTTGTGGCATTGTCGTCAAACATTTATAGTTAATTGATACCATAGCAATGTCCCGATAACGTTGTGAAAAATATAAATGTATGTCCAAAACGTGTTCGAAATGCTTGTATCAACAAGGGAAATCTATGCCGTGTAAAATGTTTCATATGTGTGTGGGAAATAAGTGCAAGTGTATAAGAGGTGAGGGTTAACGCTTAATTCGTTTAATCGGACCCACCTCGGCGACATTTACATCTCAAAAGCATACTAACGACCCCTCGACACGCTCCATACTCTTATAACTATTACATACTGTATTTATATATTGTATATCGTAAAATGAACAGTTTCCAATGTGTTTGAAACACAATGTTAACTTGCTAACTATGCCATAAAATTATAGGTACACGATTCGTGTTCAAATGAAAAGAGCAAATTAAAAAATTCTTTAAACAAAAAATTTTCAAAAACTGATGGAATACTTAGACACATAGATAAGAAGAAAAGGTGGTTGTGATGTTTAAGAAAACTAATAAACATTCTGTTCTGAGGCACTATAAAAAATGTTACACAATAAAATTAACAAAAGTTGACAAAACAAGTCTACCTTATGGGTGAAAAAACTGGCGTGATATGGGATGCAAATGTAAGCTAACTACCAGAATAATTTGGCTTGAACACGTTGCGCTTATGATTTTGATTTACATTAATTTCATATTTTTCAACATAAAACATAATCAATATTTAAATTTTTATGCATATCAATTTTTTTTGCTTTCTTTCGCCGTCATTCAACATTTATGGTCACGCTTTTTATACTAGCTATACACACATAAGTAACACATATACCCATATTTCATGTAAAAATTGTTAAAATTACGTTGTGGTGCTAGTGTTTTAAAGAATATTGCCAATAAATTATTATCCAAAATATATACTTTTTATGACTTATGTAAATTCGTAACTAATAGGTGTCCGTATATCCTTTCCATTTTGGAACGGATTATTAACATATCTACAGTTTTTTTTCTTCAATAAATTAAATATTATCGACTTATGATCATTAATATAAAGTAAGTAGAAAAACTGTATATTTATCGTTAGGTATAGGTAATAGTTTATTAAAAACTTGAATAAATTTTAGTATCCAAAAGAACCTATAAAAAGCCAACATCGAATGCGTAATAAAGTTAACTAAGTATAGCTAGATAGAAAAAAATCAAACATCCTAGAACGAATAAGCGACATTTTCTAATAATAATCTTCAACAGGACCAGTAGGGAGTCTGAGGTAATAAATTCTTTATTATAATAATTTAGTTAATTTATATGCGAAGAGTTGAATGTTGTGTGTCGTTCTATCCTCCTTTTATACAAGTACGTTATGTAAATATTTATATTATTATTATTTTATAAATATGGCAATAATAATAAGGCGGTTTACTGATAACAATGTCTTTAATGAAGCCACCCAAGTCTTTCTCTGTCGATTGACCCTAAACCGTAACGGCATCTCAATATAATTGAATTATTTATAATATGATGAATGTATTATGATGATTAAGGTTGGTTCTCGCTTTATTGGCCGTTCACTGCGTTTGTTTAGGAAAACAGGTAGCAAGAGGCAAGTACCTATATATCATCATCATCAAACTGCATCTATTCTGATTATGATTGATTTCTTTGATTAGGATCGGCTTATGGTAATCAAATGAAATCACTGTAATCATAGGAAATCAAATGGAAAATTCGAACGCATTAAATATACAGAACACACACGACATTCAAGTTTAACTATGATGCACCTTTGGTTTAATTATAAGAGCTTTGAAAAAGTTCACTATTATTTTTGAGAAATTCCACAAATGCACACAATTACATAAACAACAAATTAAAATACTTTAAGCACCTATGGAAATAACGTCAATATATTAACAAAGTCTATTAAGGTGTTAGGTAACTTTCAAGTGGTTTTACTATCAAAAAGATCGAAACTTTATTAAATTATGACACAGTAGCAAGGGCTTAGCCACCAGCACTTTTCGAGTTTTGCGTGCAAATACGGGCACTATTGGTTTACCTACAGTTACAGCTGAAACAAAACCCCCTTACAACTGAACAATGTTTCTTTTTATTAAAACATATCATGTTCATACATCTAAAATTATGTGAAATATTTACATAAACACGTACTTAAATTAATTTTCATGATGGAATTATTTATGATTCAATTTTCTTACCTCAATGATTAATTGATTGCCAAAATTCAAATGTTCAAAAATTTAATTACCGCTCGAATAAATTAACGTTATTTCGGACACTTGATTTTTCGAGTCATTAAGGTCACCCTTAATTTATGCCTCAAAAAAAAAACTCTACAGGACCAAAATTCCCTCCACTTAAAACTAGGAGTAATTAGTATTTTGGTACATACCGTCAAGGGTCGGAGGTGAAGAGAGAAGCAAGTCCACTGAGACAGTCCTGCAGGATGCGGTGCACTCGTCCTGATGAATGAACCGTCCACCAACTGTACGGACCACAATATGTGACTTTCCGCTACTAGTACCACGGTCACTTGTGTGTGTCGACCGATCTTGGCTGAGGCATGTGCGTACAACAAGGGTCGAATCATCCCGCCCCTTTTATCCGCCATCATTGGTTGGAAGCTCTTCAAAACTTGGTCCTGAAAAAGGATAACGAACAATGGTCTGATAACGTGTCGTGTCAACTACTTATTTGGCAGATAGTGGCAACAGTCTTGTGTGTGTTTTGATGGCTTTTCCACTTTTTTCGATACCAATCTTAGCGGTCAACACAAGTAATTAGATGAACGCACAATTCAACATCATAAAAAAAGAATACCTACACTTGATGACTGATTGTGATGATAAGATGTATATTTCCCTTAATTACAGAAAATGGGTGTCTTTTCAGGAAACGGTTGCTGAAGAAAGGGAACATTAGATAAACTTGGATGGTTGTGTAATTTTTGAATTATTTTTGCGATTCGAGGGGTTGATAAAATTTTCTCTCCTTTTAATAGGCGAAAATCGGCTGTTCATTAACTAAAATTGATAGCTTTTAGGCAATGTTATGTTCTTTTAATACTCGATGAGATATTCTGACTGATCGATATGCATCTCTCAAAGGAGCTTTTTGCCATTTTCACAGAATCGCAATAAATCACCCCCAGAGGCCCAAAAACCACTCGCAACTTTCTCAAACATTCGCAGGCTAATTAAAAATTCCCAATCCTGAAATGCATCTGGGAACATCAGTGCAGTAAAGTCTGAAAAGCTTCCTGTAAAAGCTCCCGGAGCCAATGCGTGACGGAAAGGGGCACGCGCTACCAATAGGGGACACCGGATAATCAGTAAACGAACCAATGACGGCTGAAGCCTTTTTTGCCCCAGGGTGGCACGCGCGCTTGCCCTCATCCTTGTCGTTTCAGATGACGCAAACGCATTTTCTCACATACGCTCTCATTATCCACTGTATACACGCAGCAATGTACTGTCAATTCTAACAGTTTTTAATGTTGCAAATAGCTTTTACATGAAAAAATTGCATGCACAAGCAGAAAATATTTAAAACGTAGGTAATTAAATATTCTTCAAGCTTATACATGATGAATGCTAGACACATTAAGTACACTTAACTTAAGTTATGTTTCTAACATACAGGCATAAATATAATTATTGCATTAAAATTGAATATTATGCAAATTTCTAGGTATATGTTCAACATATTGCGAGTGTGTTATTTCCAATATTTTTCTAATATTAATTATGACCAGCAGCTTTGAAATATGACAAGCTTTAGCTTTAAGTTCATTTTGTTACACAATTGCAATAATTTGCTGTTTTTAAATAAGACATAAATTTCTTCTAAAGATTACAAATTTGACGAAAATTAGCTTCTTCCCTCTCATTACACTTCACTTCAATTTTACCCAAACTTAACAAGGCCCTCCGAAGTCCGAATCGCAGTCGATTTAATTACGGTGCGTGTATTCGAAAATAATAAAAGATTACGATATTTAAGAGTCTGATAGAAATCATGAGCCAATTATTATTAGTGTAGTAGTCAGTCAGGAGTCAGGTGAATGGATTACTGTAATAAGTGCAAGTGTTGTGTGTACCTTACACATTATTAATCTGAGGGGCCCGCGTATTTTCAGTTTCACCAACGAATGCTTGTAATTCATCAAACAACGTCATATCATCTCCCATCAAGTGTTCAATCCGATTTTTAGCCATATGGACTGCCATTATATTAATTAAAAGCGATTCCATTTAGGACTAAACTGCACGAGCAGAAAACAGTTCAACGAGCGGATGCAATCCTTTTTTCTAATCGTTCCCCAAGTGCGTGCGGAAAATGTGCACAATTAGGCCGACAATCTTACGTTCTCTCCTGCTCTCTATTTGAAAACCCCAATTAAATGTACACGGCTCGCACACATCCACCCAAAATAGCGGCAGTTCCATTAAAAATTTTCAGGTAAAATGCATTTCCGAAACTTTTATGACACGAAACTATAATTATAAAATCGCCATAAAAAAAGACAACACTGAAATGTAGACACGGCCGTTTTTGTATCATTAGCCACACAGCAAAAATATTTTTATAGGCAGATGCACGTGAGGGAATCCTTCTATTAGGACATTTCTCGAGTGGATATCAATTTGGACCGAAAAACTACAAGTTATATGAGAGAAACGTGCAGAACAAAGCGAAACATACAGATCTCGTGTCATAATTACATCAACAGCCGCCCAGTTTGATTATTGTTTTATGTGTTGGTAATAATCAAGTTGATAATGTCGTTCTTTCGTTGTTTCTTAACACACACTTTTTAACACCGCATTTGTGGCAATATAAATGAACTTGTTTCACACACACTGTATCATTTATGTTACACCATTTGATTCTTTAAAACTCATAATTTCGCAGAGTTTAAGTTGTTTTAAATTTTCTTTTTATTGTCAGATTTTATGGTGTTTTAATAAAGACGTGTTCATTATTTTCTCAGATTCCCATATACAAAGCATAAAATTATTTCCAATTGCTTTGTTTATCGAGACTGTTTATTATCAAATTCAAGGTGAAGAATTTTTTTCATTCTGACGTTGAAAAATGCATAAATGCACATGGATTTGGACGGTTAATTCTGACTGGGGGACGATGACTGATGGTGATAACGTAAGGTGACGAGAGATGAAAGTTTGCGAGATTTGCGGAGAAATGTTTAACGAAAACACAGGGAACAAGAAGAAGGCAATGGCCTCCATCGAGGGAGGAGATTTTGTGTACGATTAATCGACGACCAGTTTATGCACGGTTTCATTTCATGGATGGACAATATCATTCGGTCGAGTTCCATCCGTCGGCGACGGCAAAGGATGTGTTGGAAGTGGTTAGAGATAAGATTGGACTCCATTCGGAGGCGAAAGGGTATGCGATTTATGAAGTGTTGGGTAATTCGGAACGAAGTTTAGCGGCTGAAGAAAAAGTCGCTGATGTAATGGCGAAATGGGAAAGATATAGAGCGGCATCTGCTGCGAATACAACAAATAATACGAATACCGCGAAGAGAACAAGACCACAACATCACTTTTTCCTGTTTAAGAAACATTTGTTTATGGACAATTTCATTAATTTGAATGATCCAGTGGAAAAGGAGTTGTTATATCATCAAGTTTTACATGATTTACGAACGGATCGGTTTCCCATTACGGAAAAGGAAGCGGTAATGATTGAATGGTATTTTTTTATTGTTTTTTTGTTATTGTTTTCCGTTTTTAGATGATGTTAACCGCATTGCAAGCACAATTAGAATTAGGCGATTTAATGGAAGCCATTCAAGATTATCGGCCCATCGCGTGTCATTGTTTACCGGCTAGAATGGTGCCGTCGTTGGCGCATGAAGGGGTGGCAATGCATCATCAGTCGCTTAAAGGAATGACCTCTTCAGAAGCGAAACAAGCGTTCTTGAATTTGATACAAAGTTGGCCTTTACATAAGGCGACAATATTCGACGTGATGGTAAGAAATTTGAATTTTCAGACTGTTTTAAAATCCTTTTTATTTTTATTTCAATTTTCAGCAATCATTCACATCCAATTGGCCTAGAGTATTGTGGCTGGCGGTGGACCAGAAGGGTTTGCATCTGTTGGAGCATCGTTCCCGTAATGCATTGTGCACTTACGAATATGGAAGCATATTAAGCTACTCGCCTGCCCTCAATTGCCTTATGATAATCACCGGTAGTGATCGTAAACAGAGTAAAGTGATACTGACCACTGCCCAAGCATTCCAAATAGCAACGTTGATCAGGGAATATATGGAAGTGTTGCATGGGAATGCAGTGGAAATGCGACGGGCTGAACAACAGCCGAAAAGTCGGCCGGTTAGTGCTTTGCATCCGAATGCACCGTTAGTGCCGCCGCAGCCCAGCTAGAAGAGGGTTACATTCGCAGATCAAGTAGTTAAAACTAATTATTAAACGTATTTTTGTTGCAAGTGTATTTTGAATGTATGTTTATAAATTAATTCGGAGTTGATGGAGGAAGTTAATACATTCTTAACACACTTGCATTGATCTGCGAAATGGAGAATTTTTTTGTTATGTACTCAAAGTAACATTTTAAATGAAAATATGGATCAAAGTTAATTTTTAGCATATATATTTTATGAGTATTGTCTACTGGTATTGCATACATTTTTTTTTCGTGATGATTGTGTGATTTTTTAATTTTAATTTGGACAGTAATTCATTATTATAAGACTGAGTAACCAAAAGTAAAACATGCTTTTATTAATTTATGGACTATTGGAATTTTTGTTTACCAACATGAATCAATATACAAATAAAGAAATGTTAAATTTTAAGACTAGTCAAACTGTATATAGCGAAGATACCATTTAAATAATTTAATGATATTTACTTTTGTGTACAGTTGTTAAATTAAATACGCGCACAATTTCTTGAATACAATTGGATTTTTAAATTGTATTGGAAATGTAACAATATTAAGTATCTATTAGGAGCATAATAAATCTACATAAGACAATGTTTTTATTATGTTTTCAAATTGTGATATACTTTTTTAAATATTTTTAGTATATAATACATGCTTTTTTGATTATGTATTTTATGTTGTGTAAAATTCGTAACAAATATACATATAATATGCATATTATAAATCAAGAAATTTCTTATTTTAGTTTGCAGGGGACCAGAGTAAAGATAATGGCTTTTGGATATATGTGTTTAATAATGATATCTACATATATTGAAAAAAATTGTAATTCATACTTAATTATCATATCACATCATTTTTCAAATGAAAATAATTATTAAACGAATCGAATAAAGGTCGTTATTTACAAAGTCAATCGTTTAGACATTAGAAAAAAATAAATCTTGACTCATTGTAAAATGTGTGCTGAGAGTGGGATATTCAAATTTGCTTCGAACTGATGCATAATTCTGATTTTTTCAATTTTCTGGGATTGATTGTTTGGAATTCATTTTAAATGTGTCCAAAAACTCTTAAATCAACCAAAATTTAGAATGTTTTTGTATACATATATCACTTATGGCGGTATTAGTGATGCTACTTATTTTTGAATTTTACGTTGTAACGATCTACAACGATATTAAAATTTTTATCAAAGATGGATTCTTATTTATGCCTGCATCTTGTGTAATATTATAAAAAATCGATTTAAATTCATATAATAATTTTATTAAAAATAATGCGTTTTTTGTGGTAATTTTTTTTATTATTTTTAAAATTCATTTGAATTTTTTACAACACACTTACACGCAATAAAAATTATGGTCAACTCGATATGGACTTTCAACAATTGACTAAATGGCGCTTAATGTTCCTTACTCAAAGACATTTTGAACTTTATAAGTAAATTTTTAAAATCGAATGAAAAACCTATTGGCTTTTCTACTTTTTCTAGCATTTGTGTCAAGCCTGAGAAGTTTGGCTGGCAAAGGATTGTTTTCTCGCTTATTCAACGATCGCCACCGGTCTATAATGATTGCTAGCATGATGATTTATACCTCTGTAAAGCAGTTTTTAAATATTAAGAAAACTCAAATCAACACAGTATATCTGAATTTTGTAGAGAATGTATTGCACGATTATGGACTTATAAGAGCTATTAGCGGCAGTGTTCTTTCACTTACATATAGTATTTGTTCTTTTTTTTTGGGCTCCGGACAATTCCTGAAAAATCAAGTTCCTATACTGTTTTCTATACTTGACACCCCTTTCCAACATTTAGAGCGTTTTTGTTTTAGTTTGAAGAATTTCATGATAAACTTTGTGAAGCAAATTTTTATGATTGAGTTGAATTAATTGAGAAACCATCTATTAAAGGTGCCGTCATCTAGAAACCAGTAGCCTAAGTCGTAACGAGCAAAAATGAAATCAACTAACGGCTCCGAACGAGTTACTATAGATGTGGCTTGAAATGCTAACAAAAATTAATTTAAATTTACTGGAAACTATTAGGAAACTAGGAAAGAAATCAAATATTATGATTTGTACATTTTTATTCCTTCAGGACAGTTGTATTTTTATTTACACATATAGTACCAATAAATAATGCATATATCTAACTATAAAAGTACGGCTAACTTCTAAAAACGGTTTAGTTATTTTTCGAACTTTACTAATGCCACATTATTTCATACAATTTTAAACAACTATCAAGCATTTTATAATAAATACTATTCTACCATCATATTCATATTTACATAATAAAACAGACAACTTTTACATTATTCGTCTATAAATAAATTACAATCAAACGTTCTTTATATGGCACCAAAAAAGTAAAAAGATACAAATAGAAAATTCAATTTTTAACATTCAACATCAACTTTAATATCCTTTTCCATTTCACTTTCGTTTCGACAATCTTGTGAAAATTCTTCCGCATTTACAATAACACCAAACGGCTGTTCCACTCCGCTAAAATTCACACTCGGTTTTGCTTTTTTACAAGGTCTCTTCAACAACTCCTCAATCGAATAGGGATTCTTCTTTTTAACATCTTTCTTATCCTCTTTACGTGCCACCATATCCACCACTCTATTCGACTCCGAACTCATCAACGACACCGCGATATGCTTATCCGTCTGCGAATGATAAGGAATTATCAAATTCGACCAAGTGTTCGCCGATCCACTCTCCAATGCACACGTACTCGTGCTTATGTGCAATTGATGTTGAAGGGCTGCTATTCTATTGTTTGTCGAGTAATTTGGGTCATGCATTGGCGGAAAATACGATAAATTGCCGTTCAGATTTGCTGACACTTTCGAATACATATCCGAACTCATGGTCGCCTCTGCAAACAAGCAACACAACAAGTGTTAGTTGATTGTTCAACTTATGTCCACTTCATACATACCAGGATGATGTGATGGTCTTGAATGCTGCATCAATTCCGGCGGATCCGGCCACACACCGCTATTCCGCAATATCCTATTCACCGAACTGACCGATGGGATGTTGTGCGGCTCACAAACACGCTGCGAAATTAATTGCTCACGAATTTCCCATGCAAACATTCCCGGATTTTCTTGTTTGAATCGGAGGATCTTCTTTACGACTGTCGGTGTGGCTACTTGCTGAAAATTTAATTGAACCACTTTAGAGTCAATGTTACAACCCCCTTTTTTGGGTAATTATAAGTCTGCCGACTGGTGTTGAAGTAAGTTTTTTTTTCAAAGGTCGATTACTTGTTTTCTTTAGGGTGTGAAAATGGGCCATTTAACTTAATTTTAGGGTAGTAAGAGTGTTAGATTTAGAGTGACTTGCAATTTTTTTTAAAACGTTTATATAACACCGGAGAGATAATAATTGTATCAAAATCTATTATTAAATAAAATCATGCATGTAAGCATCAGGTAAAAATTTCTTAAGTATTATTATTTGATCGGCACGTAATAGCAGCGTTTTTCAGCACACAAGTTTGATTTTCAAAAGAATTATAAGGAAGTTTTATGTGTGTGTGTTTCCTGAATTTCTATTTTATTACTATTATTGCAAGATCAAACATTTTATTAGTTAACTTAACAATTGCTAGTCTTTTTTGATTGTTTTGCCTTTCCGTTGATATAAATTGTAAATTGTGTTACAGTTAAGTGATTTTCAAACATTTAGCCGTAATCTCAAAAGAAAATGAAAACAAACGGTTATTAATAACGAACGATATAACAAAAATGTAATGAGAGTGTTGTGTCGTGATTGCAGGTGTTAGTGTCCTAATTATGTTTACGAAAAAAGGTTTAATAAAATTCAGACGCCCAACAGGCGCTACAGTTCTCATAAACCCATATCTATTTTAAATGAAATAATCGCATAGATTAACATTGTAATTTACTTTATTCAAGTACTAATAAGTACATTTTTTCCGATAATCTTTGACAAATAGGGAAATAGAGTCATTATATTTTCGTTTTAATGATCTGAACAATAAAGGATATCGGTTGGGGTAATTTTCATGTTTACATTTATTAGTTAAGTATCAGCATTTGAAATTGGTTGTACATTTGTTATTATTTTTTAGGTCGTTTGAAACATGTTATTCTTGCGAGAAACGACACATGAAAATACCTTTATTGCATGTGTAGGTATACAATTCTCATAAGCATTAACCAGCACTATCACCATTCACATCTTTTTCGTCTTGTTTATATATTTATTTATCGAAGAAGATAAATAGACGAAACCATTACATCGACTGCTCTCTCAACATCATTTTATGATTCTTTTATTGATTATAGAAAAAAAGGCATATAATAATCCGTAATCGTGTTGGTAACACAACAGACATATCGGTTTTTTAATTTCCAGCCTAATTGTATGGATGTAAAAGGGTGGTGTGCATTAACGGTCGACGAGTGATAAGGATTAGTGGTAGGGTCATCACCACTTGTCTAACAATAGTATAAAAGGACGTCGCGCGTGTCGCGGTCGCATAAGACCGGTGTTTGCAGTGTCAACCCTCACTTATCGCAGCAATCCATCTTAGGATAGGTATAACTTCCGTCGACCATTTCACATCATGCTTCACAAAATACAATTTAACTACAACACAATTTATTACCGAAATTCATGTTCTCGTGCTTTTTTCATTAGTTTTTCAACTTACAATTTTCTTTTCCCATTTACTAAAATAATTACTGTTAATTACACACCGTTTGCTTAATAAATGTTTCTAAAATGAAATGAAGAAAATCAATGAAAAGTGAGAAAAAAACGAACGCCGTGGACGCATAATTACCAACAAGTAAACGTATTTGTTTTACTTTAACATGTTAACAATATTGGAATAAGATATTTATCATTAATCAGTAGCACGTAATAAGACCACCCCGTTATAATTCCGTATTTGTATTTGTCCAAAGATAATTATGGTGCAATTATCATTTTCACGTATTTAACGTACGTGTCGAACACTATTTACAGATCATTTGTAACGTGTCTATGGTCTTCTTCCCGGTATTAACAGTTGTTTCAAGTGAAATGCTTTCATTACCTTCGTTTTTGAGCCTCCTATGGATCCCGGTCGGATCGATCCAGTCTCATAGAATCGCGTCAATATCTTGGAAACGCATCCATGGGAAACGAGCAATTGTCTCGAAATGTCACATGGACGGACGCCTAGCAGGGCCAACTCGACAATCCTTCTTCTCACACAGTCTGGCAGTGGACGACCGTTCACGAATACTCCTCCCAATTGATTCACTCCTGCTTGTCCTGCGGGAACAGTGCGCTTAGTAATGTTTATTATATAATTATGTAATTATTGGGGTGACACAAGACACACAAGAAATTGTCCTATTATTATAGGTAGATAAAAAAGTTGGAATGGATCATTAAATAATTATACACCAATGCAGGTGAAGAGAAGACTCTTCCACACACAACATTTGATACGTAAATAATTGCAGAAAATGATGATTTTCTTTTGTTTGGGAAAAAATTTATTAATTTCCTCAATACGATAAAACAGTGTAAAATGAGAGTAAACAAGATTTTTGATACAAACATCTCGGAATACCTACCGCATTTTCGTTTAACTAGCCAAACAGTTTCTCATCTTTTAACTTTTAAGGAATCGTTGATAATCATCTATTAAACTTGTTTTTATTTAATTCGGAACAGTAAATGTATAAATACATATGTTTTATTATAAATTATAATATTGATGAACCATATACTGAATATAAACTGATTACATTTAACATAAATCAAATTGAAGTGAATACATAATTAATGAGATGTAAATTGTTTATTAAATAAACACTATCAGCAATTATATTTAATTAATATCGAAGCATCTAATTACGTCCAGCCTATTTTAATGAATTTAATTCAAAAGTACAAAAAATGTAACCAAGTAACTTATTACATTATTGATGTCGATTGCGGTTTTGCTTTTATTCGTTAAACAGCTTTGGCTAATTTTTGACATGATACTACAGAAAAAAATCTAACTCAAGTATTATTATTAGTGTAGGACAGGTGGACAGGTGTCTCAATGTGAAATTCATCACGAGCTTTAAGAAAAAAAGCTGCTGGTGTCAGGACAACGATGGTGGCTAATTTCCTCAACCATCGCAATTCTCTGTTCATTTATTCAGACGGAAACCACCTACGTAAGATCCAAACACTAGAAGACGTTTTTTTACGAATAATACGAATACATGGAGGTATCATCAAAAATTTTGTCCGGATTAACAATTCCATTTCAGTTTGTTGCATTTCCACACTAAAAACCCGCATAATCGCAAATTTATTAGACAATTTTACTTGAAATTAATTCAAAGTGATCATGTTTGGTGTTGTTTATGCGTACAATTTTCCATCATTTGATATTCGATTAAAAATAGGTAAACATAAATCTGTTATTGGCTGGTATGCTCGTGTAATTGGATAAGTATTGTTTATAAATATTAATGAAATTCTTGAACGGATGTCATGGCTAACAGATGATGGATTTTTGTAAAAAAAGGAGTCAAGCGCGCGCGGCTTGTTTTGTGTGCAAAATAAATGCCTATTATTGTAATATAAAAATATCTATGTAGATAAGTACCTATAATATAGGCAATTATTATATTCATTGAATATTGATTACTGTTTCAAAAAAAACACTGTTTTCCTATTCTTACCTGTATGTGGCATTTCCAAAACTCTTGAAAATGTTCTGAAACAAAAACAATATTTATGAGTTTGTGTAAGAAAAAAAAAGGGTAAGAGAGCAGTTTTTGCGTGGAAAGAACACATTTAACGGGGCAGATTAAGAGAGTCAATTTCTGAGTGTATTTGTGGCATTGTCGTCAAACATTTATAGTTAATTGATACCATAGCAATGTCCCGATAACGTTGTGAAAAATATAAATGTATGTCCAAAACGTGTTCGAAATGCTTGTATCAACAAGGGAAATCTATGCCGTGTAAAATGTTTCATATGTGTGTGGGAAATAAGTGCAAGTGTATAAGAGGTGAGGGTTAACGCTTAATTCGTTTAATCGGACCCACCTCGGCGACATTTACATCTCAAAAGCATACTAACGACCCCTCGACACGCTCCATACTCTTATAACTATTACATACTGTATTTATATATTGTATATCGTAAAATGAACAGTTTCCAATGTGTTTGAAACACAATGTTAACTTGCTAACTATGCCATAAAATTATAGGTACACGATTCGTGTTCAAATGAAAAGAGCAAATTAAAAAATTCTTTAAACAAAAAATTTTCAAAAACTGATGGAATACTTAGACACATAGATAAGAAGAAAAGGTGGTTGTGATGTTTAAGAAAACTAATAAACATTCTGTTCTGAGGCACTATAAAAAATGTTACACAATAAAATTAACAAAAGTTGACAAAACAAGTCTACCTTATGGGTGAAAAAACTGGCGTGATATGGGATGCAAATGTAAGCTAACTACCAGAATAATTTGGCTTGAACACGTTGCGCTTATGATTTTGATTTACATTAATTTCATATTTTTCAACATAAAACATAATCAATATTTAAATTTTTATGCATATCAATTTTTTTTGCTTTCTTTCGCCGTCATTCAACATTTATGGTCACGCTTTTTATACTAGCTATACACACATAAGTAACACATATACCCATATTTCATGTAAAAATTGTTAAAATTACGTTGTGGTGCTAGTGTTTTAAAGAATATTGCCAATAAATTATTATCCAAAATATATACTTTTTATGACTTATGTAAATTCGTAACTAATAGGTGTCCGTATATCCTTTCCATTTTGGAACGGATTATTAACATATCTACAGTTTTTTTTCTTCAATAAATTAAATATTATCGACTTATGATCATTAATATAAAGTAAGTAGAAAAACTGTATATTTATCGTTAGGTATAGGTAATAGTTTATTAAAAACTTGAATAAATTTTAGTATCCAAAAGAACCTATAAAAAGCCAACATCGAATGCGTAATAAAGTTAACTAAGTATAGCTAGATAGAAAAAAATCAAACATCCTAGAACGAATAAGCGACATTTTCTAATAATAATCTTCAACAGGACCAGTAGGGAGTCTGAGGTAATAAATTCTTTATTATAATAATTTAGTTAATTTATATGCGAAGAGTTGAATGTTGTGTGTCGTTCTATCCTCCTTTTATACAAGTACGTTATGTAAATATTTATATTATTATTATTTTATAAATATGGCAATAATAATAAGGCGGTTTACTGATAACAATGTCTTTAATGAAGCCACCCAAGTCTTTCTCTGTCGATTGACCCTAAACCGTAACGGCATCTCAATATAATTGAATTATTTATAATATGATGAATGTATTATGATGATTAAGGTTGGTTCTCGCTTTATTGGCCGTTCACTGCGTTTGTTTAGGAAAACAGGTAGCAAGAGGCAAGTACCTATATATCATCATCATCAAACTGCATCTATTCTGATTATGATTGATTTCTTTGATTAGGATCGGCTTATGGTAATCAAATGAAATCACTGTAATCATAGGAAATCAAATGGAAAATTCGAACGCATTAAATATACAGAACACACACGACATTCAAGTTTAACTATGATGCACCTTTGGTTTAATTATAAGAGCTTTGAAAAAGTTCACTATTATTTTTGAGAAATTCCACAAATGCACACAATTACATAAACAACAAATTAAAATACTTTAAGCACCTATGGAAATAACGTCAATATATTAACAAAGTCTATTAAGGTGTTAGGTAACTTTCAAGTGGTTTTACTATCAAAAAGATCGAAACTTTATTAAATTATGACACAGTAGCAAGGGCTTAGCCACCAGCACTTTTCGAGTTTTGCGTGCAAATACGGGCACTATTGGTTTACCTACAGTTACAGCTGAAACAAAACCCCCTTACAACTGAACAATGTTTCTTTTTATTAAAACATATCATGTTCATACATCTAAAATTATGTGAAATATTTACATAAACACGTACTTAAATTAATTTTCATGATGGAATTATTTATGATTCAATTTTCTTACCTCAATGATTAATTGATTGCCAAAATTCAAATGTTCAAAAATTTAATTACCGCTCGAATAAATTAACGTTATTTCGGACACTTGATTTTTCGAGTCATTAAGGTCACCCTTAATTTATGCCTCAAAAAAAAAACTCTACAGGACCAAAATTCCCTCCACTTAAAACTAGGAGTAATTAGTATTTTGGTACATACCGTCAAGGGTCGGAGGTGAAGAGAGAAGCAAGTCCACTGAGACAGTCCTGCAGGATGCGGTGCACTCGTCCTGATGAATGAACCGTCCACCAACTGTACGGACCACAATATGTGACTTTCCGCTACTAGTACCACGGTCACTTGTGTGTGTCGACCGATCTTGGCTGAGGCATGTGCGTACAACAAGGGTCGAATCATCCCGCCCCTTTTATCCGCCATCATTGGTTGGAAGCTCTTCAAAACTTGGTCCTGAAAAAGGATAACGAACAATGGTCTGATAACGTGTCGTGTCAACTACTTATTTGGCAGATAGTGGCAACAGTCTTGTGTGTGTTTTGATGGCTTTTCCACTTTTTTCGATACCAATCTTAGCGGTCAACACAAGTAATTAGATGAACGCACAATTCAACATCATAAAAAAAGAATACCTACACTTGATGACTGATTGTGATGATAAGATGTATATTTCCCTTAATTACAGAAAATGGGTGTCTTTTCAGGAAACGGTTGCTGAAGAAAGGGAACATTAGATAAACTTGGATGGTTGTGTAATTTTTGAATTATTTTTGCGATTCGAGGGGTTGATAAAATTTTCTCTCCTTTTAATAGGCGAAAATCGGCTGTTCATTAACTAAAATTGATAGCTTTTAGGCAATGTTATGTTCTTTTAATACTCGATGAGATATTCTGACTGATCGATATGCATCTCTCAAAGGAGCTTTTTGCCATTTTCACAGAATCGCAATAAATCACCCCCAGAGGCCCAAAAACCACTCGCAACTTTCTCAAACATTCGCAGGCTAATTAAAAATTCCCAATCCTGAAATGCATCTGGGAACATCAGTGCAGTAAAGTCTGAAAAGCTTCCTGTAAAAGCTCCCGGAGCCAATGCGTGACGGAAAGGGGCACGCGCTACCAATAGGGGACACCGGATAATCAGTAAACGAACCAATGACGGCTGAAGCCTTTTTTGCCCCAGGGTGGCACGCGCGCTTGCCCTCATCCTTGTCGTTTCAGATGACGCAAACGCATTTTCTCACATACGCTCTCATTATCCACTGTATACACGCAGCAATGTACTGTCAATTCTAACAGTTTTTAATGTTGCAAATAGCTTTTACATGAAAAAATTGCATGCACAAGCAGAAAATATTTAAAACGTAGGTAATTAAATATTCTTCAAGCTTATACATGATGAATGCTAGACACATTAAGTACACTTAACTTAAGTTATGTTTCTAACATACAGGCATAAATATAATTATTGCATTAAAATTGAATATTATGCAAATTTCTAGGTATATGTTCAACATATTGCGAGTGTGTTATTTCCAATATTTTTCTAATATTAATTATGACCAGCAGCTTTGAAATATGACAAGCTTTAGCTTTAAGTTCATTTTGTTACACAATTGCAATAATTTGCTGTTTTTAAATAAGACATAAATTTCTTCTAAAGATTACAAATTTGACGAAAATTAGCTTCTTCCCTCTCATTACACTTCACTTCAATTTTACCCAAACTTAACAAGGCCCTCCGAAGTCCGAATCGCAGTCGATTTAATTACGGTGCGTGTATTCGAAAATAATAAAAGATTACGATATTTAAGAGTCTGATAGAAATCATGAGCCAATTATTATTAGTGTAGTAGTCAGTCAGGAGTCAGGTGAATGGATTACTGTAATAAGTGCAAGTGTTGTGTGTACCTTACACATTATTAATCTGAGGGGCCCGCGTATTTTCAGTTTCACCAACGAATGCTTGTAATTCATCAAACAACGTCATATCATCTCCCATCAAGTGTTCAATCCGATTTTTAGCCATATGGACTGCCATTATATTAATTAAAAGCGATTCCATTTAGGACTAAACTGCACGAGCAGAAAACAGTTCAACGAGCGGATGCAATCCTTTTTTCTAATCGTTCCCCAAGTGCGTGCGGAAAATGTGCACAATTAGGCCGACAATCTTACGTTCTCTCCTGCTCTCTATTTGAAAACCCCAATTAAATGTACACGGCTCGCACACATCCACCCAAAATAGCGGCAGTTCCATTAAAAATTTTCAGGTAAAATGCATTTCCGAAACTTTTATGACACGAAACTATAATTATAAAATCGCCATAAAAAAAGACAACACTGAAATGTAGACACGGCCGTTTTTGTATCATTAGCCACACAGCAAAAATATTTTTATAGGCAGATGCACGTGAGGGAATCCTTCTATTAGGACATTTCTCGAGTGGATATCAATTTGGACCGAAAAACTACAAGTTATATGAGAGAAACGTGCAGAACAAAGCGAAACATACAGATCTCGTGTCATAATTACATCAACAGCCGCCCAGTTTGATTATTGTTTTATGTGTTGGTAATAATCAAGTTGATAATGTCGTTCTTTCGTTGTTTCTTAACACACACTTTTTAACACCGCATTTGTGGCAATATAAATGAACTTGTTTCACACACACTGTATCATTTATGTTACACCATTTGATTCTTTAAAACTCATAATTTCGCAGAGTTTAAGTTGTTTTAAATTTTCTTTTTATTGTCAGATTTTATGGTGTTTTAATAAAGACGTGTTCATTATTTTCTCAGATTCCCATATACAAAGCATAAAATTATTTCCAATTGCTTTGTTTATCGAGACTGTTTATTATCAAATTCAAGGTGAAGAATTTTTTTCATTCTGACGTTGAAAAATGCATAAATGCACATGGATTTGGACGGTTAATTCTGACTGGGGGACGATGACTGATGGTGATAACGTAAGGTGACGAGAGATACAAGTGCATATGGTCAATTAATAGTGGAATAATAATCCAGCACTGGATATTCATACCCAGGAGTAATATTACGCATTATTCGGTGATATAATAGACTGTTGGCAAATGTTGTGATGTTTTGGGGTATATACTGAATCAGTGTACCGCAACCGCAAACAGTTAACGTTTGTTACACACCACTGCTCACCCAAATGCAGTCAACATCTTGTTCAACATCACCATGATGGTCCAGCTACACTTATGGCTTTATGCAATTTTGCCAGTCGAATGTGCGAAGAGATTGGATTTCATATTATTTACGACTACCTGCTAAAAACTGAACCATTCGATTCGCACGCTTAAATTACATGTAATTACAGAATGTCGATATAAAAACGTTGCGTTTATATGCTTTCCAGCTCTCAGAATGTAGGTGAAATGCTCTCGTTCAGGAACTTCTTCGGAAGGTTAATGAATCCAGGCATTTTTTAATACGTAATGTCCACTAAATGATTGCAGAGTGTAGTGAAAGGTGAAAATTTTGTGTAAGAGTTGTATATATCTGCATTTTTTTGAGAATGTAATATACTTTTGGGCGGCATATATATTTTGTAATGATTAAATAAATTTCGCGTATAAGTAATTGATGCATTTTCAAGCAAAATTAGAAACTTGGATTAAATCTGTGTTAAAATGCGAAACAATCTTAGTGAAACGCAAAAAAATTAGATTTATCAAAATCTCTACACATTGATTGAGAAACTTTCATTCGAATTACAATAGTAATTAATTATGCTATTACAAAAAAAAATAATAACGGAAATACCGACATATTATTGTGTGCTTGCAGAAAATTGCTTAACAAAACTCGAATGTCAGTCAGAAGATATTATTGTTAAAAATAAGAGTGTAATGTTAAAAACGTAATGCTGTTGAAATTGTGTCGTTGCCATTTTAGCATTGTTCATGTTACTTTTGCAAAAATAATTAATAAGCACGAAAATCTCCTAGAGTTTTCTTTATGCAAACCTTATACACAATACTTTGAGATTATAGTTTTTTCGACACGATTTACCTTCAAATAGAATCGTGAAAGTACAATCTTTATCTATACAGAATATTTGTATCAGGTTGATTGATTGATTTAAATACACATAATAATGTTGGGGTTTCTTTTTTAGTTGCATTATAATGGCATTAAATTTCATAGTTTTCATACTTATTCTTTACGAGTTTCTGGAACAATTATTCACAACACCTTTAATGTATCTGTGTAAAAAACTGACTAAAACTGAAGATTTCATGTTTTTACGTACATTTTTGAGCTATCCTACTAATTGGAATTAGAAAGCAATATCTATCAGTTTAAAGGAAACAGTTTTTTCTTTTTATGTTTAAACATACACATTAAAATATTTACGGAAGTCCATCTTACATAATCACATTTTTGAACTACAAATGAAATACAATTGTCCACACATTAATAAAACTCTCTATTCATAAGTGTATTTCTTATAAAAAATTTATACTTTTTAATATTGTGACAAGGATTGCCAATAAAAACGGACTTAATAAAATCAAACGATATAATGAAACGATTTACTTGTCTTGAAAAATATCGTAAAACTTTATGTCTTAATAATAGGCGACATATCGCGGTCGCAGGTGTAAACTTAAAATAAATTTTCAAGTTTCTCCCTAAATTGATTCACCGACTAACGAAAATCATTTAGGCACTTATCCATCGGCACTTTTATTATCCCCACATATACAGATTTGAAGCAAATTAACGTTAATGTTGTTTGTTTGATGACTTTTGCATTAAAAATTTTGCAGGTGGAGAAAAAGGGTGCTTCAAAGTGGAACGAGCTTTAGACTTTTACAAATGTGACAGGTGCTTTTTTTCTAGTTTTCTGAGGGTTGATATTAGAATTAACAGTAACATGTTAATCAGCATTTAACACTCACAAATTTATGAGAATAGAACCTTAGTTCACTAATGATGTTCAACAAATTAACACGAGAGCAAATAAAATTATCTAATTATATTTAATGATGTTTGGACGCGTTATTCCGGTTTTACCCAACTTTCTATTACATTTATAAGGTGTGTTTTTAACGGAGCAGTTTTTTTTATTGTGTTACATCACATGATAATTACTAAAAGTAATAGATTTGAGAAAAATGATTGCGTTCAATTTGAGAGTTTGTCGAAACACCGAGGGATCCACATTAATTATGTTCCCCATTTAATTATTGACTGTGTAGCGCCGTATTTAATTTTAATTTTGGGAAATTGTCATCGAGTTATTAGTGTTATAACATAGAAAAATTTATTTGTCGATAAATCATGCACTAATTAGCCCAGGAACAAACATATACATAAATAAATGGTTCTTGACATTATTTGATTTTATCGATAACTATAACTTATGGATATTATTAGGTAACGGACGAATATCTACATCTATTAGTGTTATAATTGAAAAAAGATGTATGCTTACGTATTATTATTACGATTAAAATCTAATATTTCCTAATCCATTTCACTTCCATCACTCCACAGTTAATTTTTCTGCAATGAACTTGTAAAACTGAATAAAACACTTTAAGACACAGAGGTTGTTAAATTGTTCATAATTTATGCGATTATAATTGAAACTTCAGCGCAATTGAACGAAATAAAAAAAATTATCACCAACTTTCATTTCTTACAAATCCAACCATTTTGCATTAATTGCTATTGAAATAATTAATACGAAGTGTCACGAAACGTGCCACATTATATAAAAACTAACGGCCCATAAAATTGTGCCTTAAAACCATACATATGATCAAGAAATTAACATTCACTTGCAGACTGTATTTGTTCACACTTAAATTAACTTTCTTTCACCGGATCCACTTTTCGCAAGTTAATCGTTTTTCCGGTCTTTATAAGATCAATAACGTAAATTTCGGTTGATTTATTTCTTTATCTAGAATTTATTGCTGTCGATAACTCATCGAATTCTATTATCCATGCGATCTTGTACCTATACCTACAACTAAATATCTCTTTCCACGTCGGTGGCATCCGATAATAGGTGGTGTTGTACAGGTGTTTACATTTTCAATATACCTGGCCAATATTGACCGAAATGTGTAACAAAAGAGCACATTATATAATCTATTGTTTTCGTGTGGTTCCTAAACTGAGCGATTTTGCTGGAATTTTGTCATAAATTGTTTACATCCCCCAAAATGCAGGTAAACCATTGTGCTTTTTGTTTAACAACACATCAGCAAGAGTTTATCTTGTGTGACTAAAATAAGTAATTTTCAACGTAAATTCAAGGCCCAATTCCAGTCTAATGACTTTTATTTCAACTCAAAAACATAAATATTCACACATTATTATTTAACCGCATTAAAAAACCTTCCATAATTTATGGCATTTGTGTTAATTGTGCTGTAACTAATGAATACGTCTTGTAAAATAGTTGTTATAGAATGTCTCCGATTTTTGGGCAATTTTTACGCTCCACGATAAAGTATAATTTTGGTAGACTCAATTAATTAATTAGTGGCTGCTATAGATAATTATTTGGTTTAATGTATCCTTACCTGAAAGTAGACTTTGTAATAACTAATTTGGTTGGCTAATTTTTTTGATGATGGAATTTTTGCTTTATAAAGATTTTAATTTGGTGTGTACATTATTTCTTAAATATGTCACTGCCATCAATTTTTACAATACGAATATAAACACACAAGAAACTTTCCAAAAAAAGAGAAATAGTAAAACAATAGCAGATAATGCTCATTACAAAATCGAATAATAACACACAACTAGTATAGGTACCTCAATTATTTGCATAAGTTGATATGAAAATTGCAAAAAGAATTAAAAAATTCTTACAATTCATGAATACAATATTCAATACTTTCGAATCCTTTTGAATTTCTAAGTCTGTTTAAAATTTACAAAAAAATTCTCATTTTAATTGCTGAATAAGTTATCATTGTGAAACTAATTAACAACGATTTTTCAATTACATACTTGTACGTGTAGTTCTTTTCGCGTTTTTAATTACAAAATACTGTCTAACTTATTAGTACCAATGCATTGTTTTAATATACCGTTCAACACAACATATAGAAGAATATTATGTGACAAATTAAATAATAAAAATCAACTACTATATACCATTTGGTCAAAAGCGCCATCAAAGATAACAGTTTCTCATTAGCTCTGAAATTGTCTACCATTAATAGTCATAACAAGTAAAGTTGTTAAACATTTCCTTATTAAAAACTTCAAAGAGATGATCATGCCTTCCTTTATTCTTGAAGAAATCGATCTACCAAGGCAGACTGCATACTGTATGATTACTTTTCTATGCACTTTAAATAAATGTTTTATTTGCATATGGATTTGAAATGCAAAACGGATTTTTTTCTTTTCCACATTGTCCTCAAAAAAATGACCACACACACCAAGTATATAAAAACATAAGCACACAGCAGCAACAATTATTCTTTATGTACATGGTGCATAATTTATCTTTTTCAAATGTGCAAATGAACAAAAATGACATCAATCAATCCGTACCGAACATGCTACTGAAAAAACTTCAATCTGCTTGGCACAAAAAAAAACTGAATCAACTTACCCGCAGTACGTTCATAACAAATCGCCTCAAACCGATAAAGACTTGTTTGAGAAATCGCATGATAAAAACAATAAATTTATCTGATTCTACTAAGAAATGAGACTATATCACAAGATGTGTGCGTTTCAATGTGGACCGTCTTGAAAAGCTTTTCGGCTACGGTACGATGGATGTAATGAATTGCATAAGAGAGGAGCTGCGGATGTGGAAGTGAAACCCCTGGTGGTGAACGACTGGTGCATGAGAAAGTACGCCCGCCGGCCCATATATAAACACAGAGCATGGAATCCATCGACACACACAGCCTTCCACATCTCCAATCATGAAGGCCTTGGTGAGTACTGAGTTGTGTTACAGTGTTTTGCAGTGATTTACTTATTTGAAAAGTGTATAATTAGTGAAACTACTCAACGTCTTGTGAATTTTTAAGTGATCGTTTTTTTCATTCCGGTTGAAAAAATGCCCAAGTACAAAATTTAATGGATTTAGACGTTGGATATTTTCACTAATCACACAAAACTCATTAACCAAAACAGTAAAAATACACATCTAATAATAATAAAAAAATTTGAAATGTTCTAGATTATCTTGAGCGCCGTGTGCGTATGCTTATCTCTAGCTGCTGAGCCTGAAAAGAAGGAGGCTGCACCGCAGGAGAGTAAAAAGCAAGATAAACGTGGTCTCATCGATCTAGGAGATCATGGTGGTTACGGTGGTGGTTACGGTGGAGGCGATTTTGGAGGTCATGATTTTGGCGGTGGCCAGGAATTGGGCGGTCATCACGATTTTGGCGGCGGTGACATCGGTGGCGGAGAACACCACCATCACGAACATGTCAAAACTGTTGTAGTGGAAAAGAAGGTGCCCGTACCATACACGGTCACCAAACACGTTCCATACACTGTTGAGAAAAAAGTACCATATGAGGTCAAAGTACCAGTACCACAACCCTACACCGTCGAAAAGAAAGTACCTTATCCAGTGAAAGAGTACATCAAAGTACCATACATTGTACCACAACCGTATGAAGTGATCAAGAAAATCCCATACGAGGTGAAAGTCCCAGTACCAAGACCGTACGAAGTCAAAGTTCATGTACCACAACCATACACCGTTGAAAAGAAGGTCCCAGTCCCAGTCAAAGTCCCAGTACCAGAACCTTACACCGTCTACAAGAAAGTACCTTATCCAGTGAAAGTTGAGGTACCAGTACCACAACCCTACACTGTTGAAAAGAAGGTCCCATATGAAGTTAAAGTACCAATCGACAAACCATACCCAGTCCATGTACCAAAACCATACACCGTCACTGTTGAGAAACACGTCCCAGTGCAAGTTGACAAACCAGTACCATATGAAGTTAAGGTACCAGTCGACAAACCATACCCCGTTGAGGTGCCAAAACCAGTACCATACCACGTCAAGGTACCAGTACCACAGCCCTTCACCGTCATCAAGAAGGTGCCCGTTGAGGTCGAGAAACCAGTACCATATCCAGTCAAAGTACATGTAGACAAACCTTATCCAGTCATCAAAGAGGTTCCATATCCAGTAGAGAAAGAGGTACCGTATCCAGTTAAGGTTCCAGTGCCAGTTCCAGTTAAGATCCCACACCACCATCAGCAACATCACTTTGAGGAACATCATGGATTCGAAGGAGGCTTCGAACACCATTAAATTGTTGTTAGATCTTTATAATTAATTGTTATGTAATTGCTGTTTTTTTGTATACTTGTGCTTACACACGCTGCGTTGTTAAACAAAACAAAAAAAACCCATTATACTTAATATTTCGAAATTAATCTCGTTTGCAAAAATTCATTTCCTTATTCGCAGTCATAAAAGCGTGCAGTATTATTAACTTAGAAACTGTGTTAATTATTATTGTATTTATCTTTTATAATAAATCATTTCTACATAAAAGGCCCGCTCTTTTCCTATTAATAAGCGTAACGAGTGTTACAAAATCGTTATTTTTTGAATACATTTTCTAGTAACTAATTTTAATTGTATAGTTTTGCACTCATTGAAAGTAAATATAACAAATCATTAACATGTAATATTCAAATAAGCTGTATTTTCTAGATGTAAATGTAATCTAGTTCCTCGTTGAATTAATAATGCACCTATAGGTGTATTTACCTACAAACAAATAGAAAGTGCAAATTGTGATTTGAAAACAGCACATGCTGAGTTTCGATGCAAATGTGGCTAACATGTATATAGTGTATATGCTGTTAAAAAATTTCTTATGCATAATATATCTATACATATACGTACCTACTGTTTATTCTATATTGAAGGAGAAAGTTAAGAAGATAATAACATAATACATTCAGTGTTGCCCATCCGTAACCAATAAAATATAACATACATAGGTAGATGTGGTAGCATAAGGAATAATCTATGTGTTGAATAGATTTTATTTAAAATTGCCGTCTTTATTGTTCTTTCTACATGGAGATTTCATTCAATTTAATTTAACGACATTAATTAGGAGACTGTTGTTGTTCTTTTCAAAGAGTAGCATTATAATAACATGGATGGTGTCTATTAAAAGTGAAATGTAGATATTTACTGAGCTACGCATTTATTATACAACACATTGGCGTACACATGCAATACTATGTGAAAATTATTAAATCTGAGTAATTTTTCGTTATAAAATCCATTTTTATGATATTTTATATCTCCTTTCTATTTACAAAATAAAACTGTCTAATTTAGGGCGCAATGCATTTTAATCAGTAGCATGTAATTGAATTACGTAAATTTCAGTAGATTTACATAAAAAAATGAAAGGAAAATCATGTTATGAGTGATTGTCATAAGTGATCTGAATCAGTAGTGGTACAATGTATAATTTAGCTAGGAAATTGCACGAAATTTACGAATATAAATTACATATAAAGTTGTTGGAACTGTGGAAGTGAATGTGAGGTGTCACAGATATCAGCAAATAATTTACCAACATTGCAATATATCATGATAATCAATTAAACTAAATTACCATGTATTTTAAAAGCAAAACATAAATCCTTTATCAGATAACGTGTCGATTTTAAAAATTGGCCGACAACTTTTTTATTCTAGCATTTCTCTGGACAAGTTGTAATTAATTATACAATCATCGTTTGAAAATATGCAAGTGAATGAAATATTTGTGTGTTCAATTCTTGGTAATTCCGCCAAATCTGTAATGAACTAATGAATTATGTGCACCTTGACAATTGTGGTTTCGTGTGTTGTCAAGTTTTTGCTTTGTTTTTTTTATGTTCGCCTTTATTAGCATAATAATTGGACCGTGAAAACGATTTTTAAAATGTTTGCCACACGAGCGCAACTTGAATTTCAACAAAAATCATAAACAAATGTAGAAAGTTTTTCTAACACAACAAAATACCAATTTATATCGTTTAATATTCAAGTCTTCGCAACTTTAATTAATTTATAAATCGACTAAATAATCAGAAGGCAATCTGCATGAATATATGTGGGGATTTCTTTGAAAATTGCAGGTGTACATTTTGACTTTTTATCTTTAACTTAATGAGACGGTATTATTTTCTAATTATCCTTCCGCTACAATAAAACCACTCGTCTCCTTTAACCAAGAGGTAGGAGAGTTATTATTAAAACGTGAACATCCTATTTTGTACTCGTGACAAAGTCTTTAACTTTTTTTCCCATTCTATTTAATCACTATCAGATGCAAAGATTATTCATTTCCACTTGGCAACAAATTGCACACAGGAAATTCAATTTGAATCCCAATCGACTGTCTGAAAAGATTGAATTGGAGTTAAGACAGTTCTTTCGTCCCAGTGTCCTTGCAACAATTAACAACTGTGGTATTTAAAAAACACCAAATTACCCGTATAATCTTGAAACTGCAATTACAATATCCGTTTAAGATAAGAAAAAAAATAGTTGCTTTCAATTCCATTCATCATCCTTTCATTCATAAAAACTTATAACATCCACTTTTTACTGTCCTAGTGACCTATATATAGTATTATATTGCAGATACGCTATTAATTACCTATTTAAGTAAACTCTAATTACGAGCATTTGCAATTTCAGACGCATATTTCATCAGAGCAGCTGAGAGGATATTGGACATATCGACTTTGGCTAGTCACTGGTTTCGGTGTGCATTTAAGCGAATTACTTTGCGATTTGCGGCCATTCACGAAATCCCAAGACACCCTGGCAACCGAAGATAGCGTCCAGTTGAGGGCGGCCAAATGTCTATTATGTCACCAAGTCGACACATTGTTCGGACCCTTCCAGGACGTGAACGCTCCGTGATGGTGCAATGGATCACCGCCCTGTTATACATTGGATTATGGGGTGAGAGATTGAGATACACTCTGGTATTATTACAGATTACGTAATTATGCAGCGTGAAATGGCGAATTAAAATTCTGATAACACACAATCAAGTCGATGGTGAAATGAGCGCACGATTTATTATTTATATGTATTTTAATTAGCAGATATTTCTGGGAATGCGTGATTTGAAAATTCAGGGGGTAATTTCTCGCAATATCTTTATCATCAACTTTTTAACTGAGTCAAAAGATATTTTTTCATATTGCATCAAAATTTATATCAGATTTGAATTTGGCTCAATGGAGGTTACACCCTGTATGTAACGTGCATTGAACGGTGCATATTAACAATATGCTTCCGATAACAAAGGCCTCAGCAGTAAATGCAATAAATGAACGGTTGGTCGCATTTCGAGATGACGATTTAAAAACGAATGCCAGACGGATTTTCAATTAATGCACAAAAATGGAAAATCCTCCTAAACCATGCACCATTTCACTGAAACTGTCACATATATCCAATGGCCCATTTGTGTCATCAAACTGTCACCATATCCACTAGATTGAATAAATTGCTGAACGTTTAACTTGAATGAATTTCAATTTACGCGATATTTGATAAGAATTTGGCGAATAGTGACGCTTTTCTCGTTTAATACAGCCACCCCCGACCATTTCTCGATTAAGCGTCTAGAAAGCCCTTTTCAACCGAGCAAAGACGTTTGCCTCCTGAAAAGCTGAAAGGAAAACTTTTGACACTCTCCACGAATAATTAATCTTATTTTTTTAATTCGCAGTATTATTAAATTATAACACTTAATGTCGGTATGGAGTGCACTGTAATTTAAATATAAATTACAAATTTGTCCATCCTACCTGAAACGTTTCTTTAAGGAAATAACAAAAAACGTGTTAAAGCACTAATAACGATCATTTATTATATTCGCCTCTTTAAAATACCATCATGCACATAAATACATAGATTGAATACAAATTAAGTCCAATTCTTCCTCAAAGAGATAGTAATATGTTATTAAATTAATTAATTCTCAACATCCCACAATGCAAACCCAAAAAAAGGACCATCTACACATACACTTTTATTTTGCATATTATATACGGCTTTAATCTTTTAACATCTATTTAAAATCCTGTTCAATTTGCTATTTTTTTCTGTGCAAGGTGCATCTTTGGTACAACAAGCAATTTAATCCCTTAACTTGAGGTTTACTCTCTTTTTTGTGCATCTCGCACTGTGCGGTTTTGCTAATCGCGTGCTACGTATTGTTAATATGACTACACAACAACATAATTAAAGGGTTACTTTTCCACTGACGGACGTTGGACATTACAGTCCAGCAACTTTAAAATAAATTCATCTCGAAAAATCATTTCATCCAAGTATGGAATACATATTTTTAAGTGAAAGTGATTCATTTTCAAACATCTGGACTGCGGAGATCTTCGCTGTTTTTTAATAAACTAAAAATGATGTCTATAGAAAGTTGAAATACCAAAACACACTCAACGGACGGCATTTAATTAGTAGTTTTTTTTACAATTCAATGCTCGGTTTTCCAAATTGAAGATTAGATAATAATTTCTCTTTGTTACACTTTTCATATTTTCTCTAAAGAAGTTAGTTTGAATTTCTCGGTAATAATTACGACATGCTGAATTTATATGATAATTGTTCAATAATAAATTGTACTCTAATAAAGAAATCGCACAAATCAATATGATGAAATACAAGATATGCATTTATTATATCAGCTCTAATCTAATTTCAAAATGTAAATTAATAAATTAAGAAATCCAACTGTGTGAAGTAATAAACTCGTTAGAATGGTTTGTAAAACTTTTTGATGCATTTACGCACTAATAAAGCAACAAATGATTTACCCATTAAATCACTGGATTCATTCAACTGACTTAACACAAATACTGATAATAATAATCCCCATTTAATTATTTCCCAATCAATTTAATTAGAATATATGTACTAATCAATATAATATCGAAATCCTGGGTATGTTATTTTATTGTTTATCGCACAAAGCACAATAAAAGCAGGTGTGTTTAATTGAAATTTACAGGTCTATTTGTTTATCGAATCAATTTAAATCGCTCGAATTTACATGAATTCCCGCATCACTAGATCACATTTCTGTGTTGAAAAAAAAAACTCAAAATGCCAACTCAAGAAGTCTGTTTGAGTTAAACAAGTACTTTTAACGAAATGCATACATTAATTCAACATTGATTAGTAGAGATAGAAGGATAAATATATTTATCGCAAATGTATACATTATGCGTTGATTTTTTTTTCAAGATAATCTCTTAAGAACCATGTAAATGTCAACCCTTCAAGGCACTTTGTTTTTGGGATAAAATAAACTCGATGCGGGCATCAGAATACTACTTATAAAATACACGTAAAATAAAAATAGGTGTGTGTGTGTAGATAAGTGGTAAGTTTTTTCCAAGTAAAATTATAACTTCAATTTAAAAATGTTGCAAGTTGCAATTTTTTGTTGATGCCTCCGATAAACCAGTTCCGCAATTATCCACCCATTAAACAAATATAACTACATATTTTGTTTAGTAATTAGTCGGCATAGTCCACACGATTCTGTTAAAAAAACAATCAAACAAATATAAGCACAGATAAGTGTAGCTAAAACGGTTAATTAAACACCGCATCCTGTTGAAAGGCGAAGATTATGAGACTTTAGGAGTTAATACCTTTCAGTACTGTCACAATTCCACTGTGCAAACATATACGCGAAATGCTGGCAAGTTTCGTATCTAAGATACTCCGTCATCTAAATTCAAGAGAGAATTGTTTAAGTTTTGACATGGGAGATGAGAGATAGATCGCGGTTGGTGAATGTGCGAATTACACAAGCCTGTAGAGAGAATGATGCGAGGCAAAAGCGCACAGGGATGCTGTGGATGGATGGCGTACGCTTTGCTTTTAATGAGTGATTTAGTGTGGCACAAAGCGCGTCTCTGGAGACCCCTATCAGGCGAGACCAGGCAAGGCGTCATTGTATGGACCCGAAGCGCTACGGCACCACGTCCCAATTTACAATAATGTCTGTTATATAGTGTAGCTGTTACACTTCGCTAAACTGCCACACTACCGCACCCCTGAAAATATCATTATTTGGCCATCCGTACACAATTTAATAACCCCCCTAAACTTATTTTACTTTTAATCAAAATTCTTTTTTTGTGCAAGTCGGCAATTAAGATTTTTTATACATGATGCTAAAAAGATGCACGGTTTTCATTTATTTTTCAGTGTAACACAAACCTTGATGCACACCTGATATTAAACATGCACCACCTTGACAAATAATACCCTGAGCACGAGTGAGTGTCGTCTGTGCAGGTGTTTGATTTATTTTTCCTTTTTTCATCGAATGATAGTGTTACTATAAGTTATTGATTGATAAATTATTGAACGTTTACGATTACAAATTGCCTGCATCAGGCGCGATTATGGTTATTACAAATTATAATACAAAAAACGAAATTATTTAGAATGTTGGATTTATGTTTTGCTAGAAATCATTCAACTATTCTAAAAAGTACGACTAGGACTATTATTCAAATTCCTAAATAGGCAATAAAGATCGTGAGTACATACATAATACATAAACTCGAATAAATAGCCGATCCAAAGAAATCAAGTGTTTATCTTTATGTATTTATAAATTCAAGTCATTAATTAGCTACAAGAGGAGTAAATTGATACTTGACTTGGTTTATGGGTGAACTAAAGACTGTTTGCTAGCAACAGCTTCAATTCGAATACGGTTCTGGTCAGCGATTTCTACTAATTCAAGCGCCTGCAACAACGATAACCATTAAAACACGTTTTTCAGGAACACTGTACTCTCAAACCTGTAGGATTACGGAAAGCGTTTGGAAATTTATAAATCAAGTAGAATATGAATGAAAGTGGAAAGGGTTAAACGATTAATACCTTTTAACTTTATCTCCACTTTTATTATTAAAAAATTCAAATTATGCCATTATACAATAAATGTAAGCCTTAAATACTTAATTAAGATATCTGAGAAATTACCTCTTCAACCTGTTCTTTGTTAAACATGTGGAACATTTTATCGGGAGTCATTGTCATAACTTCCACATTTAAGGCGTTCAGTTTCTCTTCCATTACTTGTTTTAAAATTGTTAAAGCTGCAGTCGAGGCTTCCTTTAAGGTCATACTGCGATGGTACATTTCTAATAAGCTTTGTTGAGCACCTTCCGAACCAGAACCTATTGCTTTAGCATCGAATTGGACGAAAGTACCTGAAGGATCCATGTGATACAATTGGGGTCCTTTCTCGTCAATTCCGGCGAAAAGAATGGCAACTCCAAATGGTCGGGACATGGCCGCGCCGTCATCATCAGAATCGCCGAATTGAATGGCTAAGTTGGAGACTGCTTGTGCACACGACTCCACGCTCATGTTTTCATTGTAGACAAACCAGTGATTTTGGCATTCCATTCGGGCTCTAAAGAAGGCAAATATTAATTGAGATATTAAAGTAGAATCATTTGTATTACCGGTCAATCATTGTTCGGGAATCTGCCATTAAGCCTGAAACGGCACAGCCGATATGTTTATCAACTTCCACAATCTTTTCAATAGTTGTAGGCTCCATTAGGGAGGAAGTAATGCGTTTTTCAACTGCCAAAACTACCCCTTCACTTGTACAAATACCAATTGCAGTGGAACCTAATTTAATTGCTTCGATGGCATATTCTACTTGGAACAGCCGTCCTTCTGGTGAGAAGGTGTTCACTCCTCTATCATATTCACTTCTTGTAAGAAACATCTAAAATAAATAATTCTAGTAAGGTTATGACTTCATGATATAGCATTTCAAGGGGTGTGTTGAAATATACCTTTTCCGATTATTCTTTAATAAACAGAGGAAGGAATGAGTTTAATGAGCATTTAGTTAAAATACTTACTTTTTGTATTTTCAGTAATAAGTACTACGAACGAAATACCGCACAATCACCGTCTACAATAATACGAAAATGAAACAGCGGATTGAGAATGTCAAAATTATTTTGACATTATTACAAAGTACTCAAGGTAGTTCAAATTATCATCATTCAGTAGTTTATTTGTTTCATGTTGTCAGATCTAACCTTACAATTCTCTCGCTTTTTTTCTAAAGTTTTAAAAAAATAATGTTCCTAGAAATTAAATACGATGTTAATTTAGTTGAAGATTATATGTGCACTAAGTCATGGGATAAATTGACAAATTATCTGAGCAAACAGTTTAAGATTAGTATCCACGAAACAGGAGCCCCCATAAAGTAAGTTTCTATATACATTCCTAATTAAAACCTGAAATAAACAGACCATTTTAATAGATTCGCATTTTCTAAAGAACCCCTAGACTCATTATTGAAAATAGTTTCAAGTTCAAACGAGATGATAGAAAATGACGATGAAAGAATTCAATTAAGAAAAGAAATTTTCAAAGCATTTCGAAATTGTGCTTGTTCTCCAGAGGCACAAGATTATTTAGCTAATGATGTAATATTAAATACTGCATTAAGAGGATTGCAAACCAAAACTTCCGATGAGACTAAATTTATTCTTCAGTTTTTGGTCAACTTAACAGTTTCAAACAAGGAAACTTCCAAAAAAGTATTTGGAACATTTATTAATGAAATTCAAATGATATTACATGAGAAGATGTTTTTAAGAGAAGCATTCGCTATTTTGTATAATTGTTCTATTTATAACGATGTTTACAACGCCGATTTAATTAAATCCGTATTAGAATGCAGTAGCCACACAGACGATTGTTCCCCTTGGATAAATTTCCTAATGGAAAAGTACGTCAAACACAACTTAATTTGGTCTCTATACGAAACTGTTGATGTAAACAACAGAATATTCATACTAGAAAATGCAAGGACTGTGAATGATGAAAAAGAATCTCTGCCTCGAGAAGCAGTCGAAGTTCTATTAAAAAAGTTTCTACAATCTCCGGACATAATTTTACAAGCAATGTCTTTGTCAGACACAAATTGCGAACCTTATGAATGCTCATTAATTCTTGAGCTGATATCTTCCTTGTCCAGCAAAGAGCATTTAAGTTTTATGCAACAGAACAAATCGCTGTTAATTAATGCCAGTGCTCTTCTGTTAAATGTGCATCGTTTAGGAAAAAGTGCTGACAATTGCTTCAGTGCTGTTCCAAAATTATCTGAACTTAAAACACCCAGTGAAAATATTAGAAACCATCCTGCATTTAGTTTTAAAGCGGATTTAGTTCGTCTAATTGGAAACCTATGTTGGAAATGTGAAGAGTTGCAAAATTTAGTAGGTTTTCCAATTACCTTGTTTATAAATTTATTTATGGTTATTTATCTTAGGCACGTGAAGCTGAAGTAATTCCTGTCCTTTTGGATTGTTGCAATATGGATGCCAGAAATCCATGTATCCTTTTATTACTCAAATGTCTCAGTTTATTTAACGATGAATTTTCCTGAACGATTTCCAGTTATTATACAATGGGTTATATTAGCAGTGCGCAATTTATGCGAATCAAATCCCGAAAATCAGAAATTTATTGCAAGTTTACACCAAGAAGGCACAGTCGATTCAACCGTTCTCAATGAGATGGGCCTTACGTTACATAGCGATGGAGGGAACAGTTTAAATATTGTGCCTTTGGATGCTTTAAGAAAATAAAATTTACAATTTGAAGAACGTGTTTGAATCTGAAGTCCTATTTGCTTAAGGTAATCTTATTAGAGTTTGGAGACTTGTTTTTCAGGTTTTGATTGTTGCCTAATCTTAAAAGGAATGAATTGGTGCAAAAATCGCAGTATATAAAATATCCTCTATCCAAAAATTCAACCCTAACAAAATTCGATACATATTTGTTCCTGTTATCAGTTCATATTTCACGCTTACAATTATTTGTCCAACCCGGAACTAAATGTTGCAATAATCAAACTGTAACAAACCGCAAAAGATTCAAATATCAAGGGGGATAAAACTATTCATCAGATAACTCTATTGAAGTGTGCTTGTTTAGTATCATATATCGTACACATACTCATGTACTTAAAACCGAATATACCCCCAATTCCATGCAATATACTTGACTTGAATTTGCAAAAAACTTTTATATTAACCGGAGTTGGGTAACTTTTCAATGAGAAATTTGATCCATGTTGCAGATGGAGCAGAAAAACGGCCAATTTACTGGCAGGAGAAATACCTCGAAAAGTACGTTAAAATATTTACAGATTGCAAACCAGAAGTAAAAAAATCACAAAATCAGAGAAAAACATTATTATTTGAACATTTCAGTAACATCTAAACAAATAAAGCTGTATTTAAATTTAAAATCTGGCAAACCATTTATTATCTGTCTTCTTTAATGTTTATGGTGACAAAGGTAGAAAAACTGTTTACTTTTTTAAACATTTAAAGATTGTAACAATGGATATTGTAGGAGGGGTTGATAAGCTTGCGTGTTACACGTTGTTCTTATTGTAAAGTAACTTTTAGCCCTAATAATAGTCAGGTGTAATTTAAGAAACCCACCTAGCCACAAGTAGCTCTAGTTGTTATCATACTACTGAAAGTGAAACGTACATGTGCACAATCTATCAAACAACAATGTTCATAAAGTTATCAGCATCGCATTTTATTTTATTATCTACTTTTAACATGATGTTCGGACTTTCTTTAACCGTGTCATATCATATCAACATTTAAACTTTTTGTGATGGGGACGCGAATGCGAATGTTTTGGCTGAGGTAATCAAATTCTCTTACAATGTTTTAGGTACAATTTCATTTCTGTGTGCACTTTTTATGTTATATATTTTAATACGAATCGTAAATCATGTTTTATAAATATCGTTATAAATAAAATTTGTGATGATTAAAAAGAATTTCACATTTTATGATTTATTGTATAGACAAATTTATTATTTCAACACCATATTTGTCTATGCAACTCTTGTTAAATCCCTCTTAATGCTCACCTTATGAAGAATTTATCTTAAATAAGTCATCATTAGCCTATTTTCATTTTAGTTACAATATAACATTTACTGTTTTTCTTTAATGGAAAATTATTTATGTTTCTTTCAATATTACAGATTAAGTCCATATTCAGATTATTAACGATGCAATATAATCACATTGTTTAAGAAATGTTATAAATTATGTTTTTTGTATAATCAGTGCCTTTTTGTACACATGAGTTTTTCTTATCTCATTTGAAAGAAGACAAGTAGAAATTGTGTTTTAAGCATGGAAATAATGATAAGAACTTTCATAATAAGTGCATTCATTTATTTAAAAAAAAATGTTGAAGTTAGTATTGTTTTTATGTATTTTCCATTTGAATAAACGGTGTTTAAATAACAAAAACTGGGACTGCAGTAAACGGCAATTATAAGTGAGAATTTATTAAGTAATATAAAAAATGTCTTGCATCATATTCATATTAAATCAAATTTATTGCTTATTAATTAACAATAAATAATTTCAGAAATCCATATTTCCCAATTGTTACTTACATATATGTTTGAAATGTGAAAACTTGTTTATGGCTTCGGAAATTTAGAGTCAAATAAATTGCATTAAACTGGACATAATAACACAAGTGCTAACGTAAAAGTCAATATCATTAAATACTGCAACTTGTGGGTGATTTCTTTATATTACAATTATCGAAGAAACGAAATGCCGTTTTCCTTATTGCAGGATTTGATCATATTAAATGCCTTAACGCACCATAAAGAATATGTTAACTTGTATGTGTATTTTATGGTGTTATTCTCGTTTGTATTTATGCATTAATGCATCTAAGAACACACCTTTGCTTTGTGAATAAATTTATAAAATTATTTACGCAATTTGATAACAATTCGCCAGAGATTTAATTAATTTGTTTATTTCTGTAAATAATGTGTCTTTGTTTTCTAAAGCAATTCACTTACTGAATCAAAGTGCTTTAATAAAGTTGTTAAACCGTTTTGTTACGAAAAAGCTACTGTGGGAAAATGGAATAATCTCCAAAAAATCTCTTATGTTTAACATAAACCTTGACCGTCATATCCAACAACAATAATAAATGCTATAAAATGTTCAAAGCATGAAATCATAAGCTTTTCAAGTAAGTTTTTCGTTTGAATAGCGTGAAATCGAACATTTTGAAACATGACTTTAAAAAAGGGAAATTAAATTCCTCGCACTCACGAACAATGCTCCACCACCGTCATTACAGACAACGATAAAATATTAAAGAATGTACATAAAGATGCAGCTAATCACTAATTATCCAAGTCTAAAATGAAAAATTTAATTGGTTTTAGGAAAAAAATCGCGTACCAAACATTGTGTATTGAATTTTCAAAATGATAGAGCAGACTGTGCTGACTATGTGCTGATGGTATATTCATTTTAATTGTTTAACATTTGTCAGTATAATAAGATGTTGTTCGAAAACCCCGTTGACAGCGGTCATTACTTACTATTCATTTAATCATACAAATAAGTATATGTAATACAATTATATTAATTACAGCAGTTCTTTCTCGAAGAACGTTATAATTTGCATTTTCTCTTCATGTCTAAGAAACAGATATAGTTTGAGGGTAAAAGAGGTGTGCACCACACACACACAAGTGGTTGGAAAATCGGGCCGATGGCGAAAAACAATTAACATTTCAACAATTTTTTCGTGCCAGCACAGCACAATGGCAGGAAAAATGAATGTATAATTGAACGAAATTGTTACTTGCCTCATTTCGTTTGTTTAATTATTTTTGTTGAAATAATAATGAGAAATAATTTACGTAAAAAATTATTTAAACAATAGTCGCAAATGAATAATGAAATAATTTTCATTGAGCTGCACATTTTTATATATTAAACTTCCGATATGGAGACAAAACAGCGGAACTACACCCTATAACTCCCATCCATCAGGAGTATAATAACGAGATGTTTCTGTCTGTTTGGTAAAAGACTCTTTAATTGTATGGGCACTATTTACAAATGAGAAATTATTGATATATTCATCTTTGTGCATGTGGTTTTTAATAATAGTCGCTTCCAATGTAAATCACTAAGCACATGCAGACGATATATAGGCCACATTTATTCCAAATCCGGTTTGGGATCCTTTAAAGAGGACAATAAGACTTAACGAGATATATGTTTAACGTACACCACTTTGGTGTCATATTTTTTATCTTGTCAAATATATTTAACGCATTTAAGATATGAATGGTATGCGACAAAACATTTATTGGCCATTGATAATTCAGACTAACACAATTTTTTGGAACTTGGATAATTAATCGTTTTTTATTCGTATTAAAATTTTTCGAAAATTAAATTAATTTCAATTAAGTAAAAATATCGCGCGAATAATTTATTTATAATAGCTTGTATACGATAAGATTTATAACATACATTAATAATATTTGTCATAAAAATATGACTTTTTTTAATTCCGAAAAAATATAGCATGTTTGTATAATATTTATCATCATTTCTGACATATCCAGTTTCAGTTTGTTTAATTAATGTTTCTCTATATACGACTCTATTACGAATCATTTTTTAATTATTATATGTTAATAATATGAAATACTTATCAATTATCACTAGTTTAATTAAAAATTTCTGTTTAATTGGGTAGAATTTAATTTCCCATGCTTGGGAAACTCGAACTTCAAAAAGTATTCAATGCATTTTTGTTAATGTACAAAGTTCTTTTTCCCCATGTAATTAAAATGAATTTCAATAAAAGAGAAAGTGCTGTACGTACAAATCACAAGTCACTTTTGTCACCAAAGCGCCCTGAAACGAATTCAATTAAAGAGTAAATAAATCAATGCACCATTGACGGCCGTAAATAACATTAAAATGCTTAGCAACAAACCAAGAAACAAGTGCAACAAGTGGTGCAGTGCGGAAAGGGCATGTTAGAGAGAGGCGATTTTTCCTAAAAGAAACTCTCATGAGTAATGGGTTTATTCGTAGATATGTGTAAAAGTTGGAAGAAAAACCTCCCACACATGATAAAGTTGTGTGTGTGTTACGCTGCTTGTTGATAGTCTGATATGATTGACTGCATTTAATATACCTGAATGTATAACTTGTAATTATCACCTACATATTATAAAATATTGTTGGTGGGGCGATGGGGCCGTCGATTGGCTCTTATCTCAGGTATGGTGAAGCAGGTGAGACTGACATCAGACGGGCATCACTGACCAAGTATCGGGCCATCCGCATCTTGTACTGCACACGCGAAATGCTATCCATTAGGTAAGGCAGCGCGAAAATCAAAAAGAAAAATTGCGACATTTTTCAAAAAAATTAAGTGTGCTCCTCCAAGCCCATGTTCGATAAATATTTTCACTTGCACCGTAAACACACAGTTTCTCATCATCGTTTTAATAATGTTTGTAGTGTTGTAAACAAATCAAACAATGGTTTATTACATTCCATATACGTATTTTACGACAGTTTAAAAATTATAAAATTTTAGAGGAAAATTGTCGTCTAGTGTTTGGGTGTGTGCACAAAAAGGGAAAGAGTTTAATAATGTTATGTATGAATTGTTGTTGTTTATGTGCAGATTTTGTGGTGGCTAAATTGTACCCATGTATTGTGTTAACATAATCGTTTATTGATCATATTTCGGGGGATTTTTTTATTGTTAATTGATAGTGATGTTTTGTGATCATAAGAATAGTGATCAAATGTACTGGCTGAGAGGTCAGCATGCGCCCCACTGGAATTAAATCGGGGTGTTTTGCACTTCTTGTGCTGTTTGTGATTATTTCAGCATTTAATCTAAGGTAATTTCATTTTACTTCAAATTTTAATCGATGTCTACAATCGAATATCGTTAAAATTTTACTGGTTCCCATCATACATTTACAAGCATCAATTTATATATCGGTATTCAATAAAATTTCCTACGCAGGAATTTCAGTTGATTTTTTTTCCTGATAAAATTTAGATGCAAATTATAAGTGAAGATGAAATTTTTTTTGTTGTAAATGATTATTTCAAATGTGTGTATTTCGTTGAAAGGCAAACATGTTTAACCAGAAATTTATAATAAATTTACACGATTTTTATTTAGGATTCGCATCAATATAATATGGAAGAAAAAATTATCGCATAATTTATGTTGTACATGGGATTAATATTGTGATGCATGGCGATGTATCGTTGACAGAAACGATTGTATGATAGCGATAAATTAAAGCTTTACATTATAGATGTTTTTATTTTATTGATGATATTGAGAGTTTATTTTTAGAAGAAAGTAAAAGTAAATTTGCATTTCTTAAAAGTAAATAAAGTATGTTTTAATGACGGTTAAAAAAAGCAAATATGTACCTATATACCAAAGTAATTTAATTAGTATCTAGAGGATTTAAAATATAAGCACTACTAAATTTATTATCCGGTTTGTTATACAATTTTTTTACAACTTTAAGAGAGTCAGTTTTTCTTATTCATAAGTGGACTACCTAATAGATGTTAGAAGAGATATAATCACCATCAGATTATTTAAAAAAAAGACGAAACATCAATTACAGTTTTTTTTTCGCAACTAATTTATTACTGAAGAAATTTACAATTTATAGTGTTTTGTGGTAATTGCTTTATGAAAAATAATGATTTGTTATTTTTGCCAATTAGTTTAGCAAACACACTCTTATCTTTGGCGATGATTTAATTAAATGCCAAGTCTTTGTAATACGCACTTTAATAAAAGTTATAATTTTTGCCTTCAGATTTTATTAACATTCACCTAATGGTCCCCTTTATTACATCTTAAATGGTCATTAAATTCATTAATTCTTAATCGTTGTAAACCAGCCTTTTTCTAGCGTTAAAATGTTCCATTCTATGACGAAGTCTTCTTTCCTAGTAGCAATAAATCATTACACCATCAATATAGGTATTAATCTCACAATAGGTGAGGCAACAAAACAGATAGGTACATAACACAACACACAGATATACATGAATAAAATGGACAGTAATTTTAGTGTTTTCTTATTACACTTTCAATTGCACACTTAATAAAATCTTAAATGATAATGTACTTTCTTGGTAAATCTGTAATTGCTAGAGACGTTATGGATCTTGAACACGTGCAATACAATGGTGTATTAAAATTTTCCACGAATATAAATCAAAAGCCGCATTTTTTTATACGAGAGAGTGATGTTTAAAAATTAGCGTTGAAAGCACCAAATTCAGAGTTAATGTTTTTTTTTTTTTCGCAGACCATCACACACACAGTGTTATTATAAATACGTTTGCGTGTCAAAGAATGAATAGGTTTGGTATTCGACCTTGCAGACACTATAATTTTTGGGAAGTTGATACGATGACTCTTAATTATATCTGTATTCAGTGATCAAGTCCATAATTTTGTAAAAAATTACCTGTTTCAACACCACCGTCGCCACCATTTAACTAAAGAGAACGAAATTTTATTCTCTACCGTAATACTTTTTTCTTCTCAAACCACAAACACATCACTAAATATGCACTGACTAGATAAATGCATGGAGACATCATAATGCCTTAAATAATGGCCTAGATGGCTTCTTTAGTTGATTGTTGAGATTGTAGGTATGTATTATGATTTATGGGTGGACCTGAGGCAGATTCAATTTCTAAAACTGGCTCGTTTTTTACCTGAAATATTCATTAAAATACCAAACTAATTGCAAACTGTATATACATTACACATTCCATACACATATTGCCACTTAAAGTTAAATAAGTACGCAAAACGGTTAAAGTTTACAATGGTTTCATGTGCATGATAAAAGCGACGGCATAGTGTTTAATTTCTAAATAAACGTTGAATTATTTATTCGCACAATCAAAACAATAATAATAAATATAGAAATAATTTGTGTACAAACAAATTAGCTTGCAGTACACACGAAGAGATAATAAAATTATTACTTTACTTATAAACGTGTATATACGAGTAGTTGTCAACGTTTATGTAACTTTTTATTACCATTTCTGCAGTATTAACGTTTTATAATATGATACAGGTTCTACAAATTACAGGATGAATTTTTATACATTCAATATTATAATTTCTTAAATGAGTGGTAATCGAGTTGTGGGGCAGTTTAACGAAAAAACGTTCAGTATAAATTAATTTAAATTAGGCTGATCGCATTGAGCATGAAGGAATTTCAAGGAAACGTTATATGGAATATTGCTCTGCAAGACCACCACCACAATGCGATCGAAATATCCAAAAAAAGATTAAATTCGGTTTTGAAAATGGCCTTAATGAATGGACATGTTCATCTAAAGAGAGTTGGAAACGAAATTGAAATTTATTGTATTAAAGGGGGTGTTGAACGTCAGTATGCACTTATACAAACGGCCGTATATCGTTATCAAATTGATAAGCAAAACGACCAAATAAAAAGACAAACCTATTTGACAGAGAGGATGCACGTAACTTAATCGGAATGGAATGTGAGTTTTAAGTCTTTTATTATACTTTTTATCTCCTTCAAATCCCCAACGTTGAAGGCGATGGGAAAATGGGAAGTGTTTGGGGTTTGGGAGAGTCGTTAAGTTGAATTTTTTGAAATTAAAGAATCAATCCAAGTATCTACATAAATTCGATTTCGTTTTGAAATTTATTGCATTGAGATTTATTTATTGAAAATGATTATGGTAGCTGACATGTAATGGGAGCAAAACACGCAGTTTTAAATTACTTTTAATATTTATAATACGAATGGAAATTACAAACTCGTGTGAATTTCTCTATTTAGCCTCGCAGCAGCATCTTATACAAGTGTAATTGAAATTAATTCAAGATAAATCACTTTACATTTGACACACACAAACATTCTTTTCCCGTTTAACAAAAATTCTATTCAACACAATTTATTGCCCATTTAATTCAACAGTAGCTTAGGTATCCGTTTTTTTATCAATTTCCTGATATTTCGGTTTGTTAAAATTTTAATGAGTGAAAAACCGAACATTTTATGTTCGTATTATGCATTTATTTTACAATAAATCAGAGGTTGGACGTAGGTATTATAATAACCCCGATATGGTCCTTATCAAACTATTAAAACTAAATGGCTACATAGTAGGTATTATGGGAGATCCATAAATAATGCTGCTGTTTCCTCTCACGAGACTCGAGAGTGGAGGAGTTTTGTTGGTAATTAGAAAGTATATAAACTGACAATTAGCTTACGTTATCGCCCTCGTTTGTCGGAACTGGTGAAATAAAATATCACCGAACCCTTTGGAAATAAAACGAATTTTCATTCGTTAATTGAGCTTTTAGAGCGATCATTAACATAATCATCAAGCTTTATAACTGAAAAATATTTATAATTACAAGAAAAACGTTCTCACAGTATACAAACTACTGTGATAAGTTAATAAATCCCAAAAGTAATTTTCTTGTTGGCCAAAATGCAAATCATCAACTGTAATAGACTGACAGCATGGTTTGATAAAGGTGAAACGAATGTGAAACCAAAGATATCATGACATCTCAATTACATATGTGCTGATTTATTTGTTTGCTAATGATGATCAGACATGAACACAAGGGGAGGAAGAGATAAATAATGAAAAAAAGTAAAATCAAGTGGAAAGCATTGAGTGTGTATAAGTTGGAGGTGAGCTATGGTACAGACCACCCAGGACATCTGTCAACAAGACATTTTAGGTAGAGGCGAACATTTGTTATCCCTTGTCTTGCAATAACATTGTTCTTCTGGCTGTAAGATATAATACACACATATACAAATGTAACAGATCTCGTTTTTAAAAATCATTTATATAAAGTTGTCCATAACTGATGGGCGTCCAACGACGATATATACCTACCTTTTTCTTCCACTTTGTTTTTTATACACTGGCCTGTGAGTTTTGTGGGGTACCTCGAACAAAAGGTATAAATTATTTACCCATGTATGGCCATTACACTAAATTGTATATTGAAAGATGATGTTTTATACTTTTTAATTGTTTGTTATCTGTTGGACTGTTTTTCTTGCGCATTTGATTTACGATTTCGTCGAGTAGGAGAGATAAATTTTCACCATGTTATTATCAATGTCATATTTCTTGAAATTAGTATGCCATCGTTAGGTTTCCATACAAGTTAATTTAAATTTTATATAGAAACCCACACTTGACAATAATATAAAACCGAAAATGAATTATTTATTTTTCTGTAATTAAGATATCTCTGCCTTGTTCTGCTGTTGAGATTATAATATTTAAATCGTTACGCAAATTTATCATTTTCAACAAATTTCAATGTTCAGTGAGTGTATGGTGCAATGATTTATAAACTCCCAACCATTCCGCGATACAATAAAATTTCAATTATACCTCCGAAGCTGTAGGTACTCGTAAACTACTCTATAAATTTCATTTAATTGTATTCTATCCACTAACCGTGGTGCAATAAACCAGGAGACCCCAACAGTCGCGCAAGACACAAACCCGCGCGCCAAGCGTTCATTTCTTTTTAGCAAAAAGTCCGCTTTCAAATCGTATCACAAGATGTAAACGCTTCAAGTGACAAGATTCAATTAACTGATGGCAATAAGAGACTGCTACAATGTGGGTTGACAGTATCTCTAAACTATCCTCTTGTATGACAATCCGAAGACTACTAACCGATGATGGCCATGTTATATGAGTACTTATGTATTAGACTATTCGACTATCGATTTAATTTAGATAAGATCCGTGCTCTTAGATATATATACGGTGTTAAAAACACGAAAAAGATTATTTCCATACGATTTTTGATGGTATGATTGTGCCTTTATTTACCATGCACAAGACACTCCTTCGCTCACTCATAAGTCATCAAAAAAAGGTTGGTTAGTAAATATTATAGAGAAAAAAACGACGAAATTTTAACAAAGCAAATGCGGATATTGTTAAAAAAGAAAAACGTGAATAGAATAATGCACATGAAAATCTGGGCTCTTAGAAAATATGTGGATTACCAGCTAGATTAAAATGTTCACTCTTGCAGCATTGTTGCAGCTACATAACCATAACAATAGATGCATAGGGGCATGTACGAGAATAATCATCGTTATTACACCTTGTTGTAGGTGTGAAAATGTTTACAAATTGAGGAATGAAGATGTTTCGAGTGAAAAGTGGGATTAAAATACCACACTCCACTCGACAAACCGCAAAACACTAAAATCTTGTTGTCAATTTTTGTGTAAACAATGAAATTGAGCTGTTTTTTCTGTTCTTGTTGACATTTGCATCTCGTGTGTGGTGTAACATCATTGCTGACGAAATTGGACAATACAAGTGTTATTGATACTTTAAGTATACAGATTATAGGTGTTTGTCTTGCCAAAATATTCCGATTTCGTCAATTTTAACACTAATTTATTTATCCATTATACCATTCATTTTTGACATTATAGTATGATGAATGGATTTTCAAGAACATATAAACATTATTGTTAAAAAAAAGATGTTATTTATGTAAATTGTGACCAGTTTTATCAGATTCAGACATCTGTTTAAAAGCAACACAGTTTCTCTTTTATTATATTAATTGTGCTATGCTAATATGCCTACTAAGCAATATTTAGCGATTTCTTTTTGTTTATAAAAATGGCAATGTTTAGCAAGCTTTTAGTATAAAACTTGCAAGATAATAGGAAATCGTTAATTTAACTGTTATTACAGAATTGAAGGATTTCATAGTTTTTATGAGTAGAAAAGAGATTAAATGTAGGTGGCATTAATGGTGGAAAACATAAATAAGATAATCAACGAGAGTTAGTTGTTTGCTTTTAAGTAGTCGTTCTTATTAGATATCTCATGTCAATTAAAGTGTATAATACCTTCTAGATTACCGCAGCCATATCAAATGACTGAATAAAAATTGTAATGGCAAGTGAAAGACAGCAAACAAACAGTATTTTCATCTTGAATATGGTAATCCATTCACAGTCGATATTTAAAACAGATAGATGCCTATAAGTACTTGTGATAAAAGTCTTTACTTGAATAATCTATTGAATTTTGTTTTTTTTTAATGAAATGCTCATTTCTCTGTTGAACAATTTCAATATAGCCATTGGGCGACATTCTCGTTGCATTTGTAAACAATCATTATAATTCCCTTTTACAGTTAGTTAATTCAACGAATTATTTATTTTTTGCAAATGATTAACGACATATACAAGTAAAACAGAGGCGTATCTGAAACGCACATATTAAGTGTGTGGAAAATGTGGAAAAATCTCCACTAATTCGTCTACTACGCCACTGAACTAACTACCTGTCTGTTATACATTTAATCGTGTAATAAATCCATGCTGGCATTGATATAATGAATTACCTATTATTAGAGTTATTTGTGTTACAATAGTTTTCTCTAACTCCACTTAAGATTAGGTATATTTATGTATCATACAATAGTCACGCCTAACTGCCCATATTAAATTTATGGGAATTTAATTAGATGATATCAGTGTATGGTACGCCTTAAAGAAAATGCAACAATTTATCATTTTTTGAAAACATTCTTTTTGTTCACAGAGTTGAATAGTTTCATTTGCAAAAACACATATACCAAATTGTTGCTGTTTGTGTGTGGTACTCGAATATAAATTTATAAATAAATAATATGATGCACGATGAAAACGTACTTATTATACGCATTATAAACTTTATCTCTATAATTTATTACACACTACACCCTCGGGCATTAATAGTTTTATTTATAATTGTAATTACGATTATAATTTAGTATGGTAATTTAGTTTCGTTTTTTTCTTAAGAATATACTTACCTATAGTGTATACTGAAAATTGTTATTGCATTCTTCCATTAGTCTTGGCTCAAGAAATCCTATAAACATTGTATAAATGGATAGAAGGCTGCGATTGTTTGCGATAATACCTCATAAAGTCAATCGCAACCAAGGAGATTTCAACAATAGTTATTCAGTGTGTTACTTTGTTTTCCAGGGTGGTTTACGGCGTGATCAGTCTTGGAGCCGAAGTGTTCTGTGCCCGAATACCAGGACTAACAAGTCGCCAAAGGGAAATGTGCAGACTGTCACCGGACGCGATGGTCGCCGTTGGTGATGGCATTCGGTTGGCAACGAACGAGTGCCGATATCAGTTCCGGCATCACAGGTGGAACTGCACTGGCATCGAGAATCCTTCATCGTTTGGACATGTTGTCGTATTAGGTAAATTGGAACACTCTTTAATTTCGCTTATCGCTAGACGATAAGATAAATACAGTCTTGAACAGGTGGTTTTGAAGACAAAGCGAACCACTCATTAAAAATACTACTGTGTGGCCAAATAAATTAAATACAAAGAGTAGAAAAGAGAGATAATAATCCCCTTGGTTGGTGGTAATCTTTTTCTCTCTTTATGAAAGTGGAGACCATATTGCGAATAGATGTAAAAAATGTCCAAGTGTCAAAATAAATCGCACTAGTGCGAGACATTAAGTCAGTTTGTAAAATCTCGTAATGTATCAACTCACTTTTGTTTACATCGTTTAGTTATTCTTGTACAATGCAAGAATGGAGTGTAGGTGGAATTTAGACACCTGTGGATTCGCTTTTTAATGACTCTGTGCGCTTGTGTTTAACATTGTGTCCCCGTGGGACTGTTTAACAATTTAACAAATTATAAATGAATGTATAGAAGAAATGAATGTGAATCGACCTTAACGTTTCTCAACTTTTTTTAATATAAATCGAACAGACACTGATTGGCTAATCAGATTGAATTGCATTTAACTAAATTAATTGTCACTAACGATTATTTATTTAATTCGTATTTGTCAACACTTTTATCGGGTATCGTGTAATAAATATCTTGTAAAAAGTTGGAAGGGAATTTTTGCTGCACACATAGTAAATAACAGAAAATATCTTAATATATAAAATGGGATAATAATAACGATTTTACATTGATTGGAAATTAAAATATGAAAATATTATGCAAATATTACTCGACTATAATAGTTTTCAGTTTTATTTATTAAGTGATCACATGCTAACATATCCACTTAATTAACCCGCCTTAAAAATGCATATTATATGTAGTTTGGACTACTAAAATGTATACACAGTTAATAACAATAATTACGATACTCTCGGAACCGTATAATTTATATCGGCACTGATATTTAACGTCGATATTATAGACCACATCTCCTTAGGACTCTTTCCAACATAATTCCATATAAAAAATATTTTTATTTACCGTATTAACTTTTGACCATTCTTTATATGATGCTTTTTTAACGTTGCATGTGTGGTAAGACAGATAAATGTATTCCAACAAACACACACCAACAACAGCGACACGAATATGTATATTTATATATTGAATAGAGGGAATATGTGTGACCGGATTTTTTTTTTAATTTTTAATATTACGATGATAATAATAATAACAGTAATATAATAACAATAATTTTATGTATATGTCTGTGAGATTATCATAAAATATGAAATTTTATAGAAACATTAAAACCTATTGCTTGTCTGCTACAAAAATATCTTTGATTAAATGCGTTTTATATGTTAACTATGTAATTGTTATTGTATGAATAGTGTTTATACCTTTATATAAAATTGTATATTTAATTGGTTTTGGATAATTTATTTTACAATGGGAACTATGTAATTTTATATCTCGCGTAAATGTGTACTTTAATCAAAATGTATATACGATTTGTGGAGTGGTTTTATGCTAATATGACATAATAACGAGAAAATGCTGCTGTTTTTCAATGTGTTTATAGACGATTTTGTGTGTCACGTCGCCCAAAAAAGCGGATATATTTTTCTTAATTAGTGAATGTTATAGTTGCATATTAAACGAAGGCGTGAGATTGATGTACGTGTATGGAACTTGCGGTTTAAAATTACAAGAACCCACAAAGAGTAGATTTATTATTGACATGTTTAAACATTAGCATTCGGTGAAACGTTTAAATATCCGTGTGTGTGTATACATTTCTCCAGCGCAATACACCCACAAACCTTTTTTCCAATGTGCCTCAAGTTACTTACGAGTCGTGAAACGTTTTATAGGGTTGTGAAATTTGTCGTTTGCTTTATGGACAATTGTTGCCAGGAGGAAATTGTAAAAAGCATCAAGCGCGCTTTAACAAGCGGTAGCGAACAGGCTATCTAAAATCAGTAATCATGTTGTTAGAAGGCCCACGCAATGTTCAAATGTACACCTAAATCTCTTAAATTTCGTGTAAAACTACATGTTCAAATATAAAATGGTCATTTGAGAATGGTTTTTTATGGAAACGAATTCAAAAACAAAGCGAGAACAGATGTAGGCCAATTATGTTTTGAAATGTTTTTCTTATTGTACCTACAAGAGAGATGAATCATTTTTGAAAAAGCTCTTATAAACTACATCAATTGTGTATCTATCGAATAAAGACGTATACATCTTTATATTTTATAACCTGTCTGGATTAAATAGGATAACACAATAATCCTCTTCTTAACAAAGTCGTTATTTATTCATCCAACCGTCAGAATAAATCACTACAATTTAATTTAGCATTGAATATTGATGTCTGTATAATATTTTACACGAAAATCATACTTTATGATTCCCATTTTTGGCTTTTTTACTTACCTTTTTAATCCGCTTAGAAGTTTTTTTTAATTTCGTGATTCTTTGAATATTTCACATAAATCGACTTTTTTTCTGAATGAAAATTTTCTTCCCAAGATGTGCACAGTCGTAAATTAAATCCGCATATTAATTAATTACAATTTTATTGTTTATGCTTAATGGTGTGGGTGAGTTTAACATTTGCAGCTACCATTATTTACGACAATAAATATAATAAATCTTAAAGTTCATTAATTAAGAATTTTATTGCATGACTTGCCCAACCAACAAGTGCTGTAAATAAATTTTACATTTAAACAATTTGAAGTCATACTTTTTAAATATAAATATTATTTAATTGTTGCACAGATTTATGTGACTCTGTTCATACTGGAGTAGTTATTTATACCATTCCGGCAAGTAAATGCGGAAAAATGATGTTGTTGCTACGAATATAACTTTGCGAGTGTGGCGTGGGTCTAATCTAAGACAAAAAGGATTTGTGACAGGCACAGACGGATTGCAGTACTGTTTGTATTCACGTGAACCAAGTTAATTAGCCACTGAATTTATGGCCGATTCACTGATATGCTTTATTGGCATACAATAGGAGGACAGCGTACAGATTTTTGAAGAACATTGAACAAAACGAAAATACGTTCGTCTGTGACTTGAATAATAAACAGTCGAGATTCTAACTGGCGATTAACAAATTAAAACAGCGAGCGCTTCTTGTTGTAACCTAATCCCAAATGTACTTTTCCTCGTTTTAGCTTAAATAAACCACTCTTTACACTGTGCTTAGCCACCACATTAATTAACTCCAGTGTCATATGAAAGTAAAGATGATTTAGTGTTGATGAATGTTGTAGGCGCTTTGATTACCGGCGGCAAAATGCAGACACCAACCAGCAAACCGACCCACTTGATATTCCAAATTATGCCCACGTGCGTTACTTTTTAATTGACTATATCACTATCATTTATTTAAATATTCTTGCCCATTTAAATAATATAACATCGATACAGATTTTTATCAGGAAAGTGTTAGAATAAACAGCCGTCAATGTAGGTGCATATACGAGATCGCTATAAGATGTGAAAACAGTTCTTTCGACAATATTTTGAGAGTGGAATACTAATTAGGGAAAAGTTCATTTACGTGTTTTCAATTAGGCAATGTTGGAGACTGTATACATATACGTTGTTTTCGAGAGCGATAAACAAGAATATGCAAATAGTTTCTGTGATCGCGCAACTTGAAGGAAGGAACTGTGTGCTGTCAGTCCCCATTATGTGTGCGGGAGTAATAATAATCGGCCAATACAATAAGCTATGTCCATTTATTGACCAATTACACAAAGATATGCAAACGTATTTTATAATAAGAGATTGGATTGCACATGGAAATTCATCGCATCATCGCAATAAATTAGTCTCATTACCTACTGTATTTATTATAGGTAGATTTTAACATTGAAGTATAGCCGTGAATAGTATGAAACGCACGTACATATGTACATACATCGCAATTTACTTTCATAAATTACAAACTTGTCTTGAATTTTTCTTATGGAAAAAGATTTATTTATTCCATTGCAATTGCCTTTCTAAATTTAATGGAATCTTGTAATTAATTGATACAAGTATCGATTTAAGGCTGTCAATAGTTCATTAATAACTTCTTGGAGTTTTATGAAATAATAATTGATTAATTAGCGAATTAGTATCGGATTTCAGAGACAAAAAGCTTATACAAGAGAGGGTTTAATAAAGAAGTTTGAAAGCGGTGTGTATGGAACGTGTCTCTAAAAATTTATCTCTTTACAAGACATGAAAGGTAGTACCTAGTGATTTAGTTATAGTCTTTATTGCCGCTCTATGAACGTACAGAAAGTATTAAGCTGCTAGCACATATACAAAGAGTTCGATATACATGTATACCTGTGCAATCATAAATAATTGAACTGGAATCTTACATACGAGGCGCAGCCACAACTAATGCCATAATAAATATGTGGACACGGAAATTCTACTTACGCTTATAGATTATATACTTACCGAACACACACACGCGGTCTAAACTAAGCATATCTTAAATCCATATTAATCGCGTGTGTTTATGATACGATCATATAAGAGTGAAAAGTTCCAACGCCAATGGACACGAAAATCGTTCATTTTTTATGATACTCGACACACTGGAGTGCTATAAGTGCACAAGACGCTAATATACCTAGCTTTTCTTCGAATGAGTGAATGCAGTTATGAAATATGTGGATAGGTATGTTTACTTTCATTAAAATTTATGATCAGTCATATGAAGAATGAACACGCTGTGTAAATGGGATCTTATTTCATATATGTGGATATTTATGATATAGTGGACAGGATGTTTGGTATTATGTCCACTTGTTACTTCTGTTCACTTTTTTTTTCAGTTAAACAATTAATAAAAATGAATTTTAAATGAACATAATGTTGTCGGATATTGTTTCAGATTTATTCCTCTTATGGGAGTTGTTTAAATTTTTCTTCATTTTCTGCTTTTTTGGTAAACAGTAAAAAACATTTTTTTATAAAAGATCTGCACCAAAAGCCAATAGAGAGATGATAATTATGTTGTTTCGGCGAGATATATAAGAAATTGATAAATTAGCGCTAAATGAATACGATGTTCACGCATTATCACGATCATCATCATCATCTCAACTGTCAAGATTGAAAATAAACCCGTCGTGCATATATAGAAACTATTAAGAGTATTATACTAATGAAGCTGTTAATCCAGTAATTATTACCCGGTGCTGTTAATTGTTGCAACAGCAACCCACAGTCTCCTCCTATCTGTTCTGTAATTGATGCGATATGCTAATTCCTAGATTTAATACTTAACATGACATCAAAACATTTTTCTCTTTTCTTGTAACATACACCATCATGAGGCCAATATATAGGTATACAAAATAGCAAATGCGATTATCGCATTGATTGTAAACGAAGAATGTGTATATTAATTGCAACGAAATAAAATTCATATTAATTAATGAACGATAAATTGTAAGACTGTTTATGTGTGTGAGAGAAGCGTCTGAAATCGGAGGACTTCCACAGATCGTGATGGGTAAAATGTGGGAATATAAAGTCACGCAATCATATTATTAATTGGCCGTCTCTGCGTGCAGTTTGAGTGACTAGATAGAGTCGTGGGAGGCGCTAAATCATTAACACCAAATGATTTATGCCTGAATCCTGATTATCGGATAACTAGCAAACCATAACATTGTCAGAGATGATTTTATTTAAATACAAACATACACACTTCAATTGCGATTACATCATATAGTCCAAATTAAATAAAGTGCAGTGTTCATTTTTGGGAGCTCAAAAAACCAAGTGGAAATATTACCATTTTTATGACGTTTAAAATTAGCTTTAAATTGGTTCTGATTAACTGGATTTCTCCCACATTCCCAACCGCCAACCGTACAGATATATGCAACAAACATCAGAAACGTATTATATTCCGTGGGCCGGCCAGGGGATGTTAATATGCTGTTTAATTATTCCATTCTTTCATCTCGTGCCGCTTGTGCTTAAAAAGGCGATATGTGCACTCATTTTTCCCGCATTTCACACCACACTCTCATCATTTACACCTTCGAAATAACTTTGTTTTATAATTTTTTTTCTTCAAAACCATGTGCATATAATGATAATGCGGAGCAATTAAACACACCTCTCCAATGAATAATTCGAATTGATTTAAACGATTATATAAAGATGATTTCATTCAATGAGAGTTCCTAATTAGCGAATGCATTTTATGACGTGACTGCAGCTGTTAACAACAGAGACTATTGGAATATTGATGAGTGCATAAACAGAGCCATTGATTTATATTTTATTGTCTTTTACATTTACGACGCCTTTCCATTCCCTATATTAATTCATTTCCAATTTTGCAATCACAATGCACATTGGCTGCATTAACAATCATTTATTGTATGGTAAAATGCGATTTTTTGCGTCATTCCAACATCGCAGCGATTCTCAGTCGAGATAAGCGCGCACTTCGCTCATCAAACCACTTGTTAATTATTACTTATAATACATTCATATTTACATATAGGGACGTTTAATTACATGATATAGGAGTCGCTTTTAGTACGATAAAGATCTTTTCTAATGAGCGGACATTTTTCAAGTATGACGAGGTTCCCGCTGCGTCTCAACATTTCAATCACTGGTTAATGACTGAAAAGAGTTATTTAAAATTGTGTGTGTTTGGCAGGTTCCCGAGAGGCGGCATTCACATATGCGATTTCTAGTGCCGGGGTGGCGTATGCGGTGACGGCGGCATGCGCTCGCGGCAACATTTCAGCGTGCGGCTGTGCCCCCGGTCCAAAACCGAGGGAATTGGCACCGTCTGGTTGGAAATGGGGCGGTTGCAGTGTGGACGTCAATTACGGTGTCCGATTTGCCCGTAAGTTTATGGACGCCCGCGAACTCGAGGGGGACGAACGCAGTCTCATGAACTTACATAACAACAAAGCTGGCAGAAAGGTTTGTATTACTTTTTATTTCACTTATATATCACAACATCTTACTTACAATCACAAAATTCCTGTCCATTGTGTATGTGTTTGTGTGTCGTTCTCGCGATATGCTTGAGGATTGCATTTAAATCGTTTGCCTAACAATTGCGACCAGTTCCATCATTCAGGACCTGTCAATTAAAAGACTACGCGCGCTTCGCACAAAAAAGCCATACTCGCTCAAAGGCCATGGGAAAATTGTAGTCCGCTACCTACAAGGGCCTTACATATTTAACATTGTTTCAAATTATGTTGATTGTGTGTTTTTTCAACTGACCATATTTTTTTTCTCAACTGCGACCGTTTTGAGAATTGTTTCCATCACAATGGAACGGACATTCGGGAGAGTATACGGGGTGTAACAACTTAATCCAGTTAAATTGAAATAATAGTAGATTTCAGCAGACATAGAGAGACAAAATTTCTGGAAAATGATTCCCTAAGAAAATTAATTTTTCAACATTGCGAAATTGAATCTTCTTATTTAGAATGTATTTTTCAGTTTGACTCAATTTTCATTTGTTACACCTTGTAAACATTTAAGAAAAAATTGCAATCGGATTATGAATTTGGTTGAAAACTCTTCGACTTTTTTACATTTCTTTGTATTTGACTGACATTTATTCGCTTCTATTGCACAAGTGGCGATATTAATCTCTAACCACATCATTAAAATGTCATATAAAATCGTAAACGGATAATAGTCATCGTGTTTAGAAAACCGTGTTGATTTATGTTCAACTACCGGTTGCCAAATAGTTTCGACAATTTTCTCACGCATCATTAGATCCAAAGATAACGAAAAAAAGTGATTCATAAATTATTTTGCAGGCTGTTAAACTGAACTTGTTAACCGATTGTAAATGTCATGGAGTCTCTGGGAGTTGTACGATGAAGACCTGTTGGAAGACGTTGCCAACATTTAGACAGATTGGCGATAGTCTCATGAAGAAGTATTACAGGGCGAGAAAGGTGGGATTGACGAGTTTACAGACTAGTCAACGAGACGTGGACTTTTATGGTCGGAAAACTCGTAGGCAAGTATTGGCATGGAGGAGAAGTAAACAGCAACCGCCAAAATTGCCGAAAAAGTCGGAATTGGTGTTCTTGCAATTGTCGCCTAGTTATTGTGAGAAGGATTTGCCGTCCGGGTCACTAGGGACGGTTGGGAGAACTTGTAATCGCACGTCCAGAGGTGAGATATTGATTCCAAGTGGTTATTATATGAAGATGTAATTAAAGTACTTTGGAGTTTAGAATTAGTAACAAAGATGTTTATGTAAGATCTATTACAATGCTAAACCACAAAACAATATAATCGCTTATTCTTATAATAATGGATTTCTTTAACAATGTGTAATTAAATGTTTTTCTGTGTTTAGGGAACGATGGGTGTGATTTAATGTGCTGTGGACGTGGCTATAACACACATCAGTTTACACGGACATATCAATGTCGTTGCAAATTTCAATGGTGTTGTACCGTTAATTGCGACACATGCCATGATAAAACGGAAGAGTATACGTGCAAATAATATTGGAATCTCTAATAATGCAATTTATTGATATACATGTCGAGCCAAAGGCCTTTTAGGTACTTTATTAATTTATTAACACATTTTTTTACTTAATATATATTGTGTACGTTTTTTACAAGTAAATCGAAGGAAAATGACATATAAAGTAGGTTCTCTATTTTTTTTTCTTCTATTTTTGATAGGACTATACAATTTAGTATAACACGTAGATATTAATTTATACAAGTAAGTTACCAAATGTGCAGAATTTGTAAGGTATAGAAACATTGTAGGTATTTTGTATATAAATTCATTTGTACAGTAGCAAAGCTTAATAATAATTAATGACGTTTTAATTAGTTGTACGATATACATTATTTAATACTAAGTACATTTGTAGGATAATATTCTCTAATGATTGATAAATAATGTATAGATCTGACAGAAATGTAATAATCCGGCCTATACTATTTAAGTAAAAACTGTTTGCTATAATGCTATATAGATTAATTATTTATTCTTACATGTATAGGTTTTTTAGTAGAAAATGAATATGTATATTAAGATTATATTTATATATTTCTGAACGTGTTCTGTATTTTGCAATGGTTTTTAAAGATTCTCCTAAAGAACAACATCATTTTGCCTGCACTCTGAAATAAAAAGCGTACAATGATGGTGTAATCCTAACGTTCCAAGGGTTTTTTAAACAAAAAATGTAGTAATCTAATTTTGTTTTGTACTTTTATTATCACTATTCAGTACGAAATACATCATATCTTTTATTAAGACTAATTATTAGTTAATCCTTCTTTAATTTGGAATATTTTAAACAAGAAAATGCTTTGTGAATAATTTTGAGAATAATAAGTAAACTGAAAATAATAATAAAAATAAAAAATGCTATTACATCTAAACCATTTGAAATGAAAAATGGTAGATCTCTTGCTGGAGTATTCAAAAATTGAGCACCCCCATGTTTCATTGCATATTCACTCCACTGAACTGCTGTCTCCAAGGGAGTCTGTGGTAAAGCTTTGAAGCGGCGAGAAATATGCTTCATATTTTTTACATATCTGTAATTAAATATACAATAGAACAAGAGAGATTTTTTAGACTACTGTAATTACGTTGGATTCGAAACTGTTTCCATGATCACATTCTTCAACTTTTCCGACGTTATGCTTTCAAGAGACAAAGTTGTGGCTATTTTCCTCTTTGTCATTAAACGGACATTTACATGTTGATCACAAAATACTGGAATGCCGAGGACAGGAACACCATGATACATCGACTCGTGCGTACTTAGAGCACCTCCATGGCTTATAAATAAAATCACATTTATGTGTGCTGCAAAAAGAAACTCATTAAAAATGAAAATTCTCTTTCACTCATAATATTACCTAAAACGTCGTTAATTGGTAACCATTTTCGCACAAATACATTCTTCGGAGTTTCAAGTTCACTTTCGAATTTCCATAAAAACGTATAAGGTAAACTAGCGAAAGCATCTAAAATCTGTTTGCGCAGTTTTACATCTAATTTATCCGAACGAACATTTGTTCCCATAGAGAACAGTATTACACCTTTTTTAGATGAGTTCAAAATTGATTCCAAGTCCTAGAAAACCTAAACTGTTGTAACTTTCTTTAGATAAAATTTCTAGATCTACTTACCGATGGTAACGGTTTTCCTGGCCGTATTTGAAGACCTCCTACAGGAATAATATTCGGAGTTACAGGCTGAGAAATTCCTAAAATGGGACTGGCGTTTGCGAGCGCTAAAGATATGTGTCGCTCTAATTTTTGAACAGAATCTACACCTTTACCAAATCGTTTTTTGTGTATTTTTTCCACAAAAGGATATTCGTAATACCTTCTTGAAAAGACATCGTAATATACGAAGAACGTGTTTTTTATTCTTTCAATGAAGTTCATGTCAGTATCAAATTCCAATTGATAAAAAGGTAAATATGAGGGATGAAGATAGTTGCCAAACATGTGCGATACAAAAGACGGTAAAAGGAATGCAGTGATTCCAATTGTTGGTGGATAATTAAATCTTTGTATCAAAGGATACAAACAGCCGTTTCCCATTGTTAAATCAAAGACAATCAAATCAAACTTAAAATCAGTTGGATAATTCAATAATTGTTGCAAACCTTTTGTTTCATATGCTAATGTGCAACTCTTACATCCATAATCAAAAAACATTTTCAATCTATTCCAAACGGAATCGGCTAACAATTCTTGTTCCAGGTCTTCCGAGTGTAATTTTTCATAAATACCTTAAATAAAAATTATTGTTTAAATATGTAAACCAAATAGACACCAAATGTTTACCTTCAAACTGAATTTGATGAAAATTCGTATGATTTAAACCTTTGGTAACGTGCGGTGAAATCATGGTAACATTGTGTCCGTTTTTTACTAAGCCAGAAGCATACGCAAAATTCCATATTTGATGACTTGGTGATGCTAATTCGTTAACAATTAGTATATTTTCGCAAACTATTAGTTTTAGAAGAAATGAAAAGAAAATAAGCGCACACCACATTTTTTCACTACATAAGTAGATAAAAGTATACATACCTACCAGAAATGTGGTTTAATTTGATATATTTATTACGTCTATTTGAATTACATCAAGGTCAAATCGCTTCATCATAATCAAATAGTTAACAAAATATTACATAATTATACTACTGAAACGCAAAAAAATAATTTGACGCTACAGGCGACACTGCTAAAACACGACAGTAGAATCTTTATATCTACTGGTGCCAAAATTAGAGAAATGATCTATTGAACTTGTCAGCTTGTTAAAATATTTTCTGCATTTTATAGGTGCATAAAAACATGATTGACCATTTGGTAAATCCATAACTTCAATATTTTATTTAGGTAAACAATAAGATTCTCTTATCGCTGATAAGGCCTCCCTACAAAAATGATCATTCAAAGAAATCAAATTCTTATTTATTTTTTAGACCAGAAGAGACATCTTAGGTTCATAATCGGAAAGACAGTCTTAACTCTCTATAAAAGAAAACTTTTTTTACTATATAATTCAATCAAAACTGACCAGATGGACAAAATTATTTGTTCAACTGATCTTTAAATTCAAATTTATTAAACCCACAGCGGTTTGTAAAACATTTGCCAACAAAACGACTCCCAAAGAAAGATCTTATGAAAAAGCGAAAGGCACTCAAAAAGAATGAAGGAAACAGCATAAACTCAGAAGATCCCACGTACCGTATATTCAATTCAATACAACATCAGATATGGACCACATCTGTACTATTTCCAAAATTTTAGACTTTTTGAGTTATACGTATTAATTATTTTTGCCCTAACAATGAAAAGGAATAGAGTGGTGTGTCGGGTTTGTAACTGAAGAATCTCAGTTTTTATTGTATAATTTTTTTATTATCAGTATTGGCTTATGTGTATAATAGTGAAACCTGTAACAATGATACCTGATGTATTCTTCGTTAATCCTTCTTTATTTTTGAATACTTTATACAAGAAAAACCTTGCTTAATAAGGTTCACTATAATAAGTACACTGAAAAAAACAAGCAAAATAAAAAACGTCAATACATCTAAACTATTTGAAATGAAAAATGGTAAATCTCTAAAGCGGCGAGAAACATCCTTCATGTTTTTTCCGTATCTGTAATTAAATATACATACAATAAAATTGAGAATTTCTTTAAAGTAGAGTATTTAATACATTGGATTTAAAATTGACTCCATTATCAAATTTTTTAAATTCTCCGACGTAATGCTTCCAAGAGATAAAGTTGTCGCTATTTTCCTCTTTGTCATCAGACGGATATTTACATGTTGATCACAAAATACGGGAATGCCGAGGACAGGAACACCATGATACATCGACTCGTGCGTACTTAAAGCACCTCCATGGCTTATGAATAAAATTACATTTTTATGTGCTGCAAAAAGAAACTCATTAAAAATGAAAATTCTCTTTCACTGATGATGGTACCTAAAATGTCGTTAATTGGTAACCATTTTCGCACAAATACATTCTTCGGAGTTTCAAGTTCACTTTCGAATTTCCATAAAAACGTATAAGGTAAACTAGCGAAAGCATCTAAAATCTGTTTGCGTAGTTTTACATCTAATTTATCCGAACGAACATTTGTTCCCATAGAGAACAGTATTACACCTTTTTCAGATGAGTTTAAAATTGATTCCAAGTCCTAGAAAACGTAAATTGTAGTAATTTTCTTTAGAATAAAATTTCTAGATCTACTTACCGATGGTAACGGTTTACCAGGTCGTACCTGAAGACCTCCAACAGGAATAATATTCGGGGTCACAGGCTGAGGAATTCCTAATATGGGACTAGTGTTTGCGAGCGCTAAAGATACGTACCGCTCTAACTTTTCAATGGGATCTACATTTTTACCAAAATGTGTCTGGTGTATTTTTTCCACGAAAGCATAATCGAAATACTTCCTTGAATATACATCGTAATACACGAAGAACGTGTTTTTTACTCGTTCGAAAAAACTCATCTCAATATCAAACTCTAAATGATAAAAAGGTAAATAAGAGGGATGAAGATGGTTGCCAAACATGTGCGATACAAATGACGGTAAAAGGAACGCAGTGATTCCAATTGTTGGTGGATAATTGAATCTTTGTATCAAAGGATACAAACAGCCGTTTCCCATTGTTAAATCAAATACAATCAAATCAAATTTAAAGTCTGTTGGATAATTCAATAATTGTTGCAGTCCTTTTGTCTCGTATGCCAAGGCGCAACTTTTACATCCAACATCAAAAAACATTTTCATTCTATCCCAAATAGAATCGAAGAAAAGCTCTTCATCCAGTTCGTCACTGTATACTTTCTCATAAATACCTGAAAATAAAATTCATTCAAGTATTATGTAAACCATAGAATCACCAATAGAACTTTAAACTTACCTTCAAATAAAATTTGATGTAAATTCGTATAGTTTAAACCTTTGGTAACGTGCGGTGAAATCATGGTAACATTATGCCCGTTTTTCACTAAGCCATTAGCATACGCAAAATTATATATCTGATGGCTTGGGGATGCCAATTCGTTTACAATCAATATATTTCCGCAAACAATGGGTTTTAGGAAAAATGAAATAAAGAAAATAACTGCGCACCACATTTTTCTCAAACACAATACGGACCAAATATGTCGTTCAAAATAATAAATTTTATTGTGTTTGTTCGAATAATATCAAGACGAAGGCCAAATCATTTTAACATATCTAATCAAATATGTAGCTAACAAATATTATTGAATAATTGTGCTATTCAGGCTGTAAATAATTAAAGGGAAGCTGAGAGTTGCAGGATTGCAGAAGTGCATTAAATATTGGTCGTTGTTGATAAATTACCCTTCAATAATATTAATATCTACATTAATAGCTAACGTAAATTATTATTGCATTAAATCATTTGAATATTCTGCATTCTAATTTGATTCCTAAGTTACCTCACCATCAATGGTGTCAAAATTAAAAGAAGTAATTTATGTACCTGTTAAAATTATTACGTACATCCTATAGGCAGACATAAAACGACAAGATCAATAGTTCATTTGCTGTAATCCTTTATTTTCAATAAATAATTCTCTTCCTTTTATCACCGATAGCTTCTTCTGTTCTACGAAAATGGAAATTTAAAAAATCAAATATTACTATTTTAAAACGAGACATCTTATATCCATAATCCAAAAGAATATCTTAACTCTTCTAAAAGGAACCTGTTTGACTGTTACACAATATAATTCAATCAATACCAACCAGATGGACAAAATGCTTTGAATTCAAATTTTTAACAACCCACACAGTGATGAGAAAAACATTTGCCAGCAAAACGACCCTCAAACAAAGACCTTTATAAAAAAAAACAAATATCCTCCAGAAAAAAAGATACAAACAACAAATAGATCGCATCACCCACATACACCGGTAAATCGTATGTGCAGGCGTGGGTACAAACATAGAAGATGAAACGAGAGCGACAGAGAATAACATTTTTTCGTTTGAAATATAAAGCGCTAAGGGGGCTGCTGTATGCATATTCGTGGCTTGTTATTGTGAATTGTGAAGCGCGTGCGGGTGGTAGATGCGTGTAGGTGTCGCGTGTGTAATGCGCGCGCCTCTTTACGCTACACCCGGTTCATTGATCAGTCCGAAAATTACGAAAGAGAAGAGAACAGTGCGAGAGTGCGGAGAACGGTGGCCGACATCTTCAGTGGCCGTGAGTGACATGTCATGAGATGTCCCGAGACGCGTACGTGGGGGGCAGCCGGTCCCCGCGGGGTGTGAGATTGCCCACTGTGGACCGGTCCCCCAGCCGTGCGTACCCTGGCGGCAGTCCGCTGGGTCGCAAACCGCTGCGGCAGAGCCGATCCGGAAACAACTCACCGGACCATCCCTACAGTTACCATCATTCCCCATATTATCGTGAAGACGAACTAGGAAGTCCCATGCTCGAGGAACGGGGTCGGCCGATGACTGTTGGGCCCGGACACCACCGATCCAGGAGTGCCACCAGGTATAACACAATTCCCCCTATATGAAAACCGCCAAATGGAACATTCAACCGATCCCCCATTTCCCTACTTTACATATAAAAATGAAGGAGAAAATCAATTGATGTGTGCATAGGACTTCCATCCATTTACCACAAACACACCGTTTTCCCTAGCAGATATACATGTTTTTATAGTGAAATTAACACTTTTACGACGCTATATGCACACTAATAAAATGTTTACATTTTAAAAGAGCCAAATGAGTTTTTAAATAGACACCTATTCACACATGTACAGAAATTTGCACCGTTTTGTTAAATAAACCACTATGTGCTCTCTGGATGTAGGTCGCTTTTTTGAATAATCCAGTATGTGGAGTGCAATCGAAGAAGAGGTTTTGACCTAAATAACATCCAAGGGCCCATATTCATTGGTTCTCTTGTGAAGCGCTCTCATTGTACAGAATTACCACGACAACACATCGTGTCGAGTTCTGAAACACAATTCTATTTGATATGTTCAGGCCCACGAATCCGATGTCTGTCAGATATCAGTCGCTGGACCGGGGACCGACCACGGACCATGATCGCGAATTCCTTCCCATAAGGGACCGTCGTGACAGGTCCCTCGACCGCGGTCCATACTTCGACGATGAATTGTACAGCAGTCGATCAGCACGTCAATCGCCGACGTCCCATCAGCCCTTCATTGGTGAATTGCAACACCAGAACTCAGATTTACAACGGGAATTGGGTAACCTAAAGAAAGAATTGGAATTAACTAATCAAAAGTTAGGATCTTCAATGCATTCCATTAAGACGTTCTGGAGTCCGGAACTGAAGAAGGAGCGGGCATTGAGGAAAGAGGAGTCCGCCAAATACAGTCTCATCAACGACCAGTTGAAATTGCTAAGCAGCGAAAATCAGGTTAGTGGCGATTTTTTTTTAAATCTCGGATAAATGTGGCGCTTATACAAGATGAATTTCTGTTCAATAATACATATAACAAAGAGTTCACAGAGAAATATGTATTTCATTTGGACTCAGTCCAAAAATCTCTGTTGCACACATTCCACACTCACATTCTATATAATGGAAATAACTCTAAAAATATCCAGGCAATTTCGAATATACATTTACCTCGACGTCTACCTATTTATTAATTAAACTAGGTAATTAAATATTCGCTGAGATAACTATAGTTTACGTGAACATATACATATGGTCAAGTTGGTTTGGATTCAGTTCTGGTTTTCGGTTGCAATTAATTTATGAAATTTTCAACTGTGCTTGTTTACATTTTATCTTTCACCTCATTCCCCATTTCATATCCTGAAATTGGGCAATCCCCAAAGAATCGTTTCGCGCTTTGCCTCAGTTCCTGTCCATTTCTAATTACGTAAAACGATTATATTGGTAAACGAAAGTAAAAATCGACATAAAATCTGTTCGGGATCTATAATTAAAAGTTGTATTGAAATCATCCGCACACATAAAGCATGTACTTGACACATAAAGTTTATTATGCATGTTTGTGCTCGTTGTAGTCTGTAGAAGAGTAAACCAGATGTTAGAGAAGTTTTTATAATACAAGCCGACCAGTCGGCGACACATTTAGACTAATTTTCAGGATTTGTATATGAATGATGGACTCGTTTTAAATAGCACCAATTATTGTGTTTGTTGTACGTCAATAATGTATTTGTTGCAAGCTTATGTAAACACTTAACCATCCTAATATCATTGTTAAAATGTCCCCAACTAATATACAGTTTAATTAAGTAATATTTACGTTATGAGTTTGGCAAAGTTTACGAACTTTCTCCAAACTTCACCTGGAACGGTATCACCGAGCTTTTGTATGATTTATATTGGAAAAAGTCACTATTTAAGAACCAAACCGACTGGATTTAATAATTCTCTGTGGTTTTTTCCCTGCCGTACCATCACGTGGTTATACGGATGTATTTACTGGATTTTTGTTCATAGATATTACAATTAAGTGGCTCCAATTGATATACAGAGTTTCTGTTAGTTGAACAATGTATTTTTAAATAAGTTGCCTTTGAGTTGAGAAAACACGATTGGCTCCAAATTTCTTTGACGTAAATCCTTTTATAAACAAGATAATCAAGCCAACTAGACTAGTTGACTAAATAGAGGGGAAATTGAATTATTCAGGGGGTGTTCTGTGAAATCACAAAATACGCGCGAATTTTTACGCTGTGCTGTTTTCGGTTTAAATGGACATCAATTCGTGAAACTTAACACCAACAGCTTTCCAGCCAATATACGACTACTGTATTGACTTTTTGTTGATATAATCAATATAAAACTTTCTAATTGATTACTAAAAATAGTTTCGGTGTTATTTTGTACGATTTTGTTAAAATATGCATAAGTAGGTAGCAATGTTATATATATTTTCGCTTGTAATTACAATGCCATACATTTTCATATAATGTGCTTTATAAACATTTATAATTCAGAAGTGGCATGAATGGTACAATTATTAAAAATTTATAACCAAGATTTTCCAATATGAAAATAAAAGCAAAGTGACTTTATTTGCAACTTTAATCGTTTTCTATGAATAACTACTACCATCGTTGATTGACAAACTTTAATTTTCATACAGTCCACAAAGATGGTTTATTAATGATTCTATCACCTTGATTAGAAACAAAACGACTTTGTTGCATAATTACCAGTACCTACATCGAACCTAAATAATGTGTCGGTGCGGAATTATTCAATAAAGTCCTTTCCTTTATGCACTTGACTGCATCACGTTAATTAATCTATGGATTCTATTTAGGAAACACGTATAGGTATGGACTGTGTTGAGAATTAATGAAATTCTGATTATGGGGTGATGGAATTCCTTGCCTTTCAGATAAAAAAGATAATTGTACCATCGCTGTAAATTACATGGGGATCATAATGATATAATTGATATCGTTTACTAATCGGATTTCTTTCGCCAATATACACCTGCTTTTTGGTAAACGAATTAATGAGGCGATTGTGGAGGGTACATTGCAGTCAAGTTGTTAAAAAAATAATAATAAAAAACGTTGGTTTATTAGGAACAATTTAAGCTCATATTTCAGCGATTGCCAAGTTTATATTATTGCTCTTTATAAATTCAAAATTGTTGTGTAATTTAATACAAGTGTTTCAATATGAGAGGATTGTAGAGATGAATACAGTAATTTGCTGGTTTATAGAACAAACGAAATAAAAGCGTACAAAGTCTTTTTAAGTAAACGGAAAAACTCACATAATTGAAAATGTCAACATTTCATATGTATTAAACACGATTATTTCCGTTTATTGGGATTTAGGAAAAGAAAATTCAATTCAATATGAAATGTAATCAATAAAATGAAACGTGGATTTTACTATAACAAGCAGGTCATATAATGAGTTTGTATATACAGTGGTAACTCATATACGTAGCTAATAAAACACGCAATAAAAATATAAATGTATGTGTAGAATCAGACTGGGCATATGTATAAAAACGACAATTCACGGCTTTTCAATGAAAGATTTTCCTTCAAGCAATTATATTCGGGAGTAAATCTAAAATCAATTTCATAAACCGTGTGTGTGTGTGTGCTTAAAGGTAATTAATTTTTGTACAATTTTCTCACTTGGAATCGGGTTACAAAAACGACATTGAATTGCGACATTAATGAAAAACTTTAGAAATATGTACCATTTCTACATTTCTGTACATATGTGGAGTAACACCAATTTCAGGAATAATGGGATGAATGTTAGTCAAGTTGTGATAGTTTGAAATTCATTCGTGCACATCACTAGTAAAATACCTATTAATCTTAATGAGAGAACTGTGTATACTTCATCAAGCAATATTTTCCAAACAAACTGTCTCTATATTGTTTCGTGAAACGTTAATGGTGTTTGGTTGAAGAATGAGAGTGCATTGGCATACAATACACGCTAAAAGTCACATGTTACACTTTTTCAACATTGATAAACGAATTAAAAAGCTTTAATTAAGTGCACTCATCATGATTTCAAGTATTTTGTGATGGTTGCATTAATTAGAATAATCTGTATAATGTTGAACTATATTCCATTTTAAAAATCGTATCTGAAACCTTTAGAGAAGAAAGAATTGCAACAAAGAGGCCCATTGGAATACTTAATGAATGCTTGGATTTTTCATCATGAACACAATTATTATTCTAAAGGCACCTAAACATATAAATCTTTCTATTAATTTTATATAAAGCGCAATTCATTAATGATAAAGACGGAGCATTAAGCAATTTTAATGCTTCACTTTTAAATTTAAACAAATCTTTTTAATGTGTTTTGAAGATTTTAATCTATATGAAATGTTGTTCTAAATTTAAGCTGATTTTGTTGAAAAGAAGATATTCGACGACGAAATTAGTTAATTATTAAAAGGTATAACATGTTTGGTATAAAAAATATGTAAATAATGGATTTTTAGAAAAACATAACGAAAGGTATACGAGAACAATGTAATTTTTTGTTATTAAAAGTGGATATAAAAATGTATGTAAATAGCTGAGCTTTTAAGTGCACTCTACTCTAATCTCTGTACTTCACAAAAATCGATAAGCTGTTTTATAAATGCACATGAAAGTATATGGTTCACATAAAATTATATAAACAACTAATTTTCTAGGCACATAAGTTGTTGATTATGATTAGTTAATAAACGGTTATTGTGATGTTAACTTATAACATGGAAGTTATTTATAGAATTGATTGGCAAATGTAAATCTTATTTCAACAGTTAATATATTGGATTTTATTTTACGTACGAAATAATATCATGAAACAACGTTTGTTTAATTTGTCAAATTAAACACAGATTTATCAAAAAATGCTTTATTGACGCACTGAAAATGTCAAAAGCAATAGTTTCATGAAAAGTATACGTGATCTGACAAATTTGATATACCTACAATAAAGAATTAAGATTGAAGGTATACGAATTTGTTGCACTTGAATATTGTCAGTGGTAAATGAGATTACCTACATCATGAATTTCATAAGTAACGTTAAATGATTTTGATATTTTGCCCTTTAAACTAGAGAGGAAATTACGAAACAGCCTTGAAAGTGAGGGAAGTAGGTATATAACTTTTTATGGAAAGCTCAAAGCTTTACGTAATGTTTGTGTACAAAGAGGACACATGTTAGCTAAAGAGAATATTTACTCCACACAAGTATCGACAAGAGAAGTCAATTTCATTTCTTTATAGTTTCAAATTCTCAAATACTTACGGTTTTGTAAGAAACCGAGTTGAAGAGTTTATTAAATTTCACAGAATAGTGGTTTTGTTAAATCTTATTACTGCAAGATACCCAAGTTAAATATGTACTGAAATTACATAAATTCCTTCTTAATCCTACATACTTTCAGGTATAAGTTGGAAAAACTAGACCGCTGTTATATATTTGCCAATTAACAAAGTTTTCTTAATTCGCTTACATCATAAAAGCAATTCATTACTTTAACAGTTTATTTAATTAATCAACTACAACACGTATACATGTTTAATGTAATTTACACTAATTAATTCTTGTCATGTGTGTGTAATGGAAACTTTTCCAAATTCCTATCATATAAACATGCTTATTTTTTAATACCGACGTTGTCTAAAGAACGAAATCGTTAAAAGAATGTGAAAAATCGATAAATAGTTTTAAAGAAATTCTCTATAGAGCTTTATTCTGTCAGTGGTTGTAGTTGAAAGCTTTCATTCACCTACACTACAATCAGCCATGAAATGATGCCAAGAGAGGTCAAACTTGTGAAAAATAGAGCATTTAAATTCTTTATACATAGACTGTGTGAAGTAGACAACATTTTTTGCCTCCAATCCTCCAAACACACAAAAACATTTGTGTAAAAGATAAATATTGAATTAAGACGACGGAATGGAGGAGAGGTCTTACAAATGCACATCCAGAATTCTGGAGAGAACGGTCGTCGACCTCTATATTGATCGCTTTATTGCACTCTACTGTGCTTACATAAAGTTTAAAGCTCACATTATTACCTCAAATGAAAAAGTGTAAATATTTTCCAAAAAATTTTCTAAAACAGAACGCAATCAGACCTGAAAAAAGTTTCCAAATCGACAATGAAATCAACCACCTTTCAGGTGCATAATTAAATAATATTTGATCCAAATACAAATTGGAAATCAAGCATTTTTCCCAACTGAAACTTGTCAATTATCCATCAGTTTAAAATCCAGCTAATTAACTCATATAATACCTAAATATAGTCAATTCTGAAATAAATTGCGATATTCATTTTTGGTATAATTTTGTTTAATTAGCCCTCAATGACTTTTCATATAATTATACTCTACTTGCATTCATAAAATGTTTTCAGGGAAGACTTAAAGGCTTGAGAGATATTTTAATTTTTGTTTAATTACCGCGAAATTGCAACAACCAACATTGGTTAGTAAATTCGAAATAGGCCGCTTTAATTACACTTTAGGTGTGCTTATAATAGGATTGTATAAGTGTTGTGTTCGATGAACAATGGTCCATTTTGGTGTTGAAAATAGTGTCATTGTGAAATAAACTCGCGACATGAAACGTGGTGGTAATCATTGTTATCAAAAGTGTACATACATTACTGACCTACTTGCTGACTGTGCAGCAGTCTCTTTCATAGCCGATATCGATTCGGGGATTCGTTCTCATCCTCCTCCAATTTAAGTGGATCCCAAGTTTATATTTGCTTCTCTCAATACCCCTTTGATTTTCCTATTTTATATACAAAAGTCTAAAGTTGAACAAAAGGGCCACAGGGCCGTATTTAAAAGACAATTTATTGCCATAAACGAATCATTTTTAACATCAATTGATTTTTAATTGGAATTCTTGCAGAAACAAGCGATGCTTGTTCGCCAATTGGAAGAGGAACTTCGAATGCGAATGCGGGGTCCTAGTATAGAGATGCAACAACAAATGGAAGCCATATACCAAGAGAATGAACATTTAACGAGGGAAATTGCAATATTACGAGACACTATTAAGGTAAAAATTGTGATTATAGAGGAGTAGTGAGAAGAAGAGGTGCACGATTAAAATCGTAATTAAGTTTTTTATCAGCGGTTCAATATAGAATGTTATTAAATAGTTTACTCTGTTGTTGTCTGTATGCTGCAGGAATTGGAATTGCGAATAGAAACGCAAAAGCAAACGTTACAAGCACGTGATGAAAGTATAAAAAAATTATTAGAGATGCTTCAAAACAAAGGCATGGGTAAGTGTTCCTCCTTAATTGCCCTTCAGTCGCTTTTACAATCCCTTTCTCTCTTTGCACACAAATTGTATGTTTCTGTTATACTCTTATATGTCATTTCTGCGGGACGGCGGCGTACGGAGAGTGTCTTAACAATATAGATAGTTACAGTATTGGTGATAATGATGTTGAATTTTCTAACACTATAAATTTTTTCTATGAACACCTTTGACACGTTTTTTGGGACAGGATAGTGTCTCTTAGAAATTAAATGGGTGTTAGGTACTAGCTAGGACTAATGCCACGGGTGTTGGCTCTGTTCCAGGTAAAGAGGAAGAACGGCAAATGTTTCAACAAATGCAGGCGATGGCTCAAAAGCAGGTGCTTATCATTCATTGTAAATCAGTAAGATGTACTTGGGTGGTGGGTGGGTGTTGAAGGGGTGTGTGAATGGATGGTGTGATTGAAATTTATGTTCATATCATCTGGCACATAATCAAGATACCTAATACCTCAAATATCATTAAGCATGTTTACTGTTATCATGTGGTTTGGGCCCCTATATCATTATTATTATATACCTACAAAAAGAAAAAAAATAAGTCGTAGGTACTCGAGATGAAAAGTTAAATAAGTCATTCATTAATAAAAATTTATTGGATTTTTTTTGTGTAAACAATAAAGGAGTAAAATAAGTTACAATGACTTATATACCTTTTTATAGAAAAATTGACGAAATTTATTTTACTTGAATCAGTTGTGTGGTGGTATTCTTGGTAATGTGTCGATGGCGATGGTGGTGGTAAAGCGTTGAGCGGTGAGCGAGCGGCCGGCTCAAAGCAGCCTTGTGACCGCTGGTTCCCTGTCTGTGCAGGAACTGCAGGCGGCCAACGAGACGTTGCGCACGCTGCAGACCCAGTTGGAACTGGTGCCCTCGCCCTCCAGCAGCACAGTCCGCGTGCTCCTGGACACGAAAGACGCTAGAATAGCGACTCTTGAACGCGAGGTGAACCTGCTGGAGTGCGAGGTGGATCGGCTGGGCGGGGGCACCCATCCTCCCCCGCCGGCTCCCGCGGACACTCCGATGGCTCTCCCATTTAAGCGACAAGTAAGTTTTCTGTTGAACGATGTGCAGATCGGGAAGGATGGATCCGTTCTTGGTAGACTGTAACTAGCTGTAAAGACTCTCCGGCCGCTTGGCGCTGAGTTCAGTTTTACCACCTCACTGTCTCTCGGCACGCATGTGTCCCGCATGGATAGTGCATGCCTCCGCTCATGTGTGCAGCTGGACGAGTTCCGAGTGGAGATCCAACGTCGAGACCAGGAGATCCTCGCCATGGGCGCCAAGATGAAAACGTTGGAAGAACAACATCAGGACTACCAGCGTCACATTGCCGTCCTCAAAGAGTCCCTCTGTGCCAAGGAGGAGCACTACAATATGCTGCAGACGGACGTGGAGGAGTTGCGGCAACGGTTAGATGAGAAGAATCGTCAGATTGAGAAGAAAACACAACAATCGCAACAGGAAAGGGCCAGAGCTGTGGCGGAGATTACTGAACTACGAGAACATATGGATATCAAAGATCGGAAAATTAATGTGCTTCAAAGAAAGGTAAACGAATTTTTTTTTCTTTTGTGATATTATTTTCTTTTTGGAACAAGGGATCTGAATTGTGTATGCACCAATTCCACTTTCGCTCTTTCTTTCTAATTATCTTCAAAGGTTCTTATCACAACTTTACCTCATTATTTCAATATCTAGATAATGTTTTATTTCTTTTTGCCTAGGTTGTATGTGTTTAGTTCTTTTATACACAAATTTATGTATAAAATTGTGTATTTGCGTGTACCATAAACGTACAAAACTAATTATTACATAATTTCATTTTTAATATTCAAGTTGCTTGTTTCATTTCCGTATTTTATGCGTTTTATAATTACTGTCGAATTGTTACACATTATTATTTTCCAAGTATAATTATTAGTTGTTCTATTATGTGGTCGTTATAGTGCTTTTGTCAGTGTTAAATTATGTAGAAAGTGTAAGTTTTAGTTTTGAAAACATTATATAAACAGCTAATGTTATGTGGTTAGCCCACCAAACTACACAATAACAATATATAATGTGTTGAATTTATTGTAAACTTGTAACACTAGGTCGAAAATTTAGAAGACCTGTTGAAGGAGAAGGATAATCAAGTGGATATGGCTAGAGCGAGATTATCTGCAATGCAAGCACACCATTGTTCTTCGGAAGGAGCCTTATCAACGCTGGAAGAAGCGATTGGTGACAAAGAGAAGCAAATGAATCAATTACGTGAACAAAGAGACAGAGCCGAGCAAGAGAAGCAAGAAGAACGTGAATTACATGAACGCGAATTAGCTGAATATAAAATGAAAATCCATGCCTTAAATAGTGAAGTAGAAAAACTAACAGCTAGATTAGAAAGAGCTCAATCGGATAGAGATCGACTTGAAACGAAACTGGAAAGTTCTCAATCGGAATTGGGCAAATCGAAAGCGGAATTAGACAAAGCAACCATTGAGGTTGGACGTAGTGGAGCCGATTGGGAACAAGCTAGACAACGTCTAGCCAGATTAGAGTTGGAAAATGAACGATTACGGCAGGATGTGGAACGGTCTCAGACTTCGGCGGTCACATTCGGCCGGACCACTTACAGTAGTTCACATGAATTGGACCGATTGCATGATCGTTCCGATAAGACTTCGTCAGATCTTCGCAGATGCCAGGCAGAGCTTCGTGTTACACAGGCCGACAGTGAACGAGCACGTGCCGAAGCGACAGCGCTACAAGAGAAACTTGAAAAATCGCAGGGGGAAGTATATCGCCTCAAGGCCCGACTAGAAAATTCTCACCAAGAACAGGACAGCCTTCGGGAGGAGTTAGAAAGAGCTCAATCTACCACAGCCAAACTGCACTCGGACAAGGACCGAGCCTATGCAGATTTAGAGAAGGCGAGAGAGGAACTGGAGCGTACATCGGCGACCTTGGGAAAGGCTCAACTGCAACAAGACAAACTACAGAACGCTCTGGACAAAGCACAAACAGAGGTAGACAAGTTACAAGAAAAATTAGACAAGTCCATTGGGGAGACCAGAAGGGTAGGTTACTGGACTTATGTATGATGGGGTTGTTTATATTTTTTATATTAATGTTGATGTAGATTCAATTGGAGAAAGAAAAGGTAGGATTCGATTTAGAGAATATCCAATCGCAATTGGACAAGGCTCTAGGACAGTGTGCTCGTCTACAAAAAGAAAAGGATTCAGCCCAGAACGAAGCCGATCGAATTAGAGATAAATTCGAAAAGGGGCAGGTAAGAATTAAACATTTTTTAACAAGTTACACATGTAAAGTATGCTATTGTTAAAGAATTCATTGTCACGGCTTCAAAAAGAGAGGGACAGTTATCAAGACGAGTGCGAGAAATTAAAAGAACGTGTTGAACATCAACTGAGTCAAATTGCGAAAGTGCAGAGAGAACGCGCGGACATTGAAACCGAATTGGAAGTAATTAAAGATAGATGGGAGAAGACACATTTACAACAACAGAAAATTCAAATTGAAAGGGACGATGCTTTCGCGGAAATTGACATCCTTAAGGAAAAATTGGACAAAGCAATATATGCCTCTCAGAAAGCAATAGATGATAGAGACAGTGTACATAAGGAATTTGAGAAGTTACTCGAGAAATACGACAGGTAGGGTATATTTACTGTCCTCTCAAAAGGGTCTCAGATATATTTCCTAATAATATTCTTTTTTGCATCGTAGATCACAAAGTGACGTCTACAGATTACAAAACAAATTGGATACCGTACAACAAGATAAAGATCGGCTTGAATTGGAAGTTGAAAAGCAACAACTTCTCATTACAAAGAATCGTGAAGATCAACGTAAATTGCAAGATGAATTGCAACGTTTACAGGAAATGTACGAGAGGGCATCCATGCAACTGAACAGATCAAAAGAATTGGAGGAGAAATCAAAAGAGGAATTAGAACGTATGGGTATTGATATTGAAATGGTGCGAGAACGTTACGAAAAAGCTCAAATCGAAATTCGACGAGTGCAAAGTGAAAAGGAAAAGATTTACGGTGAAAATGAACGTTTACAATACGAATTGGAGAGAGCCCATGCACAATGTGCTAAAGCACAAGCGGGCTACGATAAAAGCCAAGAGGAACTTGCCAGACTGCAAGTGGAAGCTGAAAAGGCACACGAGAAACATGACAAGCTGCAAAATGAATTCCGCAAAATTGTTGCCGAGTATGACGCATTACGTGATTCGACCGCCTCTTCCGCCACGCGATACTCCAAATACGACCGAGAAGACCGAACCAAGGAGGACAATGATCGTTTACGTGCCGAGGTGGATCGTTTACGGGAACGTCTGGACAAGACGTTGACTGATCTGGATAGATCCCGGAAGGATTTGGCTCTCGTCGACAGCCAACGGTCGAAATACTCCTACGAACAGGAGAAGGAGAGAAGCGTAGAAATCGACCGATTGAAGGATGACCTCCAGAGAACGCTGACCAGCAATCAACAATTGGAAACGAAATTACACGAAGTTACAATACAATTAGATTTGGCTCGTGCAGAAGTGGCCAAAGTGTCCGGTGGTCAGGACAAACAACGGCACGAATTAGAACGTGCTGTAATTGAATGTGAGAAATTACGCGATCGTTACGAAAAACTCAAAGTGCAGACGGACAAATTAGAGAAGGATAATGAAAAATTGCGCATGGAAGTGGCACAAACTGAACGACGACAAACGTTGGCAGCGGACAAGGTGCGTAATGAGGACCGTTTAGAGATGGAACGATTGAAGGAGAAATTGGAGAAAGCCATTCAGGCTAGAGATGCCACGGAACTGGAAGCAGGTCGATTGGCACAAGAGCTCGAAAAGTCACAATTGCATTTGGCTAAAGCGTTGGAGACAAACGAAGCGACCAAGATCGAATTCGAGCGTATGGCTAATGAGTTGGCGCGAATGCATGAGAGGATAGAGAGAGACAAGTTGGAATGGAAGACAATGGAACAGGAAAGGGATGTGTTGAGAGCTGAACTACAACAGATTCGAAGCGGGTTAGACACACAACGTAGAACAATAGATCACCGTACACAAGAAACTATTGTTAAGTTGCAACAGGAGTTGGCGCAAGTGAACAGAGAACGGGAGAAGATGGCAGCAATGTTGGATAAACAAGGCAGACAAGGGGATTCTGTTGAGAAACAAATCATTAAATATGAAGCTGATATTAAACAATTGACCATGGAAAGGGATCAATTAGTGAATCAATTAGAGAAGTCGCAGGATATGTTAATGAATTTCCAACAGGAGTTGAATCAGAGCGAAGCTGAACTTGAGAAACAGAAAGCAGAGGTGAATCGATTGAAGGCGGAACAGAAGAAGATGTCGCAAGATATGGAGCGTGGTACGAAGGATATTCTTGAGAATCGGAATAAGGAGATTACTAATTTGCAGCAACAATTGCAAGCTGTGCAAAGAGAACGGGATACACATAGGCAGAGAGCGGATAAGGCTGAGAAATTGTTGCATGAATCGGGCGCCCGTGGTGATTCGGAACTGGAGCAATGGAGGAAAGTGGTTGAACAGGAGACGACCAGAGCGGATCAAGCGGAGAAAGCAGCTCAAGAGCTCCAGAAACGTATACAGATATTGGAGAAGCAAATGCAACAACAGTTACAGCAAATGTCGCAATTCCAAAAAGAGAAAGGCATGCATCCACAACAGGATGATAACAAAGAGGTGATACGGTTAAAGAAGGAACTCGAAAAAGCCCAAACTGATATTAAGAATAGTAGTACGGAGAAGGAACGATTGCAAGCACAACTTGAAATGTTAGTACAAGAACTCGAACGCAATCAGGTAAAAATATGTTTCACTTGGTTTTTATTGTTTCTTTTTATGATTTCGAATAAATTTATTTTTATTATTGTTTTATTATGTTTTATTTTAATTTTCTTTTTACCTTACTAACAGTGCCTTTTTTATAATGCAAGGTGAATTGTCAGGAAAATGGTTTTATGTGATTTTTATGTGTAGCTTGAACTTCACGAAGTCACCAAGAAACTGCAAATGTCAGGAGCTCCGCAAAAGGGCGCGGAAGACTTAACGGCCCAAAAGAAACACTTAGACGACGAACGACGGAAAGTTGAGGAAATGAAACGGCAGGTTGATGAACAAAGAAAGGCGGTTGAGAATAAACACAGACAAGTGGAGGAGAAAGAAAGACAATTGGCGGAATTGGAGAAACAGTTGAAAAAACAGAAGGAACAAATGGACCAATTGCAGGCCTCACTACAAAAAGTACGTTATAACAATGTGTATTTTGGATTATGTTAAAATGTTTGTGTGTTTAGGCTGGAGGTGGTGCAGCAGCAGCTGGAGAATTGAACAAGAAATTGGCAGAAGCCCAAAGTAAATTAGAGAAGACTGAAGAGGAAGCCAAACGGTCAGCCGCCGAAATGGAACGGCTTTTACAACTAGTACAGATGAGTCAAGAAGAACAAAATGCTAAAGAGAAACAAATAATGGATTTGCAACAGTACGTTGGATTTTTTTTATTGCATTATTTGAATTTCTAATGTGTTTAATAATTTCAGATCGTTGAAAAACGCACAAGCAAAACTTAAGAATCAACAACAAGTCAATGCACAGTTAGAAGAACAAAGAAAGAAGGAAGAGGTAATTTTTTTCTACAATGACTTTCTAACATACTAACAAAAATTTCTTCTATTTTGCTGCTAACTTGGAAAATACGTATGTACTTAGGCTGGACCTGCAGGTTTCCTTAAAAGCTTCTTCTAGTCTTTCCAAAACCCTAACTTCATGCAATATTGCCTCATTCCCAATAACTCTTCATTATTATTTTTATTAAACTAAAAATCGCAATTCACAAGTGTTGTACCGCTTCTTACACCGCATATTCATTTCGTTTTATCTCTTATATGTTGTGCTGGACCTTATCTAGGTATCCATTGACGATGATCTCGTCATTTATAATTTGGACAACAGTGAATCATATTTAAAAAGTGAATTGAGATCCAAAGAGGATTACATTATCGAATTGGAAAATACTTTAGACTGTTACGAGGAGACTATGAAGTCAGACAAAAATCAAATCCAACATCTGGAAACGAAATTAGAAAAAGAGCACATTTTAAATTTGGAATTGCAAAGGAACTCATTTCACTTGGAAGAAAATCAGAGATTAAAAAAAGAGATCGAAAAGCAATCTAAAATCGTCACAAAATTAGAAAAAGAAATCCAATCGAAAGATGACACTTCGACAGTCTCTAGTGAAAAGTGCGACCGGATAAAAGAACTTGAAGATGCACTGAGAGAGAGCATGAAAATTGCCACCGAAAGAGAAACAGTGTTACAGCAGGAAGAACTGAAACGGAAACAAATCATGGAAAAGGTTTACGATGATGGCATTTGATGTTAGTTTTATAAACAGGAAATTGTGTTTCAGGTAGCAAAGTTGGAGCAAAGATTGCTGTCTCTGCAGGCGGCCCAAGCAATGAGATGTCATTCATGTCGTCCGTACGTGAAAAGAATGACTAGTCTGGAAACGAAATTAGCCAAACTAGTTACAGAAAGACGTAACAATTTACAAGAACTTGTTAATATGAAGTGAGTGCAATTCTAGTGTTGTTTCCTTTGCAATATTTATTATAACGCTTATTTATTCTAGACGAGAAGCTCTCGAAGCTACAATAAGTGAGAAAGACGCGCATTTGGCATTGATTGAAATGTCGGGCATTCGAAGTGCTCGACAAGCTCAAGAAGCAGAGCAATTACGTACTGACAAAAGACGTTTAGTGGAAAAACTAAGACAAGAAGTACAAAACGAAATGAATTTGTTGTTTATTTTTCTATTTGCGATATGCTTTTTTTGTTTCAGACTGAATTTAGTGTGTCTTTAATTGAGGAGACTGATAGTGAAGATGATATTTTGATTGGTGGTGTGGAAGAGACAGAGAAACAGTTATCGAATGACACACAATTATTGGATCCCTAAAGAATTCAAAGTTTCCAATGATCTCAGCAATAAATATATGAAAGTTAAAAAATAAAACGTAGACAACACTTTAATGTATAAAAATGGAATAAAAACCGAAAACAGTCCGGTGTTAATTCCATTGTGAAGCACTGCCTGTAAATTTATAATTACAAGAACGTTATTATTAATAATGTGAATGTGTTAGTTATACTATTGTTAATTGTTCGAGTTTAAATATGACAATAATCTATATTGGAATGGGGCATAATTGTAAAACGAGAATCAGTTCGGTTGTGTTTGTGATGAATCTTCGCGCTTGAACGCGTGGATCTTTAATAAATCGATAAACTACATGTAAATTTAACAAACAGCGGATAATTATATTATACTCATCGTTTAGATATACTTGATATGTATATACAAAAAGTAAAATGTTTGTATGTATGTATGAATTAGTCTATAAATCAATTTGATTATTTGAAAACTATCATAAATAAGCGGCTATAATTTTTGTATATCTAATTCATAGCAAAAATTGTAATATAACTTTAGACGAAGTGGTTGTAGTCCTCTTCATATGGAATCCATACAAATCCAATGCGCCATTGTATGTGTGAAAATAAAAAAAAAACTATTAGTCATATTGTACAACTTTCGAATATATTTTTTTAAATATATTTGTTAAAGATGAAAAAACGTTCACATGTCATTAAATTGGACCAAAGAAATTTAGAACTTTACCTACAACGAAGCTCCATAAACTGAAATATTTAAACACGTTAAACACTGAAATTTTTGTAGGTACAGGAGAAGAATGAGCAGTTTTCCATCCTTAAATAGTTTATTTTTAGAGTAGCACGCAACATTCCACAATAATATTGCATTTACAATAAGCATATATGTGATGTTAAAGTTGTACAAAATGACTTGAAAGTAATCCTAATTTTATAATAATGCTGAATATAAATAATCTATACGTTTTTAAGTACAAAATACATTGAGTAAATAAATGAATATTGTTTTAGCCATGCAAATACGTACGTATACATGAAAATATTCATCATCACATGAGAATCTCATTGAAATTCGATTAATAAGTTTTCAAATGCCTTGTATATCAAATCCATTTAATTCAAATCATATCACATAGGCCGAGCAACACTGCCATCTCGTGCCATTATCATACGGTTAATCAACGTTTGAGTTCAGCCAGCTAAGATAATCTTGTTCTCTCCATTCTTTGTGTCCATGTAGTAATAAAATTAATTAATAACAAATTGTAAAGAGAAATTATGGTACTTAGAAAATAATTCCCTATTCTATGTATTTGTAGTTTGTTAGAATACAAGAGACCAAGTGCATTTTTGTGCACGTCAATTATTAATTATCGAAACAATTTCTCCTCCATAAATGCTACTAATTCGAAAAAAACTATACATATATTCAATTCTCTTCCGTGTTGCTTACATTTTAATAAAATGTGGCTGGCTGAACGTCTTTATGCGGGTGTCTGTTTTCAAATGACGAACAAAGTACGCACCCTTCTACCCGCATTTAGGGATTTGCGCTGACTGGTTGACTCTTTTAAAAGCCATTTTCTAATTAGATCTTGTTTGCATTTCCCCTAAATTACATTCAATTAGTCTGGTAATTGATCAACACAATAATTATTTCTTTAGAACACACACAGTTTTTCAAGATTATTTCAAAGTTCCTAAAATGAATTAAAATTGTCAGGCCAGCGCGCGCCATTGTCGGACATGTTATGCGAATTATTAATTATAAACAATTATACTATAAATTATTATAAACAAGAAATCCATCAGTGTTGGGAAGGATATTATAAGAATAAGCACAATAATAAGATTGTAATTGCAGTACGGTGTATAGTTAGGATAGCCACGATTTAAAAAATAAATAAAAAAAAATATAATTTTATCTTTTTCTGATGGGGTTTTGATGTTATACAAAATAAAAGCCGTTTCATAATTTCATCACGGTTATATTTGTTGATCAAAATATTCTCTACATAATAAAAAAAACATTTGTTGTTACTGTAAGAATATTTATAATCTCTTCAAAACTCTCCTAAAACATAAAATAAATAAGTATATATGTACCTAAATAATGTCACCTAATTTCGATCATCCACTTTCTCGTTTCTTCAAACCCATCGAAACCTCACTCTAAATGTCACCTAACATATCTCATCTTAAAAATATCAAACTGCTTTTTATATTTAAAACAATTGGAATAGGAAGGAACTATTGTTAGTGATTACAATAATAAATGTTAATTGTTGAGTCTGCAGTTATTAAAAGAAAACTAATTAAAATGAAGACAAATTTTGAAAGACGACAACAGCTTATTAACAATGCATTTAGACCAATAATTAAACAAATAAGACAATGTTACAGCCCCTTCTTGTTAACTTACAGTGTCAGTGTCTTATTTGTTTGAAGGGCACTCCAAATTGAACACCATCTGGTTTTTTGGGTCTCCACTCTTATACAGGGCGAAGTTTCTGTTAATGAGGTGTTTCGTTTATTTCAAAAATGGTATTATAGTAAAGTAGTTTTAAAAAAGTATAGTATATATGTTACTTTATTATGTTAACATTCATTTTATTTATGTCACGCTGTTGTAAAGAATACGAAACAAAAAAATGATGTATGAAAGTGTGAAAAGAAAGTGATACAAAAATTTAATGTTTTTTTCTTTTATTTGTATATTGATTAGAGTATAAGTGGTTTCTGTGTCATCTGGTCTCTAACATACTGTGGTGACACTATCCAGAATCCTAACAAACATTAATCTTTCCAACTTGTGGTTTTTTGGGGGACGAAAAGTACCACAGAAGGCAGTAAAAATCCAGCCTTCATTAACTCTGATATTTTATTATTATTTAACACGACAATCAGTGTGTCACACGTAATGCGTAGGTCATAATTAAACTACGGTTTTACGGGCTTTGATGTATGATTCATTCCATTTGTAATCCGTTAAGAATGTGTCATCAATAGAAAAGAATAATTGATCGCAGATATCCGGGGATTACGGCCGGGTTTACCGTCGACCTTGCGAAAATTCAAGATAGCGGCGATTTACAACACACTCGATTTAAATAATTGGATTTAATGAGAAGAATTCCGACTCCGAGCAAAGGTTCAAACAAGGCCTGCTCTTCAACTCGATTGTCGTGTTGTCAATGTCGACTCTGTCTATCAAGTTAAGTGAAGGTTTAAGACCCAAGTTAGGTGGCCATTCTTCAGTTTGACTTTCGCTCTCCATGGATACGGTTTGAACATTTCTCATAATATCCAAAGAAATGAGCAATCATGTGTGAGTCATACACGTTGCTGTGGTTGTTGTGCAGTTGAGCAGAATACCTGTTTGAAGGTGGCTAGGTGAGGTGAGGATCCAGAGGCGACTATTTGTTGTGAAGCACGTGGACAGTGCAAACATATTGGATCTATTGATTTAGCTACTGTTTCTATGTTAATGTTTTGAATGAAAATTTGTGAATTGTGCAAATCCACTGTGTGTACAGAAAATGAATAATGTTTATCCGACAGGAGACACGTTTTGCTATGTAAGTATTGTATTTTATAACTGACTCATTATATTATTAAAATTAATTACCATTAGTCTGGGTTTTGAGTAATATTTTTTTGTTCGTTCCACTTTACAAGTGTTTCCAACTGAAATCCATTCATTGAGTTGCAAGTTTAATGTTGTATTACGTTTGACCTTAATTCCCCTGCATGAACATGGAAAAAAGTTAATTAAACAGTCGAGATGCCCCTCCAAAAAATTGTTTCTGTCACAATCACAATAAATTTTCTTCTTTTGTATGGTTGTGAGAGAGTTGCGAATACATTAGTGGAATATCAATAAAAAACAATACAATAATGCGCGCTTTGAAGAATGCAAATGCGAAAATAGCATAAAAGATGTTCGTTTTTTTGCGCAAGTAGAAAAAAAATGCGAGAATGGCTCGCTTGAGAGAAAATAATAACTTTCCATTTCTATTGTGTGTTATTTAAGGACAGAATGATTTCAAGTATTTTATGCGATTAACAATTGATGTCTAGAGTTGTTTTTTCCGCATGCAAAAAAACATCGAACAATAAATAAGGTTTTTGGATTGGGATTAATGAGGTTCTACAAACATGTATTTTGTAGGCATTTAATTTTAAGTCTTTTGTAAAGTACTTTAGGCTTGATCTATTTAAGAATCAACTCATATTAATTCAATGTGTTGTCTTGTAATTATCTGACAGTAGGAAAATGCAGTTTGGGTGTAAAAGGTGTTATATCGATAAAACTGGAATTAACAATCGATTTTGTTGGTGAGTTACAAAAACATTTTAAGTAAAGTTAAGTAAACAAATATAATTTTTCATGGGTTTTCCATTTTTACGTTAAATTTGTTTGTCAATCTATTTTGGTTATCAGTTTTTATGTTACCTAATTGCATTTGATAATGAAATAGGAAATAGCTCACGTTCGTTTAAGCAAATTATTCCAAAACCAACAAGTCATTGTTATTATCTTGCAAATAGAACAGATATGTTTAATTTGGGCTTTAAAAAACCCGTTTTTTGGTTTGTAAAACATTGAAATGTTTATTTTCTCATTAACTCTTCCAACAAATTTTAAATTTTGGAAGATTAAAGTCTTTTCCCATTAATTACAACTTTAGGAAGTAACAGTCATTTGCTAAATATTTTCAGGAAATTTATCTAGCTATAATCTTGAAATGCGGATATAATATTCATATTGATGTGAAAAGTTTGTATTCGCAAAGACCTTCACCGAAATCGCGTCTATTCACAGTCATTTCCCATCAAAGAATTCACGACTATATAATTATTCTAATAATATTTGGTATTTATAATACCTAGTAATATTAACATATTAATCATGAAAAATGTTAAGTATTTATCTATTTGTCATATCCAAGGTAGTCTGCAGTCTTTAATTTTTTTCAGTAGTCAAAATTTAAAAAATTCCCAAGGAACTTGTGCCGAATGACTAATAATTGCCAATGAGACACATTTAAAGATTTCCAAACAGTAAATTTGCGTCCAAAACTGACCACAGAGGAAGTAAACTCAACAATAACCACATGAAAATCCGATAAATTGTGTATTTGTTGTTTTATTATCTGTTCATTACATTAACGAAAGTTGTTGTGTACAAAATGCAGATTATACACACAGTGCTTTCAAGTTTTTCAAAATTTTACACAATGCAGTTTAAGGTAAGATTGTTAACCTTTTTTGTTGGATCCAAAAAAGTATAATTATAACCATACCATAAATTACGCATCCGATGCGTAAAACGGGCATAAAACTTTAGTATAATGTTGGAAACCATAAAAAACGCATTTTCTTACACATAAAATTTCGTAACAGATACAAGTTGAACTGTTCATCAGATAGAAGACCTCCACACTGAAATTGCTTTTATAATAGGCTTTGTTGAACAACTTTTTAACTGTGAAGAAAATTCATTTGTTTTAATAAACTTTTCATATAGATTTTAGTACCTTTATGCTTACATAAACTGGTAGTGGTGTTTATTATTCGAAATTTAACATAAGCTGGAAGCTCGTTTTGCATCACTAACAGGAAATCTGCTTAGAATGGATTCATAAATCGATTATGCATTTTACTGAAGATAAGTAGCTTAAATAACAAATCTCTTCAATTATGTATATTTAATGTACTACTATTCCTAATACTTTAGACATGTTATAATAATAATGGAATCAAGGCATGCAAATGATTTATTTAGCCGCTAGTAATAGCTCACATCCTTTTTACAATGCACCTAACTCTCATAGAGCAGATTAATTAGTATTTTCAAGCCCTTCTGTACAACAGATTATCTGTTATTTGACTACAAGCTTAATTTGTTGTGTTGTGTTTCGAATATTATGTGCTGTTTTCAAAATGTTGGACAAGTTTTTCATTTAATATGATGTGAAGTGTGAAAGGATTACTGGAAAATCTCTTTTTATCCGCCAAAATGGAAAATTTGACCATTCAGGTATAGCAGTAGTTATTACTTTATGAGCGTTTTCTTTATAATTAAAAGGAACAAGCGAATAATCTTGATTAAGAGCTTTAGTATCAGATATAATGATCAAAAGATAGTTTGTCTTAAGTATATAGGTAAATACGTACTCTACGTAACAAAAACATTTCTGAATCACTTAGTTAGTGACGTGAACTTACTTAATTTTGCCTTATCAGTGATAGCAAATAATTGAATGTTAAAATTAATCAGAGAGTAGATATGTTGGTTTGATATTTTCTATATTTGATTTTATCCCTTTTGTTTTGTGGAAAGTGCTATGTTTTATAACACAAAATGGCAAATGAAAGTGAATGTAATGTTGAAGATCCGAATACTATCCGATATTCATCACACCAGCCTCTAATGGTTTGTAAAAATTAGAAAAATGTCGGGAAAACCGTACGTCTTTACGGTCTTTTATCGTTTAAATAAATATTAAACGCCTTTCAACAATAACAAACGAATTCACCTGAATCATTCATACTTTAAGCCTGTTGTTTATTAAACTTTGTATAAATTAAAATATAATTTCAAACAGTGTTTAGTTATCTCTCCAAAAAAGTTTTAAACAGTAGCAAATTCAAATTGAAAAATGTTGCAGGAAAATAAAGGTATGGCAACATCAACGCACTCTATCCGACCCAGTTTACAGCCGGACACACACATATCCATTGGTGTTGGTAATGCAGAGTGCGACAAAAATACACAGTCCACTTCAACAACAAAATCAGCTGCTAGGAAATTAAAGAGGTATCCTTGGACTTTACTATTACGTGTGCCTTATATGTCCAATGGATTAATTGCAATAATAGGTAAGAAATACAGTATTATATTGATAAATCATAGATACACGAAGGTGATTCAATTTATCTTGAATCATTTGCAAACAGGCTTGTGTAATTCTACAAATGATTCAAATGTGTGAGGCTTTAATGTATTTATTACAGTGACCCTAAAGCCCGGATAATGATTTAATTTAGTAATTTTATTGTTACATGTAGGTATCATCCTTTCACATTACATAACACATATTTACACACTTGATTCGGTGTATCCTGAAATAACTCAGAAATATATGTTTTCAAGTTATTGACTTCTGGTCTGATCAATAATGACTTGTATTTTATTACGTCCTTTGAATACAGTGGATAAACTTTGATTTTTCCATTCAAAATAGGTAATCTGCCATCCTTGACTGCGACACTGTAATAATTTGTTATGCAATTGCATGACAAATTACAAGTTGTAAAATGATATAACTTGTTTAATTCCCTCCAGTTGCATGTCTTACAAGTTGTGTCTAATCCCCAAATCAATTTTCCTGCAACTTCAGCATTCCAATCAATTCTGAAGTGTAAAAACGGTATTTTTGCAATATTTTGTTCATCATCATGTAAACAAACTATGAGTGGCTTATCTATGGTAAAATTAACAGAATCACCATAAATTATACCTAATCTTTATCATAGAAACGCTCGTGTCATGTTTTTCTCATTGTTTCATTCCTCTCACTCCTGAATGTGTTTTAACAACTCTTAATAAGAAATTTTCTTCGATTAGGTTAACAGAAAACTAAATCTAATGGTAAACTGGAATAGAAATGTCACGACTCAAGATAAATTGCGGGTGTAAGTTATACAATCTTTCCAAAAACATAAGAAAGCCACACTTTATTTTGTAGATATCTTCTGTCCACGCTTTATAATTTTCTTTATAATTTATATAAATATATTTTGTGAATGTTTTTCTACTGAATTTGTTTAATATCAATCGCATCTCTTTGATTTCAGTGTTGATTTTGTTATACATAATCGAATTTGGTTACATACCATCAACAAAGTCCGGATTTGCATGTAATGATCCCCTCATTTCGCATCCCTACAAAGGGGACACCATATCACCGATAACACTCTTCATTGGATGTGCACTCTTGCCGCTTGTAATCGTGTTTATTGTGGAGGCAGTCATTAAGAATAGCGTGAAAGATGTTCGTGTTAAAGATGTTTGGTTTTATTTTATGGAATGTCTAATTGGTACTAGTTTCGTTCTACTCATAACGGAAATAATTAAAATTATTGTGGGAGAGCATCGGCCGCACTTTTTGGATGTGTGTAAGCCAGACAAAAACTTCAATTGCATAAATGGCACATATATTGACACATTTGTGTGCACGAACAAAGAATACAGTCGATATTTCCTTATTGATACGTCGAGATCATTCCCATCGGGTCATTCCTCCGTGTCCGTGTATATAGGGCTTTTCTGTGCGGTAAGAGAGTTAAATTGCACTAATTGCACTTTGATGTTGTTGGTTTTTTATTATTACAGTATGTGGTGCAAACACGGCTTCCCACTGCAAAAACTGGCCGTTTATTGAAACCGTTTTTGGTGGCAGTGTGCCTTACTTGGAGTCTTGTGTGCTCTTTAACCAGAATTGTGGACAAAAGACACCACTGGTGGGACGTGCTGGGCGGTATGACGATAGGGGCACTCGGTGCCATATACACATTGAAATTGTTACATAAAAAACTTTGTAAAAGCGACGGTTTACAACGGACTGCAACCTCCACCACCACGTTACTTGGTGAGAAAACGAAGGATGTGCCAGTGTGAATTTCTAGTTTGCAATACTCATTTGTTAGTTGATAAGTTAATTTATTTAAATTGTTTAGTTGTAAATAAAATTAAGTGTGTATTATTCGATGTGACAATAAATCCGTAATATTCTATAGGATTCTTGTTTACAAAACTGTTTTCACTGGAATTGAATTTGAATATGTATAGTTTAATTTGCAGCATGGAATTCCGTGCGACGATTTGTTATCATTACGTTGTAAAATTGCACAGAAAATCAACAGCGAAAACTGTTGCACAAAATGTAATAAACGACCACATAATAATCTAGTTGTGCATGTTGTGAATAACATAGGAAAGATAAAAGTGTGCCTAATAGGAATTCTCTCGCTGATCCCCTGATAAACCATACAAAAGGCGATCAAATTAAAAATTTCAGTTTGAAATTCTCTCAGCATACCACAACAGTCCATGAAGAAGATAAAGCAGACTGTGTGTGCGTGGGTGTGTGTAACACATGCATATAAATTTCCAGTTTGAAACGCAAAAGCAACATAATAATGAATTTGTTGACGCGGTCCAGACCGCATAGGGTTGATGATGGTGGTGGGTCGATATGTCCCACCACCCCCCTTGGAAAAGCCGACGTTATGCGCACTGTGCAAGATTCTCCCCGAACGAAAGACGAACGCCTCTATACAGTTTGCAGTCGGGCCAAATTGCGGATATGTCCAAACAGTCACCCAGTTTATGATCCAGACGCATTACTTCCCCCCAAATTCGCAGTTACACTGTCCACATTTGTTTTTGTTAATGAACGACATGTAGCCACATCCAAACATATAGAAATCATGACTCAAGACTTGTACACACACACGGTGAGTAGAAAAAGAGAAATCGTTTTTGGCACGTGTTTGACTGTCGTGTATGTTCAGGTGGCGGGACCCGGAGGACATCACGTCTTTGTCACTGGGAAAAACGAGTACATTGGCCAGATTCTCGCCTCTTTGGCTGTCTCCTTGGGCCCGTTAGCAGCAGGACTCGGTAAGGGCTACAGTTCCCCAGCGATCGCTTCATTACAAGAACGGGACGCGGACGCCTTCCCCGTCAGTGGCCAACAGGCCTCTTGGCTAGCAAGTCTCTCACTGCTCGGTGCATTATTTGGAGCGCCTCTTGGTGGAGCCGCTGTCCGCTGGGGAAGACGTCGCACTCTCCTTCTAGCCGGCGCCCCATTGTCCATCTGCTGGATCATAACCGTATTCGCTGTAAGTGTTGAAGTAATGTGTTTGGCCGCATTTGTAAGCGGTTTCCTAGTGGCCATTGTCCAATTGGCCGCTCAAGTGTACGTTAGCGAGATTGCCGCCTCTTCAATTCGAGGTGGTCTGAGTGCAATGTTAAAAGTTGCTGGAAATGCGGGCGTGTTAGTCGCCTTTGCGGCGGGCGCTTTCCTCGACTGGCGACAACTGGCCGGATTAATTGCTTTAGCACCTGCTGCCATGTGTGTGGCAATGTGGCGTGTTCCCGAAAGTCCCGGCTGGCTGGTACTTCGCGGCAAAGACAAGGAAGCGGAACAAGCTCTACGATGGCTTCGTGGAGACACTGCCGATCTCCGTTTGGAGTTAGCCATCCTACAAGCCCATGTACTCACACGAACGGTTCCTTCCAATCCGAAACTACTGCTCCAAACACTTCGAACACCAGCATTAATCGCATGTGGCTTAATGTTCTTTCAACGTTTCTCCGGTGTGAATGCGTTCCATTTTTATGTTGTCAGTGTGTTTAAGGAGACTTTCGGCGGCACCAATCCACATAGTGCCGCTGTTGCGGTCGCCATTGTCGAATTGTTGTCCTCGCTTCTGTCTGGCCTGTTGGTGGACCATGCGGGACGATTGCCATTGTTGGTGGCGTCCAGTGTTTTAATGTCACTGGCGCTCGCCTCTTTCGGTTCGTTCGCTTATTATGTGGAGGCGAATCCGAAATCGGTCCCATATCTAGATTGGATCCCATTGTTGTGTGCATTGATATTCACTGTTGCTTTCTCCCTAGGGATCAGTCCAATTTCGTGGCTGTTGGTTAGTGAATTGTTTTCATTGGAACATAGGGGATTGGGGACAGCGTTGGCGACTGGCTTCAGTTATTTGTGCGCTTTTGTTGGCGTGAAAACGTTCATTGACTTCAAGGAGCTGTTGGGGCTTTGTGGGGCGTTTTGGTTGTATGCAACGATATCGTTATGTGGACTGTGTTTCATTGTCTGCTGTGTACCGGAGACAAAAGGCAGAGATTTAATCGAAATTGATACAGCCAGGTGATCAAACGCCATGAAGCAAATGCATAAAGTGTCGATTAGTGTCGTTGAAAGGTATTGTTAGGTGTTTTTTCTCCCCGATTGCCGCTTTTATATATACAGTCATTGTGATATTGTAATTTAATATTTGATTTGTTTACTGAATTTAAGAGGAAACATTTTCAGAGCCATTAATGAAATCAATTGTTATTGTTTTAGGCGTGTGTTTTTATATATAGTTTATGTACAGTGTTTGAAAATTGGAAACAATCATAAACACTTTAACAGAGTTTTGATATTTTTATAGAGAATCATATTAAAATTATAAATTCTATTATGAGAGGTTTATATAAAGTGCACTATTGTTGACAAAAACTGTGCATGGTAATATTAAATGAGATTTAATTTCAACTTGTGGAATATTCTATCTATTTTTAAACATATCTCTCGGTTATTTTTTCTAATCAAAACGAAATGGATATCATATCGATATATTTTTAACAAAACAATAAAAAATTATGACAATACTAAGAAAAAATACATATACTTATGATAATAAAGTGCGGTTTTTCCGCTCTCTTCGAATTTTCGAAATATAAAAAAAATATTGTTATTATACCATGATTGTGGTCCATTTGAATGACAATATCATCAAAATTCTATTTAGTATATTATTGAATCTAAAATTTAAGAAAAATGGAAACTTAGAGTGAATTTTCAAAATGATTTTATAGGTGCTATATGTAGAAGCTTTAGCAGTGATAATCACAAACTAATTATTTAATTTATGTATACATATACATAAATAATTGTAGAATTAATAGAAGTGCAATGTCCGATATGTCAATCCTAATTTCTCGATGAATGGATATTTGATTGTTGGAATTGTTAAAATTTGCTCTCTGTTCTCCCAATTTATTTACTAAACGAAATTCAATTTACGTTTTACGGGAGTTTGTTCCTCATTTATTCCAACAATTACTCTTTGTGCTTATAAAACAGATGGAAATCAATTAAATAAAATACTGTAAAGTGCCATTCTCCATTCTATATTGCTCTTAATAAGGAAACGCGCTTTAGAATGTTTACCTTGTTAATTAAGTCCAATTCATCGTGGAAATTTGAAACAAAGCTCAATCAAACATAGCCTATACAATGTATATTATATTAATTCTAAGTAACATATATTAGAAATTACTCATTCCAAGACAATACTTTGAATATAAACTGAAATTAATAATATATGTTTAAACTAGAGTTAGTATTTTTCTATAGTGTTGACTCAGATAATAAAACTATTTATTGTATAGACAAAAGAAGAAAATCATGTTGCTTCAAGGTGTAATTGAAATTTCGAAATGAAAACAGCAAAATACTGTTTAAAATTCCAATTCCATTTTACGTATATTTATGAAGTCTGCTGTAATAAAATGTTTTTAAAAGTGAATAAAAAGCTTTTTAAACTAATTGAAACCGCGCTTCAAAGATGCTTTTGTTTTTATCCATAAAAATAGAGGAATAATTCTGATGTGGGGATTGTGGTTTATGATAATAATAATATCGCAAATGGACTTTGTGTAGGTACGTGAAGTGGTATTGGCGTTGAACTGTTTCAGTGTAAAATTTCATATCAAAAAGAAAAGTTTTGGTAAATGGAGAAAAACAAATTTTAAAGTGAAACGATTTTTAAATGCGTAGAAATAAGTCAAGGATGGGACCTACATATTAACCTTTATTCATATATGTATATCTACCTAATTGAAAAATCAATAGAAAAAATGTATTATTGGATTAACTATGATTTGAGGAAGCGCTCTAAATTTTTCTTTTTAATAAAAAGCTTTGGAATTTGTAGACTTACAGGTACTAAGTATACCTACTTAGTTTACTTAAAAAATTTGTTTGCTTCATAAATTATATTTGCTGTTCAAATTCAGCATTTCAGCTGCTACCAAAATTTCTCTGTATTAGTAACTTTCTTTTAAAAAAAATGAATGAAAAAATATAAACTTCCATTAGCTGGCCTACTACTGGTTATTTAAAATGTATGTGATGAGAAGATAATAAATTGAAACAAAATGTACAAGTAGGCATTAAAAATAAAATATGTGAATGACTATAATATATGCTTTGACAATAATTTGTATTGCTCCAATTTTTATAATAGACAATACTTTATATACTAGAAAATTCCATTTTAAATAAAGACTAATTTTATTTGTGGATTATTTTTACTTGTAAATGCAAATCTCTACGTACTCGGTACTGACATGTACGATAATTTATATTTATACTAAAGGAAAACAATATTTAATAAACTATCCTTGTAATATATATTACACAGCCAACTAGATTGCGTCACCAATCAAGCGAGTAAAACTTTCCCGAAAGATTCAACACATAAAAGCTTTCACTTTCTCAATTCCAATATAATAATAAACACATAATCCAATCAAAGAATTCCCCCATTCTAATACTTTAATAACATTTAAAATACCTTGTGAAGGAGACTTGTTTTTAAATTAATTCCGACCTAACTTAAAAAGTAAAACTGAAACTGATCATCAACATAGAAACGCGTATTTAATCAGTTTCCATTTAAATAATTGCTGATTCATAATCGTCTATTTGAATTTATTACTGATATCGAGAAAGTTTTAAATACTCAGTGACATAGTAAACAGCCTTTCTTTTCGCGTTAATTCCTAATGGTCCCCTTCTAGAAAATCGACATGTTACGCTACTGTTCACTCACGTGACATCGGCTCGATCCTGCGGACCAATAGCATTTCGCCAAATACGGTGTCGGTGATAATAAGCGAAATGTCTGTCAAGTGCCAGAGAACGATTTTCATAATAAAACTATATGGTAAATAAATAAAGGTGCTTGTGAATTTTAAGTTACCACGATTTTTAGTGCGATTTAATTAGAGAATAAAATTAATCAAACATTTATCAAAGTGGAGACGACAAAAGAAAATATGGAAACCTTACCAGTAACGTTAATAGTGAAAGCACCAAATCAACAAATTGAAGATCAAACAATTAAATGCGAACTGTCATGGACTATAAATAAATTGAAACAACATTTATCGGAGGTGTATCCCAGTAAACCTGTAAGTAAAAACAGAAAATACACCACAAAGAAGAGATTTTCTCCTTAAACTTATGACGTAATGTTCGTTTTTCTTATTTATAGCCGAAACACGAGCAGAAACTCATTTATTCCGGACAATTGTTAAATGATAGTGTAATACTTAAAGATGTTTTACGACAGTTCGAAGGCCAGGAAACGCATACATTACATTTAGTGTGTACACCGAAACATAATCCAGTACAAAGAGCACAAACACCAGAATATACACACAATTCACAGTCAAATATGCCAAATACAACACAACCAACTCAGATGCCACCAAATACCAATACAACTGATCATCAACGTGTTCCTAATATGCCTTGGATGAATGGGGAAGCAATGGACCCCAACCATTATGCCATGCAACTTGCCTGGATACAACAAGCCTATTTGCAGTACATTTCCCAGTTACAGATGCAATTGTAAGTGTAATTTTCATTCAATTAACCTTTGAATCCAAATTGTACGTCTATTTTTTAAATTATGCACATTTTTTCGTATTAATGAGCTAAAACTAACAATTACCGATAAGGAAGTTTTCTTATCTACATTTCTAGCAATTGTTCATATTTTTTATTCTAGAGCGACCAATTCTTATCCGAACGGAACACCAGGGACGATTAGAGATCCAGCTGCTCAACAACCAAATCATCCGGCCGATCAGCCGGACGCTGCACCGCCCCGGGCCCCACAAGCCCAACGGGATCCAGAGAATCCGGAACGCGATTGGTTGGACGTGTTTTACATGTTTGTACGTGCAATGGTCCTCTTCAGTGTGGTTTACTTTTATTCCAGTCCTTTACGATTCATTTTTGTTGTTTTCCTCGGTTTTGGTTTGTATTTGTATCAAGTTGGGTTCTTTAGAAATATGAATAACAACAATAATAATAACAATAATGTACCGCAAGATGGTGGCGGGCAACAGGACGAACAAGCACCTTCACGATTGATGTTGGTTTGGACTTTTTTTACGACTTTTTTCGCATCTTTAATACCGGAAATTCCAACTGCAGTTTAGTTCATTTTGGTCCATTCGAAATTTGTTTTTATATTAATTTTTTTTATAAATGTAATATAACTGAAATTTAAAGAAATATTTCTTCATTCAGGAAGATATTTCCTGGACATTTTTCAATGATTTACCAAAAAGAAAACAATTGGAATGATTATTAAGTTGTGTACATATAGGAAAAAATATTAAATGCATTCAAATTATATTTATGTGTATAGCATATTGTAAATATTAGCTTTAGTAGGAAAGAATAATGTGATTTAATAAATAAGAAAATACGTTTTATTGAAAATCTTGTAACATAACCTAAAATATTTTTTATTTGTTTATTTCCTGTATTTCTTCCAGCATATCTTCAATGTCTACTTCATTATTGTCGGCAGTTTCAGTGTTAAACTCTTCCATCTCTTCTTCATTTGGAAATTGATTACTGTTTGAATTACTTTGACTTTCAACAATATTTTCAGTAGTATTCATTTCTTCCAGTTCCTCAATAGTCGGAAACTGACTAATCTGATCTTCACTGGTTTGAGAATTCGTTTGTGTAGAAGTTAAATTTGTGTTTTGCATCAATCGCTCTCTGCGAATTCGTTCAGCCCTTTCTCTATTTAATCGAATACGTTCCAGTTGCTCTTCAGTCAATTCTGAACTCTGACGAACTTCATTACTTTGAATTTGCTCGTGAATCTCTTCGTTTATCTCACCATCGTCTTCATTTCCAACATGAACGTTCTCTTCAGTTAAAATATCCATTCGAATACGCTTAATATGTGTCTAAAATAACATAATTACTAAACAATTTCAAATCCATTCAAAACTTTCTCACCTGAACCGCTTTCTTCGATCCGAGCGACTCTATTTGCGAAATGCAATCGTCGAAAGGATACTTTGGAAATAGACGATGGCACCAATATTCGTATGTCTTGAGGATAACGTTCAAATCTTGTTCTTCGTAGCCGCGCCCTTTGAATTTAACTCTCTCAAAATACGATGGCAACGAAGCTATCCCTCTGGGGCCCTTTAACGTCTCCGCATTGAATTTTAAACGTGGTTTCTGGTTAATCCTCTTCGGTTTAACAACTTTCTTTTTCTCTTCGTCGTTTCCATCGCCTTCTTCACCGTCTTCAGCTCTGATTTCATGTTCATTGTCACCTTCAATAATCCTTTCTAAATCATCTGCATCCTCGACAGATAAATTCGAATTATCACTCATTGTGCCACTTTTAACAACAATACACACTTTTCTTCCTGTTTCTTTACTTCCCGCCTTATCTTCAATATTTTAGGTTATGTTATTTTTACTTAAAGTGTTATTATAAGAACTCATTTACATCTTCAGTTTGATTTGAAGATGTTGAGTTACTAAACTTTTTAAAATCCTCTGTTTCGTTCAATCGTGTTAAAAAGGACTGTAATAATTTTTTATTCAGTTCATCCGTTTGGGTTAGTTCGCGTTCAGGTACAGACGAAGGCACTCCTTCAACAGCATTGCTTTCTGGCAATGGTTGTACTTCGCTTTTTTTGCAATCTAAACTTATCGAAGGCATTTTTTATTATAAATTAATTGCTTTATAAATTTCACCTAATAAAAAAGAATGATAAACACTTTTACATGGAAGAGTATACATATGCAACCATGCAAGCAAACCAACAATTTCAGACTTTAGTCTTTTATGGAAAAAAAACATTAAAATATGTTCTTAGAAGCTTACAACTACAATGCATTTATTTAAGAATTACAATACAATAATTATATTAAAAACATAATGTATTAAATCAACTTTTGCATTATAGCAGCATTTAATAAACCAGCCTCTTCTAACGTTTGTGATTCATCGAGAACTTTCGATGGATATGAGGACAATAAATTAAACGGCTGCGATTGATATTGGGGCCTAGCATCGATTATATAAGATCGGACTACACCTACAGTATGTTGACTGTTAAATTGTCCCACCAATCTCGTACCATCGGCCAGCCGTATTTGTAAACTGCAAAAAGAAGGCATCAAAGTCAACAATTCGCAACAATTCTTGAGAGTACTTTACTTTGTTGTAGGCCTCGATGTGTCTAATTTGAGATTCTCCTTTGCCTTCGCCTCATTCGCAGGTTTATCCTCGTCTCGAGTTGCTCCCAAAACGGTGGGCGCTGGACTGCCCAAAGTGTAACCTTGTCCTTGGAATGGTTTGACTGTTCTGCTTTCTGACTTTTTGTACGCTTCCATTCTATGGTCTTCCATCGCCAAATGCACCTCTGCGTTACCCTGTCTTAATTCCTGCGGGATTTCCCCACGGCGTATGCTATCCAGAAAGTCTCTGTTAGCCGGATCGTTGTATTCTCGTAGATCGCCATCGTTTAGACTAAACCCATTCTGCCAGAGTCGAAGAGTGACTTCGGACGGTCGTGGGGGAGCAACAGCGCCCGGAATAACAACGGAATCGTCTTTATCTTGTCCCAATTTGTAACCGGTGCCTCTGAAAGCTCGGGAAGTGGAGGAACTTGCCGGATCCAGAATCTCGACGCCATGCCTAGAAAGTGGTGAGTAATTCTGTCGCGATTTTTTTAATGAAAAGACTTACTCTTGCACTGATTTAAACATGTCATCGACAATATCGCGTTTTTTCGGCGGCCCAAGAACCTGCTGGCCACTGTGCTCTGATCCGCCGGCGTAATATGCTTGGCCCTCTTCCTCCTCGTCGCTAGACGTGGTAATGGTGTTGAATGTGGCAAAACTGGTGCTTCTGGGCTTGGATTTTGGTTTACTTCCTACTGTGGATTTAGATTCGGCTTGTGGTTGAGGTGAGGAGGTTGGTTCGACAACTTCCACATCTTCGCCCTCATTTTCGTAGTATCGAGCTAAAGCGACCTAAATAAATGAGTATTAGGGTAAAATTTTGATTAAAGGGAGTATCGGAAGATAACCTCAACTTGCCAGGCAGAAGAATCAAGGAAAAATTTAGCACGATCTTCTGTGGCACCTGTTATCGAGGTAAATTGCACAAGTTTCTCGTCTTGATCTGACATTTTTGTAGAAAAATTTATACAAAGAGTCTATATACAAAATGATTAGTCAGTCTCTGTATACAAATATTAATAAATTATGCACGCACAAAAATAATGTCAGTCAGATTCAGATTGTCAGAAATCAGAAATAAAAAAAAACATAAAATTGCAGAATGTAACTAGAAACTTCAAAATTTCAAAAGGCCCATCTATCGAAGTTTGTTGAAACCCATTTTTACAGATTTCTGTTATATTAATTTTTGAATTTTCTAACCTAACAAATTGGAAGTCAAAATCTTCACGATTTTTGGGCTGTTTGATTTCGGCAATAATTTCTTTTATAAATTTTTTTAACAAAATGTTTACTTACACTAAATGCACATATTTTAGACATTTGTTAAATGTTAACTTTGTTAAAAATCAATTTTATTATAAAGTGTTTCCTCAAAGGTAAAATACATACTTATAAAATAAAAACCCGTACCTACATAGGAATGTTTTTTATAAATAGCCTTAGGAGGTGGGAAAATTGTTCAAGTTGTGTTCAAACTCGAGATTTCCATACAAATAATGTGTTCCACAAAAGAAGGAAAACCGGTGAAGAAAAGGTAAACTTTAATTTGTATCTAACCATGAATTTTCACATGTACATTTTCAGAAAGCCCCCAGAATCATAGAATACACAAAATCCAAAATGGAAATAGTTGATGTATGGCACAACATAACAATAAACGAATTATCTAAAGTTCTAAACACTTCTGTTCAACATTGCAAAGACTTATTTTTAAATCAAATTCGTAATCCAAACGAACCGATTTCTGACATGAAATTAGTACAAGAAGCTGTTAAAAGGTATGGAAATCGCATTAGAATTATTGCGAAACCTTCCACTACCACAATGGAAGAGAAAATAAAAGACGTATTCCCTCGTCCGCCGCCATCCAAAAGCGAATTAAAACCAAGACCGCCAGTAGTCACCGTAATGGGCCACGTAGATCACGGAAAAACAACTCTCCTCGATGCCCTGCGACATTCAAGCGTCGTAGACCAGGAATTCGGTGGTATAACCCAACACATCGGTGCTTTTTCCGTTGTTTTACAGTCCGGTGCGAAGATTACATTCTTGGACACACCTGGCCATGCTGCATTTTCAGCAATGCGTGCACGGGGTGCAAACGTCACGGATTTAGTCGTTTTAGTTGTGGCTGCTGATGATGGGGTCATGGAACAAACTATAGAATCAGTTCGTATGGCCAAACAAGCCGATGGTAAATTAAAATTAATTATTCTCAGTTGGTTTACAAAATTGAATTTCAGTTCCAATTCTTGTCGCAATCAATAAAATCGATTCGCCAAAAGCTGATGTGGAAAGGACGGAAAATATGCTTCTTCAAGTAGGCATTCAAGTTGAACGTTTAGGCGGAGACGTCCAGGCTATTCCAATATCCGCTCTGAAAAGAACTAATCTTGATCATTTAACGGAAGCGCTCGTATTGCAGGCGGAATTGATGGAAATTGGGGGCGATCCAACTGGGCCAGTGGAGGCGGTTGTAATCGAGAGTAAATCGGATCAATATCGGGGGAAACTGTCCACCGTCATTGTCCAGAGAGGTAACAGTTTCTTATCAATATTCAAGAAGAAAAAAAATGTTTTTTTAGGTACACTAAAGAAGGGTGACGTGCTTGTGGCTGGTACTGCAATGGCGAAAGTGAGATCTTTGCGAGATGCGGAAGGAAATGTCCTAAAACAAGTAGGTCCAGGGTATCCAGCAGAAATTGACGGTTGGAAGAGTCTTCCGGCAGCTGGGGAACAAGTGTTGGAAGTAGAGACGGAAAAACGGGCCAGGGAAGTAATCGATTTTAGAGAGGAAAGAGAAGAGGAACAAAAATCACAAAAGGATATTCAAGTGATTAATGAAAAAAGAGAACAACACCAAGAAGTCTACAAAGAACTGTTGGAGAAAAAGAGAAAACTCGGTAGATTTAAATTGAAGAGAGAAGGACCTCGTAAACCGGAAATTGAAGAAGGTGCAGATATTTTGTTTTCGTTGAAATTCTTGTAAATGAAAAATGTTTGCAGGTGACCAAACGCCAAGTTTGAATGTAATCGTTAAAGCCGATGTGGACGGCACACTGGAAGCGATTCTAGATGCTCTAGACACGTACGAATCCGATGATTGTAAAATGGATATTCTCCATTACGATGTTGGAAGAGTTACACAGAACGATATTGAATTAGCGGAACCGTTCAATGCGCTCATTTATGCATTTAATGTGGACTGTCCAAATGATGTAAAATTGCTGGCTGATTCAAACAACGTACCAATTAAACACTTTAATGTCATTTATAAATTAATTGACGATATTAAAGATGAAATTAATTCACGATTGCCAACGAAAGAAGTAGAGGAAAAAGTTGGGGAAGCAACAGTTTTACAGCAGTTTGAAATTAATTTAGGAAAGAAAAAGGTGCCGGTTGCCGGCTCGAAATGTGTTCAAGGGATTTTAAAACGTTCCGGAATTTATACGCTTATTAGAAATGGACAAGTCATTTTTACAGGTAAAATTATTTGTTTGTTTGAAAAATATTCGTGAATATATTTCTTTTTTAAAGGACCACTTAGTTCCATGAGACATTTAAAGAACGAAGTGAACACCATCGACACGGACATGGAGTGTGGCCTCCAATTATCCGATCCAAATATCACATTCGAAAAGGGGGACATACTAGTTTGTGTTGAACGTAAAACTGTCACACAAAAAACCGATTGGGATCCCGGTTTTTAATTCTCAGGTACATAAAACAAATCATTTTGTTAAATACTTAATATTTATTCTTTTAAATATATATTAGTTAATAAAACTCTATTTTCTTTCTGCAATTTGCTCCATAATCAAATTCAACAACATTTGAAATCGGTTCCTAATCTGTGACACAGTACGATTCTTCAATTGTTGTGCAATTATTTTAAATGCTTCCTCTTTTTCGTTCTCTTGTTTAAATGTCTCTAGAATAATCTTGTCTTCCTCCCTTTTCCAACAAATATCATCGTTTATATCGCTCTGGGAATGTGCATTACTCGACGACACACTGGAATTCGTGTCCGAACCGCAATTGTCCTGGGAGGACTCTTCGCAAAATTCTAAAAAAAAACCCACAATCAAATCAAAGTTTGAATATCAGCGTTGCTAGCTTCAGTATCTGGCATATAAGCATATAGGGTTTCGTTCACGCATGTTTGTGGTTCTGCCACAATCAAAAAGCATTGTTTCAACAATATTTTTAATTGTTGCAGAACTACAAAAATTCGTGAACGAAAATAGCCGCATTCGATTTGCATGGAACCTCAGTTCCTCACCTCAGTTTAATATTTTTCTTTTTTTAAATAAACTATTCAGACAGAGAAAAATATATTGAAGTGAGGTGAGGAAGTGAGGATTTGACGTAAAAGGAAAGCGGCTAATATGTCGATTGTCCACCAATGATTTATCATGTCAAAAATTTGGAAAATATCTTTCGGAACATTCATCTCACTTAATACTATGAAAAATGCTGACAAAAATACATGGTCGTCCAGAAAAGAGTAGTTTTCACATCCCTGGGAGTGAAATTGCAGTTTTTTTGGTATGTAATTAATGAAAAATGTTTTTTTGGTGTTTTAGTATTATTGGTTGTATAGTACATACATGAATTGAATATTAGAAAAAAAAGTAATCGAATTCCAGAGATTCAAAAAGTAGCATTTTTTATACGGGTACGTATTTTTCTCAGATTTTTTAATAGTACAATAAGAGAGATGAATGTTTTGGAAAATTTCCTGATAAAAAATTAATACGAGTGTCAAAAACGAATCTTACCACTTTCTGACTCCGCTGTATTATGTTCCGGACTTCCTGTCTTCATATCCGCCGATTCGGTTGAAGCACTCGCCTCCCAATCCATCCCGTCCACCTCTTTCGCCTCCCTTTCACTACTACTACCACCGCCATCCTCTTTGGTTTTCAATCTCGATTTACGTGTCGCTCTTTTCACACTCAATTTCACATTCTGACAACTATCATCAGTCTTTAATACATCACAGTTTAATAATTTCTTTGAACTAATTTTCTTTTGTGAATCTTTATTGATTTTCATTTGTTTATCTGGCTGTTTTTTCCGTTTATGTGGCGTTTTACGTTTCGTCTTATTTTTACCATCAACATCGTCGTCTGTCTCTTCATCGATGCACTCCTTCATCAACGACAAAGCGACACCCTGCTTAGATGGACTCGTTTCCGAGCGCTTTTTCCTTTGCGACGACGGTTTACCGTTCAATCGAACATTGTGATCGACATTTGGACTGGTTGGAAATGAGATTGTCGCTGGCCGTAAACCTCTGCCCGACTGAATGTACACTTTGCCTTGCATAAACTAAACAAGAAACTTTAATTTAGTTTGCTATCGGTACAAAGTTGTGTGGTTATTTACTCTGGTCCCACAGGGAATACAATGCCGATATCTCGACTTGAATTCATGGTCTTCGATTTCGTGGCACGTACACGTACAATTCATGCCCCCATATTTGTCCTCGATTTCGGGTATTGTTATTGTTTCGTAGATTTCCTCCTCATCTGGCCTAGACATCTCTTTATGTAAATCAATAGTTTCGTAAGGGCCTTCAAGTAAACTGAAAAACTAATTTATCAAATGATTTTCTTCAATTTAGTAAAACATTTTACCTTGCTGGTGGACTTTCGCACATGAAATTCTGTACAAGTAAATCAATTAACGTTGAATTACCTTTCAACATCGGTATTAAAGATGATTTAATTTTATCTAAAGAAACATCAGACATTTGAGACAATTCTGTTATTGTTTTGTAAATCCGACGTAATTGTATTGGTTGATTTTTGAAATACGTTTCCAATTTCCGTAAAAATTTCGAACGCACATTCATTTGAATCCACGGTATTAATTTGCCGATTGCTGCTGCCTCTTTTTCCCGTAAAAACAAAAGAAACTCTTCACACAACTGTTGATAGTCGTCTTTGAGGATTGGTTCGATTTTACGATACAATTCAATGGCATCGCCTTCATGTTCATTTAATACTTGCATCATTTTATGATAGTCGTCCAATTTTAAAACTTCACGCATTTTATCGTAATATGCCAAAGCGAAATCTAAACAATTCGATATCAATTTAATGAATAGACAGTTTAATTGAATGTGTTACTTTCGCTTTTTTCCTTCTCCACAGCCGGATCGTCTGGTGTGGATATCAACAAATTCGAGATGAATTCTCTACGGATTTTCGCTCGTTTCTTTTCAGCTCCAGAGGGTTTTGTTCTTACAGCTTTCAGATTGGAACTGGCAACCATTAAAGCGTTTATATCATCTGGATTGTCCTGAAGTAAGTAAAAACAAGCATAATACAAAATGAATTCAATGAATTGATCATCGAACCTTGTCAGTTTCATTCTGTTCAGACATTGAACCAAAACAATCATCTTCATTGCCATCCGGTATATCCAAATTACAATTAATTTCCGATTCACTCTCCGGTATTAAATCATTATTATCCAGTTGTGGATCGTCTGTTGATTGTGGGTTTGGACTTGGATAGAAATTCGATGCCAAACATGGCATACTAGGTAACATGTTTAAATCTAAATTATCACAGTCTTTATCAGTATTATTTAAATAACCACAAGCGAAAATACGATCTGAACTCAGTGGTTTACTTAAACACTCAATAAATCTTTTCAGTTCATTGAATATATAATTTTTTTCTTTCGTTTGTTTGGTATTTGTAGTAGTAAATTGTTGTTGGCGCGTTTGCCGCCTAGGTGGTTGTACTTTAATTGGTTTCAAAGGTGGAAGTACTAAAGTATTTGGTAAAATAAATTGTCCAGTGCCCGGTTGATAACTTTCAATTAAAATCACTTGATAAGTAGGCGGTGGACATATCTGGAAAATTGATGGAAAATGTGGTAAACAAAGCGTGCACTTGTCAAATTCCAAAATACAACAGATGGAACTTTTGAACTACTGCAGTGTGACAGTGATTTGAACTACCGCATTTTAAAATTAATCAAATTAAAAAAAAACACTCAACTGGTTGTGGATGAATATACTCAGCCCATTGAGTTGGTAGTTCTTCTGATTTTCTTTTACGTGGTGGCAAAATCTTCAAAATATCCAGCGGAAATACATAATGAACGTAGTCCATCACTTTGCCGTGTTTAAAAAAATAATTTATTGGATTTTCGGGTAAACCTGGTCTCGTACTTCTTCTAATACGTTCATATATCTGAGCAGCAGCAAAATGAGGCATCATATAATCTTGAATATATTGCGAGATGGCCAATAAATTAACTGTCCCCTTTCTAGTAATATTTAATCTGTATTCCCTTGCTATTGGCGTAAATTGCTCTAAGCCTAATGCTATCAAACTAGAATGAACCGCAAATTAGACAGACAATTTTATATAAATGCAAATTTTACTTAGTCTCAGGAAGAATAAAGTCCCTTGTCCGTTTTCTCACACCATTTGAAATTGGTTGAAATGGAATTCTAGGTAATAAATCTGGATACAAAAAAACTGTACTATCTGCAATTGTTTTCATCAAGAATGGTGGAAATTTTGGAATATGTTTAGCTCCACTTGTGAAACGTTGTTTGCTAAAATTACTACTTGATTACATACACAACATTGATTTATAATTACACTTGCCATTCTACAAAGTCTCGTCGAACAAAACTAAAAACAAAAACTGTTAATTTCTACTTCAATCCCAATTTCATTGGGATTATAAATCACTTACTCTTTATATTCTTCAACTTCCTTAGAATTTTCAGCAAACCAAATCTCCCAAAAACTGACTAGCTCTAAAGCTTCGTTCAAATTTGTTATAAAAAAAGCGGACTTCTGTTTGCCACTGCCCAAAAATTTCAGATTCAACTACAAATGAAAAACAATTTTTCTTAATTGTCATATAGTTAATAAATAAATATTTTACCAAATACTCTTTGAATTTAATAGAATTTTCATGTAGCTCAGGATGTTGGTAAGTTAACAAAAAGTTCTGTGTCAAAATTTGTACATGTTGCCGTAACTGTTGCTCTAATAAAGGAAATTGTTCCGCTTCAATAATAATCTCTTCCTCAACAGGTTGAATATTACCCTAAAAAACAATTATTTTTATCTTCATCGAAAACAAATTAAAATCATTACATTTGAATCTTCCAGCAACGTTTCAGTTTGCACAACACTCTCATCAGCTGCCATTTGGACACTTTTCTTTCGATTCTCCATTTCATAATTATCAGTAAACTCAAACAATTCGGCAATTAAATCATTCAATTCCTTTTTTGTCACTTTAACTCCTCTGTCCATCCTCAACTCTTCAATATCGACTTCTTCCACTTCCTCAGCATTATATTCGGGATCCTGGTCGTCTTCCTCTTTCGTTACTTCATCCAAGGGGCGAGTAAACTTTTTTAAAAAATCTTTCCACTCATCATCATCACAATCCATATCGTACATGTCTGTTGTGATGTCGGGCGGTATGAAAGCTTCTTCTATCACCTCCAAAGGCGTTGAACTTAACGACAATTTCGAGCGTGTTCGTAAGGCAATGTTCGCTTTCTCATCTGTCTTTTGAAGGGATTCATTAACTGTTTCCGGAATTTTAAATAGACCGTCCTCTGTCCAGTTTGTTTGTGTAGAAGAATCGATGTTCTTTGTTGGCGTTGGAGGCAATGAATCAGGCACTGAAGGAGGATCGTAATCACTAATAACTGTGCTCTCCTTGTCGTCTTCGCTCTAAATTGCAACATAAGAGTAATTTACATCATTTACGAGAATTAGATGCTAATTGGCTACCTCCTCTTCACAGGGAACATACTCGTCTCCTGAGGAATCCTCTTGTAGATCATCTCTAAGCAGAACCTCAACTTCTGATTTATTTTTCGTGGGTGTTATCCATGGAACGCTTGGTATTGGATTAGTAGACAACTCCCTATAATGAACCCAATTAAACAAGTAAATTTCCATTGTGCTTTCACTTACTTTGCTTTGGATCTAGTCAATTTCGGTTCATAATTATCTTTTTCAACAGTTTCTTCGGCTTCACGTATTAAGGCAACAACATGTTCGTTGGTTGCAACTTTCCTTAAAATTGTCTTTACATTTATAGCATTTAAATTTGCTCGAGAAGCTTTTTCTTTTAAGGATTCTTCGAGTTTCTCTTCGAAAGGTTCAATTATTCGTCGTTCAAAATCTGTTAAATTGTTCTCCTCAACAAGTTTACGTATTGGACTTTCTAGAACGATTTTTAGATTGTCATCAGAGTCTTCTGAATCATCTTGATTACTGTTTATGCTTGTATTTAATTCAGTCATTGTTAATATTTTACAGTGATTTCAAACAAGACAAATTTAAATTAAAAAACAAATTTTGAGGTTAGAAATAATTTGATTGTACCCATGAAGTTAGTTACAAAATTTTTCGCGTCTATCTGGAACAACTAGTGCGCTACTGGTAACAGATTTTGGAAGTGGCAGACGGGGCCAACAGAGGACTACACTTTAATTAAAAACAACACACATATTGAAAATTGGTCGTTTAAATAAGTTCAAATGCACACTTAAAGATACAGAAATAGATGGATTACCGCATACATTTATTAATACATAAATGAAAACAAAAGAATGAACCTCCTTCTGTAAGTAAGATTTATACCACCAGCGGGGCGCCACTAGCCCCAAATATTACAGCTACATTCAGATCTATACTAAAATCATAGAAGTTCAAATGTTTCACATGAGAAATGTACATTTTATATATTTAAACTACTGTGAATTATCATTTCTCTTTCGCACTTTAGAAAGATATTTCTACAACAAACTTCCACAATCCTGCTGAGAATGTACTTTCCAAATATTTAATCAAATAATGCATATCATTATAGCAGGAAAAATAATCAAATCGTTTGATTAAATTGATAAATCAAATCAATTAATAAAGTTATTAAATCAATTAATCAAATCGTTTATAATTTATGCTTAATTTCCTCTTTTAAAAAATATTTGGTCGACTTCTTGGTAGCGTTGAGATTGAGATTGATAACAGAAGAGGCAGTTCTTCAAATCGAACGAAACATAATCAAATCGTTAAAAAAACATTAAATCGATTAATCAAATAATTGAATCAATTAATCAAATATCATTGATTCAAAATTCAAATCACTAATTATTTAGTGTTTAATTAAATAAAATGGGCCGATCCCGGCGGTACTGCAATACCGGGCCAACCCGCGACGGAAGTGGAGCAAGCCCCTAACTTCCATCAATTTCCAAAAATCAGTTTAATATACTGGCTCCGCATGCGGAGCGTATCAGATATTAAGCTGATAAGAACAGATACTACACTTTGATCTTAGCCATAGGGCCGAGAAGCGATACTGATTCAGTGTTTTTCCTCCTCTTTATCCAGTTGAAAGTCGCTTCTAAGGGCAACCTATAGGGGCTGGCGACATCTATAGCCCACTAAGAGAAAATGCCCTTTAAATGTACCATTTACTATAAAAACTTTGCAGGACACAAAAACAATTATTTACAGCAGGACACCAAAACCATTATGTCCTGCAGGATAAACATTTATTAATGTAGTTGAAATAAATTAAATTTATAGCGTATACCAATTTTTAAGTTGAATTTTAAACAACCATTGTACGCATATTGTAGGTTATTTAAGTTTGTAACAGGGGGGTGACACTCGAGCTCGGAAATGAAAACCGGACACTGCGCATGTACGCAAACAATATGGCGGCCACTTGTTTTGTTTACATTATTCTAACCTATGTTTTTCGTTGTGTTGTTGTGTTTGAAAGCAGTTTGAAAGGTTTTTTGGGTTTAAATTTTTAGTGAACAATTAGTTAATATTGTTTGTGTTAACAATTTGTGTTTAATAATGATAATAATGTATAGGAAGAATCGTACGCGTAAAATCACTGTTTTGTAATTAATTTTCCCAAACTTGCAATTGAAAACGACGTCGGATTAAGATTGACTCAAATTTATGAAACAATTGATTTTACACCCCCATACACCGATTTTCCAATATCATATTTAATTAAATTATTTTGTAAAATCAAAATATATTATAAACTAAAACACATAAACGACAATTTAAAATCTGTGCCTCTGAAATCACGTAAATATGTGACACTGTGTAATTTATAATATGTATTGAGAATGTTTAAATGTTTATTAAAATTTTACATTTTCCGAAAAAAAGTATTTTATTCCAAATAAACCCCTTATTCGACGCCTCTGAGAATCAGTACGCCTTTCGTTAGCGAAACAAGATGGCTGAAGGTCATTGAAAAGTGGACCCCAAAAAACCTATGTAAAAAAAAGGTAGTGTCGCTTCTTGTAGTAAATATTCTTTGTTTGTAATGTTGTTTTTAGTGACATTACCATATGACAATGCATACTCATGAAGTGAGCAAGTAATCAAGGTTAAAGGTTTTTGAATAAAATTAAAACAAATATTGTTCCATTTTATTCTACACATTTTAATATCGTATGTATGTATATTTCTAAACTGTGACAACATTAAGGAGAAGTCACATAAACCTTATAATGATTAAATTATCGAAATTTCGAAGGTAAACCAATTATTTAAATGCATCAATAAACAGCTATTAAAATATTTTAAAGATGGTACTCTACAACCACTGTAGATTCTGTAGAAATTCAACATTTCCAAAAATTAGCGAATCAGTGGTGGGACCAATATGGGATAATGAAAGGTCTCCATGCAATGAACAAATTACGGGTCCCTTTTATACTAAATGGCCTGAAGAATACAAACAGTACTGTTTTCAGTAATTCAAACACCTGTAAACCTTTGCTCAATATTGCAGCCTTGGACGTTGGATGCGGCGGTATGTTGTCAATTACTCGCCCATTCCCTTTAAATCAATTCTCATATTCTAGGTGGAATTCTATGTGAGCCTCTTGCCCGACTCGGTGCTAATGTTACTGGCATAGATGCAACTGCAAATATGATCAATTTGGCCCGTCATCACTCCGAGGAACAAAATTTAACTGTGAACTACATTGAGACAACGATTGAAAACCACTCAATAGATTGTCCTCAGAAATACGATTTAGTTGTAGGTTCGGAAATAATAGAACACGTTACAGAGAAAAAAATTTTCTTGGAGGCTTGTGTAAAGTGCTTGAAACCAAATGGGTCTATTATCTTGACCACAATGAGTAAGACTACAGTTGCACATCTTGTTGCAATTGGAATTGCCGAATATGTACTTGATGTCATTCCAAAAGGAACGCATGATTTTGAAAAGTTTATCGAACCACACAAGTTGCAACGATTATTAGAAGAATGTAAATTCTTATACCTATATTAAAAATAATTACGATTTTTAACATAAATCAATTCCAGATAACTGTAGAACGCATTTAATTCATGGCATGTTATATAATCCTCTGACTAACAATTGGCAATGGTCGTCGAATTCGTCAATCAGTTATGCATTACATGCAATTAAATTAGACAAAGACGAAAAATGTTAATTACAAAAAAACGTTTAACAAATAAAAAATCTTTATTTAAAATTAATAGAGGTAGCAGACAACAATAAGTTAAAATAAAATTAGAGTTTTCGTACATAATAAATATGATGTGTTTCTTACAGGTAAATAGTTATAATATGTATGTGTTAAAGTTTTTTGTTACTGGGTTTCTTTAATATCAACAAATCACATAAGACAAGGAAAACAAATCAAATAGTTAATTACATTTAGAAAATGAATACATACATGAGATTTATCTAAGAATAACAATAAATAACATTCAAGCTTAAATAGGTAAGAGTGGAAAGACATTAAGAAAATTTTTACTTTATCCAAATTAGCACGGTTGAGTTTGTTTTAGGCATTAACTTCATAAGAAATTTTCATAACACCTTTCAATAAAAGGAAATTATATTTGTATTTAATTTGTGATTTAAGAGAATTTATTCAATGTCCGTCAAATGTTTTCTATACTGGAAGAAAGCCTCGTGTTTTCTCTATGTTTAAAATTATATTGTACATTCAAATATCAAGTAAAATTTTCTCCAGTATAGAAAATACAACGAAATAATGCCCAAAATTAACAAAAGAACGAACCAACGAAAAAGTTCTATACAAATTGTCTCTAGTTTAAATTATTTTTTATTTTCTGTATCAAAATCTTCAAAGTCTTCAGTCCACCTCAACTCTGTATTCCGTGATGAGATTCTTCTCTCACTTAAAACATTATCATTGCCACTAAAAAAATCATCATCAAATGGATCACTCTCCCTAGCAAATATATTTACAGATTCAGACTTTTTCAAATTAATATCAGTTCGTACAATGTTACGATTTTTTGTTAATATCTTTCTACGGGGCTGATTCGTTGTTGTTGCTGTTTTTGTTGAAGCGTTTGTGCTAAACGAGTCCTCCTCCTCTTCCTCTTCAATGGCACTTTTCTCCTCTTTTATACTTGATATGCTGTCCTCAGGTATCGTTTCACTTTGTTTCTCATTACTCGGCGAGAAATCGTCCTCAAATAACGATTTCTTCGCCTGATAACGTGTCGACAATTTTAAATCACCAAACCGATCTTTCTCAAATAGACTTTGATGTTTTACTGGTTTTGTTATTGATCGATTCACATTCGTGGTCGGTGATTCCGTTTCAGATGTTTCAAAATCATTATCGAATTGAAACTTTGTCGTCCTCACTGGTGCGGGAATCGGTGCTGTCGGTTCAACGAAATCATTCTCAAACAACGATTTCACTCTACTTGTCGCCGATTTCCTGGGAAATGTACTCACCATATTCTCTTCCTGTGGACTCTCTTTAGACTTTTTACGATTCAGAGTGGATGACTTTTTATTGCTTAGTTCTATTTTAGAATTGTCCATTTTTTTCGACACATCCATTTTGGTCCGATGTGGAACACGGCTGGTTGTCGGTTCCGTTTTGTGTCTGTGTGGCGGTTCGGAGTACTGTGAATCTCGACTGCGGGATCGACGTTGGGTTTTGTAGCGACGATCTCGCTCCGAATCGCTTCCACCTAAGACAATCACATAAACAATGAAAATTACATTTTATACAGGGTGTAACTGCTTGATTGAGCAAAAATAAAATGACAGATTCAAGAAGTCATTGTGAGTTGAATGGTTTTTCCGTTTTTCTGAGAAACGTTTTCTATCAAAGATTTAGGCCCTCAAACTTCTTAAAAAATTACGAATTTTTCAAATATTTTCTTAACACTTTTGTTAATTTTTTTGGACGTGGTGGAATTTCATTTTTTTTTGAGACAATTGGATGGCAAATTTAATGAGGAAACTTTTTTGTCTATAGCAGTTTTTTCGTACGACGCACCGTTTTCGAGAGAAGTGCAATTTTATTTGAAAATGTCAAGATTTTTCGAAAATTTCTTAACTTCAGTGGTCCATAACTTTTTAGTTAATGAACCGAAAAATCTAAAAAAAAAATATTCTAAGATTCCTATAGGTTATATAACTCTGAATAAATTTTTCTTATATTTTTTTTTTAACATGCCGAAGTTGATCTCAAAGAGGCATTTCCATGAAAAATCTAATGAATTTTCGACTCGGGTTGAAAATCTGTCATTTCATTTTTGCTCAATGGGGCAGTTACATCCTGTATAAGGTTTTCTTTCTCTTACCTGTTCCTAAATAATGCCTCGACTTAATCTCGCCTGTTTTACGATCCATTTCCGAAGCACTACTCGGTCTCTGTTTCCAATTGCGCGATTTCGCAGTTAAATAATAGTTGGAATGTGCATCTTCTGGCTCATTTTGGTATTCATCCTCCCAGGGCGACTCTTGTGATTCGCGACTGTAATATCGTGCATCCGGTTTACGTTCACGCCATTTACCTGTCGCTGGTGGTTCTGCCCCATATCTTCCATATCTCGAACTTTTTTCTGCATCAACAACTTTAATTACTACGAGATAAAAATTGTTTACAATTAAGAAATTCTACCGTGCTCTCCTTGGTCCCAATCGGGACAACACCATCGCTCTCTACTTGACACATCCCTTCTCCTCCGATGTCGTCTGTCCTCCAATCTCTCATCTATCCATCGATCTGGTTCATGTTCCCTACTTCCAGTACTGTGCCGATCACGTTCCGATTCACGACTGCTATGCCTCTCGTTCCAATGGAATCTTCCATGTTCATCATCATACCTAAAATTAAACAATTCAATTCACATTCAAATCGAATCCTTCCATTCATTATTTACTCATAATCGTCTTCTTCGTCCCAACTATCCGTAGGCCTTCGTCTATCATAACTCTGCTGTCTCCCATGCCGTCCCCAACTGCCCGCCGAACGTGACTCTCTACTCTCCCTTCTACACGGTTCTTCTTCCCATGGACTAACGTCCCTCGAACTAGAAGAATGTCCACCAGCCGCTTGTCCACCGCCACTCCAATTGCCTTGACGTCTTCTGCGCGGTCTATCATAACATTCATAATACTCATCATCGTAACTATCTGTCGATCTTCGATTCGACGGACAGTACTGTGTCTCTGGTTCAGCGGATGTGTCCCACCAACCTTCCTGTTCGCGACGTCGCTTCGACCAGTGATCCGGCCGATTGCCACCACGCCATTCAGGCGGTGATCCATTACCGAACTCCTTTGAGTCACTCGACCATGGAGAAACGCCTTCTTCACTTTGAATGCCCGGTTTCTCTTTAATTGGTTCTGTTGGAATGTTTGCTTGATCGAAAATCGCCCAACTTTCAGCTGAAAATAAAAATTATCCGGAGTGAGGAAGTGGTACAAGTGGCGCCTCACTGGTGACAGATTATTGAACTAACATTCAGGGGCTACACTTTTTTTATGTACATATAAAAAGAGCACAATAATAGTTTAAAATTGTTTGTTAAAGTTTTCACATAAAAAAAGTCACATTTATCGCATAAAATTAAAGATACAATACAAATTAAAAAACATAAAGAAAGAGCCCCTGTATGCTAGTTTAAATTTCCACCATCAGTACCAGTGGAGCGCCACCTGTACTCGAACTTACCTGTTGCATCTGGTGCTTTCTTCCCATTATCCGAATTCGCAGTATTATCTACTTCTGGTGAACTGCCACTAATCACATCCGATAACGAACCAGACGTTAAACGTGTACTTGTCTGTATTATTTCCGAAACCACATTCGGTATTGGACTTTTAATCACACTTTGTTTCGGTGATTTCAATGGCGATATCATTTGATTTTCAATTTTCTCCACTAATGGTGCAGCGTATTCGATTAACGAAGTTTTCGGTGTGGTAATCTCCTTACTTTCCCCCTCATCCATGTTAAATTTATTCTCTTTATTTATTATATTTTCATTGTTCTCCAAATCATTAGAATTCTGTTCAGGTTCTACAACATCTTCACTATTCTCATTCTGTTTCAATTCGATTTCAACAATCTCCCTTAATGCCGCATATTTATCCGTTGCTGAATTATTCTGTTCATCAATCTGTGTTAAATTTAAATTCACATTATTCTCTTGTTGTTGTTGTTTGATTTCTTCTTGTAACTGTTCCGGTTCTGTATCGATTTTCGTTTGTTTTATTTCCTCTTGCATCAATTCCCGAAACACTGCATATCTATCATACGTCTCCGAATTCAAATTATTAAAATTCGCTGCGAAATCCGCTTGAAATGTCCCATCACCACTCTCATTACTCTCCACTTTCGCATCAGCACTAGTTAAATTATTCGACTTCATAAAATTCGATAAGTAACTTGTTAATTGCGCTAAAGTCATATTACTCAATTGACTTGAAGGTATATTCAATTTAACCGCCAGTTCATTCAATCCACTCAATGTCAACTGACTTAAAGTCATATCCAAGCCTTCAGCACTCAAATTAAACTCCGCTGGTTGTTTTTTCGGTTGCTGGTACACCGGCTCTGTTCCCTCTTTAAACTTAATCGGCGTCAAATAATCCTCTTCACTTGACTGCACATTGATTTGTTTTTTAGGACGTTCTGGCGGCACTGTGAAATCCGTTTCAAATTTCGATTTACGTGCAGGCACTGGAAGCGGTGGACTTTTCTCAATATTCTTCACAAAATCTAAACTGTTCGGTGCAGTCTCATACTTGTCCATGTAATCGTAATGTGACTCGACAGTGGGCAGTCGAGGGAGCGGTTTTTTCTGTTTCTTTGGTGGCAATGGTGGCGGTTTAATGTGTACGAATGTGGCTGCAGGCCTCGGTGGCGGTTCCGGTGCACTTTCCGATTCCGATGAAATATCTAAACTCGGATTCTCATGCATATGTGACAATTTGTTCTTTTTCTCATCAAACCGATCGAAATGTGTGTCGAATTGAACAGTTCGCGGCGATGTGGATGCCAATACAGTATGTGGCGAAGTTTGGGTCATTTGTTTCGTTAATAAACTCGACAAATTATCTAATTTCTTTGAATCAAATTTGAATTTATCGAAATTGTTTAATTCCGTCTCGAATGGATCTTGTTTCGAGAAATCCGCTTCGGCGAATGGATCCTCTTTAACAAACGGATCCTCACCGAATGGATCGCTACTGAAAATGTTACTGTTATTGTTCGCTTTTTGCTGTTGCAGATTGAAACTAGTCGCAAACACATTCGCTGTCTCTTGAGTACTTTGACAAGTTGTCGTTTGGACCAAATCATTGAGGGCCTTTTTAGGTGGATTTTTTAATTCTTGAAAGAAATGTTTCTTATCAATATATGGTTTACTTCGACCAGTACCTACGGTAAAATAAAATAGTTGCATTTTTGAGAAAGGGTTTACAAATTTTGAATCGAAATCATAATTAACTGAAAACTGGAACTAAACCAATAAAACATAAAAAAACAAATGTGGGAGGGAAACTCATAAAAGTTATTTTATTTTACCATAAATACGATAAACAATGAAAATGGAGATAAATAATGATGAAAAGAAATTAAATTAACGTGTTGACTGAAATGAGGTGCTAATTCGCTCATTTTAACTGTTCTGCAAGTAGATTGATTAAATTGTCTCTTAAAACAACTACTTAAAGAACATATTAGAGATTGTGTAATTACCTAATGGATCCAATTCTGTAAAGACATCAAACTGCGACAGAATCTCCTGTTTGGCGCGTTCATGTTTCTCGTCTTTTGTCGCATCTTGCAACGAAGACGGCTCCTCAAATAAACTGTTGCCAGCACTAGGTGTAAACCAATCGCCACTACTTGGCTCCTCATGTGAACTATTGAAATCTTGTGAGAAATTAAACTCCTTTTTATTCGCTAGAACATCAGAGGCGTTTGTGTCCGTCGAATGGGCAGTACGTGGAGTTTTTGGACTGAACAAATTACTCGACTCTGATGTACGATTGGAACGTTCCCGGCCGGATGACGGAGGAGGCGGCAGAATCGGTTTCTAAATTAACAACATTTAAAAACGTTTTCAAACATTGTTTGCATTCACCTACTGGATAACTAATGAAACTATCACCAAATGGATCGTCTTTGGACCCGAACGGATCGGACGGCGTAATCCGCTCCATTTGATTTAAACCCTGTTGCAAACTATTCAACTCTAACTCCAAATCGACTAAATCAGCTACAGCGGTCCCTGAACTTTTCGCATCAGACGCACTAGCGCCCGCTTTTGGGTCGCTGGTTAACTTATCTTGGGCAAGACTTTGTAACTAAAACCAGAAGAATGTTATTAAATAGTTGACAGGGTTATGCGGCATTTCAGGCACCTTTGAGCTGGTGCCAGACGTTTCAGAAAAAATTGGTGATGTAGGAAACCGGGTCTTCTCTAAATGTATCTTTGCAATTTCGATTTCCTTCTTTTTCAGTGCGAAAACTACTTGAAATAGGTCCCTCATTGCAATCACCACCTGACTAGCGGCTTTGTCGGTTTTAATTCCGAAAAAACGGTGGCCAGTGTCGGGCGAGCCAAAAATATAACCAAACGCTCTGGAATCGGTCATATCTTGAGCTATAAAGGAGATTTTGTGCACTGGATGGTGATATAACGAGTCCTTGAATAAAGAATTTAGCAATGGGGTGAGATTTTCAGTTTACATTTCTTACCCCTGTTTTCTCATCGCGTAATCGGAGTCCATCGAGTGCAATGTGTATTGTGATACGTTGTTTGTGTTCACCGGCAGCCCTTATGGCCATTTTCAAATCGGACAAGGCCTCCTGACACATGCGGTCGCCACGAGCTTCGGACACTTCCAAAATTCCAATTAGTTTCGCTTTGAAACTCACCCCATCGCCCAGAAATCGGGTTGTTTCATTTTTATCTACAAGATGTAAGTAGTTATTAATAAAAATTAAAACTAATTAAGAAGTAAATCGGTTTTAGCTAGTGTATAAACATTTACAGTTAAAGTGGCGACAAGAAGCGAATTACTTACATTTTAAAGGGCTAGTTTTCTTTCGTAATGTTTGCATTTTGATTTACATATAGAGAAAATTAGTAACTAAAGACCCTTTACCCATCTGGCAACAGACAATCACATTTTATCACATTATAAATTGACTGTACACTTTCCATAACAAAGAATTTTTTAATCAAACACTCGCAACTTGGGACTACGGCTTGAACATACTATTTGAGTAAATTCACATTAATTTAAGAAATTCTTATTGATTTAGGGGATCCATTGATCAACATACACGCACACAAATCCAGGGGTGTAGCATTTATTTTGTGGGGGTTGAAATGATTCGCTCATGCTCAGTTTGATATTATGTAAAATATTGATTCGATTTAAATTTTCCAAAAACTTGTACAAGTTAGTTGGTTAATATAAGATGTATTTAATTGTAATTATTTAACCTTAAGCCCATAAATATTAAGAAAAATTGTACCATTGTTGGACATCTTACGAACTGGATCATACTAGTGTTTATAATACTGTAGAAAATACTGATGAATTTTTATTAGATATTGCAAATATTTCCATTATTGTGTGTTATGTTAGAATTTCAATATGTTAATATCAACCTTTCGGCATTGTTATTAAAATTATTATTCATTTTTGAGGTTATATAAATAATATCATCATTTCTATTATAATAATAAGTTTATGAAGTTATCTAGCCGTTACGCCGGTGGTGACATCTCATAAGAAGTTGATAAACTTTTTGGAGAACAAAGAAGGAACATGCATTTACGATTACAGAGCCCTCTATTACTACTATTACTACTTTTTCCCGCCAAATCTAACCACCATACCATCAGCATTCAGCATCACAAACTTTTCTTTCGCCATTGTTATTAATCCTTGTTATTTAAAACTGTTTTTAAAGTGATTTTTTGTGTATTTTATTCGTGTCTTTATCGAATTTCATACTGTTAAATCTGAATTAAACCATGCCTTCGCCCAGTAAGCCGTCGGGTTCCCAAACCCCAAGAGGCGGCCGAACCCCTCGTCGAGAGACAGGTAATCGTACACCACGTAGAGAAGCCGGTAGCCGTACACCTCGCCGTGAACCAGGCTCCAGAACACCTAGAAGACAAGATGGTTCTCAAACACCGTCTAGAGAATCTGTTACGGGAACCCCAAGTCGTCGGTCCCAAGCAACTCCTGCAAAAAGCGTCGTTTCAGATACTGCCAGTACTCCCTTACGTTGGGGTGCTGCTAGAGAAGCAGCAGGCAATGAAATACCCGCTTCACCAGCTGCCACCAGTCCCGGCACAGGTAAAAGTGAAATAAACTCATTAACGTCCATGCATTTCTGAAATTGCATTGAAATTTAGGTTTAGCTATGAGCGAAATTGATCTGAGTTCCCCCTTGAACTACGGCACTCCAAGCTCCTTGGGATCTATTCGAACTCCTCGGTCTGGCATTCGAGGAACACCGATACGAATGCGAGCTGAGGTCCGATCAGACAAAAGAATTCGTCAAGTGAACATTGGCGGTGATGCGGCAGTAAGCAACCAAAAACACAAATTTAAATCTAAAATCTCAAACCGTGTGCTTCATTAAATTAGTTGGACCCGATTCCGGAAGCCAGTCAGGAGAGTGACTCCACTACGCCCCATTTGGTCATCTGGGGAACAAATGTCTCGGTTGCTGAATGTAAAGAGAAGTTTAAGCAATTTATTTTACGTTTTATCGAGCCAAATGCCGAAGAAGACGAACGTACTGACGATATGATCATGAACGAACCGTTGTATCTGCAGAAGTTGGACGAGGCATGCAAATAATCAACAAATTTGAGCTTTAAATAATGTTTTACTCATTCTACAGATCCATACATTAGAGGAGCCCTTCTTGAACGTAAACTGTGCTCATATTATGACCTACGATGCGAATCTCTGCCATCAATTGGTTTCCTATCCACAAGAAGTGATCCCCACATTCGATATGGTGGTTAATGAGATGTTTTACGAACGATATCCAGCAGCTGTATTGGAACATCAAATTCAAGTAAGGCCATTCAATGCGGAAAAGACCAGGAACATGCGGTCTTTAAATCCACAAGGTAAAGAAACTTAAAAAACGTTGGTTCTATTTTGAGTATCAAAAGTTATCAAATTTTTTGATTATGTTTGCAATACTGTAATTTTCTTGCAGATATCGATCAATTGATCACCATCTACGGCATGGTAATAAGAACGTCGAACATAATGCCCGAAATGCGTGAAGCGTTTTTCAAATGCATCGTATGCTCGTTTACCACCAGCGTTGAAATAGATCGTGGTCGAATTACTGAACCAACATTATGCACAAGTTGCAACACGAATCATTGTTTCACATTAGTCCATAATCGATCACAATTCACCGATAAGCAAATGATTAAATTACAAGAATCTCCCGATGATATGCCTGCTGGCCAGACACCGTACACCGTTGTACTTTTTGCTCACAACGATTTGGTGGATTCTGTACAGCCGGGAGACAGGGTTACAGTGACTGGCATCTACCGGGCACAACCGTTGCAAGTGTATCCACGTACCAGGAATTTACGGTCGATTTATAAGACGCATATCGATGTACTTCATTTTAGGAAAGTGAATAACAAACGTTTGTACGAAGAAGAAAATGGGTAAATGACGATTTATAAAAAACAATTCCCTTTTTTAAGTCACTGTTCGTTATTTTAGTAAAGATCATCGTTTTACGCCTGAACGATTGGAACTTCTTCAACATTTGTCTAAAAAACCAGACATCTACGACCGTTTAGCACGCGCCATCGCTCCAACAATTTACGGGAATGAAGACATAAAAAAAGGCGTTTTATTACAATTGTTTGGTGGTACGAAAAAGACGTTCACATCATCTGGTCGGGCGAATTTTCGTTCAGAGTTGAATATTTTATTATGCGGTGATCCGGGAACTTCAAAATCACAATTATTATGGTATGTATACAATTTGGTGCCGAGAAGTCAGTATACATCCGGTAAAGGATCTTCTGCTGTTGGATTGACGGCGTATGTCACCAAAGACCCGGAGACACGACAATTGGTGCTGCAAACTGGCGCTTTGGTGTTGGCTGACAATGGAATTTGTTGTATTGATGAGTTTGACAAGATGAATGATTCAACACGAAGTGTTTTACATGAAGTTATGGAACAGCAAACATTAAGTATAGCTAAAGCTGGTATTATTTGTCAATTGAATGCAAGAACATCGATTTTGGCTGCGGCCAATCCAGTCGACTCGCAATGGAATGTACATAAAACGATTATTGAAAATGTTCAATTGCCGCATACATTGTTGTCTCGATTCGATTTGATTTTCTTGGTTTTGGATCCGCGGGATGAAACGTACGACAAACGATTGGCGAAACATTTGATATCGTTGTATTATAATAAACCGACGGAGGATGACTATGAAATATTGGTAAGTAGACGAGAAAAATCGAAAATTTCTTTTTATTGTTTTGTCATTTTCTTGTAGGATAAATCGATTTTGCGGGATTATCTGGTATATGCTAAAGAGAATATCCAGCCGAAACTAAGCGATGAAGCGTCGCAACGTTTAATACAAGCGTATGTGGAAATGAGGAAGCTTGGATCGGGAAGGGGGCAGATCACTGCGTATCCGAGACAATTGGAATCGTTGATTCGTTTATCTGAGGCACATGCGAAAGTGCGTTTCTCGCAGATGGTGGAAATTGACGATGTTGAGGAAGCGGTGCGGTAAGTTCGCTAATAGATGGAGATGTGAAGAAAAAAATGTTAACTTTACATTACTTGATAGATTATATAGGGAGGCATTGAAGCAGTCGGCAACGGATCCATTGTCAGGGAAGATTGATGTGGGCATTTTAACAACGGGAATGTCAAGTGCTACCCGGAAGCGTCGTTTGGAGATTGGAAAAGCGATTAGTACTTTAATTGAGGGGATCAAAGCACCAACAGTTAATTATGTGAAATTATTAACCGAGTTGAGAGAATCGTCAAATATGGTATGAGAAAGTGGGTTTATTAACAGGATTTTAATTTGAATCGTTTTTAGATGATTACGAAGGAAATGTATGAAGACGCATTAAAAGATTTGCAAGATGATGGCTTCATTACCATTATGGGGAAGACGTCGATTCGAATCAATAAAAATAGAGATTGATGTCTTTTATTGTTTGCTTTTTAATGTATTGTTTAATACTCGTAAGAGTTCTGTATGTTTTTTTTATTAAAATATCTTTTCTGATACATTCTTATCCAATTATTCAACAATCTTTGTCAACGAACATTAAAATTTTACATTCTAAATCTTAATCTATACATGAGAGACAAATATACACAAACATTTTAACTTAAACTAATATTGATGTCCTGGATCGGTTACCGGCCTTAGACGCTTTACTAATTGCATGTCTTTGGGTTGAAGTGTGATACGATTTGCATGGTGTGCACACATATTGGCATCTTCGAAGTATTGTGTTAGATACATTTCGGTAGCTTCTTGTAAAGCTAACAATGCGTCAGACTTAAATCGGTCCACCTGATCTGAGGTCCTTTGTAAAATTTCACGCACTAATTTAGAAAAACACAGCTTTGGGATTAGCAATTTGGTTGATCTTTGAAGTTTTGCTATTTCTTTTAGAGTTGTTCCACTAAAAAATATTATCTTTTGAGAATGCGAACTGTATATCGGCACCTGTTTTGGACGATTTTTACGCCGGGCCATCGTTATCTAAAAAGTTAATTTTGTGAAAGTAAATTAGTTTTGAAAAGTTATAAATTAGACTTACTGTGTGAAATAAAAAAACTTGTTAAACCGACGCCAAGAGGGTAAAAATTTCATTAAATCCCAAGTCCCTCCAACCTTCAACGGTTAGTAAAAAAAGGCGGTAAGCAAGATACAACAAACAGAAACATACAACTTGTTGCTTTCTACCAACTGTAGAAAATGAATCTCACTATGGTAACTATGAAACCGAAATACGGAGTAGAAAACTCGATTCACATTTGCCTTTGATAGAAAGAGATAAAGTACCTAATTTATTGCATTTTTAGGGGATTTCACGCAGGGTGTCAAAATTTCAAAACTGAACACTACTTAACCTAAATGTTTTCATGTGCTTACGCTTACAGTTGCCAAAAACCTGCTTAAAATCGGCATTGTTAAGATTTTTGAGCAAACTACACGGCCATAACAAGCAACATACTTTAGCAAACATTAATTTTTGTCGTTGCGAAATAAGTGCCCCATTTGGTTAATAAGAGGAACAAATGAAACTCGAAGAAAAGCGTATTTTTATTAGTGATTTGCCAGAAACTGCTTCTAAAGACGAAATTGAAGCAAAGTTCCAAAAATATGGGACAGTCAAAAGCATTGAAATTAAAGAACGAAAGGAACTGGGGGCAAAAAATTCTTCATTATTCTTTTCTTACGTTAATATTGAAATAGATGACTACAATTTACAAAAATGTACGTTAAACTGTATAAAATTCCTTAATACATTAATTATTTTTATAGGTTTCAAGGAATTTGGGAATAATAAGTGGCATGGAAGTTTCGTGCAGTTGCAAATTGCTAGAGAAAGTTTTTTGGACAGATTAAAACGAGAAAGGGAATCAAATCAAACACAAAATGCAGACTCTGGTATCCAAAAACAAGTAAATGGTTTAAATGGAAACTTTGATAACTTAAACGAAACAAAACAGTTTACAGTCAATGAAAAAGTCTTAAGAAATAACAATAAAATCGAAGAGAAAATCAAAATCATAGATGATTCGAAAATCCAGAAAACTGTCAAGAAACAAGAGCAAACTTCAGACTCTTCATCTTCAAGTGAATCAGAAAGTGAAAAAGAAGAAGAATTCAAATTAAAAATTATAAATAACAAAGGGAAATCGCTGGAAAATGGGTTAAAAATCGAGTCATTTGGCAAACCGATCATAGAAATCAATACATCTAAAAAGGTTCCATTGCAGTCTTCATCCCAATCAGATTTGAAGCGTATTGAATCTTTAAATCGAATGAAAAACAATTACCAGGCCCAAAAGTTGGCAATTCAATCAGCTTTAACCAACATTGACATAAAAAGAAGCAAGACTAAGGATGGAACTGGAAAGCCTAAAAAGCGGTTGTTTGATGAAGAATCTGACGATGATATGACAACTGATTTCAAACTGAAGAAGCAATATGAGGGGAAAAGTGGACATAAACTGCTACAATTACAATCTAGATATAAAAATGACCAAAGGTTCAAGTTAGATTCAAGGTTTCTGGAGGATGACGAAAACGCAGATGATGAAAATCAAGAATGGGACATGATCGAAGAGAAAAAGAAGCAATATGAAATTTTAGAGCAAGTTTTAGGACGAAAAGTGAATGTTTCCGGAAGAGAACGAAAAAGGATGCTTCGTTTTGATCCTTCCCAACCTGAACATTCAAAATATGAGATACAAAAATCGGAAAGTTCTAAGAAGAATAAAAAACGGCAACGATATACAGAAAATGAGGAAAGTGCCAAACCGCCAGAAGTTTCTAAAGAGGTCTTTTATAAAGTTACGGAAAATTTAAAGGACACCTTCCAGGAATCGCAGAGTTTCAGTTTACTTAGTAAATTTGGCAAAGAGGCAGATCATGAAAGAGGTAAAAACACAAAGTCTGACTATTTGATTACAATTACCTAATAATTTTTAGAACAAAGTGACTTGAATGGCGAAAAATATCTTAAAAGGAATATGACCGCAAGTGAGTTGAATCCATTCAAATATGATTCATCAGAAGAAGAAACTGAACAATCTAATGACAAAAATAAGAAAACGGTCCAAAAATCTAGTGGAAAATTGTGGCAAGAGTCATTTTTCTTTAAAACCGACGACTATAGATTACAAGGTACATAATTTAATATTTTTAACAAAGTCACATTTAATGTATATTTACTCTTTTTTATTTCCAGAAGGATTTGAGTTTGTTGAACGAATGAAAGTAACAGAAACTACAGAATTTAGTCAATTAAGAAGAGACTTAAAGTATATAGTCAAATCAAAAGTTAAAAACAATTTAAAGAAAAATACACCGTTTAAAAAGAAGTTAGGAGGCAATAAACGTAGAAAAAATCTCCGAATCAAGAAAGCCCTCAAAAGATAGTAATATAAAAACTGAATGTAAAAACAGTATATCAATTAAAATGATTTTAAATATATTGAAATTCTACAAACAAACTCAAACTTGAAATAATTATTTATTAAATTCGAAAAATTATGATACAAAATACCAATACAAATATCTCCTACATTAAAAATCTTGTGAACAATAAAAAAAAAAATATATAAACAGACTAATATTTAGAAAATTCAGAGATTATGTATATGTATAATAGGGCACTTTAAATAAGAACTAGAACAAAATCGAAGAGCTCCAACTATTCTGTTAAATTAATAATAAAACATAAACTGAACAAGCTTTTTGTGGAATTATAATCATTTTATCCATAGAGGCAATTACAAAAATGAAAAGCCCCTACTTAAATTTCTTATCAATAAACATTTTATACAGAAAATAGAATTTCTTTTGTAAATAACTTATTCTTTAGCTGGCACTTCAATAACTCTCGGTTTATCAATAATCCTCGCTGTTCTATTGCCTTTCTCAACAATTCCAATAATCCACGCTTGATATCCTTCCTGTTTCTCAATATCTTTACAATAGGCTGCCGCCTGTTCACGTGGCAAACAAATCAACAAACCTCCAGACGTCTCTGCCGAATGGCCTTGCAACAATTGAAACATGTTCCCACACGCCTTTGCCACTGCTGCCATCTTTGCAATCACCGGCAAATTATGTATCACAAACGAGACCTCGTTCTTTTGATGTGATGCCAATGTTTGTGCATGTCCTAACAGACCGAATCCAGTCACATCGGTGGCTCCATGTGCATTGTACTTGTGCATTAATCGACTTGCAATGCGATTCAAACGAGCCATTGAGTCCATTGCGCGATGGTACGCTTTCCTCACATCCTCCTCACTCACCACCAACTTGATTCGATTCCAACGTTCCGGCTGATCGAGCCATTGGTGTGCATTGACGGCCACCTGAGTGCCGAGCGGTTTGGTGAGCACCAATACGTCCCCAACGACCGCATTGTCGGGCACAATGTACTCGTTTGGTTGACAAACTGTCGTCGCTACACCGCCAATCGTGCACCATGGATTGACAACCGTTTGGCCCCCCGTTACTGTGGTGCCAGCCTCTAATGCGGAGTCCTTAAATCCTCTCATTATTAACGGTATCACAACGTCTCGTTCTTTTTCAGTCATTTTCGTACTAACACCCAATAACATTAACATATTGTCGCAATCTGTCACTCCCATTGCATACAAATCGCTTAAGACGTTTGCACACGCAATTTTGCCCATCATGTAAGGATCGTCGACGAGAGGATAGAAGAAGTCGGTGGTTTGGACCAGGCATAAGCCTCCATGGCGTAAAGGTGTCACCTGAAAAGGAAGTATGATGAATCGTGAATCGAGTAGTCGGTAGAAGATTTGAAAAATTGACAGCTTAGAAATCACAACGCCATCTTCGTATATTTATGTGGAATTAAATATACTGAGTGATTCTAATTGACCAATCAAAACACAAACAAACAGCAAACAACCGGCTTACCGAACAATCCAAGCCGATTCCGATTCTTGGTATGGCCATGTGCATGAAATGAGCGTGTTCATGATCGGCGGTGGAATTGTAGTCCTGTTGTAGGCCCTCGACTAGTTTGTTGAGTACTTCTTGTGGCACTTTGCAGCCGCGTCCTTTCAAATCGGCGAATCTAGTCAATCGAAAACTGGCTTCCAAATCGTGGGCCAACGGGTCGAATGGACGTCGTAATGCTAATGCATTCGGATTGCCACCAAGTTCTAACTGTACAGAACCGAGAGTGTCTTGTTGAACACCAGCCACTTGGTAATCACCCATCGCAGTATTTTGAATGAAAATTTTTGGTACTAGCGTGGTAAAAACACTCGCCTTTGAATAGGTGTTTCTCAAACAATCGACAGACGCTCACAAAATGGCGACACTGCAGTTCTAAACAACATGTAACTAATGCGACTGTGCCATTTTGGTTGTTTCTGCGTTTGCGCAACGTAAACATTTTTCGCTGTTTTATGTTTTATTTTGTTGAAATGAATATGATAATCGGAAAACAACGTATTTTTGTTTATTATTCATGATGGTTAAAGATTTGTTTCAATTTTTTAGGCATTTTGATAAAAGACCGTTTGTCACTAAAACGAATAGTAATTTGTACAGGGTCGCACTTATGTTTCACTCAATTCGAAATTCAAAAATACATACTTGTATGTAAGATATAAAATGTCGGTAATATTAGTTTTAATGACTGCATTTTAGGATGCTATAATATAACATTATTTTAATCTAATAGAGACTGTTAAAAATACTGAAAAGTATTATCAACGTAATTTTAATCTTGTGCCAACCCTGAATTTAAATTTTCCACAGCGTTGCGACTTGTTGTCAGATTTTTGAATAAACTTAATGAATTTTATTTTTTTGCTAACTTCAAAGTCTTATCTTTTGTTAAAGTAAATCACATATTCATCAATTTCAATAAATTCACAAAAAAGGCATAATAATTTAAGTCTAATTTAGTAGGCAGTTTGGCAACGTTTGTATATTTGTCCGGTGTCGGCCATTTTCAAACTTATCTCAAATTTGTTAAATTTAAACAATATAATTGTGTGTTAAAACTTGGTGAAACTTGTATTTTAAACAATCTAAAAACTTACAAGTTATCATCCCAAAAATGAATGAATATTAATTCATTTTTTTTCTAAACAGTGTCAACCCTAACCTCACTTTCATAATGTCTGAAGAAATAAATGATACTATTATAAAAATGGTAAAAACTCTGAAACCATCCTCAAATACATTTGAATTTAGTACCCCTATACTAAAACGCCCTTTGAGTTCGCATTCGACATCTGAAAACAGCAGCTTCGACGAACCAAGTGCGAAAAAAACAAAGTTGTCTTCAGCGCGTTCCCAAGTCGATACTTTATACATTGGATCACCTCGTGAAGTGCGTAGAATACGTGCTGATTTAGTGGAGGCCCGTAACACGATCCTAAACTTAGAGAACCGTATAAGCCACATGCACAATGTGCGTAAACAAATGCAAATTATGTTCGATAATGAGACAACATCATTAAAAAAACAACAAGAATATGACCGGAAGACTATCGAGGAATTGGAGACTCAATTACAAACAATCCGCAAACGGGAAGCAGATTTAAAACACGATTTAGTGGCACTTAAAAATAAGTACGATTTATTAAAGCTTGAAAATGATTCGAGAACCGAAGACTTGGAGAGGAGTTTAACAGAAATCAAAGAAGAGACTCGGTATATTAAAGGGCAAGAGGGTATTGAGGTGTCCAAGTTGAATAGACGAATTGCAGAATTGGAATCCGTTCTCCAAGCAGCTGAGGAGGACGGTGAAGCGCATAAAAAACTCGCTATAGAACTAGGTAAATGTTTTAAACAAAAAAAATCAACGCTAATTAGATTTTGTAGAGAAACAACTGGCCGAGAAAAACAACGTTGAAAGAAATTTAGAATTAAAAGAACAAGCATTACAAAAAGCGAAAATGCATATCAAAGAACTGGAATACGCGAAAGAAAATTTTCTAGAATTTCAGGAGCAAGCAAAGACCCAAGCGCATAAATTAAACAACTACATGGACATGGAAAAAGAAAACGAACTTTTAAAAGAGGAAAACGTTCGATTGAAGGAAGAAATTCGGAATAAATTGCTATTAGAAGAGGAAGTGTACGATTTGAAATGCCGAATACAAAAGTACAAAGAACGTGATGAAAAATACGCCGAATTACAGGCAAGTTAATTAACATTCATTTCACTCTCGGTACTGATGATTTAATTTTAGGTCCAACAAGCCCAGAACGAAATGAATTTAAGTGAATGGCGAGCCGTGGCCCGCGGCATCTGCGAAACAACCGAATCCGACTCGGCACTTCCCCATTTACTGCGTGGCGTTGTTGAACACTTACAGCACCAAGAAATCGCTTTAACAGCCGAGAAAGTCGATTTAGAAACGAAATTAAAGTCAACTCTTCATGTGAGTTTGTCAATGAAATTTTCAACTCATAAATAATTTGTTTTCCTTTTAATTCAGGATTACAAAGTGTCCAAAGCAGAATTAGAAAAATGCAACAAACTTCTGAATGAACTAAAAACAACAAATGACCAAAAACAGAATTTAATTCATCGAATCCAGAAAAAATTGTTACTAATCACCAGAGAGAGGGACAGTTACAGATTGCAGTTGGATTCCTATGAAAAAGATTTGACTATTTGCCTAAATCCGTCATCCAGCTCTTCTGGTTCAGGTCCAATGCAAAGTCAAAAGGAGCGTATTGAAAATTTGGAACGGATTATTGATGGATACAGGGACATGGTGTCGAAATTGGAGGCTGATTTGCAGACTGCACAGCCCGGAATCAATTTAGGTATATAGAAAGTTTTTTTGTAAAGAACGTAGTTAATGTTTTGTTTTTTTTTAGATGTTGTTTCGGTGAAAGCGGACCAAGTAAAACGGCTACAAGACGATTTGGACAAATTGAGAATGGAAAACGAACGACTACGTGAAAGAAACGATCATTTAGAAGTGCAATTAGAAACGTATTTGGTTGGGAATGACACACTCAAAGGGGGACAAGTCTACCATTTAGCATCGAATCCATTATCGGAATTTTTATCGCAACGCGAAAGTTTAATTGAGAAAATGGAACAAGAAATAGAGAAACTGAAAAGAAAAGTGAAAAATTACGAGGAGGGTATAGAGACGAGTAAACTTGGTGAAATATCCATGTGTACGCAAGAAGTGAATGCATTGAAAGAACAACTGAAATCGCAAGAATCACAAGCGCAACGTATGAAAGAGATCTTTAAATCGTCAATGCAAGAGTTCCGCAATGTGATTTATATGTTGTTTGGTTATAAAATTGATCGTACATCGAACACTTTGTATAAATTGCGAAGTATTTATGCGGAAAGAGAAGAGGATCAGATTGTGTTTCAAGTGAATCAATTAGGCGAACTGAGTATGTGTCACAGTGATTTTACAGAAGCGTTAACAGAACTGATTGAGATGCATTTAAATCAACAGAAATCCATTCCTGTTTTTTTAAGTTCATTGACAATTGAATTGTTTAATAATCGGACAAGTACGTTTCAAATTGATTAAAATTTATGTTCTTTTGATGAAAAACTGCACAATTTCGTTTTAAATTATATTCATAGAATATTTTCATGGATGGTAGAAGTAATTAATAATAAACAGTGATTTGTTCTATACGTTTTTTATGATTATTTTTTATGTATAAATGTGGAAATTTTCCTTTGAAATATTCTAGAGAAATTTGTTATTTTTTGTTGAATGAAAGAAAAATCAACTGTAAAAAATATATTCAAAATTCTATAAAACAAAAAAAAAATCAAACATTAAATTCAGAAATCAAATTGTACCTTTTGAGAATTACAAAACGTGGAATATGACCATTTCCTATCAGGATTAATAAACGGTGCATTATGAACAAAATGAACCCTGGTCTTCTCGGAATACTGTAATTTCGGTAACAATTTCGGCGTAATCAAAAAATACTGCGACGTGTTCGGTTTACTGGTAACATCAAATAGAAATTCGAAAATCCGTCGTTCATTGTTGGCGTCCATACCTTGATTGATTTCATCCACACACCGAAATGGCACCGGTGTTAATTCTTGCAATGATAAAACATACGCCGCTGTTGCAACTGCCCGTTCACCGCCACTTTGTACAACACGATTCAATTCTTGTAACGGTTCACCAGCTCTGAACATCACCTTAATCGAAATCCCATACTGGGCGTAATCTTCCTCTTTGTCACCGGTAAATAAACTCACTTCACCAGCACAATTCATCACTTTAAATGACTGACCAAATTTCTCGTTAATTTTTCCAATCAATTCGTGTAACGGCTCCAACCACTCTTTCTCCAATTGCTTTATATCCATATTTGCATTTGTTATTGTACTATTCGCATTTTGGATTATCGATTCTAATTCTTCGATACGTCTTGCTCGTTCTTCGTACATTTCCAACTCCTTTCCATCCGCTGTTCGCATACAATTCATTTTCATTTTTATCTCCTCTTCTTCGTTGTGCAGAACGTTGAGATCATCCGATAAACTTGCAAACACTTTCACATACGGCTCAAAACCGCTTTCCCTTGGTGTGAATCCGTTACTCAATTCTCTCGCTTTATCTAATAGGGTTTTCGCTTTACTTTTAACATTCATATAAGCTCTTTTCACATTTTTCATTGTCTCTTCTGCCTCCTGAAAAGCGTCACGAATTTTATACAATTCCACCTCCTTTTCCCGCATTTCTTCCCGAACTCCATCCAACTTGAATGTAAACAAATTCGTCGATTCCAAAGTTTTTGTTATACTTTCAACATTCTTTAAATTCTTTACAAATGATTCAATTAATGGTTTCAATTTAATTTTTGTCTGACTACGAATATTTTCTTCATTAAACGTATTTGAACTCATTTCTCTTAACTTTGACTCCGTCATTTTGATCTTACTGTCCAAATATTGCACTTGACGATGCACATTTTCAATCTCATTCAAATCTTTTAAATACGTTTGCTTAGCTTCTACCAATTTCTCCAAGTTCCTGTTAATCTCCTGCATTTGAGTGTCACTTAAAGTTATGTAACTCTTTAAACTGTTTTGTTGCTCTTTGATTTGCTCCAATCGTGCGGTATTTAGTGTTATTGAGAAGCTGCCATTTGATTCAATCTGATCTTGACCTATTATCTTCTCCCCCGAGTATCTCGACACGTTCACCCGATAACGAGTATTACCTACAACGAAAAACACAATTTCATATTTGGTTGATTTCTCGTCCTTAGATTGATATTGTTTATTGGTGTTTGGATTAAAAATTTTGGATTTTTAATTACAACACAGTGTCCTAAAAAACCCTGAGAAAACACCAATAAACAATTTCATATACCCCAAGTGCTTGCCAAAACTCTCAATATTACTTACTGCTGAAAAACATTTGCAATTGCTGCGGTATTTGATCATAACAATCATTTGTCTTCTCATTTCCTATTGGAATGTTGTGAATTCTGTAAGTTTTGCACAAATAATTCATGATCGGCTTTGGAGCACTAATCAACGTATCCGTATACGTATAAAACCCAAATCGCTTTAAATTCTCAATAGAAATCACCGGTTGATAATCCTTAGTCTCATTCGGATCCACATAAATCACATTGACCGAAAGATTTTGTTGCTGCCTTAAATACTGAATTAATTTTGCCATGTCGTTTTTGTTGGTACAGAAGAATGCGACTCTGTCTCCGTGTGGAATGATGTTTTCGATGTACTTTGCTTTTGTGTTATCATGAATATTCAATTCCAGCATCATTGGTTCGAAGATTTCACTTTCGAATTTATGCCGATTGTCTCGCAACCATAAGACTCCTTTGTATGCTGACGAATCGAATTGATTCAAACGATTTAAACGCATATCATGCACATTTTCCATGCGGCAAATTTCATTTTGTAGGATTTTACTTTCCGCTACGAAATTTTGCCTTGATTCATGAATATTATCTTTTTTAGCTTCTAAATTGTGGATTTGTTCCGTCAATTTTTGTATATTGGAGGTTAATGTTTCTTGTTGGGTGCTTTTATCTTCAGATCTTTGAATCAAACTCTGCTTTTTGGCTTTCATTTCATCCAATTGTTCGTTTAGTTTGGCAAATTCTGTTTTATGAAATTGGATTCGATCTAAATGTGTTTGGAAGTCACTGTGTGCTTGTTGAATTTTCGTTTTAATTTGACCCATTGCTTTGGTTTTCGTCGCAATTTCCGCCAGTTTGTTGTTGTTTCTCGTCTTTATTTCATTGATTTGATATGTTATTTTACTGATTGCAGTTTTATGTTTGTCAATCTCTGTTTGAATCGCTTTAGAAGCCTTTGATTGCTTCTCAAAATTATCTTCCGCCAATTGTAAATCATTTTTTACATCCTTTAGTTCGGTTTGTGCCGATTCGAACATTACCCAAGATATTTTTCGCTGTAAACTTTCAATACGGTCGCAATATTCTTGCTTTTTCTGTAGATTTGCTATTTTACTTTCCATGTGGAGATTGGCTTCTTTTGCATCCTGCAACTCCTTCACGTATGCGTCGATGTTTTTTGCAATTTCGTTCTGCTGGCATCGTAAGTCAATCAGTTGTTTCTGTTTTGAAATTAAATCGTCGCGACACAAAGAAATTTGAGTGTGTCTTAGCAGATCTTGTTTGTTTAGTTTGGCAAAGTCCTGTACACGATCCTGTGGCAAAAACTGACACAAATTGTCTACTTGTATATTGAATTCTTCGATTGTTTGGATCGCTTGGTTTGACGAAACACTTTCGTTGTTGACTAGCCATTTAGTCACATTTTGAATGTTAAATTTGCGGGTTATTTTTACAAACTCGTCTTCTTGCTTCCCTTGCAGGTATATGTGAATAGTAGCGTCAGTTTCATCGTGTTTAACATACTCTGAAATCTAATTATAACAATTTAGACAATTTTTCAATTTTCCTAGTTGGTTTTTTTACTTTTGTTCCTCGTCCGACAGTCTTTGGGCTCCCTCCAAGACCCAAAATAATAGCGGCAACTATAGTTGACTTTCCTGATCCATTAGGACCAATTACCATATTCAAATTTGGACCAGGCACAAATTCAACTGCAGAGTACGTTCTAAAAATGAATCAAACTTTTTATGAGGAAAAATGTTGGTGATTCGATTTTGTTTACACAAAATTTTTCATTTGAATTTTCCTTATTGTTCCTGGACCAAACATTATGGATTACTTTTTCGAAAACACTGTATTAAATTAAAATTATTTGTAGCAGAAAATTTTTGCTTTGGACACCGAGGACAGTTTATTAAATTTAACCTCACACAATACAAAAGAAGGCGGTTTGCTGTTTTTAAAAAGCGACACCTATTGGATTTCATTTGAACATTTAGCAATGGCGCCATCTCTTGTGCATTTACATGATTTCAAATAAATTTCGCTTTTGACATTTTCCATTTTCTGTTATGGTTTGTTGACGTTGAAAACAGTTAATTGTTTTTACGTGATAGTGAATCAAAAACAGTTAAATTTTATGATTTTTTAAAAAATCCACCGGTTCATAATCGTTAGGTAAATAAAAGATGATTCCAATATCCAATTAAGTGGAATATGTCACTAATTAAGGTGATTAATCATACACAGTTTTGTTTTCATTTCTAGGTAGTTGGTGAGTCGTTTTGAAGCACGAAGCACCTGTTGTGTGTGCCTGAATTTTGGAAGAATGGCCTCTAAAGGCAAATTAAATGACGAGGTAAAAACATCCATATTATATTTTATCGTTAAGAATTCAAAGACTGTAAACATTTTTTTAAATCTCATTTAAAACCCGGTTGATTTGATAAAGTTTTGATTACAATCAAATGGCCACGCCTATTTAAAGAATTTTAAACACATGCCAAACTATTGAAACAGACCAATTTTTGATTATAACAAAAACAAGTGTTATTTCAGACAATTTTAATCATTTACCAGTGCACTATCTATATCGAATTCGTAATATAAACAAAAAATTATATACAAAAACAAGATAATTTTTAAAAAGTATTTGTATAGTTGGTTGTCTACAACCAAAATGATTCTTTTTTCATATCAAATAAATAAATGCCGGTATAAATAATAAAGATATATTGATAACAAACTTAATTCTAGAACGAGAAGTATTATTAAATCACTACAAAGCACCTTATATAACTGATATGAAATAAATTCATTGAAAATCTCCATTAGACAATTGATAATTATGTAATAAATTAGCAATGTTACGTTTTTTTTTTGAATACAGCATTGAATTGGTCGTGCAATGGCCAATTATTCGAGCCTAAGTAGGTGACGTTATTTGCAAAAAGGGCACTTCCGGTCGCCCCCTTACATTACGTCACAAGGCTATACACCATTCAACAATAATAATGCTATCATGTACTTAATTCATTGAGGCCTAATGTGATTCATTTAGTTTGATAGAATTGTGTTAGTAGCACACAAACCATTAGCTAAACACTATTTTACGTCCTACAATTTGATTTTTTTGGCCATTTTTATAGCAGAACGTTGTCCTTCGTTCAATGTTCATTGATTCGATGAGTTTAATGAAAAAAAAATACTCTAAAAAAATATTGCGATTGAATTTGTTTTCAAAGGAAATTTTATAGATGGGTTTGGTGAAATGTTTTCCATGTTTCTCAAATTATCCAACAGGTTTATATTTAGAAGTAGGTTAATATTCTGAACTACAATTAGAGTAATGGATAAAGTGGAAGGTGCTATAGGGGATTTGACGACGCCCCTAAAGCGACACTTGTATCGATTATCATTTTGCATTTTTCCTCAAGAACGTCCTTGGCGAAAGGGGCACACTGTGTCTGGACGACTACATTCCCAGCAATTTCATTTCAATGTGACATTTCTGATATGTGGTGGTTTTTTCAATTTGTATGCGACTTGCAAATTTGTTTCTTATGCGAATAGAAATGCTGAAATGCATGTGGATTTTATTATTTTGCATTTAAAATTTTGAAAATGTTACATTGGACAAAATCAGTGGCGTATCAATTATTTAGAGTAGTTTGGAGAAAATGGTTGAAAATATGCCACTGAAATGTATAATTTTCAAAAAACCAACAGTATAAAATAATTGATGAAAAAAAAGCCATGATTTTTGCCCGTCTTTGTACCGATTAATTCAATTACATTTTAATGATGTAATTGAATGAAACAAGTTCCATCCAGATTCGAATTAAACCAAAAAAATTCTCAAGACCTATCTCAATTCATTATTAAACATGTAGATAAATATTTAAATGTTAACATCCAACACACATATATTCACACTCATGTACATTGTGTGGATTAAAAACGTTTTATATACTATATTGTATTACGGATGTTTGTCATTTAAAAAAATGTACGACCGGAAAGTTTTTGATAGGTCTGGTGTGTTTTCTCATTAGACGAAATTGTACCCACGCAAATTTTCTTTAACTGTTGCCAATTTTGTGGTTTTAGTCATGATTCGTGTGGAAGAGTGTGCTTTGTAATTGACATTTATGTTAGTCTTTTTTTTGAGACATCTTTTTGGATAATTAATCGAGAAGGCTATACAGTTGTCATTCATAAAAGACGGACGATAAAATATAATTATCCAGATGTTTCAAGGTAGCCATTGCTAATATGTATGCATAAATAACTAGATAAATAATAAATATAGGTACGACGTACATTTGCCAAACGATCAATAAAACACTCTATGATTTAGTGGGAAAATAAAATATGTTATTCATTTCCCAAGTGTTTTTTTGTTGCACATTTTATACAGGGTGTTTCAAAAATTTTTAATTATTTTTTTAATTTACATATTTTAAAATCTTAAAAAATCGAAATTTAACATTTTGTAGATTATATTCTTCTCTATATAGATAGAATGTTTTTCTAATTTTTGGTCCACAATTAGGAAGGTGCATGATATGGAAAAATTCAAAACTTTTATTATAAATCGATAAAGTATGTATAATAAATTATTAGGTTTGCGTCAAAAAACATTCAATTTGAACGGCTATTTTATGAAAAGAATGGAAATGACGCTATCCCCACTCTTCTCAAAAAATTTGAATTCACAAAATGTAGATTCCAAAAAAAATCACGCATTAAGAAAAATAGTAAGGGTACCCTGAAATGCTACCCAAATAGTCCAAAATTAATGATAAATTAAATAAAGAAAACATCAATTTATGAACTGAATTTCGAATTCTAAAAACTAGTTTCGTTTTTTATTATATCATCATCAGGCATAAATCACATTGATTTCTACTTCGCTCCATAGGTGGGATTTGATTCTTGAATATTGGCAGTCAAAAATGATTTTGATTATTACGTAACCGACAAGATTCATGAATCGGACCCATAATTTGTTTGAAACAAACACAGATTGAATTTGTCGATGTATAATAGAAATGTGGGTACACTGTACATTTCTAAATATTTTATCAATATATTGGTTGTGGTGGTTGAAAATTTCTATAAAGAAATCGCACACAGGAAATGCGATAACATTGAATTTGTATGGCACATAAAACAATTTAAAAAAATATTTCTTCTTGTCGTCATCATCTAGTAAGAACATAGTTTAAACTAGAACCATTTACGGTTGATATTATAATAACAGATAATGTACTTGGGATAATAATTGAGGTAATTACATGCTATTTGGTGTGCAAGCAAAGCGCAAATGTGTGCTAGTGTATCAGTTGTGGAGAAGCTTTGACCATCAAACACCAATTTTTCGTTTTGGTTATTCCATAATTTTGTTGCCCGTTTTTTTAAACAAAGTGGTGCATGTGGATTTTTGGGTGAAATTGTGTATTAAACTCTTTGTCAGTCGATAATGGCCAATAACGAGAACGATGTAAGTTTTCAGTTTTTCACACAGAAATGTTTAAGCTTTTACCCCTTAATTAATTTATGCATTTAAATAGTGGCTGTAAATTCTGAATTGAATTGTTTCGTGAATTTCCGTGTGCGTGTGGATAAAAGGGCGGTGAATGTGGGGATTATTTGCTATATGTATTTTATATGTTGACCTTCACCTTTTTCCCTTCAATATAAAATGTTTCGATCTAATTTTGTACAGGATTCGTGCAATTGTGCCTGTTGCCCACAACAGTTTTACAATAAACGATTGAACCGTTGCTCCTCTCTTATTCTGTTATACCTTATTTATGTTTGTTGCATAATATAAGAACTTTGCGAAATGAGAGCTTTTTGCTTAATTACTTCTCTTGTCTTTTATGTTATTTACTCTTATATAAACCATGTTGATCCTAAAACATTTTCATGTTTTCGTTTTAATTGAATTTTGGATTTTAATTAGGTCGGTATCAAAGTTTGATTTATGATTGGCAATTTATAGATTGATAGACGTCTCATTAAGAATGTGTTGAAGGATCGTTTTTTCCTGAATATGAGATGAAGTTGATTTTTTTTCTTCTTTTTGAATAATAGATGATGTTTGTTAGTTTGTCTAGATGGTATTTTCGTCACATGTAAGGGACGTTGTTAGTTTTAGGTGCACGTTGAAATAAATTATTTAAGGGTTAGTGTCAATTTGGTGTTTATTCAATGTGAAATAAGTATTATTAGATTCAATTCTGGTCATTTGAGAGGATTAGAAGTGGAATTTGAATGTGGATCTCTTGCTATGTATATTCGATGGGGGGCGGTTGAATATGTGATCCAGCAGTCGTTTTAAGGGTGATTGCCGAAAATCGTGGACGAGTCTACATTTTACGAGGGGGTTAGGTCGGGTTGTATTGATCGAGTTTTCATGTCTATTCTCTCTCTGGCACGCACAAAGTGTTGGAAACGAGGTCACCGGAATTTTGTTGCTGCCTCCCTATATGTGTTGCCGACGTCGTCGTCGGGGCCGCCGCCTTCTTTGCAACAACATTGTTGAATAAAATAAGGACGGAATGGGGTTTTATTGACGGTTCGTCATATACAAAAAAAGCAATTGGAAAACTTGTTCCTAAACGGATTATCTAATTTCCCTTTTTTTGTTGTACAAGTTGAATATTTACATTTGTTTATTTGTTCTTGTAATTTTCTATAAATGCATGAAGGTGTTATTATGTTATGCAATTTTCTTTATTCCTTTTGTTTTTGGATATTGGTTATAGTTTTCGAGGATTGAACTTACTGACTCACTTTGAAACTCTGCGAAACTTTGACAAACTAAATTATGTGTTAATTCTGACTGAAATTGGAACAGATTTGGTAATTTGTTGTACAGTTTATCAATTACTGTATTCAAATTGAGTTGATTGTGTTTTAATTAGAAAAGTTATTTGTTTTATTTTGTGGGTGTTATCTTTGAAAAAAATCATCTTCTGTATGAGAGAGAGAAAAAAAGGATAATGAGCAAATCAATAAGAAATTACTTGTCGACAACACGGAAAGGGCGTTAATAAAATACATTGTTACATGTTATAAATATAGAATTGTTTATTTTGTCATTTACTTGTTAACGAGTATAATATAGATATAATGGTGTGATAAAAAAACGAATAAACATTTCATACCTACATTGTGAATATATCTGTCTATTTTTTCTTTTAGTTTTTTAGGCCCCCATTAATAAAATGGGATGAGTGAATGATATTTAGTTATGCTCAAAAAAAAATCCACTATAATATGAGTATTATGTATTTATTGTAGCACTTTTTGTTTTTATAGAATAAATCCTTTTGTTAACAATGGCACATGTAGAATTGTGCATATCTAGTCGTATTGTGTTTTGCACTTTTATGTTTTGTTTGTTTTTAGTAGAGATTGATGCATTATCCCAGATTTTAAAAAGAACTCTTGTCTGGGGATGTATGAAAAATGTTAGCATGTGTGCACCGGAGGGGAAACATGTATAAAAGGCGAATGCATTTCCCATCCAGACGCACACGCACATGTAAACTACATAATTTTTTTTGTTTGCCGCCCCCGTTTAAAGATTCCCTTATACCAAAGTTATTATTAGCATAAATGCTAAAAATCAGATGTTTCGGACACGGTAGTACCTACCACGTTATATATATAGAGAGTGAGTGCATAGTAAATGATAAAATCGACGTCAAATATATGACGCGGTCGTTTATAGGGCGCGTATTGAATAAGGGCGTGTTGGTAGTATGACGGGCGCCACAGACGCCATCCTTGTCCCTACCATACACGGCATACGGCCGTAATTCTCATTTCATGGGCATGTTGATGGGTGCGATTGAAGTGGTAGTATAGGCTATGGAAGTAAGGGAAGGACTTTAAATGCATGTAGATGGGAAGCCGGCAGAATCACTCCAGAGTGATCCGAAAAAGAGAGGAGAAGTGTCTTTTTGGAAAAGGCGGTTTCCAGTTTGGCGTCGCGTCGACGTCGTCGTCAGCTTGCTTATGGTCCGCAGTGTGACGTCAGTGCTCAATACGTACCGCGGCAGCGCAACGCCGTTACGATTTTCAGTGGGTCCGCGCCCGTGTTCTTAGTGAGATATAGCTTGTGTCGTGATTGTTGTAAGCGTCTCATGAAGGTGTTCTGTATTTAACACTACTCCCCAGGATTTTATAAAAAAATAATCTTATAGACACTCGTCCATTATGGGGGAGGTATGTAAAAGGAGGAGTGTGTTTTTCTGCCCATTTAGGATTTAGATTTTATATATGCAAAATGTATTTGGCCGCCCGTATATATGCATTACTTATAAGTTATTATTGATTCATGAGTTGGTTTATGTAATAAGTCTGTTAGTTGGAATGAGACTTTAGATATGCTTATTGTATTAAACTTTAATCATTACAAATTGTGGGAAATTTAGAGAAAGAGAAGAATATAGAGAAATGTGTGTGAGGCGGGTTTCTAATGACGGTATTGATTTCTTTAAAAATTGTTATGTCATTTTTGTAATCCAATGGGTTTTATAGGAATATTAAGAATTTAAATCACTTTGCATATAATAGTAGATTTGATTGCTAAAGTTATAGTATTGACAAAGAACTTGAACGAGGAATTGAATATGTGTGCTACTTTTAACATATGTATAGGTATAGATTTTTTAAGTCTTCCAGGTGTCTAGTTACATGAAATGTGGGATTTAAACTCGTTTTTCACATGTGTGAATCATCTGGTTTTCAAATATTCGTTGGGAATGCGATTTTTGCATTTTCATTTAAGTTAAAGATAGTTTGATCTAATTTTTTTCTATCTTAAATGTTAGTAGTTTTGATGATGTATAGGAAACATTTATTCAATTACGAAGGAACAAGTGCACTATCAATTTCATTCATAAAATACGTTAAATTGTGGCCTTGTGTGATATATGAAAAAAGAAAATTGTTTTGTCCCTGTGTACTAAATTGTGAAGGAAACACGTATTAATCGACGCATTTACCATTTCTAAGATTGGTTAAAGTTTAATACTAAAAACATTTTCACCTATTAATAGTTTTGGCATAAATTTTTGACTAAATTTAACCGTCCTGTGCATGAATATACGAATTTTACATGTGAATTCATACGTTCTGGAAAAGATTATTATGTCGATAAAAAAGCGTTCAATGTTGGCATGTTTTTTTTATTATTCAATGTTTCAAGTTTGTTTAAATTATATAAGAGATGATAAAAAAATCAATATCTGGGTTTTTGGGTACGTATTTAGTGGATGAAAGCACTTTGTAGACCGTAGTGGACTTTTTTTTACAGCACGGACGTTCAGATTCATACCGAGTGGCAACTGTGGCATCCAGTTATGATGACAACAAAACGGCTGATGGTAGAGCAAAGGTATCAGAAACAAAAAAATGTATCAATTTCTATTATGTGCACAAATGTAAAAAAAATGTATTCTATACTTCTGTTGGTGTTGGTGCTGGTTGGGGTGTTCACGAGTTATTCCGAGAGTTATTCTTTCTACAAACAGAAAATGAGAATTTTTATTCATTTACACTCGTTTAATTCATACACTTTTTTTCTATGATCATTGGTTTTTTGCATGAATATGTTGCATGTGAGATTTTTCGTTTACCGAGTGAAACGCTTTTTGCTTTTAACTTCTAATGCATAATCTTTCCAAAAATCATTTCTCATTAATCACTTTGTAAGAATTTTTGTTGTGGTGGTTCATATACTTGACACAATATTTTCTTATAGTCTCGAAGGAAAGTGAAGAAACAGAGAAAAGCGGACGATTTGGATGATTTGAAACAGGAATTGGATATCGATTACCATAAGATATCTCCAGAAGAATTATATCAAAGGTTTCAAACACATCCAGAAAATGTATGTACAAGTATTGATTAGAGTTGAAAATGATTGAATTTTTCATGTTTGTTTTTTGTACAGGGCCTTAGTCATGCGAAAGCGAAAGAAAATTTGGATAGGGACGGACCCAATGCTTTAACACCACCAAAAACGACTCCAGAATGGGTGAAATTTTGTAAAAACTTATTTGGTGGTTTCGCCCTGTTATTATGGATCGGTGCAATTCTATGTTTTATTGCATATTCAATTCAGGCATCAACAGTAGAGGAGCCCGCAGATGATAATCTTTATCTTGGCATCGTATTAGCTGCCGTTGTTATCGTTACAGGTTTGTAAAAAAATATTCATAAATGTATTGCAGAAAAATTGGCAAAATGCCATTTCTCCTCTTTTCAGGTATATTTTCTTATTATCAAGAAAGCAAAAGTTCAAAAATTATGGAATCATTCAAAAACATGGTACCACAATTTGCAACAGTATTACGTGAAGGTGAAAAATTGACATTGCGTGCAGAGGATTTGGTATTGGGCGATGTGGTCGAAGTGAAATTTGGCGATCGTATACCAGCCGATATACGTATTATTGAATCGCGCGGCTTCAAAGTGGACAATTCGTCATTGACTGGTGAATCAGAGCCGCAAAGTCGTAGTCCCGAATTCACACACGAGAATCCATTAGAAACGAAAAATCTAGCATTCTTCTCGACGAATGCCGTCGAAGGTACTGCCAAAGGTGTTGTGATCAGTTGTGGTGACAATACAGTTATGGGCCGTATTGCTGGCCTTGCATCCGGCTTGGATACTGGCGAAACGCCCATCGCCAAAGAGATCCATCATTTCATTCAGCTCATTACTGGCGTTGCCGTATTCCTTGGCGTTACATTCTTTGTAATTGCTTTCATCTTAGGCTACCATTGGCTTGATGCTGTCATCTTTTTGATTGGTATTATTGTAGCTAATGTACCAGAAGGTTTACTTGCCACTGTAACTGTCTGTTTAACATTGACCGCAAAACGTATGGCATCAAAGAATTGTTTAGTGAAAAATTTGGAAGCTGTCGAAACATTAGGTTCGACCAGTACCATTTGCTCTGATAAAACTGGCACATTAACCCAGAATCGTATGACAGTCGCTCATATGTGGTTTGATAATCAAATTATTGAAGCCGATACAACAGAGGATCAATCTGGTGTACAATATGATCGTACCAGTCCTGGATTTAAAGCACTTAGTCGCATTGCAACATTGTGCAATCGTGCTGAATTCAAACCTGGTCAAGATAGTGTTTCGATATTGAAGCGTGAAGTGAATGGTGATGCATCAGAAGCGGCTCTATTGAAATGTATGGAATTGGCATTGGGCGATGTGATGTCAATTCGAAAGAAGAACAAGAAAGTTTGTGAGGTGCCATTTAATTCAACGAACAAATATCAGGTGTCTGTACATGAGAATGAAGATGCAAATGATCCACGTCATATATTGGTGATGAAAGGTGCACCAGAACGAATATTGGAACGATGCAGTTCCATTTTCATATGTGGCAAAGAGAAAGTGTTGGATGAGGAGATGAAAGAGGCATTCAATAATGCATATTTGGAATTGGGCGGTCTTGGTGAACGTGTACTTGGTTTCTGTGATTTCATGTTGCCCACAGATAAATATCCAATTGGTTATAAATTTAATAGTGACGATCCAAATTTCCCATTGGATGGTTTACGATTTGTTGGATTAATGTCGATGATCGATCCACCACGAGCTGCTGTACCGGATGCGGTGGCAAAATGTCGTAGTGCTGGTATCAAAGTTATTATGGTCACTGGTGATCATCCAATTACGGCGAAAGCAATTGCAAAATCTGTTGGTATTATCTCAGAGGGTAATGAGACGGTTGAAGATATTGCACAACGTTTGAATATTCCGGTGTCGGAAGTGAATCCACGTGAAGCGAAGGCAGCCGTTGTACATGGTTCTGATTTGCGTGATTTGGCCTCAGACCAACTTGATGAAATCTTGAGATATCATACGGAAATTGTGTTTGCTCGAACGTCACCGCAACAGAAATTAATCATTGTGGAAGGATGTCAAAGGATGGGAGCAATTGTGGCTGTTACAGGTAAATTGTTGTTGTTGTATTGGGAAATTGGAATTGTAATTAAAATGGGGGTTAGGTGATGGTGTGAATGATTCGCCTGCATTGAAGAAGGCCGATATTGGTGTGGCTATGGGCATTGCTGGTTCGGATGTGTCCAAACAAGCGGCCGACATGATTCTGTTGGATGATAACTTCGCATCGATTGTTACTGGTGTGGAGGAGGGTCGTTTGATTTTTGACAATTTGAAAAAATCCATTGCATACACATTAACTTCCAACATTCCTGAAATTTCGCCATTCCTTGCATTTATCCTATGTGACATTCCATTACCACTTGGTACAGTAACAATCTTATGCATCGATCTTGGAACTGATATGGTGAGTAATTTATTTATTTGTAGATTTAAAAACTATGATTGTTTTTTTATAAATCCAATGTATTTTACTTTGGTTTTTTGAGAAAAAAAAATAATTGAAATTGAAATTTAAAAGCGGCACACCCAGAGTAATTTACTTAATAATGCTAAATGTATAGCTTGAATTTTATAATATGAGGCATCAGATTATTTATGAGAAATGTTTATTTATTTGGTTTTAATACTCAAAGGTACCCGCCATATCATTGGCTTATGAAAAAGCCGAGTCCGACATAATGAAACGACGTCCCCGTGATCCGTACAATGATAAATTAGTAAATGAAAGGTACACAAAAGTCAATGAGTCTCCCAAAATGTTTTTATTTTTTATTTTTCAAAAGAAATTATATCGCATGTAGACTTATGGAACAGTTGTTGAGTTTTATAATCTATTTTTCTATATGAATATTTGCACTCTATTTATATTAGGCTCGGTTGTATTATTTATTTTTTTGGACACATTTTTTCATTTGATTTGGAAAAGAATTTTTTTGTTTCCGTATATATATCTATATATACATATATATCTTATGAGTAGCTAGTCAGTAATTTTAGTAGATTTATTATTTTTGGTTTCTTTTATTAAATGAGAAAAATGAGATATATAATATACATTAAGTCGGATACACAATAATTCATCAAGGTACGTTCAAAAAAATTTACTTTCCTGCTGCGATTTTGTTTTTCTTTCTCTCTGGACAGATGTTTCTTTTTGAGTTAAACACTAATATATATAAATATGCTTCATATAACACACCAAACAAGCTTAAAAACTAAAGTGATATAAAATAAAGAAATTAGTATATTAGTTTTGGATTTTTATATCAGTTTGGTTTTTGTTTTTATATTACAAAATACTTTTACCTTTAAGACTTGGACACAAAACGAAATACGTTCCATTTTACACATTTTATATTTTTCTTTTAATTCAATATTTATTTCTTTATAAAATCTAATCAGGTGCCCGCAATTTCATTGGCTTACGAAGAAGCTGAATCTGATATTATGAAGAGGCCACCAAGAGATCCTCAGAATGATAAACTTGTCAATGATAGGTGCAGTTTTTTATTTTATTTTTTCTATTTTTTGGGTTTTTTTATATAATTATGTTTATTTTTTTAACACTTTGTATATAGATTATTTATTGAGTTTGGGTACAAATAACCTTTTGTCTGATGCCTACTAAAAAGTTGCATGATATTTGGGAGTAATTTAATATTAACACAATTAAACAATTAAATATGGTAAATTAGTGAAATTTTTGGTAGAACAACAAGAAAATAATCAGTACAGTAATGGGGTGTATAACAAAACTTTCTTTTTTTTTAACATTTTTCGTCTGTAAATGTAAAATTTGTTTTATGATTTTTGATTTTTCTGTTGTTTCGTTTTATTGAATAGGAAACAAACTGACACACATACACACACACGAACCATTCCCCTTTCTCTATTCATATTTCACGCAATTCGCGTATATGCCTCTCGCTTAGCACTTGTCCTTGCGCTCCCCTAGTGTGGGTTCTTTTATTTTTTGGAAGTTTGATGATTAGAGAAAATATGTGGAAAAAGTAAATATGTATAGTAAATTGGTAAACTCCTAGGTTACAGACAAGGAGGTGCTAGCATGTCAATGTATCCCGTTTCATTTATCTATTTGAAAGTTTTTGTTATGCGTTCTCCCTTGCCGCAAGCCCAGTGCCGTTATAGACAGAAAAACTCCCTAATTTTTGTGTTGTTTTTTTATATGTTGGGTTTTTAATTCATTTCGTTTATATACACGATTTTGGGGGCATTTGCAGGAAATAAGCAAACTGTAAATGTCTGTTGTGTGGTTTGTGGTCACATTTGATTCACGATTGTGGTGAAGGCGCCGTAGCTTATCAAGTGTGACCGGCGAATGCACCAATTTTTTATGTTTCCTTATGTTTTTTTTTGTTATGATGTTCCTGTATTTTCGGTTTTGTACAATTTTTGTTAAATTTGTTTGACGTATGTATTGTTTGTTTGGACCGAGCTCAGGTTCCCGCCATATCGTTGGCCTATGAGCAGGCAGAATCTGATATTATGAAGCGTCGTCCTAGAAATCCTTTCAGTGATAAACTGGTCAATGAGAGGTAAATTTTATACATACCTACAAAATTTGCATAATTTTTTTTCTACCTTTTGTCTACATTTTTTTACTTTATATTATTTCTTATTGGAATATGCTTCAAAAAAATTTTTCTCTTTTTTTTTCTTATTACATTTTTCTTGTTTCGTGGTCGTGTTACTAAATTTTATACATTCATTGCATATACAGGGTGTTTTGCAAATGATTCAAATAGGAAGAAATATTTCGATGGTCGATTGAGTTCGTGATTTTAGGGAAGAAGATTTTTTCTCTTAAATAACGAAGTCTTTTGCCATTTGAACGGTTTGAATTGTTTGCAGGCAGTTTGTACATACGAAAATAAAAAACATTCAGTACGTGGAACTTCTGCTGTGTCCCATAAAATATGTTTGTTCAGTTTGAATGTATGGTGTGTGCTATGATTGCTGCTTTCTGGCTAAATATTTATTTGTATTCCTCATAATTCTAAAAAAAAACTTCTCCAACACATCTTGTCTGAATTTTCAATTCGTCCCCCAATCTCTCTATTTCTGTCTGTCCTAATGAGCCATCATACGAATCTGATTCAATGATTGTTGTTAGTTGAGTGAAAATTGCAGAAAGTGCTTGCAAGTAGAAATTTTTGCAAGTGCTTTCTGAAATCTGGCCGTATTCTCTGTGTATTTCCCTGTTAAATTTTCACAATAATTTATGTTTCGAATGGAATTATTGTGTTTGTTTAACAGTGGATACATTAAGGGTTTGGTAAGTACGTTTATTGGGAACCCATATTCAAGAACATTTGAATTTGTCGTATGTTGTTAAGGAAGAATTTTTTCTTTTGCATTTTGCCTAAATATGTTGCTGTCTCTCTTCTCAAAAAACAAATGTTTATCATCCATTATTGCACCATTCAATTATTTGTTGTAGCATTTCAATAATCACCATTATAAAAACGTGTACATCCTTTTTGTCCCCACTAACATCTTCCTCCTCTACACACTATTATATATATTTTAAACATAACAAAAAGATTTAAATATACATATCAGTTTTTAAGTTTTAATTACAAAATGATACTGGAATAAAAAAAAGTGTTGATTATAATTATAGGAATTTGAATTTTCTATTCTTTTTCATATGAAATATGACTGAAGTTTTATATTAAATAGAAAGAGAATTAAAAAAAATTGCATGTGACCATTTTTCTACTACTAACTATTATTATTGCGCTGCCGCCCTGTTTTGTGCGGCATCACTCCTTCTATAGGTGCCTGCTATTTCTCTGGCTTATGAAGCTCCGGAGTCGGACATAATGAAACGTCAGCCGCGCGACCCGTATAGGGACAACCTGGTTAATCGCAGGTGGGTCACTGGATCGGTGTCGTGCCGGCTTCGCACACCACAACAACTACCTCGGCACAATGTCTTTTTATATATCGATGTCTCGCGTCCAAGTCACCAATGTTTTTACTTATTTTAGTGTTACCATATATGAGACAAGTCGTTTTGGTTCGTGTTTTTCGTTTTCTCAACACACTTTGAATGGACAAGTAAAATTCGGAGATTTTTTTCTATTGTAAAAGACGATTTGATTATATTGTGTATATGTATTACTGTTCAACGAAATTACCGAACTAATTGGCATAAAATAGAAAATCCAGAGACCCGGGGGGTGGATGCGGAATGGGAATGGAGAAAATTGTAAATGTTCTTTTTTTTGATAAACTAAATTGAGTAAATTAGAAGAACAGTTTTATATGATTTTAATATGCAATATATTTGTAAAAAAAATGTAAATTCCAGTATACTTAGATGAAAGAATTTAGTGCTACTTGTCCATTGAAATCTATTTGCAGGCAGACGAAAGTTAAGACCTCGGTTTAAACAGGAAATTCGTTTTTCTACAATAATTTTTTTCTTATTTCTTATTTGTCACGTTCAAATTTTGTATAGGATTTCTTTTTAGTTTTTAGAGTTTTCTTCCAAAATAATTTGTAGTACGTAATGAGAGAACAATTTCTGCCGAGGTATAGTTTGTGAGATGCGTGTAGAGCACTGTAGTGCACACTGCAACTATTAGAAGAGTTTAATATGTATATTTTTTTCAATAGATTATCATTTTATTATTTTGAATATGTCTGCCTTCAACATAGACATTATGTTCTCTAAATCTTCTTGTTTTTGATATGAGATGAATCAGATAATATGAAACAAGAATTTTATAGTTCTATTTATATTTCTATAGTAAATATTGTGTAGAGGTTTTTTTTATGTGCATGTTTCACACTAAAACAATATATTACCCATTATTTATCCCAGTATGCTTCTTTGGAAAAGCTTTAGAGCTAACTTAGTACTTAGAAAATATAGAGAACTAGATAAGCAACTGAATTAGACTAATTTGTTGAATAATTCCACTAGCCGAAGTTTTTAGTTTCGTTCACTAATAAAGTTGAATACTTTGCTTTTGTAGTTGATTAGAGAATTTAGTCTAGCAATTTAGATTTGTTCTTAAATCTTCTATTCTAAACTAAAATCCTTTTGCTCAAAAATTTACCAAAAATAACAAAAAACAAAAAGTAAGTAGAAAATTTTCAAAGAATCATACAAATTGTATCTTTTTCGACCTTTTCTATAATTGGCTCTAAATACAAAAAGCAGAAGTGTTATATGGCACTTGGAAAAGAGTATCGTTAATTTTACTAAAACGCTTTTTGCATAAAAAAATTATACATATTTTTAGTAGCAGTAAACTAACGACACTCTTTCACACTTGTGTAAATCATGGTAATAAACGTAATGTATAAAAATTGCATGCTTTTACGTAAACGTCTTGATAAATAAGCATGTTTGTATATAAAAAAAATTAATGTGGAATGTGGGTGTCGTGTAAGTACATACATACACAAAAAATAATTTACAAGCAAACCAAAAAAGACATTGTTTTGCGCCGAGTTTGCGCATTTTCAAGAATTTGCTTTTAAATTATTTCAACAATCTTTTGTTAATCAAGTTGTATTTAAAGTTCAATTCGATTTTCCATATAGACTTATTTCCATGGCTTATGGTCAAATCGGTATGATCCAAGCGGCTGCTGGATTCTTTGTGTATTTCGTGATTATGGCTGAGAATGGATTTTTACCAACGAAATTGTTCGGCATCCGAAAACAATGGGATTCCAAAGCTATTAACGATTTAACTGATTCATACGGCCAGGAATGGGTACAGCTTTGAATGTGAATTCAATTGGATACATTTTAAAATTCTATTTTGACATTCCAGACGTACCGCGACCGAAAAACTCTTGAATACACTTGCCATACGGCCTTCTTCGTATCAATCGTAGTAGTCCAATGGGCCGATTTGATTATATGTAAAACAAGACGTAATTCAATTTTGCATCAAGGCATGCGAAATTGGGCATTGAACTTTGGTTTATTGTTTGAGACAGCTCTAGCGGCCTTCCTTTCGTACACTCCCGGTATGGACAAAGGTTTACGCATGTTCCCACTCAAGTAAGGCGATTCATTACGTGAAAATCGAGTATGATATGAAAACCGCCAATATTGTTCTTTTTAGATTTGTATGGTGGCTGCCCGCAATTCCATTCATGTTGTCCATTTTCATTTATGATGAAACAAGAAGGTTCTATTTACGACGTAAACCTGGTGGCTGGTTAGAACAAGAAACATACTATTAAGTCTCCAAAATAAACTGCCACTAAGTGGCTGATTGCGAGCCACTAATTATTGGCCGTACAAGTCACATAAAATAGTTACGTTTCGATAGTGGAACGACTTTTTGTATACAATTCATTCTGTTTTATCCAATTTGTGAGTTCAGTTGTATTGTTTTTGGAAATATGCACTAAGATTGTATTTGGGGTTGTGTTTTTGCTTTGAAATTAGACATAAATAGATTGTAATTGAGATTAGTGTCCAACACAAAGTCAGAATACGTTGTCAATCCGCTATCGATTTGTTGTACAAACAAATTTAACAAAAAAAAAATAATAAAAATAAAACCTGTTGCTATTTCTAGTACATTTTGCTGCTTAAGCAGTTTTTAATTGTAAGTAATAAGGGATTTGTGGACGAAATGGACCGATTTATAATATATTAATCTGTCATTGTAAACAGAAAAAGAGATCCGTGTCCATTTCGTCCACAAGTTTAGCTATAAATATTAAAAATATTTTAAAAAGAAAAGAAGAAAATGATTAAAATATACAATTGTGGCAGTCTAGAATCTTTAACGTCTCCCCCAACAGAATGAGATTATTATTATTTTAGATGCAAATTCATATTAAAAAAATATAGTGTGTTTTCATACATTCCAGTCAAAATAAAACTCTTTGCCTTAGTTCTGGGAAACGGAAATCATCTGTGCAAGATACACAAAAAGAAAAAAAGGATATTAGAACAGTTCGGTTCGTAGGGCGTGAATAGATGTTCGGCTGGTTGATTGTTGGCACACAAAGGGACATCTATTCTGTCCCTGATTCCGATTCTACTTACTACTCAAATAGCGCGCGCGCGTCCTCGATGTGAATGAACGGAATATAGTTATATTATTTAGGCTTTCAAGAGAAAAAACATAAAAAACACTTAGGTTTAGATAGATTGTAACTGTGTTGTTATATATCGTGTTATGTGTCATCATACCAGTCGTGCTCAATACACAACATGACTACAATTCACGATTGTAAACATTTTTCCAAAAAAATAAAAATGAAATTCAATGAAAGCAAAAATGAAACATCATTCGATTTGATTTTTTCGGAGTAACATGTGGTTAGATTTCATAGTAGTCATTAATTAATATTACAATTAAACGTTAGGAATCATTAATTATGTTTTAATATCATTTTTTAACAAAGAGTTCGTTTCCCCTTCACGCTGAAAGTTATACAGTTAAAAAAAAAAGAAAAAAATGCTATAAGACGAATAATTGTCTGTCTCGTTTTTCTCTGTTTGTTTCTTGTAGGGGTTAATTGCTTCGTGTAGAGTTTTATTTTCTTATATTATAAAACTGAATAGCGCGCTGGTCTGAGACCAGCTGACCACACGGTATTGTTATATCTTATTGTAAATATTTTTAAGTGAATCACTTAATATAATTATGTTTTAATATTATTTTGTTTTCGCTTGTATTTTTTTCATTTATATTTTTTATTTCACGTAATCATGTTTTAGTATTGTCTAATGAAGCTGTAAAAATTTGGGTTTTAATAAAACTGGATGATAGTGTCCGTATATTTAAATTCACAACTTTGATTTGGTTTCTCCTGTATAAAAATATAAAAACGTTAAAGTGATAAAAAATCGCTTGTATTTGAACACATTCATTTTTTTACATAAATATTGTTAAAAATATATACAAATTTTATTACTAAATTGCACAAAAAGAACTGTTTAAGAAAATTGCGTGAATTAAGATACATCGATTGAATTTAAAGTTTTGGTATTTTTTAAGTATTTAAAACTACTTATGAAGAAAAAACACTTAGGGAAAATTTCCTATAATAATACACTTAAAATTTAAATAGAGACTAGTAAACAATACAATATTTATTTAGAAAACTCATACTAAATTATTTTGTAGCGCTTCTTGCTTGTTATTTTGTGGCGGTAATAGGCCCGCCTCTGTACACGAACGGCAACAGAATTTCGCATAATATTTATGTGAACAATAGTTCGCCTTTACAATCAAATTGCAATTCGCCAAATGTCTACTGTCCGTACATGATGGATCAATGTATGTACTTTCTACAACGATGCCAACAGCACTTGACGCTCTATGGTAAGCGTTTGCAGCCTCACAGGAATATGTACCAGAGTCGGATTGAGCCGCTTCTTGAATCGTCAGCCGATAGTTTTCTAATCAATAAAAACAAAGATATAACGTTTTTCTAAAAGAAACACGAATTATGTACCTGATATTTGCATTCGTCTAGACGGATATAGAGGCACTCCATCCTTGTACCACTGCACCTGTGGATATGGATAGCCTTGCACTTCGCATGGCAGAGAAATCGTTCCTCCCACTGGGAAATTATTGCTGCTCACACTGATATTCACTTGTACCGGAACTAATTTGAAATAAACTCGATTAGTATACAAAAAATACGAGAGTGTTAAAAGCGGCGAACATAAAAGCATGGCAAGCATCGAAATTAGCGCCAATTACCATTATACTGTCCAGCACCAGGTCTTTGTTCTACCGGCGATTCAGGTACAATCTCATTAGGTTCTTCATTGTTTTGTGGTTGAGGATAATAAGGTGGGACTGTGGTCTGGTATTGTTGTGGTCTATACGGGTATTCAGGACGAACAGGTTCTTCCGGTGGACTGACGATATATTGCATATATTTCTGATCATTGGGATCGTTACTGTAATAAGGCCCTTTCGCTTTTACAGTAACCGACCAACTAGCCGCTTTGCCGACACCGTTATACGCTTGGCACGTGTATATGCCGAGATTGTGCAACTGAACTGAATGAATAACGAGTGAGTAATCTTTAAGCACTTCAAATTCAGCGTTTTTCAATGGGATCAATGTATCGTCTTTCCACCAGGTGACCGCTGGGAACGGATACCCGAGGGCGTAACAATTAATTGCGGTGGGAGCATTTAAGGAGACTATCGATTCCAATTGACTACCATCTGACGGGTCTAATACTGTTGCTGGTCTAGGTTCGGAATCTACATGCAATTAGTTTAGTGGAAAAAGTTAATTACCAACACAATAACAAAATTAGTTTAACAAAACTACATGAGAAGAATTAATTGAATTAATCCGACTTACCCACGACGTCCAACTGTATTTGGTTTGTAATTGGAGGACCGGCTTCGTTACTTGCTGTGCACAAATAAAGTCCGGAATCGGTTTTGTGCAGTGTGAGAATTTGCAGAGTTTGGTCAAGTTTCAAGCGGTATCGAGGCTGGGTTCCGTCAATCTCCAAACCATCCTTACTCCAACTTATTCTCGGATTGGGGTTTCCAGTGATAGCACAATTCAAAATCACATGGTCACCTAAAAGACCCTTGATTTCCGGTTCGTAAGTCTTAGCATCCACTGTAGGTGGTTGATCTAAAATCAATTTAAACTTGAATAAGAAAAACGTTAATTCAGTTGAAATAATTACATCCAGCTTCGATGGGACCAATGGTGTACGCCGGTTGAGAGTAAGATTGGGTAACCAGTTGAGCTGGTGCTATTGGTTGTACGCAAAATTGTCCACAACCGTTTGAACAACATTTATAGTCATACGGACATTCCGCATCAGTTTCACATTGTCTCTCGCAATTGTATTGTGATTGTTCCAAACGTGGACAAGATCCAGATTTCATTTCAGGTCGGCAATTGGTGATAAATGTGGACTCGTTTGAGGTGCTGTTTACATTGAAGTCGACTGCACATCGAGTGCCATCTGGACAACGTACATCTTTGCATGGATCGTGGCACGTACACCGATTGCATTGATTCTCATCAACATACGCGGCAATTCCGTATTCGCAGGACATTTTCGTACATTCATCAAACACTTCTTGACATTCGTGTGGCGGAAGGCCAGCATTTTCCGGTGCTAGAAAAAATTCGTTTAATATCTTTCTTTGGTGATTTGTGGCAATTTGTCATGGTGCATGATTTTAAAGAAATAAAAGGTGTCAAAGCGTGTATTCTGCATAGATGACAGTGTGTGGTTGTTGATTTCAAGCAAAATTTTTGAACTTACGAGCCTGTGAAGGCGATAAATATTGTTTACAGTTGTTAATACACTGCTGGAATGAATTGAAATTGTTGAAATTACCACCACAACCAGAGTACACAAAAGGTACACATTCACCAAGAGAATTATCAAAGTACCACCTCTTGTGGTAACCACCCTCACAAGAGCCCACATCAGCAGGCAATAAACAAATGTCTGCAGTATTGGAACAGAAATTGGGGATGTTTAAATATTGAACAAATTCAACCGCAAGGGACACTCAACTATTGTTAACCCAACAATCGAATGCTCCTTCCAGTTACTTATAAAAACTGTTTCACAGTTTCAATAACATTGATTGTAAAGTGATATTACCTGTCGTTGAAACCTTTGGCTTATTCTCCTGTCGAATCAAACACAATGACTGACATTCTTCCTCCGAACTAAATCGATTTCCATTACCACCACAGCCTCCGTACGCGAATTGAGTACAAAATCCTGCTTCTTTGTCATAATAATATTTCGCAATGTATCCTCGACACGGTCCAGTATCGCGTGGTAAATTGCAAATATCTGGAAAATTCATTCATAATACAACTATGTACAATTAAATTTTCTTCATAATGAAACCTTGTCCTCGGAATGAACCGCATTGCCTTTCGCACTGCTCCTCGCTATTGAATCGATTCCCATTGCCTCCACATCCACTGTACGCAAATACACTACAAGTACCCGAACTGGCATTGAAGAAATATGACGCGTAATTTTCAGTACAACTTCCATAGTCGGCGGGCTCATAACAGATTGCAATATCGTTAGAATCGACAACGGGGCGAGTTGCCGGAGTCGTTGGTGACTCTTTAGATTTTCTGCATCTATTTTCACATGACTCTCTATCCTCGAAACGGTTATAGTTGCCTCCACATCCACCATATCGGAATTCTTGACAAGTGTCCGATCTCTGGTCGTAGTAGTAACTAGGATACTCCCCATCGCAGGGGCCGACAACGACAGGCAATACACACACGTCTGGAAATCAAAGTTAGAACAAAAATTGAACTCAAATTTATGATTAGAAACCTTGTGAAGGACCGCATTGTTGCAGACATTCTTCGATAGAGTTGAAGTTGTTGTTGTTACCGCCGCAGCCGCCGTAAGTGAAACTCTTGCACACACCATCCGCTCGGTCGTAATAGTATCTAAGTGTGCCGTTTCGGCAAGTTCCAGAATCACTTGGATAGAAACAATGTCCTATTGGGAATTATTAAACAGTGAGAGAATATAATGAGTTTTTTAATTTTAATAGTTTTACCTAAATCGAATGGCTGCGGCCGTTCAGGTTCAGGTGCAGGTTGAGAAGGCTGATCTTTTTGATTGCATCTTTGTTGACATTCTTCTTGTGTATTAAAGTTATTGCCATTCCCTTCACAGCCGCCATAGAAGAATTGCCTGCAATCCTTCTCTTTTGTATCGTAATACCAACGTGCCACATAATTGGCACATGATCCTGTTTCTGCTGGTAGGAAGCAAGTGTCCTTAACTAAAGAGAAATCGATTAAAACGCGGTTCATAAGACTTTTGATTTAATGAATGTGTTAATAACAAATGATTCAGGAATAATATTAAATGCAAATCTACTTAATAACAAAAAAGAAGCCAAGTAATTACATATTTTCTACAATTCTACACTCACCAATATCTGGAGGACAATCAGCTTCACACGCTTCTTTACTAACGAAATTGTTGTTGTTACCATTACAACCAGAATAGTAAAATGGTACACAACGTTTTTCTGGTGTATCATAATACCATTTAGGTTCTCGTGCAGTACAATTACCCTGAGCCCTTGGTAAAGAACAATAATCTAATGCATAACAATAAGAAAATCATGTACCCGTAACCATTTACAAAAAAGATATGATTTATATGATAGAATCATGCATATTTACATGCACAATGTTACTAATGATCGCTTACCTTTCTTGTGACCTGGTGCGGAGCATTGCTGCTTACACGCTTCCAATGTGGGGAAATTGTTGTTATTTCCTTTACAACCTCCGTAATTGAATTCTCTACATTGGCCACTAGCCTTGTCATAGAAGTACCTTCTGTACTGTCCACTGCATGGGCCCGGCTCTTCTTTCTGTTCGCACGCGTCTATAACAATATTTCATATTCTCGGTTCTAAATAAATTTTGTGATTTCTTACCAATACTGTTGTCTTTTACGCATAATTGGGCACATTCTTCAAGTGTTTCGAAACGATTATTATTCCCCAAACAGCCGCCGTAGATAAATTGTGAGCAACGTTGCGACTCTCTGTCATAATACCATTGTGGGTAGTAACCCTTGCAAGGACCAGGCACTTTCGGCAAGTTGCACTTTTCTAAAAGTTTAAAACCATGTCAATTTTCTTCGATAAATTTTGTTTTTATTTTTTTTTACCGTAGCCTTGTGGGCTAACACAGATGGAATCACATTCCTCTTTCGTTTTAAAACGATTGTCATTACCATCGCAGCCGCCATACCAAAATCGTGAACAGCCACCATAGTCCATGTCAAAGAACCATTTAACAGTGTAATTCCTGCATGAACCTCGCTCCTTTTGCAGAGAACAACTGGCTAAACATTAAAGTTTAACAGTAGTTCCAGGCTATCTAGTTAATTTAAATGTATACCTTGATAATTTGGTGGAATAAGATCACATCCTTCAAAGTTCTCTCCTTTAGCTTCAGTCCGTCCATCCAGACAACAACCATATTTAGACGCGTCACAGCCACAACCGGCCATCTCGGGTCCAGATGCCGGAGTTTGTTCATCAGAGCAGCAACCAAATTCACTATTCCTACATCCACAACCTATGCACGAAAAGATACTTTTAGATCCATTCAACAAATCAATCACTTTATACTTATATAAATCCTTATGCAGCAATGAAAGATTTACGAAAAAAATTAGGGTTTCAAAAATATTAATTATTTAACAGTTTTTTTACCTTGTTGATGAGGTCCCTGTGCAATAGTCACACCATCCGGACAACATCCAAATTGGTACGTATGACACAAGCATCCTTGATATTCAGGTCCATGAGCAGGAGTGAAATTATCAGGACAGCAACCATGTTGGGTGTACTGGCAACCACATCCTTCATTATTATAGTACCGGGCTGCTGTTTTATTATCTGGACAACACCCGAACGGAGAATACTGGCATCCACAGCCGTAGAGTTGAGGACCCTTTGCAGGCGTGATATTGTCTGGACAACAACCGTAGGTGTCGTTAAGGCAACAACCTTCTCTCTGATAACCATGGGCAGGCGTGAGACCGTCCGGACAACATCCATAAGTGCTATTCGAACACGGAGTTTCACATCCCTGGTAGGCTGGACCAGTGGCAGATGCTTTACCATCTGGACAACATCCAAAGTACGATTCCGTGCATTTGTCTTTAATAATGTCGCATCCTTTAAAGTTCTCCCCTTTGGCCACTTTAACGCCATCTGGACAACAACCGTACGTGGAATTCGAACATCCGCCTGGAATTGGTTTCTCAGTAGTTGTAGTGATTTTCTTTTCACAACCTTTCTGCTTTGGTCCCTTTGCAGCTGTGACATTGTCCTTACAACATCCGTATTTGGATTTAAGACATTTCGGTGGTGGAGGCGGACATCCTTCATTATTCTGTCCTTCTGCTGGCGTTTTCTTATCGGGACAACATCCAAAGAGGGTTTCATTGCAATGTGTTGATGGACAACCTTTGAATTTCGGACCCAATGCTGGCGATACGCCATCCTCACAACAACCAAAGACGGCCTCTTTACAAGTTGCCGGTGTTGGGCAACCTTTATCGAACGGTCCTTTGGCAATCGTGATTTGATCCCAACAACAACCCCATTTGGTTTTCTTGCAAGCTTTTATCTTACGTCGTTTGCACATTCGCGGTTTCATTGTTTCAAATATATCCGTTATGGACGTGGTTTCCCATAAATCTGTTAGTGTTGTTTGGTCAGTTGGTCCACTTTCGGTAGTGGATGACCAAATGTCGTATTCTGTCGTTGGACCACTCATCTCCATATCTGTACTACCTGAAGACAATGATTCCGTAGTACTGCCCATTTCAATTGTACTTTCACTACTCTCCGTTATGTCAGTAGACTTTTTAGTGGCCTCAGATTCTTCTGTGCTACCGGTAAACGCAACTGTGGACTCTGTAATCGATGTTTCTGTTGTTCCAGTAAACTGTACAGTGGTTTCATCAGTACCGTCCGATTCTTTCATTTCCGTACTGCCTGTAAATGCAACTGTAGACTCTGAAATTGAGATTTCTGTAGTACCAGTAAATGGCACAGTTGTTTCATCCGTGTCTGAGAGATCTGAGGATTCCTTAGTTGTACCATCGGTAGATTCCAATGTAGTTTCGTCTTTTCCGGACGTGTCTGTAGTCATCTCACTACTTCCACCCTCCGTACTACTGAAAGTGTCTAAAGTTGTGCTAAATTCGGACGTTGCTTCAGATGTCGGAGTTTCTGTCGGACTGGAAAGATCTGAACTCGTGGTAAGATCGCTAGAAGCGTCTGTTGTCGTATCAGATGCTCCCGTCTCTGATTCTGTACTTGACATGGAACTGGCTGTAGTACTTATGTCATCAGTTTCAGCAACTGATGATCCTGCTTCGGTTACGGCGTTGGTACTTCCACTTTGAGCGCCTTCCGACGAGCCTGTTTGCTGAGAAGCAGCAATCGTTGTAGCATCGCTACCGGTAGCTGATTCGGTTGTAGTTTCTGCCGGAACAATTGGAACATCGAATATTTTAGATAAGTCTTGTGTTACAGTACTCTCTGTTGCTCCAGTATCGCCTGAACCTTCGACTTCGGTAACATCTGATGACGGTGACGTGATTCCAGAGACAGGTGACGTTTCACTATCACCAGAGCCAGAAGGTAATGTTTCTTCATCTGCAGGTGAAGTGGCATCGCTCAGCATTAAATCGTCCATTGTTAAATCACTGGATGAATCCATTAAGGTGGAGATAGTTGAACCCAGTAAATTGTCGTCTCCCTAAATTTATGAAATTATTAAAAAAAGAAAGATAATTTATGGTAGTTTATTACTTGTGGCTTTGTAACATCAACAGGTTCCTCCTCCTCGTCTACCCATTCACCGTCTTCGCATTCATCGTCTGGTACAATTTCATATTCTACATCCTCTTCGGGTTCTTTTTTGTCTGATTTTTCTGGAGTCTCTTCTGTTGGAGCCTGTGATTCAGTTACTTCTCCCGTCATTCCAGTTTCTGTCACATCTTCACCTGTCAACGTTGTTAGAATTTCTGTAACACCTAAAGTGCTGCCGGTAGAAGCAATGGTGGTTACTTCAGATTCGTCTACATGGTGTGTAATATCAGTGGGCAAAATTGCATCTGAAATATAGTCAATTAAACATAAGTTGTGCACTAGATTTTTTAAAATTTACCTTCAGAACAAGGTTGAGTATTGCATTCTTCCTGGGAAAAGATGATTTTATCGGCATCACAATTGTTAGGGTCCACCACTTGATTGTTTTGTAGGCAAATAACCTTCCTAGATCGTTCTCCACCTCCACAAGGTTTGGAACACTACATACAAATTAATACACACATTTTGCACATTTACTTTTAACTCATCTTACCTCTGGCCATGGTCCACTGAACCATTCTCCAGCACAGGTCTCTTCTTCCCCTTCACATTCTTTTATCAATTCAAAGTTCTTCGATGGATCGCAATTCTCTTTGTCCACTTCTTGAACACCCGTTTCCGTATTCACACCACAAAAGACCGTCCTGGTCTGAACTCCTTTGCCACACTCCACCGAACATTCACTCCATTGCGACGCGTACCACAAATACTCACAAGACGCATTCGTCGACTCACATGGTCGCACCAATTCCGGTTTCTCATCTTGATCACAAAGCTCATCAGGGAATATTTGTCCACTGAGTGTGGCACAATGCACCTTTCTGGTTTCATTCTTGAGGCCACAAATCCGGTCACAGCTGCTCCATTCCGATGTAACCCAATCGACTCCTTCACAGGGCCTTACATTGCAGGTCTTTTCTGCTTCCGGCTTTGGACCGGCGCCTTCACATTCAGCATCATTCAACACTTGAATCTTATTATTCTCATCCTTAATAAAACATTTCACTTTTCGCACTTGCTTCCCTTCGCCACACAAATGGTCGCATGGCTTCCAAGGGCCAATGTGCCATTTGGCACACACCAGACCCTCATTACAGGACTGCTGTTGAGGTGGTTTTGCTAATCGCGCACATTTCTCTTCCTCAACTAAACTCGGATAGCCATTGGACAGAATTTGTTGACACGAGAGTTCCCTAGTTTGGACGCCGCCTTTCTCACCGCACGGAACGGAACAGTTTCCCCATGGAAGAGGCACCCATTGAGCGTCGCATGGCTGTTCACCACATCTCGACTGAGTTTCAGGCTTTGTATTTGGATCGCATAAACCTGGATCAGCTGGAGCAAGAGTTTTTCTACCCACACAACTCACATTCCTAAACTGGACACCTTACAAAACATTAATGCACTAATGGTAATCTCTGTTTCAACAAACACTTACCACCGCCACATGAAGCTGAGCATTCCGTAAACGGGTCGTATGTCCAAACGTACGTTTCTGTGCCGGAACCTGGCTGAATGTTTGTGGGTACACTGTACTCGTATCTCACACCTGGATTCCCATATTGGTACAGTAAAACAATAAACAGAGGCTCTTCAATAGGACCAGCACATCGGAGTTTATCAATTTTCGATAAACCATCCAAGTCGCGTTCATAGTGGAATCGACATCCGGAAAATTCGAGTGTACGAGGAAAATCAATTCGCCAATTTCCATTCAGGTAATAATGTCCGGTTGTGTTTCTTACAGCTGGACGTAAACATAATGAATTTATTTTTATGAGGCAAGGAAGTTTGAGTTAATTTGACAAGAATGAAAATTACCAAGGTAATTATTCGAAGGCGCCTGTTCATTTACCATAATATTCATCGAACCAGCAGGTATAAGTAAAATATCGTTATATCCCACTGTCAAGTCCTGATTATCGAATACCCCTTCGATCGTGTTGCATGTACTGCCATTGCCGCCACACTGTTGGCACCGATCTTCACGTATCCTCGAACCGAGCATCATATCACATCCAACCGGCTAGTTAAATGAATTGAAGAGAGTCAAAAGCGATTTGCACATGAGAACCGCATACAAACCTGACATTTTCCATTTACACACACATCCAAACTCTCGTCATTACATCGCGTGCCATCAACCACCGCTAATTGGTGCCGTAAGTAGAATCTTTCACCACGTGGTGTGCACTTTAATTCGCATTCATTTTCGCCTTTCGTGTACGGCAACCATCTGCAGAAAGACGCTTGTTTACAGTCCAATAAATAGCGATTTATGTTGTACTTACTGATAATATACATCCTCAAACGGCACTTTGTCATATTCGGAGCATTGTTGGGCTCGAAAGTCGGCCAGGTCGGGACAGTCCTAAAAAAAGATTTCAATAAGCGATTAGGACACGAACGTTCTGGCCAAGTTTAACACTTTCTGTATATGATAGGAACTGAAAAAGGTTGATTGTTAAACTAGTTTTTTGATAGTAAAAGAATTTTTTTCTCCGACTACTGCTGTGCCTTAAAACAATGATTACTTAATGATTTCCCAGCATGAATTTCAAGGAACAACAAAGCCAGTAAATAGGTACACAAGATTAATAAAAATGAATAGTGAATAGTTTGTTTGTAAACATTCCAGTTAGAAGAAAAGGCACATATACCGACCAAAAACTTTATTTCGTAATAGAAAATTTCCCATGGATGTGTATAAAAAGTTCAAGAAAAATAGTTATATGTTATAAAACATTCTGTTCTGTTTGATTAACGTTAATAACACTGCTATACGTTTGGAAATTCAGTAATTGTGATGACGAGATTCATTGATGATAATCATACGGACACACTTGAATGCGTATGTGTCTTTAACAATGTTACTGTCCATAAATTACGGCGATGGAAGTAATAAAAAAATGTACGTGTGAATAAAAAGTACTTTATGATATGCTTTGGACCTTGAACTCGGAGGGCTTTGGTCTAAATTTGTGGTTTTCATGATTTAGGTAATTGTATCGGATGCAGTAATCGGTTTGCCTACAAATTAAACTATTTGTTTTCATAATAAATTATTAACAGAGCGCCAATTGTTATTAAGAAGTACCTAAACGTTAATGGGCGATTTGTGTCTTCTTTTCACAATTTAAGAGCAAACGTTAAAACAAACAAGAATGGATAATAAAATGTGAACAATAGGTTCAATCATAATAACCGGTAGTAATAAAAAGAGGTAATTGGTACGAAAATAAGTTGATTTTAATGGTTTATTAAAATTCGAGGAGTGATCAGAAAATTGGTCATCATATTTAGGTAACAAACTCAAAAATCATTTTGGAATGATTGACTATAAATTTCCTACTTCTAAATTTAAATTATAAAATTACATGAATATAAACTGTTGGTTAATGTTAACATCCGACAGTAATTTGTTTTATATATTTACACCATCATATACTTATATGTTATAAACTGTTTCAAATCGTATAAAGTTCGTTTATTTGGATGCGGTTGTTATTGTTTAAAACCATAACAATTAACATTGTTCGAGTTTTATTCATGTATTCATAAACTCAATTTTTAAATTTTGGCGAATTCGCCAAGTTGAAAAGTTTACCTGAGTATTGCAAGAGAAATGCTTGTTAATCGGCCCTCTGCAACCATTCTCCACCAGACACTGTCTCGTTTGAGTGGAAACTCCACCACCGCAGGTCCTCGAACACGACGAGGGTGCCGACCAGTCGGACCACGGTCCAGCATCCGGACTATCCGGAGAATCACCCCCGTCTGTCACATAATTCTCGGGAAAGTAGAGGTTTTCCCCCTGTTGCCGTTTAAATCGTTCGCGGAAGTGTCGAATTCGCTAAAAAACAATCAAATCCAGTTAAAAGCAATCTTTATTTATTCTACATTTAACAGCAGACGATTGAGAGACAGAGAATAATATCCGTATAGACGTAGCCTAGACACTGCATACTATATAAGGTATCATGACTAGTACAAGATTTAATGAAGATTTAGTTTAATCAGTGCACGGATGATTGGCCCTGCCCTTGAAATGATGAATTAGTTTTCATGCTGTGTCTGCGGACAAGAAAATAGAATTGGCCAAAAACCGGCAATTTACTCGTTTTGTAATAAAAGCACTTTTGTACAGGTAAAATGTAGATTTATTAAAAAGTCTCGGATCAATGGCCTGCCAATTTAAAAATAAAATCGAAAACTATTAAATTCGGCCTTAATGTTCATCGGTAATGTAAGTAAACAATTTTTAAATAAACTCCACTGTTAACGAGTAGTTTATAGATTGTTTAAAAGTGTTGAATTTCATCGATTTCGTGCTAACTAAGCGAAATTCAACATTTACCAATTTTATAGCTTTTACTATTAATAAGCAAAGCGAAAACGTAGATTAGGTACGTGCTTATGTGTTAATAGAGTTGTAGATTATACACTTATGAGATGAATAATCGGAAAGAAGGTCATTAAATCGTATTTGTAAATGTAAACGTTTTGATAGATGACCGGGCATGATTGCTAATGAATTTAAATTGTTATTCTAATGAAGAGAAATTCAAATGGACACTAATAACATTTATGGATAGATAAATTAAAAAAATATACTTACATGCCTACTTAATACACTGTGAAAGAAGGTAATAAATAGAAGGGCTAGTATCAAAGGAGACCTGTAACAATAAATATTTATTATTTAACAAAAAAAAAACATTCATTTTCTTTTTATGGGGCTTTTGGTGCCTTAAAATTTAAATTTAATCCATCTACATGGTATTTTAATGAAAAATCTCATCCCTATGCATGTTTCAGGTCCAACTCTCTAATTAAAATTGTTTAATTATTTAAAAATAAAACACGAAATGCCGTTAACAATTCCCGCAATAAAAAACCAATTCAAATGACAGCCTTTTTCATTTGCTCTTCCCATTAGCAGATGGATGGAAAATGTGTTCGGTATGCGTACACACGACCTGTTGGATCATTTGAGAAGTTAATGACAGTAATTGGTTGTATTGCCGGATATGATTGACCAGAAGACGTTTCGAATCAGTCCACGTTAGAACTGAGATTGTCAAGGGAGCGAACAGGAAAAATCGGAACCGAATTAATTGAGCGTTTACTTGAGACATCTTGCTAGGATTTGAATCGATAAACCGCATAATTAAAAGTCCAAGTTGAGAATTTTCTCTGATTTAATTAAATTATTACCGTTTGTTTTGCAATAAAATTAACGTCGACTATAAGTTATTATTACTTCCTGTGGATCAGGCAAACTGCTCTTCAAAGAGGTGATACCCGGAATCGACAGAATTCAAATGGAATTTATTTGCGCAATTGTCCGTTTTTAGCTAATTTGTAAACACGGGTTAAAAGTGCGAAAAACGCACATTTTCCAAGTGATCAGATGGATAATACACGTAGACTATCAGCAAAATATTGTGGGTTTAACCGATCGAAGGTGGAAAGGAACAGATTGAACCGCGCAAAAATCAATAGTCCTCGCCCTCTCAGTTGTGCATTTTCCGGTGGAAAACTAGTGGGAAATGTCGTACACATCCAATTCACTTCTGGCCGCCTAATATAAAGCGACCGCTGGGTCTTACCTACCCTTAATCAGTAATTAACTTGGGTCACATTTTTACACGGTTCTCTGGCATTTTCTTCTTGGCAAAAGGTAAAGGGAATGTTTATCAGGAATTTATGAAGTGGTGGGAAATTGCTCGAAATTAAGGAAATATTCTTGTTTAGTGGCACAGTTTATTGAAAATCAAATCGTTTTTATTTCCATATTGGGAAAAATCCTGACCGATATCCAATTTCTAATAAATTTCCATAATAGAAAACTTAAATCATGATTAACAACAAACATCCAGTATCAATGAATCGCTTATTTAAAGTAACATAAAATTCATTGAAACACTACGTGAATGGAATGTGAAGTAATAATGTAATGTACACATAATTTCGGTTGTAAGAGTAACAAGTGTTGTCATAAGTGTCGTAAGGTAAAAAAGTCATTAACACCTGTTTGAATTCGCTTTTAATGTTAAGCTCTCCGTAACAGGTGGCCAGAAGTGAAAGAAGGTGAAGAATTACCTGTGTAGACACGGTCGTAAACGGAGTTGTTGTATTCAACGATACGAAGAGTAATTTCGCTTTTACCTTTGCGGAAAAAGTCAGTTGCGCCTGGATCTAATTGCGTCAATGGCGAAAACTTTGAGGAATTTATAAAGGAGCGACACATTCACAAACCGCCCACTCATAACAAGTTTTCATACAATTTCAATTAATTTTAAATAAAGAGTGGAATTGGAACGAGAAGATGGTGAATTAAGAAAACCATTCAGCAACTTGGGACAAACAACCATCTCTCCGCTTAATTAAATTCATGTATTACTTTTATGCTATTCAATACTCCGACTACACACTGTACAGGTAAGTTAGAACCTACATATTTATTCTACTCTCCTGATAGCAACATAGCAAATTACTACACGTAAATAAATTTTTTTAACAATTTATTTTTTATTTACTACCTGCCTATCTATACACGTAGGCATCATAAAGTAAAACGGAAAATGAGAAAAATCAAAGACGTGTTTGTAATGGGCAATTCACTTAAAGTAATTGACGTTTTTCTACTTGCTTATAAATAAATTTATTACACCTAGCTTATATGTCGTTCATATATCTAGTTGGGTGACTTTTATACCACTGGGGGATACAGGCAACAATAAAAATAGCACTAATTCAATATTGACTTGTTAGACTACAAAATATCATTTAGTGTAAATCTTTTTTTTTTCTCTGGTTAACAAATGTCCACATGCAACTCCTCTAGTCATATTCCACCCCCTACTGATAAGAGACAATTTTACAATAAAATGTTCAACATCTTTCCTCGCCATCTGGCAAGAGCATATTTAGGGGATGAAAAAATTGACAAACTTCTGGAAAACAAAACAATGGATTGTCTTCCAAAAAGACATGGGTTGTGAAACCAGTTCACTGTGTTATTATGTATGAAGACGTGCCTTTGGACAACTACTGTTTCCAACTTGCCCATATTTGGAGGAAATTCTCACGCATTCAGATGCACTAGGTTACTAGCATTTTGAATTTAAATTCAGCCCACACGGAGACATCTACATGTTAATATGTATTCAATTGAAAGTTAAATTTCGATGGAAAAAATCAACGATTTATGGGCCATCGAAATCGAGTCTTGTAGAAAAGAGTGGAGAGTTTTTTCCCTCAGTGTACATGTAGGTATTGTAGGTAAGTTTTGTGAACGTAATTTAAGTTTATCTGATTTCGCATCAGTGCGTTCATCAATCAATTTTCCAAGCATTGATAAAAACCGTGTAGAGGGAACTTGTTTGAAGTCTAGTTGAAACGTATAAATTAAAGGGCGTCTCTCGTTGTTTAACCAACGGCTCAAGATTAAATAAATTAACTTGTTAATTATGGACAACGGTTTTACATTCGAAATTTCCACATAAGAAAGACGTTTCCGATATAATAAATGGTCAGTTTTGGGAAGATGTTTAATTTATTTGTTGAATCAGCGGGACGATTTGTTGCGTGCGGCTGAATAATTGGATAATATTTCGTAAAACGTAAAGGTATTCATTGAGGAAACTGTTGATTCAATACCGCACTGATCCAAATTATAGCATTCCTCCCTAATTCGTCTGCAAACAAGAAGGAAGATAGCGTTGGAATGTACATTTAAGTAAAATAAATACAAATCTCAATTGTATGTGAATATTTGTTCGGCACCATACAGAAAAATGTGTTTGATTTAATTACAAAATTCTGTTTGCTGCTAAATATGAGCTGTATGAAGTGAATACTAGCGTGAAATGCGCGCATAATTACTACAAGACGTTTTTAAATGAATCATCTTTTTGCACATAGGCATTTTTTCAGTCATTTCGCATACCTATTATGCATTTCACGCTTTGTTACATGCCGAAAACGAGCAAGGCTCACAACCTTTTTTTCTTTATTCACAATAAGTCAGGGCCGCCCCATCAGCTTGCCAGTCCTTGAAGGTGTCGAAGCACTGCAATATTTTTTAGTAATCACGTTTTGCATTTTGCTGCAACAAGTCGAGTGCGATTTTTGAGAAACTTTCCATTTCTAGACCCGTTACTGCATATTCGGCCGCCCATTTGCATAATTGCAATGAATATTTAAACGTTTAACAATTTTCATCATGAACACACAAAGGCGCTGTCTTTGGTATCCGTTTCTATCTGGTGTAATAACTCTGGCAGTGCCTCTTCGTTCACATTGTTACGAGTGTCTTCTTCATGGAGAATATTATTTACGATAAAGTCTAGAGCCACGTGTTTTTCTCAACTTTACAATACAATAATAGTTAAAGATGTTTGATGTCCTCGGTATGTTCTTTGTTCACATTGGCAAATGCGTTTGCCATCCACTCAAGAGATGTTTCTTTATTTTCAATGTACACTCCAGCTTATGTATACCAAGAGAAAATTTATGCAAGTCAATTTAAAAATGTGTTTTAATGTTTAGATAATATAACATTTTAATGGAGTTTATGTGGTGGAGTGTTTAAGATGCGCTCTTTTGCTTTTATTGTTCGATGGAATTCAACCCTGAGACGACTAGTGGGAAATCTGTTAGAAATATTCAACGTTTTAATCGCATTAGACGTCCTCAAATTGTGGAATTATGCAAGACACGATTAATTCCTATCTATGGGGGATTAAAGTGAACTTTTTGGTACTGGCATTCGAGAAAGAAAGAATTAGACAACATTTCTTTGTTAACTGGTTATTATACATATTGTTGGGGTACACTCTGTAATTTGTATTCCGCTTCCATTGTCATGTCATTTCGTTTTCCAATGTACAATCATTTTATTTCCTCTTTTTTTCATGTCTGATTTATTTTTTTTCAGGACCACTTTTGCCCCTATCGCCCCATCACCCTTTGTTTTGATTGATTCTTTCAGTTTATCTTTCAATGACATCCACATTTCACTCGCCCTCTTTGTAGACTAAGAGGTCTTTCAACAAACAACTGGAATATAATGAGCAATAAAGTTTCTCTCTGGGTGTTAATAGCTCGTTGCACACATTTTGCGCTTATTTATATATTAGGCATATACATGTAGAAACTATAACAGTATTTTAGGAATTTTACTGTTCTACAAGAATGTAAATAGTTATAAGAACATGCAACTCTTTAACACTCAACGAAATAATTTCCAATGCATGTACAATTAAAGAAAATTGAATTGTACACATTTCCCATAGACGTGCGGCTATTATTAGTGGGGTATAATCTTTCCATCTTCAAGAACTCTAATCATTTTTCTCTTCATTTATCTAAAATTGAAGAAGCTTGAAAAATGTGAAGAACGTGCTCTGAATAGAGACTTGTAATCGTCTTGGAAATCTTCAGAAACCGTTCATTATCCGCCACTAATTTCTTCAGTAAATTCCTGTCCTTGAACCACATTTTCAAACAATCTTCTAAAAAAGATCGTAAATCCAACAGCATAAAGAGCGTCTAATTTAAATGTTGTCGAAAGTGAAGTCACACTCGAGATGTTCAATGATGGACCGTTGATGGCATTACGGATGGCCAGAGGGCGAAATCAGTGGTAATCTGCTGACTGAATGGTCGCTACAGCGATTTAATAATTTTACGAGACCACACAAACCGCTCTCCATTCGTTCTTGTCATCATGAATGTACAGAATTATTTCAGCAGAAAGTGTTAAAATCGTCTTTACTGAATCGAAAAGCAGCAAGAATCATGCCAATATGTTTACAATTAATTGTACATTGTAATACCAAGTTATTATTAGTAATGTATCTGCTTTTGTTAGGTCTTACAAGTGCTGTAAACAGACAATCGGTTAGATTAGAGTGCGAGGAGTCTCATTAGAATATGCCCAAGGGTCCCGAACACACTCCATATGGAATTATGGCATTGAAATGTTAAATAAATGCTTTGGAAGAGAATAGAAGAAACGAGAAGAGTCAGGCGCGAAATGGTACAATGAGATAATGACTTATTTATCGAATATCGAATCGACAAATGTGTTCTCGGAAGCGATTTTTACAGACAACTGAAACCACTTTGTCTCATATTGGCTTGATGTAATTTTCGTACACTTCATTAACGTTCCGTCAACAATTAAGCACGAATTCATTAGACAGCGAATTGAAATTGAAAGTACTTTTAATTACTTGCATTCCTCACTCTGTATGTTGAAGTTTATGCAATTGACGTGCATTGTTGTTGTCTACTATTATACAAGTCGGTTAAAGTTGAGGACCTATAAAACCTGACTATATAAGTGTTTGGTCGAAGGTCATGGACATTTCATTGACTTTCTCACTCCCGAGATAATTTTACCTTATAAATTATGTACGTTGTCGGTAGATGCATATAACATTTTTCTTACTTTCAGACCCTGTGTTCAGCGAGAGGATTTTGACCAAAGTTATTATCAGTCTTGAACGTAAATTATACAGCGTAAACTTTAAAACGGCGAACATGTTAATAAGTGCGCTTGAAAAATTGAAAAAGTGCCAACTCTCCGCTGGTGGTAAGCGAATAATTAAAATTCCATTTCGAATTAATTTCTTAGTTTTGTTTTCGCCACCAGCGCAATCAGTCATCAGACTGATCTAACAATAAAATCACTTCCTCAATCTTCAGTAACTGGAAATGGAAGTATTTAGAGTGGAAAGGTGCGCCCTTTTACTTTATTTGAGTGTCTGTTTTCTATACGTATCCAGTTTATTTTCCCCTAACAGTTAAAACAGACACTTTTCATGATAAATCAAATACCTATCCATAAGTTGAAAGAAATTAAAAATACTCACTCTAACTAAACTTAAGGAAACTATCTTACAGGGAAGTTATTCGAAGAGTTTATCATCGTATACAAGTTTGGAATTTGTGTGTTTGCTTTTGTATACCGTTTTTAAAGAAAAGCTCTATAAGAGTCGATATTCCATTAAAATACCAAACAAAATATTAACAAATTGAAAGAAGTGATTTATCAAATAAGGGAGAGCTTAGCGTATTAAAGAAATTCCTCAAACGACTACAGAATTTAACGACTCTGGGCGAGACTTGATTGAATTAAACGCATTTCTCATTTGGATACTTGATGGTAGGTAAAAATTACATAAATGCTTTGAGATTATAGTTCATGGGGACGAGCTAATTTACGTAATTCACCAACAACAGTTGTACAAACAGACTTATTTACACAATTAAGGTTGTGCAAACAAAAGGACGTTTGAGATGATAGAAAGAGTTTTTAGTGACTGGCAAGCACGAGCCTCACAAACATAAACTTTTACACTAAAGTACCGTTTCGCCAAAGGAAACCAATAAAAGATGCGTTGCATACGACTTTGTATATTATTCATATTGCATGATGTTCACGGGATTATTTATTTAAGTGTAAAAGTGTATGTAAACATTGGAGGTCGTTTTTGTCGCTACCGAGTAGCACAGCACATATCAACAGTACCTACCTAATACCTACTCAGTATTAATAATACTTCTGCTTTCTGGGCAGACGATTTTTTTATTGACATTTTGATTTTGCAAATTAATATTGAAAAATGCATAACGGTTTTACAATGGTTTCATGAAAATTTCACATAGTTTATTAAAATATTTGGTAATAAAAGTAAATAAATATTGTAATAGCTCTTCGTGGAATTCGTATTTGCATGTTAATAACATATCTATATAATATATGCGTTTAATTATATTTAAACTAGACTAGATGGAGATTTTTTTTACACATATACAATTTATATATAGGAAGGTTCGTATTCGTACCTATACTTGGAAGATATCATTCCAAGTTAAAAACCACATGTATTTAACAAGCATAAATATGTATCCTCTGCTTATTTACTTGTTTTATTGCTTTGAGAGGAGTTATTGAAGAAGAAATGTACAATTTACTGGAAAGCATCGAAACACACCTAAACCTTAAACTTGAACGCTATAACAACAAATTCTCGTCCAATATATTTATTATTTGAAATGTACCTACAGGTACTTATTAAATACTTGGATTGTTAAGATACACGCGTATAAAACCGAGCAGTACCAATTTTCTACAGTGTTAAACAAAGAGGCATTCTCCAATTAGTCTTGAATAAATAAATAATAAAGAACTCTTCTTATTTTATTGTTAAATAATATGTGTGTTTACATAAAATGCACTAAGTAATTTCTACATGACTCCAAAGTCAGATTTTAATCTATAAAATGAGGCATAATACGAAAATTATAGCACAGCTTATAACTAGAGATGCGAGCAGAGACTTAACTTCTAATACTTATTACTATTCAAAATACGTGCTTTATGAAGCGACTCCACGACAAACACTATAAAATTAAATAGTTGAATGTAAAAATGCGTAGATAACGATGGTATACTTAGAAAATGGATAATTTGCATTTCCTTAGGATCGATTTAATGCTTCTCAGCTCGTAGACACAAAAGTTATTCAAAAAATGACAACAAAAAGCAACAGGTAGAAATCGGTCGATGATAAGGGTTAAATTAAGATGATACAACACTCCCTTTATTAGACACTATTATAAAATATATCAATATAAAAACATTCACACACAGGAACCAAGTTCTTTGATTTCTAATAAAAACTTGCCTTTCAAAGAAAATTACAGGCACATTTTTAGAATAAACGCCAAGTAATCGGTTCATAGAAAGGAAATTTAAGCTCAATTCCACACACACACTCCTTACTTGTAAACTTTTGTAACATTATTATTCCTCGTTAGATATATTTAACTTTGATTAAAGGTAAATATTTAAGATTTGTTCTCCAATATTAGTTTATGGAGTTTATAATTAAATTGAAGGCCAATTTGCTATTAAGTAGGTAAGAAAAAGTGTTATTAATGTTTTCATTATGTTCTTCCGTCATGTCAAATGTGTAAATGCACATTTTGGTCGTGAACCAACTCCTTGGGACAGTCAATTCTCTCCTAATTTCTTAGAAGTGTTAATTAAAGCCAAAAGTTTCTTATCTTTCATTAAAAAGAAGTGAAATGGGAGTCTGGACGGTTTTTAATAATTTAATTACTGTGCTTCCACTTTAACAGACCTTGTTTATTATTTCGCTTTTTGAATTTATCGCATTTTCTTTAATTAAGACCACATATTAATTCGGTAATGTTTTCTTAGACAAAGTATTGATAAAAATTCTTTTCGTCTCTCGATGTTGAGTAGAAAAGAATTTTTACAACTAAGCCGAGCGGCGTTCTACAAGTCTAGAATAGTGGCAGGTAAAAACAGAAGCGTACCATTAACAAATTTTATCTACTTTTGTTCCACAAAGGCCCACAACAATGCCTATTTGTAATAAAAGAAGTTAGACGAACTATAAACAACGTTTGACAACTTGTCAAACAGAATGTAATTTAAATGTAAATTATTGATTTGAGTTAAATCGAATTGTCAACCCACAACATAAACATTGAAATATTGTTTTCGATATTTAATTGCCTTCACGGTGTGTGCGAGAAGCGAATTTGACTTTTTTTTATTCCAATAGGAGATGTCTATTAAAGGTGGCTGCATTTACCTTTCATAGTGAAAAGATAATCACTTTGATGGCTTAAGCTCATTAGTTTAATCTCATTTTAATTGTGCATGTTCACAAATTTATGAACACTTAAATACAATTAATGAATTTTGTTTTTACATCATAATTATCCAATTTGGTAAAATAAGACTAAAGTTTCCCAGAAAACCTTTTTAGTTGGAAAATGAATTCAGTTAATTTATGAATGTGCAAAACATAAATCATTAAAGTACTGTTTGCTGTTGGATGCTAGCAAAATTGTAAATACACACATTTGCAATATAAATTTTATAGGAAATATAATAAAATGAAATTGAATTGCAGAAATGTTAGCGAATCGCATATTAACACCCAATTTATTGATGCAAGAAACTTTATACATTTTAGGTGTGTAAAATTTTTACATTTGCGTTAAATGAAAAAGAGCTGCAGGTAGAATGCACCTTGAAGTCTAGATAAATGAATAAAAAATTTTATAGCAAACATAAAGTAAGAAAATTAAAAAAATTAAAAATAGTTTCATAAAAATTTTCCAGAAAAACTCGTTTTCGGTAACATCATCCCTTTACATCCTGTGGAAACCGAATACGTTAGACCGCAAAAAAACCCTCTCATTAAAATCGAAATAAATTAATTCCCACGAGAAGAAATCCCTTTTGCAAAATAAAAATAAAAGCAAAAACAATCGGAAATACTCACGTATTATGTCGCCGTTGAAAGAGCATCCTTTTAAAAGATGAAATTCAAGTTGTTAAGACGCTCCACTAAAAGGGCACATACACGAGAAGAACGCACTAATATCTGATGGTTGAATAAAAAAAAATGTGTCCTCTTCTCAAAGAAATTGAAATTATGGAGCAGGAAAATGATGAGCGTGCACGAGACAAAATTTCCGTGCGAGTGTGGTGTAGATTTGGTTGATGATGGGAAAGCACCATTCAACGATTCAAACTATCCCAGCATCCGAACCGAATGCAGTACTCGCTTTTAGTAACAATCACATATAACAACACCATACACAAGGCAAGCACACAGTAAACTTGAGAACGCCTTCGCATCTAATGTGACCAGACATTGTAGAGAACCTCTATTTATATCCTCTGGTTTAGTTCGGACCTCATTTGGTGGGCCCTTAAACCATCCAAACCGCCCAGCCACATCTGTTGCACTTGTTCCACGAATTTCTTAAGACGCAAGTGTGGCACCGAGTAGGATGCCTTCGTACACATATTTCGGGGGTTGGACCTCTTCAAGTTGTTCTTTTGATATGGTGTTGCCACATAAACATGCATTCATTGAATACTTGTATCCAGACTGCATTTTAAGCCGATTAGTCCTAAAGGGATATTCCTCTTTACATGAAACTGTTGATTTATTTCCTAAATCTGTCTGCATGGGGGAAGTGTGTAAAAGTTTTATCTGAAATGTGACGGATGTGCTTTGACCCAAATTTCGGGTCCTATTCTTTATATCAGTCATTATCATGTACAGTCAAATTTCATTCATTACTATTTTCAACGTTAACTCCAAACTTGTGCCATTTGATGGTTTCCGTAATTTTTTTTATTTATTCGAATTTACATTTTACGGTAAACAAAATTTGGAACTATTTTAATTGGGGTGTCTTCAAAAAGTAATTTATGGAAATAGTTTAACAGTTCCAGTGAGATATTCTAATAAGACAAAAAAATGAGATAAGAAAAATTTAAATTAACCCAAAAAATAGGTACACTTTGTGTTTTAAACTTATTTATTCTTTTGTTGAAAATCTTTTCTGGTTTGGTCTTTGGAAACGTTTTAATTAGCAAACGTCGATTTAAATCGATAAGTGACAACATAAAAATATAATATGCGTAGTGATGTTCTATTTCTATGTTTGAAGAGATATAATAAAAAAATGTGGTGTAAAATTAAGATATAAGGAAATCATTGCAGATTAATCACCCGTGGGTAACGTAGGAGTGGGAAGCTACACGATACTAATTTCCTTTTAAACTTCCGTTTTATAAATCGTTTTGTAACTCTTTAACAATAAAATATGGGATGGAATTTAATAATAAGGTTTATGTATTTATTACGACTTAACTCGTAATTATTTAAATTTATTAGAACGTTACCAATTATTAAGATTGTAAAACAAGCATTGCATTTATTAAAGGGGTGGTTAAGCCAATAACGAGCTTATAAGGGAATTTTTTAATGAATACAATCAAACTTCGATTTAAAATCAAGAATAATAATTTATTAAAAATCGGAGATCATATTTTGTACATGGCAATTAGTGTAAAAAGAATAATGTCTTCCTTGGAGGGAAATTATGGTCCACGGTTGTGTCTTCAGTTGAATTACTAATATTAGTGAAATCATTGGAAGATAGCCAGTCTTCGGCAGAGTACAATGATCGCTTTAGGATTTGTTTGATTTCTGAGTTATTTTTCTTCGTTATTGCTTAAATAAGAGAAATTTAAAATACTGTCTTTTCTTTGTGGAATAGAAAAAATTACCTTTTTTGTTTTTAGTTTTAGAACCTTGTATTGGACGTTTGAAAGTGTTATTTAATAATTTGTTATCAACAGATTTTTTATTTGAATCATGACTGCATTTGGTTTGTTGGCTGGTGGAAGCATTAGAATTTATTGATTTTCTAGCAGGATTTATTGTGGATTTCCTTGATGGTCTAGCTATTGATTTTCTATCAGGTTTTATTATTGATTTCCTTGATTGTCTAGTGATTGATTCTCGTTTCTTCTTGGATTTTAAAGTATCGCCATTTTCACCAATAAAGTGATGTTTATATTTGTTAATGATTTTAAAGAAGGATTTGAATTGATCGTCTGATATTTTTAATAAAAAATGGTATTATATAGTATACGGTATTATTCATTATTAACATTATTTTATGATTGATTGGACAATCTCGTCCAAAAATTTACCTGTTAAGAGTCCCTTTAATCTGAATTGTGCTACACAATCTATAACATGCACAAAACCCAATGCCTTACGTACAGATTCATCCATCTTTTAAACTTCGTATAAAGTATAAAATAAAATAATAAAGATAAACAAAATTTAAAACTGACAAGACGTGACATATATTTCCAAATGTTAACCTCAAAATTAGTTTCAAAACCGTTACTCACGATTGAAGAATTCTGTTTTACAAAATTGATATCTGCATTAGTTTTTGAGATGCGACTATAGATGGGACTACATTTTAAAATTTTAAATATAATATTCATTTGAGGCACTTATATTTAATATTGTGTCTGTAATATGTAGCTTTAGTTATTTACAAAAACCTTTTCAATGCAAATTGCCTCAATTATAATAAATTTTAAGAAATGTACGCAGAGCAATCTACGAGAGTTTACCCAAATCAAATAAATTGCAGAACTGTTGTTATTAAAAGATATCTAGAGTGACTTTTAATATATCTCAACAGATGGTTTAATAATTTAAATTTCAATTGAAGACTTTTTTCAAATCATTTTTAAAAGTTTAAACACAACAAGTCTTGTCCAATTTTACTATATCATCATCAGGTTCAGATGTAGGTATATGTATAGGTAGATCATGAAACAAAAGGGATAATTTTTGAAACTTTTATTTATCAAAAACTCACACAAATCAAAATTATAGGAATAGGTACATTACTTTACATTTTTTTTGTACAATATTTTACAATAAATACATATACTATTTTAAAATAACAACAAATATATCATTTCATATGATTATTGTTGCAATTTGACTAGATAAAACTCGCTATTACATTTTTATTTGTACATTTAAATTTGGTATAAGTATACATATTTTCATCATATTAAGGAATTTATTATTAATGAACAATATACTTTTCTAAATAGATTTATAGTTATACTAACTTTATAAAGTTTTCTTATATCTAAGTACTTAAACATATATCCGAGCATATATCTAAAAATCTAAACTTATTTAACAAATCGTAAAATCTAAAAATTAGTACGTTAGACAAATCCTAATACTGGCCCATTTTTTCCCAAAAACTATTATAATTCTACAATCTCAAAACTGGGGCAGGAATAGATAAATATGGCAATATAATAATTCACGATTCCATTATCCTAAACAATTTCCATCATAATAGAAAAATAATTTTAAGTGTGGTTTTAAGTTGCCGCTTGGAGCGTATTGCAAACCTTTTCCCTTGCCCGCACTTTATTTCTCTTTCTCTAAACACATTACGTATAGAATTTCAAAAAATCAATTGAAAATAAAGTTACATTTTCTTTACAAGTACTTAAATAGGGCATTTCCAACGTGCGAGCACGATCCTAAAAACTACATGACTATTTAATAGTAGACTAGAAATTATTACAAAAATTAAAGTAGTATCACATATTATTTACTAATTAACTAAAACAGAAAGACACAAGGCGATTGGGCTTCTCTAAACTTAATATAATTATAGACATTTGGTATAGTTCTCTGTTCCATGACTAGTGTATGACTAGAAAAATTGATTATGACTAGAAAAACTGATTATGACTGATTCTTTCATTTATTACGACTAGAACTATTGACTAGAACATTAGATACAATAATAGAGTTGTAAACTATTTTTTGAAATGTATCTATATCCAAAGTATGGTGAATACAAAACATAATGGTATATTTGAGAGGGGCTAAATGTTTATAATTTTCGCGTAATTAATTATTAAAAATTAAAATTTCGACATCACTCGAAGCTCGAGCCGATTTGTTCGTGACGTCACGCTCGGTCCTCTCAAAATGAAACAACTCTGTCACTTGTAAACAGTGGATCGCTTTTTTCGTTGGTACCTGAACTTATACTCTACTTGCTCGATTTCAGGTAAAATTATAGTCCGGAGCGGACCAACAAACCACTCTCTCCCCATTGGATGTTTGAACGTGATGTCGACCCCACGTGGTTAAAATCGCGGGTTTCGTTAAAATTTAAACTTTGTTCATTAATAACTAATTAAATATATTCAAATCCGATTAAATTTTAATGACAAGTCATTTCTTTTAATACAATCTATTCGATTAAGTGGTTAAAATTGCGATTTTCCAACTTAGTTTACAACTCTATTGAACACTTGTAACGTGCCACTGACTAGATCCTATCAATGATTGATATTTAAATAAAAAAAACTAAAACATAATGACTAGAAATGTGCACTAATGACTAGAACGCAAATGTGAATACGCTTTTGTACACAATGATGAACGCGAGAGATCAGAATAGCTGTGCAAAATATGAATTGAAAAATGTACAAATACCTAAAAACCTAACGACCCTATACAATATTTACATATTTAAAACGGTGACATCCACACGTACCTCGAATCGGGCACCCCAAGTCCATTGTACTGTTGGCCGACTTGTCCGGGAGGCGGCAAAGGTGGCGGTCGCCAAAGTCTGGGCGCCATCCTCGGTATTGGGCGCACAGGCACCAGCCGTTGTCAGTCAATTTGGTGTACGATTTGATGTTTCCGTAAATAAGCGACTCGTCGAAACTTCTTGCCGCACTCCATGCACGGGAATTGGTCCCCATTCGCCGGGTCCGACTCTGGTGGTGCATCCTCTTTCTCCTTGTTAGGCCGCGGTTTGTGCCAGCGTCGATGCGACGCCAAATTCGCCGGACAATTGAACACTTTGTCACATTCCGGACATCGGTACTCCACATGCACGATCCGGGAGCACCGATGCTGGGCCAGTCCGAAGGCGTCTTCGTACAGTGTTTTACAAAGTCGACACACATACTCTCCAATAAGGTTCTCGATTTTGGCCAGTTCCGCTTTCGCCTCTTCGGTGATCTCGACAACATTGAATGCTGGATCGATGTCCCCTTTACGTACCACAAGATTCTCATCGGGGCCCAGTTCACGGATTATGGTGCCCGATACCGGGGAACTGGTGTCCTCGTCGAAGTTTAGCTTCCGTGTCGCTTTGTTCTTCTTCGGACTGACACTTGTTGCCGGTTTCTTCTTGGTCGGTTGATCCGGAGTGGGTGAGTGGGTTGGCGGCCGTTTGGTGCCCGGCGATGGGGTGCATGGCGGTGTTATTGGCGATTGACTCTTCACACTCAAGTCCAATGGACATGCTGTCAGTTCGAGAGGTTCGGAGTAGCGGAGGTATTGGAACTGTTGGAATTGCAACGTGCTGGAGAAGAGATGGGAGTCGAGACCGAGTTTGGAGAGTACCGATGGTGGCTGATGATGGTGCGGCCGAAAGGGAGCAAATTCCATCTCATGATGATGGTATTGCACACGAGGCATACCTTCACTACACTGCTGTCAGAAGACGACTAGATGCCGGTCACAGTTTACATTTCATGTACGTGTGAGTCGCACACGGCGCAAACTTATGCCGGCTTCCGTCTCTGGAATCCCTTCATATAAGTTCCCAATCAGAAGGGACAAACCCGCCCCATTCCAGCAGGAAGCGTGCGCTAGGTGGGGCGATTCTCATGCACAACTATTGGATGGCTCTGGAGACACTCGGACTTTATTGGGCCGCCGAGGGGTGAATTGTTGCGCTCTGCAATCCGCATTTAACGGATTTGTTCGTGTTTTTTTTGAACCAAATGGAAATGTGTGGAGGATGAAAGTGTTTGGTAATGTTTTAACGGTTCGATTTTTAATACAAACATTCGAAATCATTTGATGGGATTCCCTTAGTTGGGCAGATGGTCATTCCGATTAATATGCTTGAAATTATTTTATGGGATTCATTTATATTGGCAGTTGAATTTATTTTATTTCCTGTTCTCATTTACGAATTAGTTACACTCGATTGTATCCAATTTCGATTTTGTCCATTAGTTTAATCACAATTCCTACACATGTTATTAAGATACTTATTAATAGAAAGTAATAAAAATTCTAAACATAATTATTGGGATATGGATGTGTTTTATGGCCGCGGAAAGAACGTCTTCAATCAACAGGTGTTTATGTTATGAATGGAAATGAGGAAATTTGTTAAGACACCCACAAGTCTTCCAAGACGGCATGTGCTACTGTGTATGAATGTACACTTATGATATGAATACGCACATTCGGACATGGGGAGTCATCGATACGGTGTGCCGCTTGATTAAAGACACGCTCCCAGTGCCTATTATATTCGTACCTGCATGGTGAATTGCCGGGTGACTTCATTAATGGCACGAGCAGAAGTTTGGTTACCAATAGGTGTATTATAGGTGGATAAAAGTTCAAATTGCAACGGCAAGGGGGAAGAGATAACGGAGGGTGACGCGTGGCTTACACCCTTTACCTTTCACCCTTGAAGCAATGAACGGCCAACAAAAGAAACCGCCAGCTGCAGTCCAAGAGACCCGGTGTTTCTACAACTTCCACAATATAATAAGCAACGGTGTTTAATAATAAGAGGGGTCCGACAACAATACCAGTAGTTTTCGAATTATTGAATCCTGTGTTGGGGATGAGGTGTTTTTGGAGTCGTCAAGCTGTTTCGTTTCTCCTTTGCAAATTGGATGGTTAAAAGAAAAAAAGGCGATTTTCTGTATGTTTAGAGAGTGATGAGCTGAGTTTTCCAATCTGACGAGGAATTTGTCGTTGATGGCTCAATTTCATCTACACTCTTTCTAGGTCATTTACTTTATGGTCACAAAGTATTCCACGAATTTATATTGGAAAGTTGGAAAAATTACAAGGACTTGGTTTGGTGTTTTTTCGCCATCACCGACACCTCATTGATTGCTGGAGAAGTGTATAGAAAAAGCTTAGTGCTTATCATTTCAGGGTAATTAAGTGGGCTTAAAGAGGGCCATATGGCCGTATTCGTTTTTATATATTGGCATAAATTTTATCAGACAAAAGTCCTCCCCCTGTTCCATAATGTTGAATATCTGTGATTTACGCTCGAAATCAGTTACTGTATTTAAGTATATCGATATTCCAAACATTATTGCAGTTATTATAACAAATATTTATAGCGGTATAGTTCCAACAAATTTTTTATTAAATATTACAACAAGTTTAATCAGTTGTTTGCTTTCCCGTGATTAATTATTTTGGATACCTATTACTTTAATTATCAGATATTAATTTTGCCAATATTTTTTCACAGATTGATATTTTCGCTTTATTGACATTTTACTATTCAATATCATGCACACATTTTTTGATGAGGGGATGCACATATAATCCCGGTCTTACTATAAATAATTTACATACGATAACTGTAAGGTAAACCTATGCTGTATATTCTGGGTTTTATAAGAACGCATAACGTGACCAAAGCAATTACACAAAGAGAAGAAACGAAAACATTCATTTTATAATTTGTAATTCACTTAGTTTATAAGTAGAAAACCTTTAATATTTACAATTTAATAAACATAAATTTTAGTTAATCCATCCGCCGGGACTCTGTTATTTGCCTTCGTTTATTGTCTGCACATTTCCATTTGTTCCTTTAATGTTGCAATAACACAAACATTCGCCCCCAAAACTGTATACATATATCCATTACAATAAGCAAAATATCAATTAATTTCTAGCATTTCACTATAAAAAATCACTTCACAGCCTTGACCTTCTTAACATAAGCAAATAGTCTTGAATAAGGAGGGTCTGACGTAAATGTACCGTAAACTTGGGGTTCCCTTCTGTGTTATCTGCAAGACCTGCACACTGCATTCTTAAGAAGGCCAAACACTTACAGGTGCTTCTTTGTCGCCTGTTTACAAGTAGGGAGCGAAGAGAGGAAATGGGCGATTAAGATTGAAAGAAATCTCTTCAATGGTAGATCTTGAGGGGTGAATGGACGATTTCAGCACATTGTCAAGTGCGAACAGGTCCCAGATGACGACAATTACATTCGATCCTCTATCGCAATTACACGCCTATGGCCACAAATTAGCCACATATGCACACATTTAATCATTCAATTATCTAATGGTGATGTGAAGTGTGGCGAACACGGTTTACTCGAAATAATTGCTCCACTTAATTTATCATTTTTTTCAATAAACAGAAAAATCCGTCAAGCGCGGATGGTTGAAATTCCAGTCTCTCCTCTTGCGTTATGTTTTAAGAATTTTTTTTTGGAAGTGTTCTCTACACATATTTACTGTACATACATACCTACGTCACGACACATCATGTGTGTTTGGCGTGGGGTGGCACCCCCTTACTACAAAACACACCGACCAGCTGCATTGCTCGGCGCGTGGTCGTCGCCCCCCTTCACAAAGAGACTGCAATGGAAGTGTACACCTGGCTGTTTAGGGAACAATCATCCTGTGATTACGTATTCTAGCATTATTATACCTGATGCTCGTATCTTGCCTTTTGTTATTTGTTTAAAACAGTTGCGTTTATTATTAGGAGTTTGATAAATTTTGCATGTAGCCAAAAAAAGACGCTTTTCGCTCAGTTGGGTTATTTGTAATAGTTGTAAAAGGAAGTTGCGATCGGATATAAAAACTTGATTATTCTATCAAAGGGGACTTACATTTCGGTAATATCAATAGATGGCCGGAAAATGTAAAGAATTCCATATCAAAAGATATGTCTATATGTTTGATGATGGGGTAGCGAGAGTGGGTGAAAAATTGCATTGGTTACGGTTTCATGCGTAGCATTTATGTGGGGGATCCGCTTGAAAAAACATTCTCCGATAATAAGTACCTATATTAAATAGATTTATTAAGGATTTTTTTCTTTGGTATATGGATAAAAAGGGATTTTCAAAGGTGGAACGGAGAATAGTAAATTGCAAATGTTATTTACTAAATTGAGTTCTTATTTTCCATTGGAAGGTAATTAGAAGGTGAGTCACCCTTAATGAATGAGATTCTTGTAAAGGGGCAATTGCGAAACCCTTTCGGTGTAAACACGCAAAAGTTGACAACGTTTTTAAATATTTTTCAATGTGGGAAAAGAATTCCATTTTTATCTAGGCTACGATTAAAATTTCGTCCGTTACAAAAACTGGAAATAAGAAGCCTTTTAAAAAAACGTTATTAAATTTCCAATTTTTCCCAGAATACACACCTCCGACGGACGTAATTTTTAATAATACACACTTTAAGAAAATTTAATAAACTGACATAATAAAAATCTGTTTTACTATATACAGAGTATAGCATATTAAAACGACTGATGCAATAGAAAAGTTTGCTCGTTCAAGTGCTTACATTATCAAATTAATTTCTACAGTAATTAAATTCTTCGCTAATTTTTCTCTCGTTCCCATCATTCATCTTCATAAATATTTTCTGATCTAAACGAAACTAAATGAAATCCTCGCAGAATTATCGATTGATGATAGTTTATATCTCTATATATATATTATAATTTAACATTAATAATATGTGTGCCTAATAATATTGTGCCTACGGTTCACGAATTTGAAGGAATTTGTTTATGAAATGTGATCATATTGCCTGCCGGTTAGTAGATGCATTAAAATATCGTATATCTATACTACATATATAGGTATCCCTCCACTCCCAACATACCTAATTATTAATTTACTTTGCTAACTGTATATTCATATGTAGAAATTGATTTAACTCGAATTTAAGTATATTATAAATTACCTATTAGATATAAATTTTTCTTCTGATTCATTCTAGGTACCTGATGATGACCTCATAATTAAACCGAAGTTATTGGTAAAGAACTTTTAGTAAGTAATCAACGTTTTTGTTTTAATATAGGTATAGATAATCATTTAAAATTTTAAATGTGTTCATGAATCACACCAAAAACGCCCCCCTATACATCAAACCTGCAATTCGAAAAACCGTTAAAGCGTAAAAATTGGGGTGAAAACTGGAGAAAATCAAATTAAGAACAAATAGTACCAGAAGTACTTAAAGAAATGTTTGGTATGTAAAAAAATATTTTTTGCGTCTTTAAAAAAAGGTCTAGTTTAGAATACAACAATGGTAGGCCCATTATAAATCAAATTCCTATATCTGAATATCCAACGAGGCATATAAACAAATTCGCGTGGCTCTAGGTGCTATAATTTACGAGAATTTCACCCCTATGGGGCTGAGCAGCCAGCCGTGTCGTATGGACATCTGGCACATATGTGACGTCATTTACCTACATGTGCCCATGAAACAGCTGCCCAGGTAACACCGTCATCACAGAAAGCCCATTAATATAATTTTCCATGTAAAAGCGTACCAACAAACATATCTCGCCTGCACACATTAAATGGGCGCAGGTGGGGCTGCAAAACTCACCTAGAGGGGACACATTTCTATTATTGCAATGTTAAAATATTCACGTAAAAATCAATTCATAGAATCAATTTATAGAAATACCGAGAAAATCAAATAGACATCCCAAATGGAGTAGAAACAAATCCTATTAAACTGTCTATATGATGCAAATGTATAACCCCGCATCGAATGCGATTTGAAAACTTTCAATCTAATATCAAAATACTCGACCAGTTTAGAAAAGTGAAAAGTCGTGTAAGACAATTAGATCTCGTTGGATATTTGACTGAAGCGGTATGGGGCCGCGCTGATTATGAGACGAATTGTATTCACAGGATCATTAGAATATTGTAAGAGAGGAAATTGTGCGGGCAAAGCGCGCCTCTCACAACCACCTGTGTGCGAATCATTAACGATGATCCGTTCAAGACTCAAAAGTACTCTTGTAAAAAAATTGTGTACAAGATAGCTATACTGTTTGTTACACTTTGAAAACGACCCTTATCAGAAATATATTCGGAAATGATGCGGGTAATTGGGTTCGATATGGTATTGTGGAGAGCTGTTATTGGCCTTTGTTCAACTCTTTATCATTGTATTTGTATGTATGATATGCGAATTGATTAAAGTATGTTCTTGAACACTCTTGAATGTATATTATGTAACGTGGACAGTATAAAAGTTCGACAGATGTTTTGTTGTATCTGATTTTAATTATGGTAGGTATGCGTACATATTTCTTCCTTTGCCATATGAAATTGGAATATTTTTTCATTAGTTCTCGCTATTGGGAGTAATGCGAATACAATTTTACACAGTCAATGTAGGTACGATATTTAGTTAATTGGGAAGCTATTGAATAGTAGATTTGATTCAGAGACAATTTTAATTTTATTATACCTTCGTTTAAGAAATATATATACAAGTGTTTCAGTGTTGAATGGCAACGTTATAATTATATCTCCTATATTTTCGTGTCATTCTATTAATTGCAGCATTGAAAGGACATATTAAATCAGAATTTCAAATAGAAGATTTAATTTTCATCTAGATGTATATGTGTATCGTGTTTTGCAATTAATTTCTCTTTATTACTGATTGGTTGTAAGAGGAATAAGTGTGTGCATATTTCATAAGCGTTGTCTTCGAACATTGCATTTCCAACTATATTTCAGTGTGTAATTAGACTTATTTGAATATAATAATGAAAATAGCGAAGTAATAAGGTTATATTAATATTTTACAGCCATTTAAATATTAAGTTTATTAAAAGATACAATTTTCTATTTTCTTTTAAAGAAAATCTTTCTATTTTCTATTAAATTTTAATCTGTAGCACAAAATTTCCATGTTAACAAAACAACATTAATTTTATATAGGTACCTAAAAAGCAGAGAGCATGTCGATATATCACATCCGCTTATTCGTATAAAAATATTTCTTTGGAAGCACTGGATCACTATAAAGACAGAAAAAAGACCAGAGACCCACATACACATAATCGAATAAGTATAGAGAGTATAAAATGTTGGAAGTTTGTGTGTAGGTACAGACAAATCCAGAGGTAAATGCAGACTGCTATATGCATATTTGATATGATTTTAATGTGTCTAGAGTCGTAAGCAGCCATAAGCCTCTTATGTACTATATTACTGATGCTGTGGCGTTGCACTCTTCCTATGAATAAATTATATCAAATATCTATCAGTTGGAGCTTATCAAAAATAGCACTTTGATGTTGGTCATGTTTTGTGAAAAGAAGTAAGTAATTCTTTTTCCGTTGGACGCATTTTCCCATCTTGCAACATAAAATCACGAGATGCTCGTACGACACAATCATTTAAACAATTCATTCAAAATAATCAAATGCCGTAAGTGAGTGTGAGGCAATTTGCATTTAAACACGCTTTTAACACACTTTATTGCGGTGATTTAAAATGCATATTGCTAATATTGCTGATGGTGATTGGAGGGAGTAGTAGACACTAAGGTGAAATTTTTTTGAGAAATTGCTTGGCTGAGTGTTTGGTAATTGAGTTAGGGTCCAAAATTGAATATAAATCGATTCGTTTAAAGTTTTCATATCTTCGTTATTTTTATGTTGGAAAGTTTATTAGAAAACAGTTGGGACAATAAATAATCCGATGGTGCGACACGAAAATGCCACTATAAAGACGGACCTTTAATATGTTAAAAATGCATCAGATGCGACATTTCATGATATTTATTAGTACAATGTAAAAACCATGTGAGTCTGTCTACAAATTTCCCATTTAGATAAAATATAAAGAAAGTAAACCCCCGCATGAATAGAACGACTGGGTTGTGTTCGTCATCGGGATAAGAAGCTTCCTCACTTTTCACACACCTTATAGAAAAATTCAATTCACATCCAATTTTACGAATTTTCGTTCACACAATAGCATGGCCCTAATAGTATAGAATGATTCAATTTTTCTGTAATAAAAAGATGGATACAACATTCTATGGAAGAATACAAGAACATAGCAAATCCTCAAAATAGAATAAGTATCAGAGGAGATGTAGTTTAGAGAAGGAAATTCGCTTTCAATATTTCTTTTCTGCAATGTATTATATTTCTCAACTGAACATGTTTATGGACTCTTTTTTAAATAGCGAAACAAATGAATAATTGGGGAGCAGAGAACATGCGGAACCGCAAAGTATAGACATGCAGACGCGTCGTCGTCATTTAGAAACAAGGGAATGCATGCGGTACGCGCCGTATTTCAGTTGCGTGAGGCGTCATTCATACCTTCACCAAAGCGAACCCTATTAGGGCCCGTACTACACACAAGTTCATACTATCAAGCCACTACATCACGAATATTACCATAGAATGCATGTACACTCATTTATACTTATACCCTCTGGATTTAGCTCTCAGTATGCGAACCCCTTTTTATTAATTTACGATTGCCCTGCAAACAAACCTTTCACTTTCTATTCATTATAAACGAATTCACACCCGTTAGCAATATTCAAGCCAAAGAAGCGATTCTCGAACGAAGATGCAACATTATCTGATATAAAAAAAATTGTAAAAAAATTAGTCTATACAATATCCAGCCCTGTGTGTAATTTTGCCCTATTTTTACCTGGCGTCGGCTTTGTGTTGCCGACGTCTATGTTGGGGGGATTGGCGTCGTTAGGATGACTCAACTATAAGCCGCCTGTTTCGTGCCGGCTTCTTATATCCTACCTGTGTACAGAGAGTTTAATTCATTTCCAACAAGGGTGGAAACATTCTTTTCCCCACAAAGATAATTTTTTGCTAAGCATAAATCGAAATTCACTTGGAATGCGATTTAATAACAGAATTCGCACTAGATAAATGGAAAAATGCACCCATATTCCCGAGGGAAATGCCCATTTTCACTGACGACAATACCTATAGAATGGGTGGATTTATTTACGCTCTTTATTCACATACTCCAAAATACACAATTAGACATTTTGTCAGTGTGGGGTGGCGTTTTGTAGGAGGGTTGATTGAAAGGCGGCATACATTTGACGCAATTCACTAAAATAAGCTTGGACGCGTGTTATTTGTTCGACGACGGACCGTCGTTATGGCCACGTGCTTTTCTTGCATCCCCAAGAGTGTTGTAATCTTCGTGGACGGTGGCTGCCGATGGATTTCCCACAGTTTAGCTTTATTATTATTAGGTCGACAATTGTGTGCTTGAAAGTTGGTCCTTTATAGGCTTCCCAATTTCGTTTCTTAACAATTGACGATTTTTCTACTAGGATTAAGACTGACTAATTGGAGCCCCAAAAACCATGTATTCATCAATGGAAATGAAATTTGATTAGTTGATTTTAGGAATGCCCCAATATCATTTTCCATTGGAGAAAGTTGTAAACAATGCAGAAATATTTCAACAATTTTGATCAAAACGCGTCTAATGAAATTATTTTACAAAAGCGTGACAAGGGACAGGCTTTCATGAAATTATTAGCACCTTTGTATCATTAAAGAACAAAGAGCACATTGAAATTTCATAAATTTGTGATCAAGTCGTTCGGGGAAGAGAAAATTTTCACTACACGCAAAGTTGTATCACACTAATTATTTGTATTAATGTGTAGTTAAGTTTCAGAGGTAAATTCTGCGCGAATTAATAAAACATCAGCAAAAGCTAGATTAGTTTTGGACAAAAAATTATAACCGACTTTCCCAGCTGAATTAAAGGACAGATAAGACGACAGTAATCTCTTTTCTTGCCCCAAATCCACCTGTCCATACACCACACAATTAACAGAAATCCACAGGGAGTTGGCAGAAACCCATTTTGGTATAGTGGAAATGAAACAATTTTCGTCGATTTCAAATTGAAGTGAAAGAAAATTTGTCTTGAAGCAAGCGGATGCGCTTTTCCCTATCACATAAAGTAAATTGTCAGCCCGTGAGATCAAAGTGAAACGATTTTGCACATAGACAAGTGCACTTGACTAACGAAGTGGTCAGTCGTCCAACTGTGCTGAAAAAAATTTCGAACCACACAATTTCCACTGGAAACTGTCACATGAAATTGGTGTTCTTTTCCTTGAAAAAGCGAGCAGCAAAACAATCACAGTTGCATTATTATGGCACTCCGACAACCGGAGATTGTTTCTTGTTTGAACAGTGGTCAGAACGTTTTTAGTGAGACACACACACATGTCGGTCATGTTTGCTTTTAACATCTGTTATAGGGTCCTTTGCATCGAATGACATTGATTTGGCTTCTCTAATAGAATCACCACCGCTTTCCTTGTTTTATTCCACTACATACTCTTATTATTTGCATCTTTATAAAAAGGGGCCACATATTTCCCAACAATTCGCAAATAAAACGACGTCCAACAACATGCAGCTTTATGCTTCAGTAAATGAAATCAAACCTTTGATGTACTGAGAGTGGACCCACAGCGAATAGAAAAATTAATATATAAAATATACCAAACTGAATCTCAACAGGAAAAGTTTGTATTTCAAAAAAATCAAGTCTCATACTTTTTTTATGTCAAAAAGCGTTCTTTTAAATTACAGTTTTTTACACAATGGAAACGGAAAGGAAATTCGATGAGGATTTTCTATTTTATTTATCGTTCGTGAATAATTGCCTTAGAACCCTGACAGACAATGAAATGGAACAAAAATGTAAGGTAAGTATCGCACACACATACCCTCCCTCTAATTTCCCCCAAATTTAATCATGACTTTGTGATATCAAGATCTGGTTGCAAAAACTCTGCGGGGAAAATTACCAAAGTGTTCAGCAAAAACGATGCCGGAATATTTATTTAGCGAATTTATTAGTATGTATGCAAAATAAGGAGCTGGATCCGGTGTTTCTCAAGTCTCCAACTGAAGTCAATGTAATTGATGCATTTGAAGTGTTTGCAGCACCTTCGGAACTAGAAGTAAGAGGTTTTTTTTGAATAATTGTGTGAAAACACTCGTTTTTTGTTAGGCTCCCAGCTGGTTGGAAAATTCCGATTTTCTTCCAGTTTCAAGTGAAAATGATGTGGGAAGAACGTATTTCGCGACAAGAGCATTGCCCAACGAACAAGGAGCGATGGCTTATATTGGTTTGTCATTAGGGAACGAGATGCCCATGTGGATGGGCGCCGGCGAAGGGAGCACTTTCGATGAGCATTTAAAAGAGAAATTTCGACAAGAAGTGCCTCCTACTTACGAAATGGAGAAGATTCTTGCACGACGAAAAGATCCACGTGAACGTGAAAGAGTTTTGACATTTTACGATGTTTTAATGCAAAATATAGCGGACGAATTGGATGGTTTTACAAAAGAATAAAAAAAAACTTTCAGCACTTAATTTTGGGGATTTTTAGAGAAAACTACTGAAGAGAATCCAACCGTTGAAGGGCTGCTTCAACAACTTATCGACGATTTAAAAGAGCATGACAGATACGCTGAATTCGAAGCCATGGAGGAGAATGCGAGAAGGGTGGAATTGTTGATTATGTTATTTGATCGAGTTCAAGTCAGAAGAGCAAGAGTAAAAAATGTAACAAAAATTAAAATTATATTTTAGAGTGAATTTAGATTGCAGAAAGAGAGGAATTTTTGGACGATCTTGAAGAACGCGTAATGCCAAAGTCCTTTTTCGATACTTCAGTCTTACCTGAAGATAAATACCAATTTCCGGCTGCAATGTGGGAACAAGCAATCAACAAAGTGCCAACAACGAAACAAATCGAAAAACTACAATCTGTTTATCCGGTAATAATTATTGAGAGGTTTTTGAAATTATTGACGGACTATAAAGAGGAGATTGCAATGCGAATGCAAAGAAGGCACGAAAATTTGGCAACGCAGATGAAAAAAGAGGTGCGGAAGGAAGGCGAGAGGAAAGAACTTCAACTACAGGTGATTTAATATAAAAAATCGATAAAATTTGTTAAACTAAAATTTGTAATTTATATAGGAGACCCAAAATGCTTATGATTTGGCTATGAAAGCACATAAACTTGTGAAAGAACAGTACAAAAAGCAACAAATGATAGAGAATAAAAATGAGGATGTAATGAACATGTCACTACCGGAACACAGTAAAGCGTACGAAGCACTGCGGGCTGCTGTTTTAGATACACAAACATTAGTGGAAGTAATGCGAAAAAATGGAAATATCTTGTTTTGCGAACTTTACAACAAATTAATTTTTAGGAGGAATCAAGTATGGGTAAATTTTTGAGTGCTCAAATCAATGCTGTTAATGAACAAACCGAACAAATAATGCAAGTAAGTGAAGACATGATCGAGAAGACGGAAGCTGCGAACACGAAAATATTAAAAAATATCAGACGATTGAAAGGAGCGATAAAGCAGTATGAATCACGAATAGCGGTTATGCAATCAACTATAGAGGGAACAAAAGGAAGAAGTGCCGCATTTATAATTTAATGATACCTTTATATTGTTTTGAAAAATAACAAATGTATAAAAAATTAAATTAATTCAAAAAATTATTCATTAGTATTCACCAGTTATTGTTAGTGTACAAACTCTTTTTATTTACAGATTTTGTGTTAGAATTAAAACGGGATTTTTTATTTACATTCGAGGTGGTGTCTACTGCTTTTCGTTTCTTCTTCTAAAGAAAAATCGTACTGCAATTTCTATCAAAATATAATGTTTTCAAATTACCTCTGTTGAAGTCTGTTGTTTACTGCTAACAGTTTGAAAAAGAAAATTCCTGGAATTTTTCGCAGCTCCTACAGTCACACTTGATTGTTCTTTTGTAATATGTGCAAGTCGTTCCAAAACATTGTCACCCTTACTTAGGAATGAACCACGTTTACTCTACAATTTAAAAGCAATTAAAAACCAACAACGTACATTAAAACAAGACAATATTTACCAATAAATTGAAAGGTTCGTTTAAACTTGTTACTTGATCTTCATTACTTTTTATCGTACTAATACTTGTCTTTTTTTCAATCAACCTTTGAGTTATTTTAAATAATTGATTATTGACCAAATCCTCATCATCATCATCATTATCTGCACATTTTTGAGAATTTGATTTCAAAAATAATTCTCTTTGGTATCGCCTTTTTCTAAATTCTTCTTCAGTCTCTTCCTCGTCTAGAAGAGCTTCATCATCTTCCCCTCGTTTCTCATTCTCCTCGTCCATAGCATCTAAAAGCAGGAACAAATTACTTTCCGAAACAATTACATTTGTCATCAATTGTACCAATATTTTTCCATTTGAACTGTCTCTGTCTGCCTGTTCCGTGCAATTCACCGTCTTCCAATAACAATTCTTGCAACAATTTCACTTCTCGATTATCATCATCCAACAAACGGCGCCTGAAATTAAAAATCGTTAAGACTTTTCGAAAAAATTGTTTGATTCAATTTTTACATGTGTATTCTTTCAATATCCGTTCGAACTTTCTCCTCATCATAATTTTCCGTATCGCCAACTTCCTCTTCAAAATCATCCAAGCCCTTTTCATCCTCATCTTCACTTCCCCATTCCGATTCGGACAATTCGGCCTCTTGTTCCACAAAATCGATAGCTTTAAGAGCAGCTGAAGGGACATCTAAAACAAAATCAATATAGAAAAACAATAAAAGTACAAAAAAAAACATACCTGTCTCTTCCATTTCAATTTCATTCTCTTCCGAATCATAACATATATTTTTTGGTGGGACATCCTCTTCATCTGAATCAAAATCATCGTGTAAATCAATTTCCTCATCATTTTCATTATTTTCTAAATCGGATTCGTCGTCAGAGAGCGCCACTTGTCTACGATTCTTTCTTTTCTTCACTTCCAACACTTCGTCTTCGTCGTCGTCAGAATCGATTACACCGCCGCCTTGAATTTCTCCATTTTGACTAGCAACCAATTTACTTTGTTCAATTTCATCTTCTTCCAATATTTGAGAAATCAATAAATCATCTCTTATCGAGTCTTCCCTTTGGGTTGGACTCGGAATATTATCCTGTGTTTGAACCAATTGCGAATCAGCAAACGTACCCGAACAAACATTTAAAATATCTTGTGTAGTAGGCGGAAATGTGCCACTTTGCAAAATATCACTTGTTGCCGGAATATCGTCCAAATTTTTAGAATTCTCTTGTGAATCTTCTGAAAATGTCAATTTCTTTTGTAACGAAGATTGAAATGGAATATGCTTTTTATAAGGCGATTCACCGAATAGCATTGGAGAAATGATTGGCGAATCTGTCAACGATTTCGTTTCAGAATTTAAATTTTGTACACAACTCGCAAAGGATATTGGTGTAAGACAACTTAAATCGGTTTTATAATCGATTTGTGGACGGTTTGGGGTGCGATTAAAAAGATTGTGCGGTGGTAATACGGATGATAATTCACTCATTGTTGACTCGAATTTGTAATTCGATTTACTCGCTTCGAATTCAGGATTTTCTTCGTCCGAATCGTCTTGGAATTTATTAATTATCCTTCGAAGTTTCTTCTTTTTGTTCGGTTCTGATGGACAATTCGATTCAGTCTCTATATTGTCAGACTCTTCGCCATTTTCTTTATCACTCTCTTCCGCTTCTTCGTCGATGAAATCCGATTTTGTTCGTGGTTTTTCTTTTAGATCGACGTCGTTTTCAATGTACTCTTCGTCATCAGTTTCTTCCTCTGTTTCTGTTAAATCCTCCTCCTCATCAATATCTAACACATCGTTTTCATAGTCACTTTTCTTCTCTTCACTATCCTCTTCTAACTCCCCTTTATTTTCCAACATTTCAGTATTTTTCTGTTTCCAATATTCAGTGCGTTTTAAATCAATTTGATTTTTTAAATCAGTACGCAACTTTTTATAACGAACTAGCGGTTTTTCCTCAATTTTATGCAAATCTTCCTCATCTTGTACGGACACTGCCAATGTTTCTTTATGAACTTCTCCCCCAGTTACACTAAGAACATTCAAACGAACACTGTCTTTGTGTTTTTCACTATTAGCAGTATGTTTTATGAAACGTTCTTTTAGTTTGCAAATTTCATTTGGCTTTGTGACGCCAGTTTCCAAGTCAATGACATCATTTGGACCGCCACTTAACTTGGGCTCAATGTTCGGTAAAGACGCTTTTATTAAATCAATTCTTTTTAAACTTTTTAATTCCTCTGTTGAATCTTTTGGTATTTCTGGTTCTAGAATTATAGTTTCAGTCGTTTGTTCAGTTTCACTTTGATTTTCTTCTTCTAGTGGAACATTCTCATTAATTTCCTCTGTAATAACACAATTCTCTTCTTCAATGTCTGGAATAATTTCAGAATTACTCGTAATTGTGTCTACTGGACTGTCTTCAGTTATTGTTGGTTCTGATATTTCGTAATTTTTAACAACTTCCTCTTCAGTTTCTGTGACCAAATTATTTTCTTCATTCTCTTTGTTTTCCAGAACTTCATCCACGGGGTTCAATATTGGATTTTCGGTATTATTCGGTTCATCATTCTTTTCCGAGTTCTCTGGAACATAATCTTCATCGTCACCGTCTTCAGATTCGCTCTCTGACTTATAAAATTCTTTTAACTGCTTTTCACGTTCTTTTATTTTCAATCTAAAATCCAAAATGTGTTAAAACCGGGTTTTGATACATTAAATATTGGATAACTTACGCGATATCAGCTAATTGTTCTGGACGCATTTTAATGGCCAATGGAGCAGGAATTGCAGCTGGAGCTTCAACAGCGGATGCCAATTTTGGACGTCGTGTTAAAAATTCTTGTAATGTGCGAGGTTTTGGTTTATGATAGGGAAGCGAAACATTTGCGGTTCGGGCCATTCTTTGTGATTCTGATTGAATTTCAGTCTTCAATTTGGCAACATCCTTTCCAGTCATCTTAAAAAGAATTTTAAGTTTCTATCCTAGCGTTTCTTAAAAAGTAACGCATAATACTACCTTAACTGGTTTTTCTTCTTTTGTTTGTGGTCTTTTGCTCCTCATCGTGGATTTTTGGGATTTCTTAACTTCATTACAAGCTTCTGTGTGGTCTTCTCTTTGAATCTCTTCATTTTCTGAACTGTCGGAATCGCACAAGTCTTTTAAACGTGACCTCTAAAAAAATTCAGTTTTACCCCTTGTCAACTGTGATTAACATGCTATATAAGAACTTACAACTTTTGAAAAGTCTGTCCCAGTATCAGTATTTTCTACATTTTCCTCATCACATTCATCAATGGATGAGGTTTTGGTACTAAAACTTTTTTCATGTGGACTGATAGCCAAGTTCTTCTGTGAATCTAAATCATCTTCAGAATCACTATCTATAAAATGCCTTTTTTTTACTAAATTAGTCGATGAGCTTTCTTCATCGTCAGAATCATCGTCTTTTTCGACGTTAACATTTTTTCGGGCTCCTCTTCGAAACATCTCTTCATCACTAGAATCACACTCTCCATTTTCAGAAATTTTACTTGTAATCTCTTCATTCGTCGTTATAATTTCACTCTCTTTATTGTTACATTCTTTTTCATTAGTTTCTAAAGAGTTTTCAATAATTTTATCTGAAACTGTATTCTCTAAATTACGATTATTTTCTTGGTTTTCAACGATAATTTCCATGTTAAAACACAGGAATTATTACTAATAATTGCTAAAATTTAATAAAACTGCACATTTCACGTTTCTTCTTAAACTAAAAACACTTTTATAAAGACCATACGTATATAAACATTCTGCATATGTCAAAATGTCAAAAGCATGGAAGGAGAATTCCCGCTTAAACTTATCAGTGTCACCAACATATGAACACATTCCCCTAAATAATGTTGCTCAATTCAAACATACCAAATATATATTTGAAATGAATATTTTTATTGTTTGTATATTTAACTGTTGTAACAGAATACACATTATACAATAATTCTATTAGAATGATGTGAATAAAGGCAGTATTCAATTAGTGCTAATATCATTGTCATAACCCAAAATAAAATAAATACATATAATAATGATTCGATTTATTGAATTGTTCTAAAATTTGTCTATGTATGTATGTATATTAAATTGTGCCTAATAAAAATTAATAACAAAAAAAAAGAGAATAACAAATTAACAACGAATTTGTTTAATGAATGTAATTATTTAAAATTAATTCACTAATACTATTTTAAGTATGGAAAAAGCAGTAAATTAAGTCTATATAAAAAAAAGTATTCATAATTCCTGTACCATTCGTATAGACAAATTAATTTAAAACCATTAGACTACAAAACAAAATAGCAGGTACTAGCACATGAGACTTAAGAAAGAATTTGCATATGCCATTGGTTTAATGTCCGGATGAGGCTAAAAATGAAACATATAAAAACCGAAAAAAACCCAACAAAAAACAAATCACATACCACTGCAACATAAGTGGTGAAATTTGGTGTCATATCCTTTCCTTTCAACGTTATAAACGCCCCTTTATTGCCCATTGAATCACAATAATTTGGTGCAGAGAAAACCGTTATACATTTGCCATCGTGTGCGACTTCATAGCCATCATTTTTCACTTCATGACTCCTTATTATATACTCCAATTTATTTAACTCAAGGAACGTCTGTGTTACATCCGGACCGAACTGACATCCAACGCCACGTTTACTCGGCGAGCGGCCATTCTGCGGCTGCGGATCAGACCACAACAATTCACACATCGGTCCATCTTCAGGCGGCTGTCGATTTCGATCAATTCTCCTAATATCGTCTAATGTTACATCATCATTCGCAAACAAACCACCATGCATCACCTTAAAAAACAAATTGTATTCAGTAAACAATTTTTTCAAGTCTTACAAATCCTTACTAGAACTTTATTGTTTAAACAATGTGCTAACGGTAACCAATTGTACACTTCAGTGAACAATTCGGCCATTTGAGCATTATATTTCGATTTAACTTCCCCATCGAAACCGTACATTTGATTCATAGTCGCACTTTCATGGTTGCCTTTCAACAAACAGAATAAATCACCAAACATACATTAAAAAACTCTTTCAAATTTGTTTATACATCAAATGAGTTGGCATATGATTAATAAACTAGGCTATAAACAGTTTACAAAAGAAAAACTCGAAAATTACCTCTTGACATAAAGAAATGATTAGGGTACAATAATTTAAAGCCAAACAAAGTAAAAATGCATTCAACTGAAAATGAGCCACGATCAACAAAATCACCATTGAATAAATACGGATTTAATTCCGATGGTAAACCATTTAATTCGAATATATTCATTAAATCGTAAAACTGGCCATGTATGTCACCACATACTGTAAATTTGTTATCATCACCAATTGGTACGTCAATTAATGACGGTTGTGACATGAAATAAGTTTTTATATCCAACAGGATCTGAAAAATAGTAAAAAAAACTTTAAAGTCAGGAATTTAAGAGAAACAAGGAATGTTTGCTTACTTTATAAGCGTACTTTCGATGTAGTTTCCCTTGATTTTTGTATAATTCCATTAATTCCTTCATAAACTTTATGGTCACTTTGCCATCCTCTAATTCGGGCCCAGTGTATTCGTTTTCAATCGCTGAATTTCAAAGCAAATTCATTAGACAAGTGGATTAAATGATCATAAATCACTTACTCATTGCATCTAAATTAATACTATCGGCAATGCTTTTCTTGCATTCATCTACAGCGATTGCCTTTTCAAATGCCAGTTTCTTTACGATTTTATTACATTCCGTATACTTCTCTTTAGCATCTTTATCATTTGGTCGTACTTTGGCCACCTAAATAGTTTGGGATTTTGTTACAAGCTTTTATTAAACAAACAACGGCTGTTTACTTACGTATTCGAAATCTTTAAGTGCAACTTTAAATTTCCCTAAAGACATATAAGCCGCAGCCCTTCGATAATATCCCTTAATGTAGCTTTTATCTAACCTGATTGCTTCCGTTGCATCGTTCAATGCATACCCGAAACTTTCGGTCTTCAGGTGGGCAAAACTTCGATTCGCATAATAGATTGCATTATTCGGATTCATTTCAATCGCTTTGGTATAATAGTCTATAGCAGCACCATAATTTTGGGCTAAAAATTGAACACATTTTTAGGTTAAGTCAATAAATGTTTCAACTTTTCATTGAATTTTTCTATTATTTCAAAATAAATATGAACTGTAACCGTTTAATCGAATCAACTACAAAACAGCATTCTATTAACGTAATCAAATTGCAAATTATATTAATTAATAAATTACTTTACCATTAAAATACACATTTGCTTCGGCTTTTAATTCTTCGGCTTTTTTTACATCTTCTGGTGAAACATCTTTCTGGTCAATTGTTTTCGTAGCACTCATTTCTTCTAAATTATATTTATAATGTTTTATAAAATATCTTACAAATCATTTATCGTTCTTAACGAAGTAAAAAAAATCAAGATTTCGAAGTAGGAATATTTCCTTCACTTGGTTGGTATTTACTTATTTACAGAAAATCACCAAATTTTTCTCTTTGTTTATTTCAGTTGTGTAAAAAGAGATCGACAGAAGATTACAAATTTCTCCTTTCAAAAAAAAATTATGCAACACAAAAAACACACAAATAACAAAATTTAATAACAATTGGCAAATACTAACAATAATACATACAACTTATAATTTATTATGTAAATAAAATTTCTTGTTCGTGATTTTTTCCGTCCCTGGTAAATTGGGAATAAAGCGACCTAAAAAATTACGTAAAAACATGTAAGAAAATAACATTTTCAAAAGTTTTTTACATACCAAGTTTTGAATGTACATCTTCTAAAGCATCTCTTTGTATTTCATAAATGGTACTTCCATTATTTCTGCTCTTTATCAATGCCTTATTAGCAGTAAAAACATTTAAACAGTTCGTTAACGTATCCAAATTTAAGCAATAAGGATGCAAGAACTGTTTTCGCTGTTGTAACTCTTTTTCAACCCACATTTGCACATTTTGCAATATTGTCTTCTCGTCTACAATTCTCTCTCCATCCAACAATACTGAACATACATTATAATACGATATTAAAAACGATTCAATACAATTGCATAATACTGAAATTAATTTGTCATTGTCTCCTAATTCAAAATGTCCTTCAAAATATTTCACTAAATCCATTTTCTCGGCATTTAAAACAGCCTTATCAAATTCCTAAAAAAACAAACAAGATTTAACCATTGTTCTTGTAATTGTTTCTCATATTTACAGCTTGTTCCCACGAACCGAATGTCACAAATTCCGATGATAATAAATAACGTAAAAAATGATAGCTTGTAAAAAGTTGTTCTGGAAAAAATCAAATGTAATTAAATTCTTGCGAGTTAAAATTTCACTTACCACGTGAAAGTCGTGTCTGATTTCTTAAAATAACAACCACCAAACTCGTGTCAACCAAATAATGCATCAAAGGGTTCACATAAATTTGTAACAAAACAAACGGTACTGAATGCGACATAACATTATCAGAAATTTGATGAGCTTTGAATTTTCTCAAATTGTTCTTGTCCAAAATAATGTTATTCGTTGATAAATTAATTCTATTATCTTTGGTTAAACAAATTTTGTTCTTATGCACTTGTAATGCTTCCAAAATACTCTCTTTCACATCTGGCATATAAACAAACGCCCCAAACGCTTCTAACACCTCTTTTAACCATTGCATCTCTGTAATTAATTCACTAAACGACAACAACTCATCCTTACATGCCAAATTTGTGTACAAAGCAACAGCAATTAAATTAAATGGTGTAATAACTGAGTACAACTGTTGACAACGAACAATTTCATAGGCCAGTGGTGGAATGAGTTGTTTCTCATCTTCAGTCAACTCCTGTTGATATAACGGTCCTATATTATGAGCAGACCGATTCAATTTGCCAGCAAAAAATTCTTTGGCTGAAATCGGTTCACCGCAATGGAAATAAGTATTGCCAAATTTTTCTTTTAATATTTTCAATGACTTAAAAAACCCCTGGAAGATTATAACTGAGTAATTTAACGTTTTTATGGCGAAATGAGCAAAATTTCTTACAGCTGTACTCTCTTTCGGCTTTGGCACACCTAACAATTCGTATGCGAACAGCTCCTCTTCCAACACTCGATCGTAGGTGATGTTTATTGGCACAAACAGAATGTCTGGCACTTCTCCCAAGAAAAATGCACGCAAAATCATCGAAATTAAACCTAAAACACATTGTCAAGTCGTTTGGTTGGTGTTAAATTGTCAATGTGTACCGAATTTAGGTGTGAGCGATTTGCAACTTCGACTTCTAGTGCCTTCAATAAAAAACTCAATTGGCAAGTCACCGGCAACGACAAGCTGATGAATATATTCCTTAAAAGTGGTCCAATAGAGATTGTCGTTGTTGTAAGAACGTCTCATGTAGAAAGCACCGGTGTTTCGGAGCATTGTACCCATTCCAGCCATTCCCTGAAAGTCTAATAAAAAATACGCACTTCTTTTGTCATTTAGAAAGTAATTTTCCTTGATTTTTACCCATTCCTGCAGCGATTGCTGGTATTTCAATGTTAAATGTGAATAAAACGTATGACATCATAATAAAATCCGCGTAGCTGCGATGAGAAGGTACAAAAATTAATGGACAATCGCCCATTCGTTCTCGAACCTGTAACGAAAATGCCAATGTTAAATAAAATCGCGTTATTGCGACGTGGAATGATTACATTGAGGATTGTGTGATGGTTTATTAATATTTCCGAGTTTAGTCTTCGGTATGTTTTTGTCAACACGTAACCTAACCATCGAAGCAATTTCAAACTCTTTTTATAGCCGATTTCCTCCAGGATATCAGTAACCTGATTAAGAAGTTCAGTCTTTCTTTGGGCATTGTTAGATTGCAGTTCCTACAATTAATGATTGTTACTTTTAGCCACTTATACAATAAACTTTGTACGTACTTTATTGATAAGCTCCTGTACTTTAGGACTGTTTAAAACAGCTTGTTTGTGAGTTAAAGGTGTCGGTTTCTGAGTTTGTTTGTAGGCAATTTTTAGGTCTAAACTTCTTGAAGCCCATATTAAATTGCTGAATTCTACTCGTCGTTCTTGTAGGAAATTTATGTAATTTCGATCAATCACTTGGACATCCATTGTAAGTGAATATTTACAACTAAATTATCGCACCACACCAACCACTTGAGCAAATACTTATGAACAGGTGTATTATCTTCAACTAATCACTTTGCTACATAGAAAATAAATAAATGAGTCATTATAAGTAAAAGTTTAAAAAATATACATTTAATTGCAAACATGCAGTTGGACATTAATTTGTTTTTTTAACATTGTGAAGTTATTTAAAGAGATGGACTGTCAGGTGTTTGTATTGTATGCAAAATAATGTGCCGGGTTTTTGTTGTGATAAGAAAATGATTAAATAAATTAACTTCAAGGGAACATCTCAAAGTCCTCAAGTTGTTGTCGTATGTTTGTCATTTTGTCAATAATTGAAAGTAGTTCTATTGTACTAGAGGACATTTAGACTACGTCGTATCCGACCATTTATAAATCTATTGAATTTATTTTAATATTTTATTGACAATTAAATAAGTATTATCTAATGAATTCAAAAAACTTACTAAAATCTAAAGTTTGTTTTTTGATTCATAAATAAACTGTATTTGAAATCGAAGAATTTATTGTTCATCAAATGACCTACTTTTGTTGCAGTAGGTTGTTTGTCTTGTGTGCTTTGCTGACTTGTCAAATTATTTTATTTCACCATCTTTGATTTCACAATAAAATTAACCTATTCCTCCAATTATTCTCTCAAATAATTTCTATTCGTTATTATTTGCCCTAATTCAATTGATTTTTAATGAGCATGGAAGTTGAGGTAGATAAAAGCCAGTATGTTCTTCCAAATGATCAACCTGTAGTAGCATTAGACGCGAAATCGGCTTTTTCTGGACTATCGTCCAAAGAGAGACTTTATGCACATTTTATTAGTAAAGCCTCTTGGAACGGTGGTTTAATCACATTACTACAAACCAGTCCAGAGTCCGGACCCATCTTTGTTCTACTGCATCGATTATTTGCTGCTCAAAATCCAGAAGATTTTCGGAACAGTGCCCTGAAAGCCGGCTTTACCGAAGATGAAATTAAAGCTTTGTACGTTTACACTTGCGGTGTATTTTGTAATGCTGGCAACTACAAAGTAAGTATTTTCTAAGTTGTTCTTGTTTTCTTTCAAATAATGCTTTTTTCAAAGGGTTTTGGAGACACCAAATTCATACCAAATATCGAACAAAATCGTCTTGAAGAACTACTCAAGCAAAGTATCATCTGGCCCGATTTGGAGCCTTTATGGGCTGATTTGAAGGATGCCATTTACGACCTAAGTCCCGGTAAAACATGTCTTGGTTATAAACCGCTAGGATGTACCACTTACTTGTCGAAAAATGTCACACCGGAGGACAACGATCGCGTTCAAAACTGGCTAAAATCGGAGGAAATGGAATGCTATAACACGAGACTGTTCAAAACCGAAGAAAATGGCAAAATCACCTACGAAATCCGTTTAGCATCGGAAGAAAAAAAAGAGCTGAAATCATTCACTGATGGAAATGTAACATATCGAATAACAAGCGGCGATTATTCACCACTAATGGGTCAAGTTGCCAATTCATTAGAACAAGCAATTGAATATTCAGCCAACGAAACGGAATCCCAGATGTTGAGTGCCTATTGCCAATCATTCCGAACTGGTTCATTAGATGACCACAAGAACGGCTCCCGTTATTGGATTCAGGACAAAGGGCCAGTGATTGAAACGTACATCGGTTTCATCGAGACATACAGAGATCCGGCTGGAGTGCGGGGCGAATTCGAGGGCTTCGTTGCCGCAGTGAACAGGAAAATGTCCGCAAAATTCACTAAACTTGTTAATGAAGCTGAACACTTTATCAATTTACTGCCATGGAACAAGGGATTCGAAAAGGATAAGTTTTTAAAACCGGATTTCACGTCTTTGGATGTGTTGACGTTCGCTGGAAGCGGAATACCTGCTGGAATTAACATTCCAAACTGTAAATATCAATATTCTTAGTTGTAAATTGTCTAATACTAATGTGCGTTTATTTCAGACGATGATATTCGCCAAACTGAGGGCTTTAAAAACGTTTCTTTAGGAAATGTAATACCAGCAAGTTATCAATCTTCGGTAACTCCATTTTTAACCGCTGCCGATTCAGAACTTTTACAAAAACTTCGTGTGCCTGCATTCGAACTCCAAGTAAGAGAAATCCGAGATTTAAATAATTTCTGTTTAATTTGTATGAATATTTTTTTAGGTTGGTTTACACGAACTTCTCGGCCACGGATCAGGGAAATTATTACGTCGTAACGCTGACGGTACCCTCAACTATCCCCCAACATTAATCGATCCATTAACCGGCAAACCGCCCAGTTCATGTTACGAGCCCGGCGACACATACGACACTAAATTCGGCCCGTTAAGTTCATCCTACGAAGAATGTAGAGCGGAAGCAGTCGGCTTGTATCTCAGCTTAGATCCGGACGTGTTGAAAATCTTCGGTCACGAAGGCGATGTCGCTGACGACGTCACATACGTCAATTGGCTGTCCCTGATTTGGGCCGGAGCTGGACGTGGTTTGGAACTTTGGGAGCCAGGACGGGGCTGGTTGCAAGCGCATGCACAAGCGCGTTTCGTCTTGGCCCGAGTTTTGATTCAAGCCGGCGTGGCTCAAGTAACACAACCCAGTGAAAACGATTTACTAGTGACTGTGGACCGGTCTGCAATTAAAGGAGCTGGCCGTTGTGCAATTGGACAATTTTTATTGCAATTGCAAGTGTACAAAGCGACTGGAAATGTGGAGGCTGCACAAAAATTGTACAATCATTACGCTGAAGTGACTGAACCGTGGCTCAGTTGGAGAACAATTGTTCTAGCTAATAAACAGCCAAGAAAAATGTTTGTACAAGCAAATACAATCGTTGAGAATATGGATGTTAAATTGAAAACGTACGATGCAACATTCGATGGACTGATTACGTCGTGGATTGAACGATTTCCCGAACCGAATCCATTCTATAACGCTTTGTTGGATTTAACGAAACTTGATGCTCATTATTTCTAGTTAACATTTTTAAACAACTATCGCATTTACTTTATTATTAATCTTGGAATGTTATTCATAAATATTTTTATCCAGAATAAAGAAATTGAATTATTTCCAGTTGTATATCAAACAATTCTTGTAAATATTTAAAATATTTATTTACACGAAGATACAAATTGAAAATCAATTCTAAATCATGCACACATTTTCATTACACAACAAATATATACAAGGAGAAATCATTCTATTCGCGGGTGGCCAGTACAAGAGGCTCCTGCGGTGGTAGAAATTTAAACTAGTGGACAGGGGCTTCTTCCATTTCTTTGCTGGTTTTCATTAATAAAAGTATAGAATAAATGCATTTTCAGCTTTTAAAAGAGCATTTGTAGTTAGTTTATCAACAAATTTTAAATGTTTGTGTCCATTTTATATAAAATGTAGCCCCTGTACGCTAGTTAAAAAATCTACCACCAGTGGGGCGTCACTTGTACCAGCTACCCGCAAATAATACATTGTAGAAAAAAAGTTACAAAAGGTCCTGATGTGAAATTTATAAAAATATGATATATATATTCGAGAATACGTATTCAAGTTGGTGGTCTGGCCCAGGTGTACACATATCCATCTTGGCACGCTGTTATGATACTATCCGGTCGAAAAACCAGCACCGTCAATCGTTCCTGAGCGACTTTCTTACATACTAATGGCTCTAAAAGGGGACATTCGTCCAAACGTGGACAACTTGCTGTTCCCACTAGTTGCAATGGATCTGGTCGTCGTTTAACGCGCGGCTTTGGTGGCACCAGATTGTCTTCGGGCAATTCCCACAGGCAGATTTGTGTGTCGTGGCCAACGGAGCCCAAACGGTAACAGGATTCCGCCTCCAGGAACCAATCGAAGGCCACCGCTGAGACCCAAGAACGGTGGCCCTGTGCCCGCGCTATGACACGTTTCTGTTCCAACGAATACACTGTGACGAGGTCATCTTCACCGCCCACAGCGACCAGACGTCCATCGCCCGACCACGACACGCACAACAAACCGCCAAAATAGGAACGTGCCGTGCCCAGTAATTCCATGCTGTCGTAATGAAAGATTCGTAATAGACCGTCCTGTGTTACAATTGCTAATTGGGATCCATTCGGGCTGAAGGCGAGTTCATTGATTGCAGCACCAGAGCCAAGTAGCCATCGGAATAACGGATTTCTGGTAGACTTTGTTTTGCATGTATTGACAGTGAAACCGTCACCGGTTTTGAATGGTTGATAATTTGGTGCTGTTGAGCCGCACGGCAGTTCCTCATTGTAAACGTAAAATTGACCGGAAGCATGAGCTGCTAAAAATAATGAACGGCTACCAGGCACCCATTTCAAGCATGTCACACGGCTTTTGTCGATTAATCGTTCTTCGTTGAAGAGTTTATTGAGTTCTTTTTTAGCCAAGTCAATGAGTTGAATTTGGCCCGTACTGAAGCCTATTAAGAGACTGACGCTGTCATTGGAGGCAGAAGTGGCATTGAAATCGTGGCAGGTGGGATTCGTACCCTTGTAGCCCTTCTTTTCTAGTGGTTTACTTAAATCAGCCGCCTTTTTTATACCCTTGTAGACGTACACGTACAACTCTCGGCCGTAGTTGAAGCAGATTCGTTCGCCTTGGTCCGGAAGCGTCACCAGAGAGACACGGACTTGTGGTGGTGTTTGACCTTGTGGCTGGTAAGCGACTCGGTTCGGTCTCGTGTATTCACTGAGTGTCATAAGGCGGTAGGTTCCTTCTCTAGTAACGAATTGGGTTTTTACATCGCCTGGTTCAGCTAATGGTCTGTCCAATGATCGGTCGCCAGCTTCCAATAGTGATTGATTACATAAAGTTTCTGCTCTTGCCATTTTTCGCCCAAATGTTATGATGGGGCACAAAACATTTTCAGACAATTTTCAATCAGCACGCATGTTTTTGTTGTTCTGTGTATATTCACAACATCTTTCACATTTCACTCAATTGTTCTGTGTACTCACTTTGCGGAGAAATTAACATGGAACAAAAATAATCTTTTAAATAATAAAATGACATTTAAGGTTAGAATTTTTGTTTTGTCGGCGAATGATTTTATGTGTTTTGCTGGTTGCCAAAACATTTTTTTGGTAGTGTAAACATTTTCGATCAAATTACTTGTATTAGGATTGAAAATATTCAAAGATTATAGGTCATAGTGTAAAAACTACCGTAAAAAAGGATTAAATAGAAAAAACAAACTTAATTTCAAATAATTTTAATTTTAAGTTTGACACTTTGGCAGCTGAAAGAATACAGAGTTCTATTTACATTTCTACAATATATCAATAGATGACTGTTCTATTTTTCGAAAATAAAATTTGTATTTATAGGTTTAATTCGTGTTTCTCCGTCATTACCATTATAGAAAAAACTAAAAAAGCAATTTTTGGATATTATAATTCACTACATAATGCATTGCTTTCGATAATAACCATAAAAAGCATTTTCATCGAAAGTGGCACTTAGTTTCAGATGGCCATAATATTTGACATTTCGACAGTTTCCCCATAATATGTAGAAAATGATAAATGAATGACATTATCTTGAATTATTCAACTGTGTAAAATTATATGTAGATTTACAAAAAATGTTAAGGAAATGTAATGTGAACAGATATTCACTGTGTAAACAGGTCAAATGAGTGACAATTATTAATAATTAACTAAATATCATTTCATAATCTAAAATATTCTTCTGTAACATAATATTCTGTTTACATAAAATAAAAATTTCAATAAACAATACGTAAAAAATGCATAATATGCCGGTATAATTATAAACGTGATTGTTCGCATGCGTATTAAAGTAAAACGTGTGTGAATATGTATACTACTACATAAAATAAATAAAAATAAAGTAGTCAATCGCCGGGTCGGGCTGGGGCACAGTTGTAACGTGACTCTTAACAGCAGTCTTGTGAATTATCTACCTGTGTGTGCTTGTATTTTATTTCTTATCATCAACACTATTTTCAACAATTATATCATTCATCCTTCCTAAAAGGTAGGTTAACCTAAAATTGCACAACATTTAATTTCATCTCAATTTTCCTCATTTTTTGACTAGTAATAAAATGATATTTTGAATGGTCATTGATAACAGCAGTCTGTCTCTGATTATTATAATCAAACAGTGAATAATAAAAATTAACAAAATTTCATTCAATGTCCAATTAGCGCTAATAAAATTTGTTTCATACAAATCAAATGAGCGATGAATTCGATAAAAAAATTATTCACTTTTGGCATGTAATTGGATCTGTGTTTTCTTAAGGATATTTCCAGAAATAACACTGGCCCACTTTCTTCTCAAAAAAAGACACAAATAAATTAATTAGAAAACATCTAATAAGTATAGACTCTTATTAGAACTTTGGCTTCAATCACCAACCTTCGTTTTCTAAAAAAAACCTATAGATAATTGATAATTTACATGAATAATAATTACTTGTAGCTCGCATTTTAATAATACATTTTTATCTATTAGATTGCAATGCCTACGTAGATTTGCATGAATTACTACATGCTGAATGTAATCCTATATCTTCGATTGGTGAACTTTTTTTATTTGGAATTGCTAAATTTATCTTACATAGACGATTGATTGCAATATTGCAATTACATTGGATTTTATCGAGGGTTTTTTTACAATTTACATCTTGGCTAGTGCTATTACAAAATTAATTGTAATGTCATTTACATAGGCACCTATATTCCTAGTTGTCTATTGTTTAATTGATTGATAAAGGAGTGTAAAGAATGTGAATTAACCAATGATAAAGCGAAAAAATTATCAGTTGATAATGAAAAAAACGCAATAATTTTAATTGAAAGTCTATGCAAAAATTAATTCATCGATGAAGTAATAACGGAATTAAACGTAACACCAATAGTTTGATCCCATAGGTCACTTATTTTTAGAAAAACATGTTTTAATTCACACTTGTTTATGCAATGTAATCAAATTTCCGAATTATTTAATCAATGGAAATGTACAAAGCGTCGTATCACATTTTAATAAACAGCAATTGTCGTTTTTTTGTACATTTCCATTAATTGAACATTCATGCATCATCAATTTACTTAATTCGTATAATTACTCTTTAAAATCCATCATGGTTCTCTTTATAATTGCAATTTATTTCAATTAAACATTGTATTTTCCAATCCAAGGCTTTATTGTTGCATTTCTGTAATAACTCACATATGCAATTAGTTTTCCAACAAATGATTTCTTTCCATTGTTCAAGCGTTTGTTTGTATAGATATAAACGATAAAAAATGTGTAATAAATTGAAAAATCGAACAACCACCCTCTAGTGATCCATAATTTCCATAATGAAAGTGTGTCAGTAGTTTTGCGCAAGAATTTTCCTAAACTTTAACCATTTACCAAATGAAATATTCAGAATCTAACGATTTGAATCGATTAATAAACATACAATAGTTTAAATTGTTATTTGAAGGGCATTTTTGTCCATAGAAATTGTTCACTACAAACAATAAGTTCTAATTAGAGTCTACCGGTTGCGCAATATTATTTAACATTTAATAAGAAGTTTATTTTTTGAAGTATCATTAGATGGAGTTGATGGATTCAAGGTTGATGCTTTTTTTAATTATTGTTAGTCTGAACTTGAAATGAAAGAAAAAAAACTGTTGCGTTAGAGCCAACGATTTACACTACTGAAAAGCGAAAAAACACTAATCTTTCAGTTAAAATGTAAATAATTCTATTTTAAAAATGTAATTGTTATTTTTGAACACTCTTTACTGAAATATACTTTTTTTCAGATTGCAAACATGAATTCACAAACGAATGAGATCATCCATAAGGAAGTTGTCATTATAGGTGGGTAATTTATGACAGGAAAAATTGTTTTATGTCCTCGAAAATGTAAAATACAAAGAGAAAACGGATACAGATGATTATTTACGATAATATGTTTGTATTTAATTGAATTGATTGAAGTATATAGCCGATGGTCAATGTCAAGAACGTTTTTTTTCCTTTATTCTTTGTAAGTTTATTATGAATGTTTAATAAGAGGATATAAAAAGGATCGTTAAAATGTCAAACGGATAGCGATAATTACATAGCATTATGGATTTTTTTTATGTTGGTGAGCTAATTGGATTTTTTATTCCAACAAAACAAAAATCAATTTTATTTCAAATGGTTTTTCCAAACCAAACCCATTTTCTCTTCAAACTAATCCAAACAATTGTTTTGGTTTTAGGAAATGGTCCCAGTGGTATTGTACTATCTTATATGCTATCAGGAAACCTGCCTTACCTAAAATCGGATACACATCCCGATGAAATGTTATCGGCCAGACTGCGGTCAAGTGTTGGTAAATGTTTAATTGGGGAAAATTTAACGGAACTGGCTGGTGGCTTAGAAGGACGTTCAACAAATCAAATCTCTTTATTATATGATGCATTAGAACATCCTTATGCCGATGTGGGACTGGAATTGGAATCGTTAATTGAATTCCGTAACACTGGTGTTAAGGTGAATTATTTTTAATATTGAAATAATCATAGAACCACTTGTGAGACATTTAGAATACTTAGAAAAATACTTGACCAAAAATTATCAAAAATTGTTCCTATTATGTAGAAATGATTTGCATATGTATACATAATAGTCATAAGGAAGCGTTCTATAGAAAATAGTTTTTTCGTCAAATGTCCCCCTTAATGGTGTAATTATAAATAGAATTTACGAGAATCTTCTTACAAATGTTGATTCACTAAAAACAACAAACTATATTAAACCGTGTTTGTTTATAGTTTGAGTGATGATGAAATGTTTTTATCTATTTTAACTAGATAAACGCGAAAAAAATGATTAGCAAAAATTTTTCAAGTACTAATTGTATGTATATCTGTTAAAATAATCTCAGTGTTCGCTATTGCGAATATAAAAACGATTTGTTTGTTTTTTTAAGTAATCGCACTCGTTGAGTATATTTAAAAAAACACTATGAGATGAAAACCAGTTTCTGATGTAATTGTTTGATTCTTCTCCATAGATTGACCATGTGGTTGTGGGTAAAGGACCTCCAGGCGGTTCATGGCACAAAATGGATCCATACATCTTGACATTATCATTGGGCAGTTGGATGGCATTGCCCGGTTTGCAATTCCATGCACGGAATCCAAGTGAGAAACGAGCTTATGCTCATACGGTTGCCAAATATTATGAACAATATGTAACACAAATGAAATTAACACCGTACTTTAGGAATAATATACAAATCTCATCGGTGGAACGTTTTCAACAAATGGAAATGGTGCAGAAAACGTGGCGGGATAGTTTATGGGAGAAGATGGGATATGGGGATAATACGGAGGATAGACAGATATGTTTTATATCAAATGTTGTAAATCGATTGCGATTAAGATCGATGTGTAGAAAGACGAAAACGAATCGTTGTAGACGGCAAATGAAAACGGATACAATGCCAATAGGGAAATTGAACAGTAGACGTGATTTAAAGCATTCTTTAAATGTAAATAGCTGTGATAATAGTAAATACAATGAGACCAGTTTTACTAGATACTCATTACGTAGTAATAGTAATGTAGAGTGTAATGAAACGATGTCAGTGCCTTACACATCGAAACAGATCGGTAAAAGGAAGGACAAGTGGTTGGTTAAAGGATATGACCATGAAACAGGACAAAGTGTAACATATTCCTGTGATTATTTGGTATTGGCGACTGGTGCGAATGATTTACCAAATCGTTTGGAGATTTCCAAGATGAGAGAGGACCCGAATTGGTTGTTGTACGATTTGAGGACATTAGAACAGAAGCTGGATGAATGTTTGAGGGATGATGGGATGGAGTTGGATCCAGTTTTGATTGTGGGTGCAGGACTGAGTGCTGCTGATGCAGTGATTGCAGTACGTGGCAGAAATATTCCTGTTGTGCATGTATTTAGAAATAAGACGGCAGATCTGAATAAACAGTTACCGGAGAACATGTATCCGGAGTATCATAAGGTAGCAACCAATCGGATTTTTGAAAGAGAACGTTTTCTGATGATTTTTTCTTTGTTTAGGTTCATCAAATGATGCAGGATGGCGGCTCAACGTATCCAAATTACATTTCATATGCGGAATATAATATTGTAGATTTAAATGAAGACGAACGCACTGTTAGATTGCAGTCAAAAACTGGTGATGAAATGAAACTGAGCATTTCTTTTGTTGTGATTCTAATTGGATCTCGGCCAGATTTGAGTTTTGTTCCAAACTCTGAAGAATTGGCAGTACAAAAACATTTGCCCATTGATTGTAAGACGAATACATTGAATATTGATCAATTGACATACAAGGTGCATAATGCAGAGGATTTATTTGCCATTGGGCCCTTGGCTGGTGATAATTTTGTACGATTTATACCTGGTGGTGCTTTAGCTGTCGTTTCTGAATTGTACAGACTTAATAATGTATTATCTTAAAGAGAACTTTTTTTATTTTATATATAAATATTTTTTTTACTTTTCTGTTGTACTTGTTGAAAATACCTTTGTTATTGTTTCAATAAAAATGAAAGAAAATCAGTGTTTTTCTAAATCCTTCATTACATTGTTGATTTACAATTTATGGGAAAAATTGCTATGAATAGAACCTGAAGAGGCTTTCTGAGAACTCTTTAGTTAGATAACAAATCGGAGCAAATATGCACGCACAGTTTTTGTTTATCTACATGAAAACGCAGTTTTTTTAAAGAGGATTATACAGTTTGATATCAGCAATGATAATTAAAAAAGATCAATGTGCAGATTGCATGATGTGCAACGAATTCTTTGTTATATCCATGGAAAAGTATGAGTCATTTCACGGTATTCTAATAAATAATTTATGCTGAACCTTGAATGAAAGAGTTTTGTAATAAAACAATTATGGCAAAGTACATTAGATTGAGGACATGGGAAAGAGTAAGAATAAAATGTACACGACTATATAAAATGGCAGCAATGTTTTAATGCCTATTTCATTAAAAATAAAAATATGCAAAAACATGGTTATAATAGAAAAATTTCAATTAAATTTGTATCAAATTGGACAAACATGACAAAAGCAAAGAAAGTCAGTCTTTAATAAGTTAAGAAAAATTTGTAGTAAATTCGAGATTTTTATTTTTACAAAGGGAATGTAATATTTTTAAGAAAAAAAAAATTAACTGTACATTACAAAAAAGAAAAACAGCGACAAATTATAAATACATATATAAAAAACGAAACAAAATTAAACACTGGTTATAAGCGATTCATTTTTTTCTTATAAAACAGAGGTGCAATATTAAAACTTTCTTTTTTGTTGTTTAAACGATCATAAAACAAAGCTGCGCCTTTAGTTCTCTTCAACATCAGCCTCCTGTTCCTCATCGAATTCCGCATCCTCTTCTGCGGTCGCTTCTTGATATTGTTGGTATTCGGATACCAAGTCGTTCATGTTCGATTCGGCCTCAGTGAACTCCATCTCATCCATACCCTCACCAGTGTACCAATGCAAGAAAGCCTTCCTTCTGAACATAGCAGTAAACTGTTCGGAAATACGTTTGAACAACTCTTGGATGGCGGTCGAGTTGCCAATGAACGTGGCGGACATTTTAAGTCCTCTTGGTGGAATGTCACAGACGGCTGTCTTGACATTATTCGGGATCCATTCCACGAAATAGCTGCTGTTTTTGTTTTGAATGTTGAGCATTTGTTCATCAACCTCTTTCATGGACATTCTGCCTCTGAAGACAGCTGCGACGGTCAAATATCGGCCGTGACGTGGATCACAGGCGGCCATCATGTTTTTAGCGTCGAACATTTGCTGGGTGAGTTCGGGTACAGTCAAAGCACGGTATTGTTGGCTACCTCTGGATGTGAGTGGCGCAAAGCCGGGCATGAAGAAGTGCAAACGTGGGAATGGAACCATATTGACGGCGAGTTTACGTAAATCGGCATTCAACTGACCAGGGAATCGGAGACAAGTTGTGACTCCGGACATTGTTAACGAAACTAAATGATTCAAGTCGCCGTATGTGGGTGTGGTCAATTTCAACGTTCTAAAGCAAATGTCGTAGAGAGCTTCGTTATCGATACAATATGTTTCGTCGGTGTTCTCCACCAATTGATGGACTGAGAGGGTGGCATTGTACGGTTCCACAACGGTATCTGACACTTTCGGTGACGGTACCACTGAGTATGTGTTCATTATTCTGTCTGGGTACTCTTCGCGGATTTTGGAAATTAACAATGTACCCATACCGGATCCAGTGCCGCCACCCAATGAATGTGTAAGTTGGAATCCTTGTAAACAGTCGCACGATTCAGCCTCCTTTCTGACCACATCGAGCACTGAATCGACTAATTCAGCACCCTCTGTGTAATGTCCTTTGGCCCAGTTATTGCCGGCACCGGATTGACCGAAGACGAAATTGTCCGGTCGGAAGATTTGGCCGAATGGACCGGAACGGACAGAGTCCATGGTGCCCGGTTCCAAATCGACCAAGATGGCACGTGGTACATATTTGCCACCTGATGCTTCATTGTAGTATACGTTTATTCTCTCCAATTGGAGATCAGAGTCGCCATGGTAGGCGCCGGTGGGGTCGATTCCGTGCTCATCGGAGATGATCTCCCAGAACTGGAAAGAGAAGTGTTATTTTTAATACGTTGTATCGAATTGTTTAATTAGATAACTAGTAATTAGATGAGTTCATCGTGTGGAACAATTAGATTAAATTAATGGAATTAGAGAACCACCACGCCCAGAGGGTAATGGTCTCTAGTCTTGCGCCTAGCAACACCTTACAACAATCAATAATTTTGTTTGCATGTGAATGGAGTGAACGAATGAAAAGAGGAAAAACGCAGATTTGTCTAGAGATATTGTCAGAATAAAAGAAAATTAATGAGCTTTAATATTTTGGAGAAAAATATGTTTACGTAAATTAAGTGCTCTAAAAAAAACTCTAGAGATATATGGAATGAAAACGAAACTCGTTAATGTTATTTAAGCCTCCAACATACGTATAATGCAATTGTCAACAAGGCCAACAACGTTTAACAGTCCCCGATTAGTGGACAATTTATGTACTCAGGTCACAAGCTATTTTTAGATGAAATTGCAATTCCATTACGTAATCGCTTGTATCCCACTTACGGTAAAATTACCATTAAAAAATACGCGACGCCCTCTCCCACCAAAACTCATCCACGAATTATCGATATGAAAAATAACAAAGTCTACTAGCGATTTCCAGAGTTATTCGATGATAACGTTAATAAAAAAATCCGTTAACTTGATAAACCACACGAAAAACAATTTAAATATTTCTCTCTCTTTATTATGAAATAAATTCCTGTGTGCTGTAAGAACCAGACCAGAATAACGTTTCCATTTAATTTTAACATTGCAATGAGAAAAGGCTGTTGAACTTTTCAACCATGGATGAAGAGCTATGAAAACCGTTCAACTGAACAAATCAACGACACAGATACTAAGATATTACTACATAATATTTGCTATAAAGTGGGCTGAGATTTGGATCCCATTGTTTTTTACTCCGATTCAATTTCACCCGAAGAGAATGTTGTACGAGAAAGTTTACACAGAACAGAGAAAAAATGGTGTCGGAAGTATTTTTCTGAAATTTAAGAGTCGGTTAAATTTAACGGTTTTTTCTATTAGTGATTCTAAAAACATTCGCCCCAAAATTTAAATTTTTAACTTAAATAAAATAAAATGAATTAATGTAAACTGTTGGGAGTGTAAATCGAGTTAATGATTAAATCAATGCTAATTGTTTGGTTTAAAAACGATTTACCGAGGAAAAATAAGCAAAGTTGAAAGAAAAACCGTTAATAAATAGGAAGTCGATGTTTTTAGGACGACGTACCGGCCGGCAAATCTTTATCTTATCACGTACAATACGTTTCTTACGGTTGGAAATTAATTAAATAAAAACAGCTAGTAAAGAAGAAAAACGAAATAATTAACAATAATGGGAGAATTTCAATAAAATGTTAAATTAAATTTCATAGTAGGCCAGTTTGGGTAGGTCTCAAAATGGCGACTGGCGTACCACAGCCAACACTGAATTAATTAATTAAAAAGCCGAGAAAATTTCTACTTACTTTAGCTCCAATCTGGTTACCACATTGACCGGCTTGAATATGAACGATTTCCCTCATTTTGTATTTTTTTAAAAAGATTTATAACTACTATAAATAATTTATATATAACACCAACTGATCGTGCGTTGCAACCAACTTGTAAAATGAATGGCGGATTGTGACTCTGCTTTTTATAGAATCCCTTCTCCCACTACAAAGCCGGTTATCCGTCATACCAACTGTTTGGAACATCCTGGAAATTCACTAAAATTTCAATTTGAATTATGTAGGCCGTTATTAGATGCAGCCAAAGGAGGCTTGCTTGAATGGGAGGTTCAATGACGAGAAGAAAATAATAACAGAACCGGCTTCGATGTTTTATTAAATAATTGTTTATATGGAGGAAAGACAAGGAAGATATTTTTATAGGATATCTAATAAATAATCCAAATAATATTATCGTTAAAATAATATTAGATTTTACACTTAAAAATGATATTAATCTACTTTTGATTTTTTTTAAATAACAAAACATTCCGTAAGATTATAGGAAAATTATTTTCTTCCTTAAAGATTCTATAGACCGTCTCTGGAAAACCTTAGAAAATGTAAAATCTGAATTAAAATTGATATTATCTTATTTTAGACAGTATAAGGATTACATTTAACAATAGATAAGCTTTCTAGATTTGATTCCATATATTGTTCATATTGATTTCACATGCACTTCAGATTTAACCATTACATAATCCATCGAAAACACTACCATATTTATAAAACAGGTCTTAAAAAGAAATCCAATCTTAAAATCCATAAACAAATAACTAAATCAAATGTGACCTTTTCAATTCGCATTTCAAATGAATTCTGATGAGTTCTATACAAAGTGTAATAAATAGGTAAAACTTGGAAAAATGAATAGAATCAATAAATGGCTCAAGGTTAATTATGTATTAGGTATTATCGATAGGTATTATTCCCGGAAAAGCCAATCCGTATTTGCAAAAAGTGACGAGAAACGAGAATAACAAGTTGCAACTACAAAATCATTACTCATTTATTAAATACATTTGTGGGCGATTTATATGGCTTTAGAAATTTTAAATTATTGGCAAGGTCCTTAAAAACCCGCTCCCATTCTCCAGCAAGTTTCCATTTTATAGCCATATATACAATGAATTCAATATTTAACCTAATCATAAAAGATATTTCAATAAGTATAAAAAGTGTGCTATGAATGGCCCCATTTCTCACGCATTCAAAGCACGTAAACGCACCTAGAAGGTCCATTGAAATTCTGTTTTCAAGAAAATAACAATTAGCCAATGTCCATCTAACAATTATATCTTTTAGTTGATTGAATGGAGTTCGATGAAGACATGGAAGAATGTATAATGCATACACGTCATTAGCGTGCAAATATCTAACGGCTGTTTTGAAAAAAGGTTATTAACATACGTCTTTATAATCGCAGTAAAAAAAGAAGTTTAAATAAATACTAATTATTGTAAGCAATCGCTGTTTCACTTGCACATGCACCATTTTTCCACACATATCTTTCTCTCTTTTGAATAGAAAATGGTTACGGACTATAAACTTTCTTGGATATAATTAAATAATAATTTTATTAAATTAGTATAAAGCTATAATACTTGCATACTAAATTGGAATCGTTTCAATGTATAACCAAAATAAGTAGGTTTTTATTTTTAGAATAACTATGAATAGATGTTAAGAAGACACAGTTATCGATGCTTCCTTGAAAAGGAGGAAAACAACAGTCACGAAAATTTCAAACCAAACGAAAGGGAAAGTCAATTTGTAATTTGAATATGAACGAAAATAGAACCTGAAATTGATTGAGTTTTCGTTAAGAGATAAAGAAATGGCAATTAATTTCAAATCAATCATTACAAAGACCATTAACACTCTTCAATTTTAATCTAATCGGCTTTATCTAATATAATCCCTTTTATCGGTAGGTGTCAAAATGAAGGAAATGACAAGTTAAATCCATGTTAGTCTTAGATATTTTTGACTCAAATTGAAAGTTTTTCTAAATTTCTCGATGACGTTTCAAAACGGCATTACCAAACACCTTTTATGGCAAGCCTCCATTGATTTTATATATCTCATGATTTTTTAACAAGAGTAGGCATTGGCCACCTACGCCTACACAAAACTACCACAAGGTTAGAAACGGGAAATGTACTTGCAGAACCGTACAAATCTACTACAACTACTACTGTTTGAACAATCAAATGAGCACGAAAATTGTTCCATCTTAATTCAATTACAATACCTACAACTGTGTAAATTCAAGGTGATATTCAAGAGAAAATATGAAAGTGCTTTCCACAAAAGCGTCTGTGATTATCATTTTGTATTGAATTTTTGGCTTTTGGTCCACCAATTGTAGCGGAATCACAAGTTGGCAAATATTGACCGTACTGCAGCTATTTCTTGGGTGGAAAGCCGTCTATACAATGGGCACATACACAATTTCGAAGAGGAGACCGGAGACCCTCCCCGATGACGTCATTTGTGAGTCATCGTCGTGTTCTCGTGTTTGTAGGTTGCCAAAGCCCATATGAAATTATTTTTCATCCATAGTAGTCTCTTATAAGGCTCGATGTTCTTTAATTGATTCGAAACAATATTTTGTTTATTTAGTAAACGATTTAGCTTAGAAGGGAAGCGTGCTATGACGATGACTTGTTGACACTATTTTTCAAACAAATCAAGAGTGATTCATTTTGTGAAAGGTCGCATGCTTGCATCGATGGGGTTGTTGCTCAAATTTATTTCTGACTTTAGAGGAAGTCGAACTTAAATGGATAAGAAATGAGGATTAATGGTGCGTTGAGAGAACTTAAAAGCATCATCCTCTCTTTGCTTGTGGATTTTATTATTAATAAAATGTTTAGACATAAAATAGGAATTCACTTATTTCATTTTAAAACAGACTATAAATGATTATTTAATAGACGGTTCTCTTTATGTGGTGAGTAATACATTATACAATATTGATTTGAATGGATCAATATTTGTGTGTTTGGGGAACTTTTTCATATAATAAAAACGTACCATTCTGTGTCAACGACATTAAATGTATTAATCATATCCTTTGCATGCGTTTTCGTATTACTATATTTTACCTGTGTGTATTCACATGAGAAAGATAAAATCATTTTCGTTTTGCGAAAATTAAATAACACCATTTTTATAATAAATGTGAATCAAGTCTAATTTTAGAAAAGAAGAAACGCTTGATTTGGAATGGATCAAAAACTTGTTTTCCACCATTTATTTAACTGTTTAAAGATGTTTCTATTTTTTTTCGATAAATTTCGCATCAATAGGTTGAATTTAAGCGAATCATTACACATCATCTTTTATCGTACAGACAATATTAGAGTAAACAAAATCAAATACAGACAATCTTTGAAAAGTAGATATTTTTAAACGATGCACCAGACCATCTGTCCTTAAATATATCAAAGAAACGTTTCAAAGGGATGCTTTCAGTGCACTTTTATGAAGTGGAAAATTCAGCAAAGTATAATTAATAAAAAGAAGTACGTACTTTAATAGCAAAAATAAACACTCGTCTTATCACAGTTTAAATTAGAAAAAGTTGTTAATCAATTTATGTAACGAGGCTTCGTGCGGAAACTTTGATGATTAAATGTGTATTATCATTTTAGATAATAACAATCAAAAGAAGTCGTTCTTATATTTTACAATAATAAATAAAAAATATATGAATTATACCTATTACATTGTTCTACATTGATTTGATTACTTAGTTCAGAAACAAGCAGCAATCGAAATACATATGTATATGTCCCTAATTCAAAGATTAGATTCGTAATGAAGGTGTCAACAAACAACAATCTCAAAATTTTTGATTAAAAAGAGACACATTGCGAATCTTTGAAAGTAAATTATGTAGGTAGGTATATGAGAATGAGAATTTGTATTCAATCGAGCACATCGTGAGAAGAAAAATGGTGTAAAAAGAACATACTTCGTATATGTAGGTATAAGAACATATACCTAACGTTATTTATTATGAGAGTGTTCCAAGAAGTCACACTGGCAAGTCCCGAGTTTCACGTAATCCATGCAATGTTCTTATATACATGAAAGCATTTGTTTCTTGTTTTGAATAATAAACGGTCATCGAATTTCTTGACCATATGTTATTCAACCCACATTTAAGATTAAAAACACTTTCAGTTGCCTTATAAGGACTCCTGGTGACGCCCCTCATCCTTCGTTAAGGACGTCAATTTCCACTTTGCCAACATGTTAAATTATATAAAAATAACCAAAACGTTTGCATTTCAATATAGTTATGTAAAGAGAGTCTTGGGTTTAGGACACTAACAAAAAATTGTCTGAAATCAACCCCTTTTGTAGAACAGATGTTTTACCATTTTGATTAAAAGAGATGAACTTGTACAATGATATTTTAAATATATATGAGTTGAAGTTTTGAATTGAAAGTAAAAATGATTTCGATATATTTACTTTTATGTGGATAAGTAGATCGATTCGAGGACGGAAAAGACAATTCTAAACGGAAACTATATGTAGTAAAAATTAAACTCTTTAATTTGATCTTAAACTGGAAAATCAATAAATTGGTTTGTTAATTGACGAGTGACGACTTAATGGTCTTAGGTAGGTAATTACGGGTTTTTATCGGTAAACTTATTGAATGTGAATCCGTATTAAGCAGCACTTGGAGATAATACCTACATCTATGAATAATCATAAATTGATTTGTGTTTTTGAACTGAGATTAAATTATTTACCAACTATCATAGGGCATATTGTTTATATTACACATACGAGTATAATAATCAAACCAAATACAGTATAGTTCATAGGTATGACAAAAGACGTACCTATTAAAATTTTATTTTAAATGCTTTTGTAATTTGGGGAACAAGAAAAACAAAATTAATCAATATTAATATTTGTATTTCCAAAAATTATTGTAAATTGGGTATTTTTGAATTTAATTTGTTCAGGTTGGTACGCAACCAACAAAACCTCCTGTTGTAATAAGTACAGTCTTACATCTAAAAAAGTAGGTAGACAAAATAGAAAAGAAACCTGTAAATTTATTTAAAAATTTGAGTACAACAATCATAAATTCAAAAAGATTTACGTACCTATTCCATAATAAAATTGTGCCTTGTATGTATAAAAAGTAAAAAGGAATTTATGCAATTTATCCTGAGTTTCAAATTCTTTTCTCGGTTAATCGCCTTCTTAATTAGGTAAAACAAGAACCAAAAGAGGCTTTAAGGATTAATGAGGCTAATAACAAGACAGATATATGATTATTGTCTTGTAAATTAGTATTTAATTAAAATATGTTCGATATTTATTTAAATACTACTTATGGATGCTTAAAGAATTAAGTTTAATCGTTGAATTTAGAACTTTCATTTCAGTAGGGTAACATTTATAAATAGAAAAATAAACGGACGTCTGACAAGAACCATCATTATCCAAAAAAAGTGTAAATAATCCATCAGCGGCTTTAACAGTTTCATTTCACTTACACTTGCACTTATATATGACAGGAGCAGGAACATTTACTCTTCGTATGAGTTTGTTTTTGTTTTTGATTATCTAAATTTGAAAATAAATAGCATGTTAACAAATTCATATTTATACCTACACATCCTATAATTTAATAACATTCAACAAAAATAAAATAAGAATACCTAGTTAATTTTTGTTACCATGAATAAAGATAATTTTATCTTATTTCAAATTAAAATTTAATCAACATTGTTTGCTGTTATTCATATTATTTAAGTCTAGAATAACAAATGTGCATAACATATGTAATTGGCAAAATGTGTTTTGAAGAAAAGGAAACGGGAACCCGAACAAAATGCAATTTCTTTCGAGCTCGCGGAAATAAGAGAAACCTCAAATGGTAAAATTGTATGAAAAGAAAAGGAAGGTGGGTATCAAATAATTAGGGGATGTCGTGTATTATGTAACTCTGCGGAACTTCAATAATCAATTTCTGATACAATTAAGGATATAATGAAAATTAACATAACTACATCACTATACGATTAAACAATTTGTTTTTTGTTTTCGTTCTGATATTTTATAGCTCTTCATCTTAGTATACATTTGAGAATTGAAAGGTCTAAAACTTGATAGAAGTAACAATATTAATCTCTGTATAAAAAAGCTGAAAATTTGAAAATAATGAAAAGACAATCTTCCTATGAGAACCTTCAATCATCCTCAATTACCGCAGAGAAAAATCAAAGGTGAAGAACACGTAGACGTAAATAATAATTTAATTTAATTCTATGAAGTGAATCCAACCAAAAATTATTAGGTACCCCACATATCCACATCAGATATACGACGAGTCTCAAATATGCTCGAATGCTACTAAAAGACTACAGTTAGATGAAAAAAATGTAGATATGTATGTACCTTTACCTATTCAAAACTATAATTTGCACTATTAGTGTAAATAATAAATACTTTTTAAATTACATGAAAAAATTACATACCTAACATATCTAATCAACATTCTAATATTTACTTTTGTCATATTTTCTAAATAGTAAAAAATTGTGTTAACGAAATCGGTATTTCCTCAAAATTCCATCATCTAGGTACCTATAATAATCTTAAATGAATATTTCCTAAAACAATTTGGATCATTTCATTTTCATGGGTGTAACCGACAACAAATAAGAGCAAAAAAATAACGGATGTTGGACAAAATTCCAATCTAATTATAAACTTACAGAATCAAAAAAATCTTTAGTACCAAAAGCTTTTCTTTCCATTTCTTGGGTCAGAGTGTAAATTTCTCAATTAAATCCGAGCATCATTTTTTTGTCTAAAATTAGCAATCCCTAATACTCAAAGAGAAACAAATTTAGAAAAAAAAAAACGCCGTTAACCCATAATTGCTTTAATTGCTGTAGTTATCATTATGCTGTGTGTGTTTCGTATAAATGCTTCGCTACTAGTAACTATACATTCAGTTCTAACCAAGCAACTGTAATCCACACACAAACAAATTCTACTTATTTTACAACAATTGTAATTCGATAATATAAATAATTAAGGGGGTAAAGAACGTACGTAGACGCCAGTTAGACGAGTAGTAGGGGATCGAGTAGGGACTCGACTAAAGTTAGTGTCTTCTTTAGTGAGATTCTTCACAGTAGTCCAGAAGCACCAAGAATTTAATTCAAGTCACTTGCAAGTAAATTAAGTAAATTGTTCATTATGAGGGAAATCGTCCATTTACAAGCCGGTCAATGTGGTAATCAAGTTGGGGCTAAGGTCAGTAACTGAAATTATTATTTTTATTAAACATTTATTTTTATTATATGAAATGATCCCATTTTGCAACTAGTCATAAAACAGTTATATCAGGTGTTATCGTTATTGCTGATTAATCATTATTTTATTGTACAAAAGTAAATATTTTTCTAAAACCAAAAGGGAAAGAATTTACAACCGCACTTATCAGAGCTTATTCCAACTCCTATAAATTATTCAAATTCGATAAGACATTTAAATAAGTACAGATAACAATATTTTTTTGAAACAAACCTAAAGGAACTCATTCAAATTGAAATATCAATGAACTCTTCTACATATTTGTTTTACTCAATCCAAATCACCATGACACTGTGGACAGTGTAGATGAACTTTGGAAAAATTGTTACACGCACCGAGATAAAAATAACTGCACAATTAAGTATTTATGTGCATTTAGTATCTAACATGTCAAAAATCGCGGTAATTGGGTAATATACTTCGAAAATAACTGTTAATAAAGTGATTCAATCACACATAGGGGCGCCTATATACACACTCGAAAATCGAAGTTCCATTATACACATGAACTAATGTTCAATTTCTCTGATTCATCATGTTGTCATTCTTTATTAAAATTTTCTTGGAAGTGCCTTATCAATGTGTTGTTAACATGCTAATTCCCATGGTATTCGTCTGTTTCACTAGAAAAATCCACATCTTGGCTCCAATCCCGATAAATATAGCACATGACAAAATGCACTTCGTCTGTCTCCAAAATATTTCGAATTGCCATGGTATGTTTAAAATAGTATCTAATGCATTTTACCTACGAAACCATTTATATTTCCGCTAAATTAAGATACAAAAAAGAGTCGACTAAATGAAGAGGGTTGTTCAGTTTATAAATACACGACAGACTTGCTATAAATGTATAACCGCGTGATGTGGTGTTCCATTGCACCCCGGTTTCCCCTGCACACCTTAACGAATAAAAATTTGTCTCTTATTGTTCTTGTATTGTTAATGGTATAAGGAAAACAATTCGGTTTTTCTTCCATATTTATATTAGTGGTTTTATAAAATGGAATTTTTATTCCTTTTAAGATTGACTTACAATAGACGCAATGATTACGTATTAAAAAGCGTACAAAGGAATTCAAGTGGATTCTATTAGACCGTAAATAAAGTGTAGATTAAACCACAATATGACCTGAGAGCGAATCATTTCCAAGTTCAATAAAGCACTCAGTGTGTTTTTGAGAAGTCAATTGCATCGAATTATTCTTTCTCTTAAAAGTAATTTTAGCCTAGACACCAAATTCTTCACTCTTCCATTTCACTAATTGCATTTTGAAGATGATTCCAAAATAGTTTTTGGACAGTTCAACGTTCAGATGATTAGATTTCTTCAATTTATAAATTCTATTCGCTTCATTTCAAAAATTAATAACTGTATTTTCGTATCGATTGAACGACGCTGTCGTGGAATAAGCCTTCAAAATTTTTCTAGGCTTGAAATTTTATCAAACGGACGACGATTTCTTTCGGAAAGATAAATAAATATCAGCCAGAGCAGCCACGATAACACTAATCGCCCATTAGCGCGCTTCCTTGTTTTTGTAATAAAGACTGATTTTTTCGAATTTCTTTCAGTTTTGGGAAGTGATCTCAGAGGAGCACGGCATTGACCCTAGTGGCATCTATTTGGGCCAAAGCGATTTGCAATTGGAACGCATTAATGTTTATTACAACGAGGCAACCGGTAAGTATTTTTTTAACAAACTTGGAAATAATTAAATTAATTACACATACATACGTGTAATTAATTTGCAACACGAGATAATGGAGAGAGGCATTTTAAAAACAGAAATACCAATCATAAAATATTTAACACGAAACTTAAATGATTTATACTCCAATTATTTTCACAAAATCATTCTTTCTTTAGATGATAATTACTCGAAAAGTGAGTCATTAATTTAAAATAAACTGTTCTTAACATAATAAAATGAAACTTTGTTTGTCTTTTATTACAGTTTGCCTCTTCCGGTGGGTAATTTAATTTTTGCCCGTTTAACGTTTGACGAATTTTAAGTGCTAGCGCATAGCACTGTTAAGTGACACTAAAATGAGGCCCTTATTCGGCTACATTTTTTCCTTTTTCAAAACTGGAACTATTAAACTATTCTACAAGAATGGCATTTATTTAAATAATAGGAGAATTCTTTAAATGTACCTATTTAACTAGTTTTATAAACGAGTTTTGCAAAAGTAAGCAAATATGTAAATTTTACGGTTAATGCAATTCTCAAAAATTGACTTTATTAGGGAACGAAAAACTATTTTCCGATCTGTTTCAAGATGGTAGAACTAAATGGGTCAAGTAGATGTTACCTTAAAAAAATGTCCATTTTTATTTTAATATTTTTCGTAAATCGCTAAAAAACATGTTCAATATGTTATTTTTTAAAACCATTATAAATGATATCAAAATTTCCATCTAACAAAAATGTTTTTACATGTGGAACATGTGTAGGGATTTTTTGATATTTTTTTTCAAGTATTTTTCCAAACAGCATTTCTTCGATAAGTTTCAGATTTTGACTTGAATTTTTCTTTTAATTCTAGTTGCATCGAGCACCAATGGCGGCAAATACGTTCCCCGTGCGATTCTCCTCGACTTGGAACCAGGAACCATGGACGCCGTCCGTTCCGGCATGTACGGCAAACTTTTCCGTCCGGATAATTTCGTTTTCGGCCAATCCGGCGCTGGAAACAATTGGGCCAAAGGCCATTATACCGAAGGTGCCGAATTGGTGGACGCCGTTCTGGAAGTGGTGCGAAAAGAGGCAGAAAACTGCGATTGCCTACAAGGTTTCCAACTGACACATTCACTTGGCGGCGGCACTGGGTCCGGTATGGGAACATTGTTGATCTCAAAAATTCGCGAAGAGTATCCAGACAGAATTATGAACACATATTCAGTGATGCCGTCACCGAAGGTATCCGACACTGTCGTGGAACCGTACAATGCCACATTATCCGTCCATCAACTTGTAGAAAACACCGACGAAAGTTATTGTATAGACAACGAAGCTCTTTATGATATCTGTTTCAGGACATTGAAAGTACCGAATCCAAGTTACAGTGATTTGAATCATTTAGTCTCATTAACAATGTCCGGAGTAACGACTTGCCTTCGTTTCCCTGGCCAGTTGAACGCCGATTTACGTAAACTCGCTGTTAATATGGTTCCATTCCCACGTTTGCACTTCTTCATGCCCGGCTTTGCGCCACTTACATCCAGAGGTAGTCAACAATACCGCGCTTTGACTGTTCCCGAACTCACCCAGCAAATGTTCGACGCTAAGAACATGATGGTGGCCTGCGATCCGCGCCATGGCCGTTATTTGACCGTCGCCGCCGTCTTCAGAGGTAGAATGTCCATGAAGGAGGTGGATGAACAAATGTTGGCCGTACAGAATAAGAACAGTGGCTATTTCGTCGAATGGATACCGAATAATGTGAAGACTGCCGTTTGTGATATTCCGCCAGTGGGTTTAAAGATGTCCTCCACGTTTATTGGCAATACGACGGCGATTCAGGAGTTGTTCAAGAGGATATCCGAGCAGTTTGCCGCCATGTTCAGGAGGAAGGCTTTTTTGCATTGGTACACCGGTGAGGGGATGGACGAGATGGAGTTCACTGAAGCTGAATCAAATATGAACGATTTGGTGTCGGAGTATCAACAGTATCAGGATGCGACCGCTGAAGATGAGTACGAGGCAGAGGAGGAGCCGGCTGCAGATGATTTTAATTGTTGATTTTCTGATATATTGTCGAGCAAAATTATTATTGTGATTTTTTAAATGGAGTGTCGTTACCTAGTCGAAAATAAAAAATTGCACCTTTAGTGTTTAGAATTGTCTATTTTAATGGAATTTTTCGTTATTGTTTAATTTCTATTTTTAAATTATTGTATTAGTGGTCTAGGATAGGTAAATTATAAGTTCACAACACGGAGAATAATAATTTTGCTCATTTTTCGCATATGTATAATTTAGGTATCCTATAGAACCTACTTATTATGTTTATAAAAACTAGCACACACACACTCACAGACTAAAATTAATTTATGAAATGTTTTGTACGTTTTTACTTTTTATTTGTAAAGTCTTTAGGATTTGTATTTAATTTATTCATTAAAGTAGAATAAAGACTGAAGTGTGGAGTGTTTATTTCACCTGTTTTGAAAAACTAATACTTTGTAATAAATAAAAAACAGAATTTTCTTTTCTTTATTTTATTTAAAAAAAAAATGACAAATCAAATATATACATATCGAACAACAATAATTGGTACTGGTAGCTTCAATACAAGAAACTTTGAATTTTTATGTGTATTTTTTAATAATTTATGTAGGTAAGCAATATTCAGAGATATGGTTCTCTCTATTGAACAAACCGAACACGAAATTAACGAATTCATTTTCACTCGCTTAAAGTTCATTTGTTGACTTGCAGATGGAGACACTTAAACTGATTTACAAATTTATTTGAAATTCCAATTACATGAAAAATGCATAATAGTTATGAGTTTTAGGATAATAAATTACGATATTGCAACAGATTTAACCCACCACATCTAAAACTTGTTTAGGTATCCTTTAGAGATGTGACTGAATAATAAATACTGCAATCTTCAACAACCATGCAAAATAATAAGGGTGACGGGATTGCAAATTGTATTTTGATTGTCGTAATTTAAATTGTGTTAAGGAGCCGATAATCTATTGTAAAGGGCTCCATTATTGTCAATTAGGTCACCTTAAAATTTCTAATAACGAAGTACATTTAAAAAAAAGTATTATCTTTGACAATTTGTTGACCGTATTTTATTTAGGTATTTATATTTTGATAATCTAAATTCATAGAAAAGGAATTAGAAGAGAGGGTAATAATATTTACCCAAACATTTTTAATGTTAAATTGAGGGGCTTATTTCAAATAGTAAAAATAGAATTTGTATATTTATTATACAAATGTTTAGGTGCATTAAGAAAATATTTAGCAAGTTGAAAAAGCTCATTTTTAAAATGCACTTCTAAAAGAAAATCTAAAATTTGTAGGTCAATTATATGATAATTAAGATGAATGCATCTAAATTTCAATAGACAAGATAAGAACAATTTGATACAGGATCGATATGAAACGCCCTCTGATTTTTCCCTTTTGGAGGTGAGTGAAAAATTGGAAGAGGATAGAGGAGAGGAACAGCGAGAGTATCTGTAAATACGGGAAAGTGATTTACTCGCAATACTTACATAAATAAGAACGTATATAATTGCTGAAGCTGTATACATCGAGCACCGTTATTAGCAAGTGAAGGCAAGGCAAGGTCAAGGTCATTCGTTGAGCTACAACTTGCAATATTTATCTAAACTTCCCTGCAGCACCTCTTCAGGTCTTCCTTCTCCGTAACAAATTCTGTCCTCATTTTCTGTATAACGATTGTAACCAAAAGCGCCGCGATTCAACATGCATATGCAAATTCACAAAATTTAAACGCTTCTTATGTCAATCAACCTTTTTCTCTAACACCAAAATGATTTGCCATGGCACATTTTTTTGTACTTTTTCTATTTAATTTGTTCCTAGACACATGAATATTTTAAGACTTTTGTTAATTGTGTAATTATGTGAGGTGACCAGTATACAATTAAACCGAATCTAAATTAAGACTGAAATTTCTGTAAATTAATGATAATTTTAATTTGATATAATATCCAAAATAAACATACTAAAATGTTTATATACGTTTTCAAACATTGTATGCTAATTTGGAGCGACTTTATGATAGATTTACGATAGAATTTTCCTTAGCATCTTTACTATATCAACAATCAAATAGATATGTAGGTATAATTTTTTTTCGAATCGATAAGTGGCAAGAATATAATTCATTCTGATTTTAATGTTGCAAATTAATGATCTATGTACTGCTTACATTGATAATAAGTCACTATCAAATGTAGCTAATCAAAACCCAGAAAATTGAAAATTTGTATGTTTTTCAACTACAGTAAAATGTAAATTTCTAATAACTGTCCAATAAATTAGTATAAATAACCATGAAAATTAAAAAACTGCTTATTACTTTTTCCCTTTGCATTAACCACCACAGATACGATTAACACAAATATATATAAAAAAAGTAATTAATTTAGAATGTCTGGGCTGATTCGACACATGTTTATGTTATTATTTAAATGTATAAGGTGGCTAAACCAGCAGGTATAACAGAGCAAAGAACAAAGATCACATTTTATTTACAATTGTGTGGTAAATTTACATTATTTCTTATTAATGTACGAGATCTCTCATTTCTTTGCAAAATAAACCAACCTTTTGATCATTTAATGTTATCGTGATAAAACCGAAATTGTTTTTATACAAATCCAGTATTAGCTGGGTACATTTAGGTATAACTTTCCCATATTTTTCATACTCTCAATCAATACATTAATAAATTATAATTAATGTCTCAATTAACGTGTTATTCAATCATTAGGGTATTATTGTACTTTTTTCACTGTACACTTAAAATTTCCTCAAATTACCGAGTACAATAAAAATTCTGTATACTTATTTAATTGTTGTAAAAAAGTTGAGTTGATCCTATTATTTTATTGTAAGTGCGTCAACTTCCTACATTATACAGGTAGTTGTTACTGTTTTAAAAACAAAAACGACCACTTTCGATCTCACTTTGAAAAAGAAAAACTCTCACTCCATTGTATTGGAGTTTTGGGACAATTTCATGCGAATTTTATGCGTATACACACATACACGTGTTTGCATGTTTTATGCAGCTTTCATTTTTTTGGCAGCTCCACTTTCCCCTCGCACACCAAAACTTGCAGTGTATTACAGTTGGAAGAAAAAAATTGAAAGTTTTTACTCTCTTGTCATCGCTCTCATCAAGCACGTTTGTGGACGCTTCTATTTCATGTCAGATGGCGCATTACGTGCCATTTTTATATAAGTATCAAACTTTTTTTTTGGGAAAGTTCGTTAATCGATGATTATTGAAAATTGGTAAAAATATTTAATAAATAATGAGAAAAATTATACTTAAAGTGTCATTAAATAATGATCGTTGAATATTTTATGTTATCAAAGAGTGGTTAAGTGTAAAATATGAAAACTTGTAACAGTTTTTCTATGAATTATGAATTTATGTAGAAAAAACATTTTTTCACCCTAATTTATAGCGATTTTTCGATGGAACGACTTTCATGTTCCCAAAGTCCTTGGTTGTTGTATTTAAAATAATTATTATTTTCAAATGAATCTTTGGTTATTAAGCAATAGCATATCATCAATAATCCACTTGTTGCCATGGCACTACATACTTTATTATAAGCGAATTATTCCAATCTCGGTTATTATTACACCAAAATGTGACTCTGAAAAATATAAATATTTTCATTTTGCGAATAAAAACAAAATTCAAGTTAAAAAATATATCAAACAATAAAAAAAATCTTAAATATTCTATAATCTTTTTGGGATGATGCAATTCTGCATTAAAATTTAACAATTATCTACGACTTTTCGTATTGTAAACGGAAACGTGACTCCTTGGGGAAAAAGTGTTAAAAATACGGAAGTAGGTCGGTGCAATGTTAGCATTGTAGGCCAGAAGCCAGCTGATTTGTCCTGAAACTAAATTTAGATGGCAGCCGACAATATTTTCGTCTTTCAATTTGAAATCAACATCCAAAACATATGAAAATGATTTCATATTTTAAAATGTTCCACGACCGTCTTTCAAAAAAGAAACTAAACCCAATTTGTAATTTATAATTTTTTGATTATGAAAGTGTAATTTTTTGCCCCCCATAATAATGATTAGCCTGCTTTTAATCGTTTAATCAGCGAACCAAATCGAGTAACCAATTACGGTTTCTGGAAAAACACCTCGAAGGTACCATCAAAAATGCAAAAAAATATTCAAGCTTGATCAAGTCATGCAACAACTACATGCTAAAAATTGAAAATCTAAGCCTGCTTCTATACAAACTAACTTAGCATTAGTAGCAAGTCATTTGAGAGTCTCATCGTAGTAGTCGTCGTTCGCATAATAGTTTGTGTCGTCTATGATGCAATCCTGACTATAAGGAGTACACGACCTAATTCACGTTGAATTTCTAGGCGTTCTACACCGCGTTTTCCAACTTTCTGACCAAAACACCAAACGACCATCTCTATACCCATCTTTGTTCAATCGCTGTTCGCCAACAAAGACACCAGCATATCGAAACAATTGAAAAACGGAACGAGAAAAAAATCATATTAAAAATACGTCGTTCGTGGGACTCGTTCGTCCTACAAAACGAAAGTGAAATCGAGGTTAGCTTTGCACTTTCACTTGTTCGCGTCTAGCCCAAGCAACCAACCGAATGGCCAATCACAATTCGCAACTGCCGTACGGTTTGTGTGTTTATTTTGTTGTCCGTTTGAATAAGTCGAGGTATCGTGGCCTACTTCTTTGCAAATGGACATTTAGAATTTGTTTTCGTTTTTTTTACTTGACTCTCTAGATACCTACCAATTTATTTGCCTTATGAATTATTGCCGTGCGCTGCATTCATTTATTACTTCTTGTAAAATGTGATTGCGTGTGTTTCCTTTTGGATTTTTTGAATTCGTGATGATAAAAATGTCGTCTCGCTTATAGCTTGTTTATTGGATATTCGAAAAAACACCCGCCCGATTCATTATCGCCAATTAAATTTATTATTCCCCACAGGATTTGATAAGCGAAAATCATATGTGCTGAGGGTTCAAAGCAAAGTCAAGGATATTCATTTATAAATGAGATAGAGTTTTTTTAATCACTATCTATATTATGTAAAATCCCGTTTTTTTTTCTTTAAAGAAATGACCTTTTAGCGATTTAAGAACAGTCTCGAGATGACAGAACAAAAGTCACGTGAGCCAAGTCCGAATTTAGCACCACGGTGCCAACCTCAACCTACAATTAAGCATTCCAACGAAGATACTAGAGGAAACGACGATTTTTTATAATTTGGAATGAAAAAGCGAAAGTGGAATTATTATCTATTTAAATAATTAAGCTTAATTAAAACAAAAAATAAATATTATACAATTAAGTTAGTATATTAAAAGCATTGACCCAAATATGTTTTAATTGTTATTAAACAAAAATTATATAAATATGCAATGATTTTCGGGGGAGTTAATTAAGTGTAGGTGAGATGGCGTCGTGCTGATTTGGAAAACGGACGGTGTGCCACTACGTGTTACTCTCACCCATACACACTCCATTATTATTGAAAAAAGTAAGAGTGAACTAGACGTGTACACTGTCTGGTGAACCATGAATGTTTATTGATAAGTAATACCTCAATTAATTCAGAAATGACACACTTTGGTTGCGCTCTTATAATTTCCATTTGATAAATAATTAATAGAGACATACGGGCAGCACATTAAAATGCACGAAATTTTAATATTTGTGGTCAAATAAAAACAGAAAGAAACCGTCTGCGATCCTATTATTTGCACTTTTTTCGTAAATCGAAAAAAAACGGTTTTAATTAATTACTTGTAGAAAATTAATAACGAATTTTACCAAATACGTTCTTTTCGTGCGTCTTTGATTATATTATTGAGCAATGAACAAACGCCTTATTGTATAATGAAAAGATGTTAAATTTTGTTATACAATCTCGTGGTTGATGATGGAGATGTTGTGGCGGTGGGTTATCTAATAAAATTTTTGGTTAGAAAATGAACAAAGCTGCTAATAGAATTTCGACCTAGTTTTACTGTTGATCGACACCTATTATTTTAGTGAACGTTACATATTATTAAATATGGAATTTGAATTTTTCCTAATGGCAATATGAGGTCAAAGAAAAATCGCTCAGATTATGGTAAATTTGTACCTAAATGATATAAATCGGTAAAACACGTTCACTTTTCATTGTTGGAACTAATAGAGCGTAGGCTTTATAAACAATCAGTCGCTTATTTATAATTTTACATTTCCACCTTTAATAAAAATCTTATTCATGTGTTCCACATTTTTAAATATCAAAAAGAGAAAAGTGTGTTTTATATGATAAAAAGAACGTCATATTTACTTTGTAGGTCTAATTGAAAAAGAAAAGTTATATAAGAGAGCCGAAGAAGTAGGTTCAGTTCTATTTAAACACTAGGTCGGTATGCTAATGGATTTTAATGTCATTTTTCGACTAAATTTATAACCAATCAATGTTGTTTTATTCATGAGGCTTATATAACAAAATTCTAACACCATTTTATTTTATCTAATATACTTTTTCATTCAATTTCCAGTGAAATTAATTAATGATTAAGCACAAATTACAGAATTGTTTTGCTTGATGAGGATGTTGACTTGTAGGTGTGAATTTTGTAATTTTATCAGTTTACATTCAAAATGAGTTTTATTTACATTAGATTATTGCACAGTTTGCAGAAATTGTTTTTATATTTGTTGTATTATTAAAAATAAGTGCAGCAAAGATCGCAACACGTCGCAAATTTTATCAGACAAAGTGCATGATTATGTTTTCCCCTTCAACAGACACACAATAAATTATTATTTCTATAATCGTACAATCAAATAGTTCATTGTTTGATAACCTTTTTCTCTATAAGGAAAAGTGAAATTTGCCTAGGAAAATGGTCTCAACAAAAAAGGCATTGACATGCAAAACGAACATGTAATGTTGTTGTTTGAGTTTGTTGAAAAAATCCCACACAGTTAATGCTCTGTTTAATGAACAATGTTCCTTTTTAATTGTTGTTACTTTTTTATTACATGAAAATTATGTGTGAAAGAAAAACATGGAATTGCGTCGAGTTGAAATGTCATTTTAAGGGTTTTGTATACAGTTCTACGAGAGTATGATGTAAATAGTCTTGAAATTGATTCTTTCTCTTAGATTTTTTTAATAGAACTAGTGGAAATGGATGACCCTTTTTAACCTTCCGATAACATTTAGTACACTCTGTTTTTGACTGATTTCGGAGGTTTGAATAAATTTTCAAATAAAATGATGTAATTTATTGCTTTGAGATGAAATGATCCTGGAAGGGATGAATTTTCTTTCATATTAAAATTTTCAGACACATAAAACTAAGCACTGTATTAATTTATGCAAATTTAACCCGACATCCGAAATAATTCACAAAGTGTTGCACAATGGATACTAGAAAGATAATTATTTGCATGGAAAAAAGAATCCACTTCCTCAATTCTATAATTTATTAAGTTTGTATGTGTGTATAATTTTTTACATTTATTATTTATTATTCATAGAACGAACCACAAACCCATTAAATATTTAGGCTATCACTTTCAATTTTTGCTAAACTATGTCCTACTTTTCAGTATTCCTTCATTCAATTTTATTTCTATTTAAGAAACCTCTCTTCGTCTTCTATAAGTGCAGGTTTGTATTCCATCATGTAATGTTGTGCACTTTCGCTTTCGTATTTTATTCTCACTTTCTGTTATGTTTCTTTACAATAAAATTTAATGCGTCAGTGCTTCTTGAACAGCTCCATTCCCTTTTCGACGTTTTTTCAACATTTTTCCATCGACAAATGATTTAGTCATAAATTGTGGGTGGGTTTTATGAATGAATTATACCGCCTTTTTACTACGTATCTTTAATAATGAATAAATGAAACTCATTACCACAGGATTGCTGATTAAGGATGGGTTTCACTTCCTAACTGGCGGTTTTCTGGGGTTATCTCAGTTTTTCCGTTGTTTTTTTTTTCTGTATGACTAAATGGGAAACGACAATTTATTATAGCGACTTTGTGTTTTAATGGAAATGAATGGATTAATTAAACGAATGTTTTATTTGCAGAAATTACAACAATTTTCTTATGCCTGTTATCTTATCGATACTATCGATGTTTTCCTTTAAATAAATTTTTACTCATCAATTCTCTGAACACTCAATAAAAATTAAGCTAGTAACAAAGTTTCCTCCAATTCATTTATCAAGGAATCCCCTAAATAGACTTTTGTAACGTGTTTTATAATTGGATAACACATCGCTATCTTACGAAATTTTTGATTATAACTTGTGTGTTAATAAACTCCCACAGTAATTTAATTTTCAATTTATAGAATGACTATTAGTATAATGATTAATACAAATTACAATAAATATAGTCGCTACATTTCCTTTTCAGTTCGTAAATACATTAAAAATTGTAAATAAGCTTATAGGTAGGTCGTTTACGTTTTTTTCTCTATGTAGTAAAAATATTTGCATTCAATATATGAATGATGAAAACACACCTTATTTCTATTTCTACATAAACTACAGATAAGTGTGTATATTGTAAATAAATAGCAGACATGATAGTCTATAGTCGATAGCGCAAAATTATGATAATTCTAGGGTGGTTTTTCGCTGCGGAAAAACACGTCACATTATGGAAGAAAGTTTTCTTGGAAGTGGGTTTCTTCTTAAAATACGAAAGTGATCATGACCCAAATTAATAATCATAATTTCGGGTATTCCGCTGGACATTGTCAAAAATTGTGCAATTTTGGGAAAACGAAGAAATTTGTTGATTTGCAGAAAATGTAAATTTTCCATCAATGTTAAATGATGTGCACTTGCAAAAAAATGAAAATGGTAATTAACACATGATTTATAATCACAATGTTGATAATTTATTGCCATGGAGGGCTGTTTAACTAATTAAATTCCGTTTTACAAACGCATTTTCATTAATAGTAATTAATTACCCTGACATACCGTTAAAAATCAATAAATTCAAAGTTACATTGTTTTTTTCTATTAGACGTTATAATCATGTACGAACATAAAAAGAAATAAAACGTAGGGTTTAAATCTGAACGTTTGAATATTCGTTAACAAGAGAATGATTCATTTTCCACACTTAAATCATGTCAACGGTTTTGTTATCTAGTAAGTAAAGAAAAAAACGGAAAATAGTAAATATTTATATCCTTTTAGATAACTATTTGCGTCGCCGCTTTAATTAGATGCGGAATTGGATAGATTTTACACCACTATTAAGATATTTGCAAGGATAATGTGACACTATAATAAAAAGGACATTGACTAAAACAAACTAAAATTGATCAGATAGTCGGGATTGTCGTCATTCAGTTTTTAGTCCGTGACACCAAAGAGATTATATATTATTGTTTGTGATGATGAATTAGAAAGAAAAAATATTACACGTTTTGTTTGCTTTGGTAAATTCCTCCCCGCTGATCGAATGTCAATTACTTATATTAGTTTCCTTAAAATCATTATTTGCGTTTAGATAAGGAAGATAAATGTAAATAATATAGTGAAGGCTTAAAAATTGTTTTACATGCTTGTCAAGGATCTAACATGTAATTTATTATCCATATAAAAGACAGTGTGTTTGTTGCTGGCTTTAGTTTCATTGGATACATTGATAATTTGTTCATTTTGCATATTTTCTATTAACTTAGATAAAAAACGATGCTGAAATAGTGCATTACTTTTACCAACAACACAGAAGCTCCTTTCTGGACTCAGAATAAAGACCCTGGTTCGATTTTTTTTTATGGAATAGATCTGTGTCACCGCATCAGACAAATTAATTAGCACCCATTACAAAACAATGCCTAATCCCCAAAAATGAGAACTGTTGAAAAATTCGAAATTCTAGAAAATGTTATGTGATTGTTGGAAATATGTTGTAGTTAAATATTGTGAAACGGCAACCTAATTTCAAAAATATATCTGCTATGTTAACGAAAATACTCGCGGTTTCCTTCGTAAATAATTAACTAAGAGAACTTCGTTTGATTTTTTCGGAAAAGTCTTTCACAAATCAAAGTGGCTTGCACTTTGAAGTAATTTACGTGGAATTGTAAATAATGTGAGAATCGCTTAACATCGCAGACAGTAGGTATTTGTCCAGAGATTAGAGGGAAAAAAATAGAAATACGACCGTCCTGTAAATATCAATGTCAGTAATTATCTGTCTGAATCACAACATTCATATATAAATAATAATGGAAAAAATGGAAGATTAAGAAAATGTGTAACAATCGGACTAAGTTGGCCTTGATATTGCTCTATCAGATCGTGAAGGCCGTTTGTCGTTTTCTGGTACACCTGGTTAATATATTTATGTCTTATGCACTTCATAAGTGTATGTTCTACATTCTAAAATTATGTACTTAAACTTAAGTAACAAGCACTATTAATTACAAAATTATAATCAATTTATGTTAGGTATGCCTAACTCTGTTATTATTTTATCAAGTCTTAACTCTTAAATGATATTATCTGATAGGATCTAAGGTATACTTATTATAGTAAAGCTGTGGCAACCGTTGTTTTACTTGCAATCTTACTCACCTATGGAAGTTCCAAATTGTCAAAGAAAAAGCGATTTGTTTAAGAATCATCATATACCTACCTACTACTTAATGAAATCGAAAGTACATACAAAAAACAATCAAGAAATCCGCAGAGAAACAAGATGTGATTTCTATTAAAGATTCGAGGTCGTCCAGGAGAAATAACTACAATAATATAATGTAGCAAAAAAAAGCACCGTGTTTATTATTATTTTATGTATTTGCATTAAGTGTGACGTAAGTTGTCAGCTGGATGTTCGCCAAACACATACACGCGAAAAAATCGCAAAACTGCCCTATCCTAACCTTTGCAAAGCTGTTAAGGTCATGCATTCGTAGAAATTATCGAAAGACAGCTTGGCCAGACATACAAGTATTTTTACGTGTACAAACTTTTCCAAAGTGGAAAATAGCTGTTTTAATTAATAGTTATTTGCGCACGTTTACATAGTTTAGCATTTTATTTTTTTAAAACGACGATGTATACGATAACAATGTCTACAACTTATTCGTCTATCGTCTGTATAATAGAGCAATTTATTGGTACATGAACGGTAATGTTATTAGATCAGCAGCTTCTTGTATTACCGGACATATTGGTAACCTTGAAAAGGAAAACACTCCTAATAATAACAACAACAACAAATATACTAGCAATACTCCATTATAGTGGTATTGTTACGTAAGTTATGGTTATGGCATGTTTAACAGTTCATTTAGTCGATTATACCTAGTTTACTTACATTGTTTTCCATTTCACTTGTGAACATCTACTTAATGCAAAAGAGAATTGCATAATAAAGACAGACAAGCGCAGAAACTTGTAAGCTTTTAAAGAGCACTAGATGGTCTCTGAACCGTGAATTTATGAAAAATCTCCAGCAGTATATGTCATATATCTATACATTTAACGGTAAATGGATCTTTTTCGATTGTTACATAAAGAAAAAATGACTTCCTTAAAGGTATGGAGGCAGTAAATATACTAATAATAGGTAATTGTTGGCAGGATATAAAAGTTTTCTATTGGAAATGCAATTTTTATGAGTGACTCATATATCGGCGATTTATAGGTCGGAACGTTCGCTTTGATAAATTCGCAGAAGAGTATTTATCTCTTGATGTGTTCTCACGTTCTTCAAGAAGATGCGTTATTATTAATTGCCGGTTTTCTAATACAAAAAATTGTTGAATATTTTTTACGGGCTAAAGTTTGAAATAATTTATTGAGTGAAAGCGTTTAATTGATATAGTAAAAAATCTAATAAAGATAATTACATTAATGACAATTCAATACGCACATGTCCAATATTTCCTAATCAATTGAATTAGAATTACACAAATATTCTTTAGTCAAGCGTTAAAAATTACACAAATTTCACAGTTTGGAATAACCATAATAAATGTTAAATTTTTTTCTATGAATTTAATAAATATGAAATGTGGAGCTAAATAGAGGCTTATTATTTACTTGAGTCCAATGTGCTATTAATGTGTATTGTGTATTACAGTCGTTCTAAAGTCTTTTGTGTAGATTTGGCTCCTATTAAAATGATTTAGTTAAATTTGCGAATATAATATAAATATTACACCATAAATTGTATGTATATGCATGTACGATGTTAAACAGCAAATTCACATCAATTACAGACTTTACATAACGCAATAAGTAGAGCATGCTGTGCTGGCACTCTACCGTGGAACATTTAACAATACCAACAAGAGAAAAAGTGGAAACCATTAGTATGTCGACTAATTTACCTTTAAAACAATAAAAAAAAAATTGGTCGTATAGGTCGCATTGTTCGTGTTAATAAAGATATGAAAAGCGGATTTGGAATACCTATATTGAATAAAAGCGAGTGTCGCTGATCAAGGGGGAGAGTGGTGAACGCTGGTCCAATTGTCAGATGACATAGTTCAATAAATATCTCGATTGTTACTTATAGAGCGCTTTTACATTTAATAATACACCAATAACCAATAAACATAGTTGTTGCGGTCCGTTAAACATGCATTGCTGAAGTTAAAGGTAGTTTGGTTAAAAAGTAAAATATATTTTATGAGTATTACCTATAGGCGGCCGGCATACTTGGATGGAGTCCGTGTGCACACTTTCTAGATGTAACAGAAACCAGGTCATCGAATGAAAGCGAAAACGTAGACATTCTCATACAAAACCAATCTAACTGGCACACAATATTTGAATACAAAGGATTCTAATGGTTAATTGTTCCTTCTAATATATTATAATATTTGTTATTGTACTACAAAAATTAAACAATGTGCCAGCAAGATGAGTTTATTTCGCAAACGCACTTGGACCGAAAAAAGGGGAGCAAAGTGAACGCACTTTTTCGCATTTCGGTCTTTTTTGAGTAATTGCCGTAGTAAATCAACAAGATGAAGGTATTGGTAAAAGTAAGATTACAGTATGATGCGGGTGTATTGGTTAATTAACTGGGACACTGGGAGACGATACCAGAACCAGAATTTTAATGATTTTTTTAATGAAATGAAAAGTGTTCTGATATACCTACTCATCAAATCCTATTGCAAGTGAGACGTTTCGCTTAAAAAGCACGGTTTCGAAAAAGTGCTTGACTAAAAGTTATCAAAATATTCCTATGTATTACTAACACATTTAAATAATTTTTGTCAGGTGGAAAGATTGAAGTCTTTTTCAAGTCTTTTGTAAGTTTTCCCAAAAAGTTCCACAAATATAAAAAACAAGACAACAAATGTTTTGTACTTTAGTATACTTTTAAGGAATAAAAAATGAGGTTTTCAAAACGAAATTGTTAATTTTAGGGAAAACTTAAAATTCACGTTGAGGGGGTGGGGATACAACAAATGTAATCAAAAGAAGTTGATAATTTTTATGTATAAGTAGTAAAATAGTATCTATAGGCCTATTTAATTTTATTACCTTCAAACAGAAAGGAAAATAATAGTTTTTTTCGTTAAACGCCCACCATAAGAGGTGTCAAAGAATGACAAAGCAAATTTCTGGAAATTTGGCACTACCTAAATCTTGTTAAGTGTATCACTTATTTATTAATGTAATGTGTAATTTGAAATACCTTTATAGTTTGGCGGTTTTCATTGAAAGGCAATTACTTTTTCCGCTTCTAACTAAATGATATCTATGAGATATATTGTTTGAACAAACACGTTCTTGTATCTTTATTATTATGTGTATATGATAAGATACCAAGTTTTAGGGCACTTACTCGTATGAATTGGGATAGTACTTAAATGATACGAAAATATCTTGTAAATAGAGATTTAATAGATTTTCATGTGCACCTTCCATGTGTTTACCTCCAAAAAGGGAGGTATAATCGTTTTATTTATAGATCATCATTTCATGTCAATCTGTAGATTGTTTTCAATGACCTCCTGTATCATCAAAGATGATAGTTATCAAAATTAATGTTGTTTTCGTGCAGCTGTAGGTCTTTTATTGTGAAAAAGTTTTAAAACAATCTATAGATATATTGAAATAACGTCACTGAAATATTATTATTATGTTATTGATTATGAATTGTAATATCAATACATTTTAAGCACCAATAATATTTTTCTTGAAATGTTATCCATTACGACCCTATAATAATTCATTTTATTTGGTATTTTTACATTTTTATTAACACAAATTAATCTTACGTTTTATTATGTTATAATAATAATAAACTTTTTAAATAAATGGAAGAAAACAAGCGGATACAAATATTTTGTGAAAAGTTTGAAATGTTTACTTTTTTTGTATATGGAGGAAATATCAATCAGAAAAAGTTTAATTAATTTGTGATAAACTAGGATGGAACAATAAATCATAAAGGTTCATATATGTATACAAGACATTTACAAAAACAAGGGAAAATTTTTATATTTTACTGCATGGGCGATAAAAAAATATTCCCATTGGAAAAGATTCAATGATTTCAGTCAGTTAAGGTTCACCGCCTATTCAAAAAGATACATCTTAAAAGCATTATTCTAAATTATAGAGATTTTCTTTCAATTTGTGACATTTCAAAAAGTCGCTTATCTAATTGTTACAGTCCGATTGACATTTAAAAAAGTAAAATTTAACAAATTTTTATTAATGTGTTGATGAACGCCTGCTGGACGTTGAATAACAGATGTGATAATCTAGCCCAGTTTTCTACTTTCAGATTGAACCTTTCCCTTGTCGCCCTTTACTTGTTTAGGGCTTTCTGTGTGTTTATCTTTATTGATAAAGGTAGACCCAAAACTCACAATTAAAGTATGATGAAGAACAGTATATACTATTTTATAGATGAATCTTAAAATAAATGCAACAAAGTGCATTCTGATTGCAATCGGATGAGTATATTGTGAAAAATGACTTGATATTGTCAATAGACCGATAATATCTCTGTAATAGTTGACGACCAAAAGAAAAAAAAACGTAGATATTTATCAGAATGTAAAGGACTTGTGATAAACATATATTTCTTATCAAATTGCTAATATAACTACGCCTATTTGTTAAAATAGACGAATATAGATTCTCCGTATTACACTTGAGTTTCTTTTAACAAATAAATGTTACAAAATGCAAATAAAACATCTCATCATCGTAGTAGAACATAAGTTGACCCCTGTGACGTAATTTGACGTCATTGCAACTCAACACCCCCTTTAAAGCCATCAAAAAGTCACAAATAATAACAATAACGTAAATAAAATGTGACATGATAAAAGACATTTATTGTTCAATAATATTTTGTTGTTTTGTTCGAACTAAATCATACGATTTTTCTTTATATTCAACATATTTATTTCTTATCGTTGATTTTACTATCAATTGTTGTATTTTGAATCAATTTTTGTTTGCTGGGGACGAAAAGTTATCACTGAATTACTCGCTTGTAAATGAACAACTTTTTTTCTCCTCATTATAATAATATTACATTATTATGTGCAAATTAATTTATCAATCAATTACTAAGTATACAACATACAATTTTATATTGATGATGAAATTTCTCTAACACTTAACTCGGCCCAACAGCAGAGTTAAGCCCCCAATCAAGTATTTTATCAATATTTCAAGAAACTTTGATAATTTCCATAAAAATCTTTACGTTCAACAGTCGGGTCAAATTGGGTCATTTATTCCCGAAATTATCTCGGTTTGTTCACTGAAATGCAACTTTTAACATTTTTAATAATTTCATCATCCACAGTGACAATTTTTAATCTTCCAAAATTTTATGTGTAGGTATTTAGAAGAGATTTTTTCTTGATTAGCAACCCAATTATCAGCAATTCGCGATAGTTGGTAGGCTTCTAAGTGAGAACAACAAGAATGAATTAATGACGTTAGAATAAATGATAAAATCGCATATTACATATACGCAATGAAAGAAATAAAAATATTATTTCCAAAAATAGTTAAGCAAAACAATATGACAAGAGTAGAACCTAAATAACGCGAATTTTCGTAAATAGTCAGCATTAAAGCGCAAATTAATTTACTTACGCGAACTTTTATAATTGCTTAGCTAGCCAATAGTAAATGAAAACATTGCTGGAAACGAAAAGAATGATTTCATATCCATCATACAGTAGACAAGGCTTTTCATTTTGAAAAAGTTTTCCACCAAATATTTCTAAAAGTCATCAAACTGGTGCTAAGATACCAAAGTTCTCCGTCGCGCTAAAGTGGGGTCGCTAGTGAGCCACTTTCACTAAGATTCTGGGTTATCCACGTGTCGAATAGTAGTTTTTATCTCTATTTTTAGTATACCTAGCATAAGAAGGAATATACGCTATTTTAATCTGCCTTGAGACGCACCAGAGGACCAATTCTTGAACGCTTCCATAGAGAGAAGAACTGCATTCTTCATGTTTTCCTTATCAAAATGGACAGTTGAAGTACCTCCTGTAGGTCAAATCTTTAAGGTCTTCCACTTTGGACTCTGGACTTTCCATTTTGTGCGTGTTAAAAGAATTTCGATAAATTCACATTTTTACCATCTTTACAGAACATTTTGCGCAATTTTTTAGCACTCGCAGATTTTCTTTTAAGGACATTTATGCAATTAAAAACTGATTAACACTCAAACAAAACATTGTTACTTTGTACATTTTTTTTCGTTGGATTCAATTATTTATTTTCAACAGTTACAATCTGCCCACACACAAATTCCCATATTAAAATACATGCATAGTTCAAGAATGTATAAACAAAGTTGATCGAGTGTGGCGTGCAACTTTTCGGGTACATAACGGCACATTCGACTTGTACGATTAGTTTTAAGTTGGAAATTTTGGAAGTGTGTTATTGACCACTCGAACAGCATCGTTCCTTGTTCTTTATTAGCGCATTTGAATATGTTTTGAAAAGAAAAAAAACTGTTCGCCCAAAGGCTGCCCACATCTCCAAACACACAAGGATGAACGTTCGCTTCTTTCGATATGGGAATTGAATTGCATTTTTAAACGCCTTCATCTACCAAATCTATTTATGTAATCCCTTTGATGGTCATTTTCCTGATAGGTATATATTATGCAAATCGCAATCATACTGGAGGATGATTATTGATGATTGCACTTGTAGTTGAAAAGGTTATCCATTTCTGGGGTGCACTTATAAATAGACATAAATTGTTATTATATAATAATTTACACATGAGAAATGCACATGTAAATCAATGCAACAGTCTGCATTGTTTTAATTCATAAATAATTACAGATATGTGTACACATTGCATAAAATCAATTAATTGCACTTGTTTAAAAGACAAGCGATCATATTTAACGATAAGATAACACAAACAGTACTAATGTAGATAAATGTTCTTAACCTACTTAAAAGCTACACTCTTTGTATATTTTCAATACCTATATGGAGTCTATAATGAGACCATTATTTTATCCGTAATGTGTGCATGCTATTGTTGGAGGTTTTCATGGTTTTGGGACAGTTCCGAGCACGTGGTGAACCAAAAAACTGTTTTAATTGCATGATCAATGAAAACATTTGAAATTGCATGAACTTAATTCGTACTCGATTTGCCAGCATCAGAAACTTCTTCGGTGGCTAAATTTAATCGTTCATTATAAAAGCAGTGCGGCAACTTTTGGCAAATGTAAGTATATACTAATAATTACACATTTATATCACATTGGCAATGACATAGGGGACTTAAAAGCAAAAGGTTATTTATTTTCATTACTGTTAAATGCAGCCATAAACACACAGTTAAAAATTAGCACAATGTGACACATTGTGTAAATATTTTGAAAATTGCTTCTAAATAGCTTCTTTTCTCAATTAAATGAAATTCTTACAAGTAATTCCATTTACTTTACGAAGGTCGCCATTACACAGATATAAGAAGGAAGTTAAATGAGAGATACTTGTGACATTGATTATCATTTTTTCTGATTGTTACAAGAAATATAAAAGCGTTTTTGAAAATGCTATAGGCACTTTTATTAATTACACCGTCACAGGTTTTTAATTGCTAATCGATTTGCACTCCTGTTGTGTGCTGCAAGTTATAAATAAATTTTTATTACTTATATACGACATTTCAGTTTTAATTAAACAAACATTAGAGACGAACTTTGTAAAATGTTTTCTGAATAAATGCACACATTCTACATACAAAGTAAATTCATTTTTAGTGATAAGTTCGAATGCTATTTAGGTCAGTTTGCACAGCCACCACCTAAATCGGATGTGAGAACTTTTTCGTCAAAAATGTTCAAAGACACACAATAAACAATAATGTTTATAGGAGATATGCGTATATGTATGATCCAGCACGTGTTTGGACGTTTTTTCTCATCTTGTTCTATTCTCCTTTCAATTTAATTACATAAACAAACCGGGCAATAGCATCATGATTTTGCTGAAAAATAGAACTTTGAAGCCGAACTGACAAACGACTTTCTTTCAACCAGGAAGTTATGGGAATAGTAAGTGTATTGTCCTAGAATATAAGTGAATAATTGTCTTTTTTTCGTGGTGCCGAGAGATCCACATGTGGGACCAGAAACTGTCCAAATAAACATGCACAGTTTAAGTTTTCTGAATGTGAGAAGAGAAAAATTTCAGCCCACTTGAATTGGAATCGTGTTTAAAGGTAGGATTGCATTTATTGTTATTAGGGAGCGGTTGTTGTGGTTATTCTCGCTGGTAAGTAATGCTAAAACAAGAGTGTTGGACGTATATGAGATGTGAATATAAATAGCGAAGGCCGTCAGATGACATTGAGCTTCTTACCCTCCTAATAATGCAGCATGCATTTCCGGAAAGTGTTATGTAAAGGGTCATCGAGAGGAATGACACAATTTTTCAGAAAACTCTGAGACATGGAATTGTTGTTATTCATTGGTGACAATTTCAATTTGTTATTGTTTTTCCTTTCTAAAAGCGGCCACAATTCATCCTGGAAACGAACAACGTTTCCATCTTCTTGCAGCCTACATGCGAACATTTAACAGTAGTATCATTTGTTTGATGTAGTATCAACAAGGCAGCACTCCTTAAATGTGAAGGCGTTTTTTAAGATAATCGTACACCTATGCAAGCAGGAAAAATACCATTGTCGTACATCTATAAATGAGAAAATGCTTCTTGTAATGTTAGGCTTGTAATCTCGATGCAACACAATGTTAACGGGTTTACCTAACGAAAAATAAATATATATTCCGTTTTGCCTTGAAGATTGTCGAATTATCAACATTTTTTAAAATTTCGTTTGTCGCTCTCCACACATCGAAAATTGGCTTAAGTCGTAAATCGTTAAAAATGTGCGATCTTTATTATTTTTCTTTATAACAATTACGAAAGACATCAATATTTACACCTGATAGATTTTTTACCTGTATTTGGAACACGTTGGAATTTTTTATTAATTTTTGGTAGTATTTTTCCAAATCGTGCTTTTAAAGCAGTGTCTCACTCACAAGGAATCGATGAGTATTACAGTATCAGACCGCAACCTTAAGTCATCAAAAGAGGTTATTTTAGGTCGGAAATAGAAAAGTGCGTAATTATCGGTCTATTTGCATATACAACGTAATTAAATTTAATATCCTCATACTGTAATAATATTAGAAATGATTAAAAATCATTTGATATATTGTGTTGTTAAAAGCATTCTTTAATTTAACTTAGATTTAATTTTCTATTAAAATTGACCAGTAATGTCAATTATAATTGCATAGAAAATGTATATGCTATTAATCATGGAAAAAAGAAAAGCAAAATAATCGAAAAATAAAGAGTAAACAGTAGTAAAGAATTAATAAATTCATATTTATGTACAATTATTAGAGTAGAAACTGACCTTTTCTGCAATAATTAATACGCGAAACAACCTTAATAAGTTTTGCTAAAAATGTATAATATATTAAGTATGTGTGCATATGTTAACAAATCCAGGATGTATCCTTTTCGAACAAAGCTTGACAAAGCATAACATTGAATATTTATAAATCCTTAAAAATTCAAATTGCCCGTAATTTAGTCGTATTAGTTGGGATTATTGGAATAACGGTATAATAAATGCTTATAGAACAGGCGGAAATTTTCTTAAGAAAGACGCTAATTATTTGAAGTGTTCAAGAAAGTGCCGAATTTAAACAATAGGAAAAAATGGTGTACTTTTTCTCTCCAAGTACTACAGTAAAGATTCCTTATAACAAACATCAAAACTGTTTTCTGTAGGAAAGAGTCGACTCAAAACTACATTTAAAAAGTGAAAATAATAGAAAACTTCACTTATATAACTAACTAAAGACTTCACATAATAAGTATACAAACTTAAGAGACTAGTATGTGTGCCAAGGTAGATTGGTTCGCGCATGCGTTACTTATGCACTCATTCACTTTTCAACTTGGTTCTTAAAACTGCTGAATTGTGCTTTTAAGCTTTAGAGGTAATTAAAGTTTGCCATTTGAAATTCAAATTTTAACAAACGCAATTAAGTAATTAGATGATTTTTCATCAAAATAAAACGCTGTCTACCAGATGTAGAAGTGAATGAAAAAAAAAATTAAAACATGTTTGTTGTAATTTTTTTCAATGTGGACTTGTCAGCTGAAAGTTGTATTTTAATGCGGAAGCACGACATTATGGCTCATTTTTTATCAGTTCCAAAAAGTTATAAAAGAGCGTCTTGTTTTTAAGGGAAGATTAAGTTCGGTTTGATTTATGACTAATTATTTGGGGCATTTATAGAAAGATTAACTTTTAAAGAGTGCATTAGGATATTGAATCGAAATAAATGGAGAGACAATTAAATCAAGTTTATTTTTATAAAGGGGATCATTTTCCCAGGCATGACAAACGTGTGAGTCAATTTTATATTATTGGAAAAAATAAATTGTTTGGTATGTCGCGGTAAATAAATAAACTGTCATGGGATTGTAAATCCGCAAGTTATGTGCCCATTTAATATAAGATAACGTTTTACAATAAAGTACACCAATAGACAAATATTATCTTTGATTAAGTGTGTTTCCTTTTTTAATTCAAACGGGATTTTCAAGTGTGTTTCCGAAAATCCTTTTCCCTCTAGTCTTTTGTTAAATGTCAACATTTTTTTATGTTGAATGTTCAGTGCCCCGGAGTCAGCACACGAACTACTTTTTTTCTAAATCTTGCCTTGCTTTACCTTGTCGGTTATTGACCTTCTCCACATTTTTATTATATGCATCTACTATTTACCAAATATGCTGCGTTTTCTGCTTTTCAATATGTTTTAAATTATATTGTGCAGCATTTCATATAAACATACATGTGTAAAATTTTCAAATCTGATCTAAAATCAAGATTTATCCTCATAGGTATTCGCCCATGACCCATGCACTAATCATTATACAAATATTAGATATGAATGTGGCAGTGTGAAGTGCTTTAAGTGCGCTCCTCCAACGGCTTTTCGATTTTGACGATTTTTTTGATCAATTCTACAATTTCCTAATATTGCAAATAAATTTTGTTTTCTTTCCGCGCTTAATTTATTGCGTCATTATTACTAATCGCAATTTCTAGACAACAAAGATATAGAAAAATCTAATATTGATAAAGCAAGGACGGAAAAATTTTGTTTATAAAAAGGAAAGTCTTTCCAAAGAGAATGATGATTATTTTTTTTTAAACATATTTAAGTTTAGGTACAATTTCACTGTATCTAACACACTTATTTCTTGTATTCTTGAACTGTTGAACTGTGATATAACATTATCAGCTGTCCATCATATAAGTGGAGATAATTTAGTCACGAAGAATGCACAACGAACACAGATTTGCTCGTTTTTTATAATACTTTATCTAATACGCATATAACGCGCTTATGACTTCATCAAATTTCTTAAAATAAGCACTTGTATTTGGTTAAAGTTTTTAATTTATTTTTCAGCTTATCAGTGTGTTTATTCGAAACTCGATTAGATTAATTATTCGATTTTGATTGATGAGTCTTGGAAAAATCGAGCAAATTAAACGAATGCTTTGCATAAAGGAAATACAGTTTAGATTCAGGATCAGAATATCTCGTCGTTTGGATGATGCATGGACCAATGTTTGATTATAGGTACCAATTATTTCCTTTTTTGGCAGTAAATGGGAGCGTTTAAACGACTTTGCTTTACTTATCCTGAACACGAAAATCATTGAAAATTAGCATTTTATCGAAATCGAGTGTGGAAAATGTGTACGTTATTCAAATTCGCACGTTTGATATTTTTAGCTATTAAGATAGGTCAGTGTTAATATGCATAGATTTATGAAAAATAACTAATCAAGGGGTGCGTAGGCAATGAAAAATGCAAATATTATTTCTGGCATATTTATTAAATAATAAAAACAAGAACATTTTTTAAGTAGTATAAAATGTACATGATATAATATTTTAGATATCTATACAAAAAAACGCATCTCTTTGGAAATATATTAAAGATTTACAAAATACACTATACATACATACAAATAAATTTTTTTTATATTATAACTTAGAAAATATTTATAATATATTACAAATAAAACTCATTTTTTTATAATACAACATCGATATATTTCTTCGACGTATAAAAAATATATCTCTTCACGACTGTATATTAGTTTTTACAATTAATTAATTTACTAGAATTTAATAAAGGTACACTTGATTGCATAGCATTATTATAACTTTTTTAAATATATTTTTTTAATAATAATTTGTTTTTTTTACTGTAAATATATTATATAATATTCTTTTAGAATACAAAAAACATAATCATCACATATAAAATGAACGGAATAAATTCTCTATTGATATTTAATATATTTTAATACCCGTCAACAAACTGTTTTTTTTCTTTAATTCTTGTATTCAAAATAATTTCGACATTTTGCATATTGAATTCGATTGATTTTTCTCCCATCCATCAGATCAACAACAATAAATAACCAAAAAAATATATTTCGAATGTGCAAAATGGCCAAATTATCCATGAAATCATTATACTGCTAATAAATTAGAAGAACACGTCAACATATTAATATTATTTCTTATAAAAAGGAGATCTCTAATAAACATTATCATCTAAGTTGGATCTTTTTTGAAAAGATTCCAAAAATAAATTATATAAGCCGCTCCCTTAAAATATCAGATTATTGTCCAGAAAAACGATTTTGTTCGTACATATACAGTGTGTCTCAAAAACCCTTCCCTTCTGTATACACCAAAAATATTAAAGCTCTCTTTTTAATTGTAAATTTGTATGTACAAAATTTCTTGGCTAAATTACACTAAATGTCTAGAATTGTTTGAAGAATGTTTTCGCTACGGCCCATAATCGTGGACGATGTCCATCATTCTCTGTCTATTCTCATCTGACCTGAAGATTGAAAGAAATTTATAAAGAAATTGCATATCGACTGTAAGTTTTATTATATGACAAAATGCCTTAATAAAACGCACGACTCAAAAAGCTGCTCAAAAATTGCCCTTACATGTGCTGCTGTTGCTGTAACTGGAAACTGTCCAGATGCTTGTTGATCTCTCTGTGAACATGTTCGGGCAGAACACCAACATTCGAAAACAGACTCCTCAACACATTCAACTCCTCCGTCAGCAGTTCTATCCGTTTCTGCAATCGTTCATTCTCCTTCATCAGAATCTTCACTTTTTCCTCTGTCTCTCTGGTGCGCACCTTTGCCTTCTCTCGACTTTTCCGCACCGCAATATTATTTCGCTCCCTCCGTCTCCTGTACTCGTCACTGTTCTTATCACAGGGTTTCATGTTCTTTCGCGACACATTGTGATTCAGGATGACGCCCTTGTTTTTCATCGCATTCAAATTCAATTGATGATGGATTACGGGACTGGGTGTGAGGGTGGTGAAACTGGCACTGGGATTCGAAGGATAGCCGGACGGCATGTAATTATTGGGCAAAAGATTGCACGAGCTCTGTCGACGGTACTCCTGCGGATCGAGAGGCTCCTCTTTGATGCTGGGCACATCGCTGCCCACGGAACTGTTGCTGTCACTATTATTGGAGTTCTGGTTGGCAGAGTAAGTTGCGCCACTGTGCACCGGTTGTGGCATGTAGGCGAGCGTGGTGCGAGGGTAGTTGGTATTTTGCACCCCCATAACTTGCGGCTGCTGCCGTTGGTGCACATTTTGCATATGTTTTCCTTGCTGACTTTGCAAGATATCGGTAAAGAGTCCATCACTAAACTGGGAATCATCGATGAGATTCTGCAAGTCCAGCGATATTTCCGGTGTATTTAAGTCACTAAGTTCGCCGTGTTGCTGGTACTGCTGCAATTGGTGCTGTTTTAAGAGTGCAGTGGTCTGTTTCGAGTTGCCGGTGTTGTTGTTCAACGTGGTCAAATTGTTGTTGTTGTTATTATTGTTCATGATGACGGTCTTTTTGGTATCGCTATTGATCACAGCATTGTTTTGGGCATGCTGCTGATTGTCGTACATTTGCGGTGAATCCATCGCTTGGTGTGCTGGTACTCTGTCCGAAATTCGTTAACAATGGCCAAAAAACTTTCACTTTGGTCCACACACATACATTTACACCATGTACACTTTCACTTTATACCCGAAACTTGCGAGTTTTTTATTTTCGACAATTTTTTGTTCCGCCTTCACGCACTTTCCAATTTTATATTTGACTTTCATCCAAAAACAGACTTTGGTGCTATTGTTGCCAATTTCCAAAATTTTCTTCCAAAACACTTTTTGCCACCAGGCAAATGGTTCTTCGCTGTGATGTGCTGATTTTTCTTATTCAGAATACGATTCATTCAAATTGGTGCAGCTTTTAAGTCATCAAGTTCGATGTGTAATGCCGCAAAATGAAAAGTGTTAGTTGCAAGCCTACTTGGGGACCACACTGTACGTGCGCTTGCCCAAGCTAACTAGATACTGAGTGTATTTAGCGCGATTCCAGCAGTTTGTAGCTTTGCTTGGCAAGATCATGCGCTCTCTTATTATTTTGTATGTGGACGCTGACGTACTTTTTGAAAGTGAAACAACACAAACGATACACACACAAACATGCACATTATATTTACAATAAATTCAATAAAACATTTAAACACGTTTCAGTTTTACACTTTTATAATCATGATTTTGAATGTTACGTTTTTCGGTACTATCGTATGCGTAATGTTTGTTTTGGCTGGACACGTGGACACGTGGTTGAGAATCGGCGCACACCCCGTAGATAGGAGCGAATGGAGAGATAGGATGAAGGGACACTTTTCGTATGATACACACTTATGGCATTTCCTTTAGAGTTTACGAGAATTTTCGTGATAAGATGGATTGTAAATAGAGATTGTTATTTACGCTGTTGATTTATGATGGAGTGGGTCTGTTTTTGGGAAAACTGGTACCTTGCTCGAGTTGGAAAGGCAACAGGTGGTTTTCCAATTATGCGCTCTAAGAGGGGACGTAAACACGTAATATTGAGATGGAAACGCTGAAGGAAAGCCTCTTGGTTATGAAGAATCATGTTACAGGTCCATTAATAGAAAAGCGCGGTTCACTAATTGTTTATAATGGTGCAGCAAAGCCAAATATATTTTACAGTTTCTTTCTAGTCTGTATAGTATATATTTTTATGTTTATACGCGCTTATAAATATAAACTAATAATATATGCTGTGATTCTCCTATGAGCCTACGTTATTGTAAAAATAACTTGGAAACCATCTGCGATTAGTCTCACAACTCATTTAGCGTGATTCACGGACCGCTCTCATCATTTTTTATTGCATTTTCATTTTTAGTTTAGGAAATCTGTTCAAAGGGCTCTCAATTTTCCAACAATTGTCGCTTAAGTGTTACAAATGAGCTTTTACTAATGTGTCAAAGTATCAACCGAAAATGTTATTTTGCCATTCTTACTTATTTGTTTTGGAAAAAAGACAGGTGAGGTAATTCTAAGGTATTCAGTCAACATTTCCGCCAGTCGCGAGTGTAACACGTGCAAAACGTGTAAGAGTTTGGGCATAAAATTTTACACAAGTGTAAATTAGGAGAATGAATGTAGGACGACTATTAAAAATTCACTTTTCATTTTTCATCAACTATCGCTTCTTTCAAGCTTTTTTTCCAAAATGATCTTTTTACACATTGTTCTGCACGTGCCAAGTATTTTCTGTAAATATAAGTAAAATTGTAGAATTGTTATTAGGGATCTTGTCGCCGATTCCGCGACTCAATAATTTAACACCTGTATATGCTTTTGAAAAAATTTTTCACAAAGTGTAGGTATATCAGGAAAATGTATGGAAAACGACTATTAAAAATCTACTTATAGGTATGTATTATTGTGATTGTGTGCGCTTATCGAGCATGGACGGTTATTTATCAAATAATCTTTATAAACAAACAAATAGAAATGGAAACTAAGTGTACCCATACGTTTTGCGTTGAGTTTTGTAATTAAGAATTATTTATCGGGCGCTTTTTAGTTCACATCCGCCTTGTTTGCCAATATTAATAACTTGCATGATTAGTTGATAAGATATTATTAATATCAAAATTAGAATAAAAGAAAGAAAAAAATGTAAATTGAACAAGGTGTGAGGCAATCAATTTAACAAAGGGACATTATTAAAGGGCTTGTTAGTTTTAAATATCAACTATCTAATAATATGTTAAAAAGGAGTAACCACCTGTTCAAAAAAAGGGAAATTGAAAATCTACATATACTTTTCTTTGTAGGCATAGTTCCCTATAAGCCAGTAATCGTAATAAATAATAGTAAAACTGGTATAAACTCATTTTTTTAATGCAAAACTGCATTATTGAAATTGAATTACTACGTCATTACGTATCTTGCTCTACGTCATTACATGTATACCTGAATCACACGTGCAGGAATGTGCATACACGATTTTTAAAAAGTATGTAGGTCATGAAAAGGAAAATTGATTTTAGTAAAACACTTCCATCTATCAGTGAAGATCCACACTGTTATTTATTATACATAGACCTCTTTTTTACAGATCTAAATGGTTTAAAAAGATTTCCATATGCGTTTAATAGATGCTCTTGAAAGAAATTCTCTTACAATTATTTATTTATGCAAATAAAAAGAACTTTATCTATTCTTTTATTTACTCAAAATTGATCAAATGTTGTAAAATCAGTCATTGCAATTTTCTTTTTTCCCAGTCCCGTTCTTTTTACATGTCCCTTGAGTTTCGCTGGTGGTTTTGCCTTTGGAACTGAAAACATAATAAAACACTTTAAATTTTCCTTATTTTCACTTTCACATGATGACAAGAATTACGTGCATTCCATGCTATGTAAACAGCATTTCTTTCATCAAATGTTGAAAGATCTTGTTGCAAAATTTTGTATTTCGAATTTCTAAGCATCGCAGCTGATGCAGCTTTATGTAATCCTGGCGGGTGATGTTTTGGCAGATCTTTTGACAAAATAATTGCATTACTTACTATACCTACATAATTACTCTTAAATCTTGTTACCTTCTATAAAGTCATTTAAATTCAGTCCTTCTTTCGGGACATTAATGAGCTTTTCTTCTTCAAAACGTTTTATAAACTCTTTTGTTGTCTTTGACACCGTTTTATTATCCAAAAGCTCTAAATAAAAGCTTCAAACAGTTTAATACGAAATTTATGAAGGATTAAACCATTCTGTACCTATATTGTATGAATTGGCTATAACATTTTCCCGATACCGATGGATTTTCGTAATACTATTACCAATAAAATTAATTTCTTTTAAATGGTACCAATGTTTTATAGCAAAACACACACTTTTTATATCATCCAAATTGTTGTGCGAAGCAATAAAAATTTCCAAATGTTTTAAAGGTATAAAACTGTCTAATGAATCGATATTGTTGCGGGAAATGTTTAGTACACGCAACGTATCCTATAAAAAATTTAAATGCAAACTACCCTCACTGCTGGTTTTAATAATTAATAATTCCTAAAGTTTTACCACCTACCGCTAAACTACAAACTGTTCTGGGATCCACACAAAGCGTCATGTTGTCAGGTAAAAGTTGCCGTTCAATATGTAATTCTTCCAACAAAGTCAAATGTTGTAATCCTTCAAGAATACTAATATTGTTGTGTCCTAAAAAAAGGGCTTTTAAACTTCTGTTATTGTTTAAGTTCTCTATTTGTTCAATGTCGTTGTTGTGTAAATAAAGACTTTTCAAATTTGGAAAATAATTAAAATTTTCCATCGTCTTAATGTGATTGTTGTATAAATAAAGGACTTCCAAGTTCTTTAAATTTGAAATAATTGGCTAAAAAAATAATAATTGAAGGTATAAATTCAATGGACAATTCTCTACTCACAATTTTTCCCAAATTCTTATCTTGTAAATACAAATGAGTGCAAGTTTTCCTACACAACGACTCTTTAGATTTTTTCATTTGATGGAATTTAATCAGTTCTTGGTCCTCTTCCATGAGTAAAATTTTAATTAGACAACACAAATCACCAAGTTTGAATGACCATTTTGCTTGTAACGTCAATAATCACCGTTGCTGGGCAACTTATAAAGCCCTTACGTGAACAAATAAGGGATAGGGGTGAATAAAACATGCTTAGATTTAAGTCAAAAGCGATTTTTGTTTGGTTAACACACAAATTACTCTACCTGTACAAATAGGGTTCTCATATACATTAGTTTCATATATTATTTAACAATGTGAATTTTACACAATGGACCGATTAGTACCTTTCTATCTAGTTGATTTTACTGCAAAAATGTAAAAAGTAGCAGGGGAAACAGTTAACAGACCCAAACAACAATTGCTTAAGTGAATTATTTTTACTTACATTTTGATTTTTTTTTTCTATAACGTTAATCCTACAGATGTATATAATCTAAAATTAGATGTAATGATATGGATGAGATTAAGAGTTGGGTGCTTGATAAGCTGAAAGATGTGTTCTAAACGATTTGGTCAATGCACATTTTCGATTCCTTTTAGACACTAATGTTCTGATATGTTGGTCAGAAATTATTGAGAAATATTGCTATTTTTTTATATCATTTGAACTAAAATAATGAACATCGATAGATGTGCAAAAACTTAATGCGTTTAGAGAAATGCACCTATAGAAATAATTCACGTCAACTCTTTCCCACACTATATACTTCTCATAATACAAAAAATATTAAGAAAAAATACAAAAAGCTCCACCCTTATTCAAGACTATCTACAATCCTAACACAAATCCTTAGAAATCTGCTAGAGCCATAATTTAACAGCCCTGCATTTATACACACAATAAACTATAATAAATGTTGATTTGTAAATATGTGACGATGTCAATTACGACCACTTTCAATCCACATTTATTGCATTTCGATTAAGGCACAATAATTAACATCGTTATCATCTTTACATTTCACTTGTTAGCTCATTTTTGTAGTCAGCCTTATTTTAATTTTTTTTCCCGAAAATCACACATTTAATACAGTAAAGATGACATATTAGAAATAGTTTTATTGATTGATCAATATCCTTTCATGTTTATTATTTTATTTTAAATATATATTTTTTTTCTATAGAAGAACAAAAATATTAGGCCCACCAACTGTCGTGCCATTTACAGTGTGCCAATAAGACAAAATATTGACTTTTGTGATTCTCTGGTGTACGTGTTGTTTTTCCCTATAATATTAATTATTTTATTGACTTAAACTTCACATTCACTAATATTGTGCCCCATGTCCGAATGGTTTATTAATTGTAAATGGTAGTCGGTGTTTATAACCAAATCGGCAACACAGCCGTGAATTCCGTGCTTGTATTTGGTGAGGGCGGACATCAAAGTGGCAGGCATACCGCCCACGAACAGTCCACTATTCGACGTATTTTCCATATTTCGTTTTGAATGTTGTCGAATTTCTACCGATTGTTGCGTAATTGCAGGCCCATTATCCACCACCAACAATCCGGATGATCCGTCCCTGTAAAATGATTACCGAATTCATTAATTCTCTTTTATATATTCTAATGATAGCCTAAGGGTGTGTATAATATACAAAGCTCGTCAGATATAATTCACTTTATTACAAGGATGCCGTTAATCATTTTCTATGTTATTGATACCGACGTGCGGTTCTCTTATTACACAATAAAGTTGACTGGCTTTAGTGGAAAATCGTTAAAAAAATTTAGTTGGAGTTCCCTGCACTCTGAGGAAGACTTTGAAATGTTAATCTCTCTAGAGGCCCATTACGAGTTTAAGAAGAAAGGCAAAAAGTTTATAGTAAATAATTAGGCATGCTCATTTATTTTTCCAACCATAAAAAAACAAAGCTACCAACAAATATTGCTCACCTAACAGCTTTAATTCGATGCCAAAGACCATCGTGGACGGTTGTTGAATTGTGCACCACACAAATCTCCTCCTCTCTTCCTCTAACGTTATATCGAAGTACAAGTGCACCTCTCTCTAATCCCAGTGAGAGGAAAGTGTCACCTGTGGCCGCCCACAATAAAAGTCCAGTCTCCGATGACAATTTGAATCGTACATTCACATCTAATGGATCAGAAGAGATTACGTCCATTGTGGAGGCGTCGTTCAAATGCAAGTAACTGTCATGACCACGAAAAGACGGCGGACCACGTGAACACAAGTGGTCCCTGTAGCCAGGCTTGCATCTGCAAGAAATCAAAGCACGAATAGCATTTTCAAAGGTACTATAAAGATGAGCGAACGCATTTACCTGCAGGTGAAATAGTCCATTTCCGGTATACATTCGCCGTCCTCACCGCAGGGCCGGGCCACACACGGATGTGGACAATTGTCGACATTTGCGCCGCCAAGTGCCTCCGCCAACACGGCAATAGAACGTCCATTAATCCTGACACGTTGAATGCAGCCAATAAAAGCGGTCCGTACTTTCACTTTGGGCGAAACAATTCCAAAATTGGGCACACCGCCCAAATATAAATTTTGAGGTAGAGAGAGTTGTGTGAAGGCGCCAGGACTAAGTACTTCTACCGATAGTTGATTATCTACGGATAAGATGGCCAACCGGCCCGTCCTCGACACACGTACCTATAACCAATTAAGAAAATTGAAGGAGAAACCTCTCGTCGAAAATTGCGTTCTCACCTGATGCCATTCGCCCAAATTCAGTTTGTATTGACTGGTGGCCGTGGCCGCGCCCGTTCCCAAATCGTACACGAACTCAATGAAGCCGTCGTTCATGTAGAGGCCCATAAAGTCGCCCATGCCGTCCATGCGATTGCCATTGTACACGATAAGACCATCCGGTGAGTTAGGTTTGAATGTGATGTCTACATCAAGCCAGGTGAGGGCCGTTTCGGCCAGTCCACGGTACCGTAAATGACTGGAACCATTGAAAGAAGGCACCTGGAGGTCGACGCGAATCTCACACAAATCACCACTAAAGCCCAAAGGACATAAACAGACGGCGGATGTGTCGCTTGTGAGACATTTTCCACCATGTTGACATGGCACTCGGCTGCATCGGTCCGCCGTGCATTCCTCTACAAACGGATTACAAATATTATGTCACAACGTGATAAATGGGGTCACTTTTTTAATGTGTCTTGTTCAAGCAATATAAACTGTTGGTCCAGTGTTCAACTGAACGAAATATAAATCTGCGCATTTCTCTTGGTTTACACAAATTTTTATTCATTTATAAACGTTCATAAAAGAGAAAATTAGAACGAAATCAGATATTTTCTTTGGAACTAAAAGGCTACGTGATGTCATGTTAAAAATTTCGAATTCAGAACATAAACGAACTCAAGGGGCAGTTTTACGAGTCCGCGTGATTTTGGAAAAGTGAAATAAAATTCGAAAATCGCGTAGTAAAACCCCGTTCAAATCAATATCCGCATTCGACCTTTTATTTTGGGAATTTTGTCCAGAATTGACAGCCATATGGAAGAATGACGACGGCTTGCCAAATTACCATATTATTCGACGGAAGACGCCTTTATGGAAATTTATTCAACTCATGCTGTTAAACAATATATATTAGTTTTTCGATACGTTAACATATTTTTCTAAATATTATGTAGGTATTGCTCTTTGTCAAACAATAAAGTAAATTAAAAGCTCGACATTTCTGATACTGTCTCTAACTCTATAAGTAATAATTTAGATTTCATTTTCTTTCAAGTAGATGTATGTATATGTATACACAGTAATAAAAACTTGGTTGAAAGAAAAATAATATAACACAAACCTAATTGAAAAAACCAAAACAGTATACACTTCTCTCTGTCGGAAAATTCATTATTTCCATATCAATTTCCGCTACAGTATAAATATTGTTCTAAAAAGTTTTTTATTTAACATTTGGAAACAATATCAATCAAACAGCTGAATAATTTCCGTATGTCGAGAAATAATTCATTATCACTGTGCTGAACGAGGCAACAGTGAAATCCAAAAAGCGGAAACTTCTATTAACGAATCGTTCATCATTTACTCAAATATAAATTACCCATAGACCGATTGGGTCGACAAAACCGCATTGCTATTGTCAAGCTGCGCCATTTGCACGTCATATAAACGATATTCATTATATTAACGATCGAAGTTATATGTACAAAATTCTAACACACCTATGCCATAGCCTTTGGTCGCCTCTCCTTTCGGTTCCAACGAGAACTTGTAGATGTGATCATTCACCTCCAAATGTCTTATACAGCCTTTTAATCCCTTTGCCACTGGCAACTTTTCACCCAATCCGGTCGTATTTCCCGGTCCTCCGATGAACAGTGGTTCCCGGAACGTGATCCTCGAGAACAATCCTTTACTGCGTCCCTGAATATGTTTGCCGCCATTCAGTTGCAACCACGCGTCCCAACGGTGTCTGTAAAGAGTAATGTGGTTCCATTGGTTCAATAAGACCGTCTCCTCAGATCGTACAACTCCAACACCCGAACCACAATCGAATCTGTAACAAAAAAAAATGACAAAATTGTATCACTTTTGTGAAATGATCCACGAAGACGGAGGGAAAGTTTTAATGTGGCTATTAGAATTCGGTGGTACAAGTGCACCATAACTCACTTGCCAATACGGGGATTGTATAAGGTAAATGTGAATGGGGATGTTATCATTTACCGTAAAGTGGAAGCCAGTGAACAAGAACATCCCTAACCGGTTGAATCAGTGAATGGGGGGACGATTATTAATAGTTGAAAACGTGGATATGCACAGTGGTGCAACTGTTTTGTTAACTGCCACAATCGTCCCACTAACAATGTGATAATTTTACTAAAACATTCAATGTACACTCGCTGATAAATGGTTAATGGTGCATGAGCTATTTGTTAATGGTAGTCGCTTTGCCCCCCTGGTGGAATATTTTAATGTGCATTGCCAAATAATAATCCGTCCATAATGCTTACTGACCTAATCAACCGATTTACTGGCATATCCATCGAGGGATTTAAAACGTTTTCCAAAACTGAGCGGATTTATTGCATTTGTACAGTGATATTGTGTCGTCTGTAGTGAAAACTGACTGAATATACAACCTGAAATGAGGCCATAGTAAGGTTCTCAGATACAAATCTGTTATTTCGACTAGGAAAATATTTTCACAGTCTGATAATGTTGTTTATGTGGCAACTATTTTGAGAACGTCGACGTGTTTCATAAATCTTGTAAACTTTCACATTCAAAAGTTAGCATAGAGCAACAACCCTTGGGCCCTTTACCTTTCCACCTTGATCCCTTAATGGCCTCTTCACCAAATTACTCTCTTATTGAAATTATAGATTACACATCATTTACTAATGAATTATTAAACAAAATACATGGAAGGACACTTTGATGTCCATAATATAATGGGATTCGTGTTTTATCTGATAGCAAGCGTTTTTTAACACTTAAATGAACGCCACCCCAAGCTGGTACAGGTATATGTGTACAGCACTTGCTTAATTTATTAACAAGACTATACATTTTCCAACTCCCTACGAGGGTTGCAAACACACAAAATACAAAAGATGGAATTGTTTGTTTTAATACAACTTTAGGGTTTTGCAGGTTTTCACTCTTATGAGGGAGAAGAGCGAATACAATTTTCACAAAACCGTCCGTTCTAAGCTTGTTTATGCAAGAAAAAGACTTTCTCCGACTTTCAACAGTTTGCTTTTGCTTAATACAAATGTCAATACCAATTTGCGGAGGTCTTCTAATTTACCGCCACCTTTTCCCCGAATCTAGTTACAACTGCGTCACTACCAACTAGAATTTCTAATATCAACATACTACATATATGGCCAACTTTTAATTACATTTCACTCCTTGATTGTGTCCGGTATCCAGCAGCATACTTTGCCATTTCATAGTTCTTTGTGATAAAAGAGCGATGCTTTATTGGCGTTTTTTGTCTTTTAAGCTCTTACAAGTCCATATAACACAGGATCAATAGACACCGTTCACATATAAGAGAAAAAAGGCCCACTACAAAATACTCTCAACGTCAACAATGAACACCCGTACTATTATTTCGAAATCTAAGCATCTGCAAACACAATCGATGCTATCTTAATCTTTCCCTGTTGCCTTTCCCTATACTCTCCTCATTCCAATTCAAAACGTTAAGAGTGCCTTAAAAGGCATATAAAAGTTTTACTCTCGTCCGATACCGAACTCGAGTGCACATTATTTTCATTTGCATCTTTTTCATGTTTGATGTTTCGAACAAAAGCAACAACCTTGTAGAAATGTATATAAATTAAGTAAAAATTTCCCTTTGCACAATTTTATCATGATTTAAATTTGCAAGCCCGGTTGGAGAATGTTTTCGTTTGAGTGTGTAATTACTTTAACCCTTATTACATCTTAAAAATGATGAGATTATCTTGAAAATGTATAGCCATAAAAAATGGATAAGGCACCGAAAAGAGTGTGTTGGGGCATACATCTCCCTTAGTCGTCGCTAATGTTTCTGGGGCATGAATTCTTTCTTAAAATCTAAATCCATATTTGGCGCAGCAATATGCGCGCTCCCTCGTAAATTGCTTTATATTTACGAAGTCTCCCACATACATATTTTAATTATGTTGCGTATATCGTAATATACTGCAGAATTACCTCCTAAATAATACAATGCAGGATTAGCGAGTCATTGTAATTAATTTCGGTAAATAATTCACGGTCTAGGTTTCAAGTTTGTTCGTGGGCCGAGCGCACGGTAGAATAGTTTTGTCAAAATATTGCCGAAATTGAAAAAATACATAAAATCTATAGTAAGTAAACAATGGTACAATGTTCAGATTTATTCGCTCGCACATTGAACAAACAAAAGTGTTTTGCATGCTTATAGATGTGAATTGGGGCCCCAAAACGCTATAACAGTCTCGTCTACACTTCAGTAATTAGAACTAACAGCCTACAACACAAGTCTAAGCCCCGTATTTCCATTGCAATTTTCCACCCTCTAATTAACAACTACATGATGTTAAGTTATAATTTACGATGGCTTTCACTACTCTTGTGTCTTGTACACAGTTTAAGTTTCGTCGACTTGTCGAAAGGGCACAAGTATTTTACATGTCGTTTTAAGAGGTTATAGGACAATGCAAACTTTTTAATACCGCGTTCGAGGTTCTATAATTGCAGTTTGAAGAGGCTTGTCGGAAGACAGTTGGGGGGTAGTTAATTTCGGGGGCGCTTTTAGAACATACAACATCTGGAAATGATTCATTTGTAACCGTATGATGTATGTATGTGAAAAGATGTACGAGAATAATTAATTGTTAGCGAGAAAAAGGGATGATTCCACTGGCAGAAGGATGTTCTGCCAGTGGAATATGCGATTGTTGTACAAGGTGCAAATGTAAGAGATGCTCCTGTCGTTGATTGCTTTAAAGTGAAATACTTGTTATAGTTTACCTAAATTTCGAAGGCGGGTTCATTGCACATTCCACATTGAAAGTTGTTAATAAATTATTTGTCAGTCACACTTTACACTTGTGTTGTTTATGAACAATTCATACATGAATGAATTTAAGATATGTTGTATAATTGTTATAAATTTAATTAACGTCTCGAATGAGATTTTATTATGGCACAAATTTTATACATGTTTGTTTTATTAAACTGAATTTAAGGGAAATTATTACATTTACTTGTTTTTATCGCTTTCAGTGTTTCAATGAAGAGGTTGTAAATTTTTTCATTTGATTTTAACTTCAAATTTAATTTCGATTGAATATTTCTATAATTAAATTAAATTAATATCTTTAATGAATTGAAATTAATATTTCTCTGTTTACTAAAAAGCAAAGTACCAAATTATTTATGTGGTAGTCAGTATTGATAATAGACATTTTTTATTGCATTTTTGAATAAACAGATTAAGTAATAAAATGCCCAAAAAAAATGCATCCAAGTATTATTTTATATTACCAAATTTATATGATTGCCTTCCCATTGAAATTGAAGTTAATTTTATAACAAACAATGACTTGTCAATCTGTAATTTTCCCTTTAATACAAATAATTCTACAACATGTACGTACACAGAAAAGACAAAATTGTGAAATATATATTCAGTTTCACGAATCTATCCCATTTGCATTATTCCATAATGTATTTTTATTTTATGAATAAATTTCCATTGGCACACGAATATGAAGAGATTATGCTGGCGATGTTACTTTTTTCTATATACTCTGTAACATTATGTTTGTTCAGGAATTTATTAAACATAAACAAAATTGTAGAATTGTTATGATAGTAGTTTTTGATTTGCAAATTAAAGCTGACTTGTCTTTTTATTATATAGAAAAACATTTCCACACGAAATATTCCACTAAATTCAACATTTCATCTAAACGTAAACTTCATTTTCCTTTTGTATTTTTTTCCTCTGGTAAATTGCCTCTATAAGCATCTTCGTATGACACCTAAAATATGGGACACTTTTTAACAATATATACTTTTTCCTCGGCAATTTTTCATTTCATTTTAAAGTAGAAAATCCAAAAAAGAGACAATATACCCTCAACATCACCAATAATACTCGTACATGCACTGCATTATTTCCTCTATTAGCGAAAATTCTACAAATGCAGGCTCGGTTAATACTAAAAAAATGTTAAAAACAAAACCCTGAAATCAAAAAGCTTCCACACATTTTACAACCTTTTCTACCTGCCATTCGCCATAGTGCCATAGTAGATTAATAAAAATCATTCGCTTGTAGACCGATAAGCGGAGTGAAATAATGGCCATCATATAGTATGCGAACCCAGTAGAGGTTTTGGGGGCGGCAAAACCGCCTTCTCTCCCTGGCCGTGCATTTCGGCTTCAGACGTGGTTATTGATCGACTCTTTCTCTCCCCGTGTATATACATATATACCTGACAGGTGCCACAACACGCGGCTATTTCCCCCTCCCCCCATGTACCGTTCCTGGTTGCACGCCATCAAAATTCCCCCAAACTACCCCGTATGCCAGTTTCGCAGCATTTTAGGTGAAGGCGGCACGCAAAAGGTCAAAGATTTCACTAAGGCACGTTCTCTGTTCACGTAACCACAATTTACCTCAATACAACCATTAAATGGACCGTCCGCTGGTGACACAGGGCCGGATTTAGTTGTACTTGCAAAGCTGCACATGATTAAATTATTGAAATCATTTTTTTAATCTAGTTGCCAACCAATTAGAGGGCACGAATTCATTCTCTGTGTACTCGTCTAAAATATAAATAATTACTTAATATGTTCAATATATGCATCAAGTCTTGAGGGAAATCATTTACATAGTGTGCTCTACTTTTGCCTTAGCTTGACATTCTTTATTATTTATGATTTTAAATACATTCCAAGTGGTGGAAAAGAAACTAGAACAATGTCCAATCCAATACCGGCCTACGTGTCCCCAATGATGAATTAGCAAGTGTAATTAAAAGCTGTTTCCCTTTGTTTAATAAAATAGCCCCAACAGGGTGATTTAAAAGTCCGTTTCAATTGTGTAGCATGTAAAATATACACACAATCGATTACATGCATTGAAATGAAGGCTTTCTTTGGTGTTAAATAAAATGAAAAAGAAGAATTACAAGTGAAAATTGGTAAAAAATATACGGCGGGAGAGTTTTTATTAAAATGTTGTAGGAATGGAGAAATGAAAAGAATTTACAATAAAGCTATTTACTCTTTCTTCCACGTAGGTACACAATTAACAAGAAATTGAATAAAATTTTCAACTTGCCGCTGGGCAATTTATTTCTCCCTTTTTTTTACAAAATAAACTCACAGCATTTTAATCGCTTTTTGTTCCATAGATAAGATTAGAATTTTTTCCTAATAATTACGTTTATTAAAGAAAAAATTTCAAATGGAACTATCCTCAAGTTGATAAAAGTTCTACGCTGTAGGTAATTATACCGAAATAGTTCTGATATAAATCAGATTCCTAAAGCCCTCTGGTGGCACGAGAATGCTTTTATTGCCTTTTTAACTTGAAACTAAATCTGTGCGAAAACTTTTCTCTTCAAGTCCGTTCCTATGTGTGTAAGGGGTGTTTTAGCAGGTGGTAAAAATGATCCCCAAGAAACCGGCCCCTAAACACTTTTCTCTCAATATACACAAAACACAATGCGGAATTATTTTACCAGATTGGAAAATATTTTCAATTCCCATTTAACGAGTCCAACATTCTCCAAATAGTTTATTGATTTTCGACTAATTTTGCTGCGGGTGCAATAAATCGTATGTAAATAGTGGGTTTTGTTGGGCGTCGCACAGCGCCGGTTGGAAAATTGACTTACCGAAATTCGACAAATCCCTGGTGCAGTACCAATGCCATAAAATCACCGGCCATATCATCACGTTCGCCGGTTAGGAAAAAAATGCCATCGTACGCCTCCGGTCTTAGCTCCAAACTTAACTGGACATGTTTATAGGCGCCTCTTAAAGCAGGAAACGCTAACCAACTGGAGCCCGTGAACCTTGGCGATCGAATCTCCACATCTGAATGAAAGAAAACACATAACTATAAAAATTCACTCGAATTTATATGTATTGTACTTCAAGTGTTCAAGTGACAAACCTTCGTCAACAATGCACGCATTTTAAAATTGTGCAGAAGTTTACTTTCTTTTTGTAACTTTCACATTTTGCTTTTCTGCTATTGTTAGTTCATGAATTATCGAATAGCAATGATGGTTCTTTTTAAAATTATTGGTTTGAAATTCAAAATAGTTCGGGAAAAGTTGCTTATTGAATATAGGGAATGTTTATTGAATTTAAAGGAAAAAAGGCAAAAAAAGTAACTGGGCTCGTCCGGGATTTGAACCCGGGACCTCCCGCACCCTAAGCGGAAATCATACCCCTAGACCAACGAGCCACTGCAGATATATTCTCAAAGCGACTATATTAGCTTAAATATTCAGTTCACATCATAATTATCTAAAATTATCAGCAAAATATAAGTGCAAGTGCACTTATTGATAATAAGACAAATATGAGAATAATAATTGAACAACCAATTTTTTTGCCTGGAATTTGCGATATTGGTTTGCTTATAAAGTTTGATCTAAATAATTTTTATTTTATGTAAGTTTAATAAAACATTTAACTTTTCCTTTTTTATAATGGACTCTCTTTGCGATTACACTTATCTAAATCCGATTTACTTTTAATACTTAAATCTCTCATTATACTTTTTCATTCGGTTCGGTTTGATATGCACAAAAAGAAGACCCTAATAATGAATACCATGCATTTACTAATTTTTTATACATAGCATAATTAAAACTTTGCCAACTATTATGCATTAATCTACAGATGTATAGAGAAAAAGCGGTCATATGAAAACATTAAAGAGAAAAGAACAGCATGAAAATAAAATTCTGAGCATTTAAAATCCATCAACTTTATTTCAGGTAATGAAATATGTAGGTATTCATTTTTTGATGAAATTATGCATTGTTTCAACTTTTCAAGTCTCCTAGTTGAGCAAATATCGTTTAACATGATTTAAATTTAAACTTGTTTAGTTCAAGTTGAAACCATAAACATTTTAGATGGCACGAAAATAGTCTAATAAGGGTAATTCAGTTGTCGTCTGAATCGTGCTGATTGCCATTTTCACCAAGGCTCTCCTATTACCATGTTAATATGAATTCATTTTGTGGACATGTAACGGCCATACTCTATTTTAACCACAATTTTGATACTTTTATGAATAATAGTCACCACACAAAATTGATTATGTATGCTAATTAAATAGAAAATTTTACGTTTCAAAGACTAATCTTTGAAAGAAAAACCCTACAGATTTTTTTCTGCTTTCAATCATGTTCATTAGTTTATATCTCATATACCATCATGTTGACAATTAAAACTCGAGAAAAAAATCACGCGACATAAATCGTTTATAATGATAAAAAATGCCATTTAATTTCAGTAGAAAATAAAATGTTATAAACTCATTAAAATGTGGGCGAATTAATTACAAACAAGAATAATTTACTAGGTGCTGTAGCGAGCGAAATTATAAATTGATGCTATTTTTATACAACTGTTACGGTCACATTGTTGTCATCATTAATTAATGTGCACTACTCCATCGATTCGATCGCCTTCATCAATTATTTAATCACCATTTGTAGACAGGCAAAAGCTGATTATGAGAAAAAAGCGTTAAATAAACATCGATATAGAGTAAACTAAATAAGTGGATGTATAGACAGTTAATTAGCACCTATACCAACAATCAATCAACGGACTAATTATAAATGGAGGCATCCAGTTGCTGAATCCACAGAATGTAGGGTCTATTTATATGCAAATATCGGTTAGTGTAGAGTTAAACAATATTTTAAGGGTAGCTAATGAATGGCAGTGTGTCAACACTGCTGGCATGTTAAATAGACTTGGGAGTGAGGGGCAACATCAAATGAATATACAGAACGAAATGCAACCTCACCGCGCCACCATCATCCACATTCAAACCAACCCGCAGTTAAGAACTTATTATTTTCCGTGCTGTTTGAAGATGGTAGAATTAAATTAGACTAGTAGATGCTAATACATTACTATCGCATTAAAATTATTAACTGTTTTTTAATATTCATTTTTGACTCTTTCGAGCATTTTGACTTTTTCTGCAAATCAAAATTTCCACCTGATAAAAATTTCTTACGTGTGCTAACAACGCGTAAGAATTTTGTCCTAATTTTTGGCCATGTATTTTTGCCAAACTGTCTATCAAATCGAACTAATCGAAGCTTTAAAACTGTTCTAAGGAGACCTGCTCTAGCACTGAGAGGTTATCTTTGTTCCACCTAAGCCACATTACAAAAAAGTATGTTTGCTGAATCCCGAGTGTAAATTGCGCGAATCAATTCAATAAACACAATAAGTTAATTCAAACAATAGTAATTGAACAAATCACAGAAGCGGAAATAGCGAAATTTGCGAATATCGAACAGTAAGGAACAATAGGAGATGGCTTAAGGTGGATAGGGAATTTGTTTCGTTGAAATTTCATAAATTTTCATTAAAACAATATTATGATAGTGGAATTCTCATCCCACACTGCGACACTTTTAATATCCAGGTCATCGAGATGATCGCAAATTTGGTATTATGAAAGCGAATGATGATTCAATTAAACGACCCATTTGTCATTTTGTGTGTTTATAACGAATGTATCAAATGTGTATACGACTTTCTTGGCGAATTAAATTAAAAAAAACACTCTCAAATATGTCACGTCAAGATAAAACCAATTTCATAAGGAACGAGAAAAGTTCTGGTGTGCTGTGTGAGTGCATGAATGCATGCAACTTGTAGGTAATAACGAAAGTCACGCAGCTTTTAAAACATCCAGCAAACTTTTTCCAACTAAATCCGAATTTATACACACATACACAAGGGTATGTGTATGGGGGATTATTTTGCCTGCACATACGATATTTAATGTTTTATATCACAGGAGTATAAAACTCCAAATTTATTACCTCTCTAGTTAGTTTAGGAGAAAAAGAAATACGATTAAATTTAAGTGCGCTTTCATAGTTTTTAATTATTCCAAAACTATAATTTAAATTAAAAAAGTTGATTTTCTAATTTCCGAGAAAAAAAGATTCATTTTGATGTGGGTGCTGTTGTTTAATTTATTTAGGTATGCTTAGCTTAGAATTTGTATGTCACTTTGGATGGCATCCTATAGTTTAATTTAAATAATGCACAGGATACTCTAAGTACAGCACAAACACATACCTTAGGTATATGTTGTTTTATATGGAGAGGAATGGGAAAATGCGATCAATAATAAGGATGAGGACACCCCAGTCACCCAACTGTGGCAACTGTCTACATTCCCATAATTCCGATATAGAAACTTTTCAGTTGAACAGAAAATGTGATACAATTTAGAAATAACTATATATTAAACAGTTATTAGAGATTCCCTATATGAATATTACATTTTCGCTAATAAAAGAACTTATAAAGCATAAATCAATTTTATGAACGGTTTGGAGTTTCCGGATTCATTTGGATTGAATCGATTGTTTTTCTTCGCTTCAACCCGACCCACTTAAACTTAGAGCATTTATTGACAAACTGACGTTTAAAATTAAACTCATTTCTTCATGAATTATGGTAGTGAAAAATTCTTGTCACGACACACAATAAGGGGCAAACATTGTTAGATAACGATATACAATGTCTACAAGGGTAAATATCGCACACACATCGAAACTAAGTTTTGTGTACAGGGTGTAAACTGTAGTTTCAGGCTGCGACCTGATACTGAAATATTCTTCAAATCTGCTCCTTGCGTGTTATCGATAGTGACAAAATATGTTAAAATAAGTCAAATGCCCCCCTTAACAGTAAATTCTCAACTCTTTCTTCAATTTAACTTTTAACTTATGCAGAAAATGACCAAAAATAAAAAATGATCTTAAGGGAATTGAACCACAGTCAAAAAATGAATAAAAACAGTATAGAATCGTCCACTCTTCAGTTAAGTTGAAGTTAGATGATTTTCAGAATTTACCATTTGACTCACTGTTTCACCCAGTATTTAAGGGTTTTCCACTAAACTCTTTTCATTGTGTATACCCCCTTATACTATAATAGATACATATTATATTTTCGTTGGAAAGCGGAAATACAGTACGTATACAGCAGAAAATAGCAAACAATCAATTTATTCAATAAAGCAGCTTATTTACAATGCGGAACTGTTGTTGTTATTGTTGTGGAGACGCTTTATTGGCAATGCGCTGTAAAACGTCTCCAGAGTGGTACCTGCACACTTACAAAAGACAATGTTGCAGAAAATTCAAGTTAAATTTATATGATTATATTCTCCTCAGAGTCCCCATTATTGCCCAAGTTGCTGTGAAAACAGTTTTCAAACACTCTTTCTTTTTAACTTAAACTGAGATTTAATATTTACTTGTAATCGAATTAGATTCTGCTCTTAATTGAAAGAAAAAAAAATCGTAAACAAGCCAAACGGTTTAATTAGACTGAAGACTGGCGAATCGAATATAAATGGATCTTCCATATTTTTCCTGTGTGACTACATTGTTGGAACATTTATTCTACCTAATCGACAATGGCATGCCGTAATAATAATAACGAGAAACGAAGAAAGACTGTAATTACAAAATCGATATTTATGTTGCAGTAAATTATTACGAGCAGGATAATAATAGTGGAACTGTTTGGACGTCTCGCGATTCATGACAAATTTAATTACTCACAAAATAATCAACTCTCTGACATATATCTAGTAATGATAATTATGTATGTTATTTACGAATTGTTGATGCTTCTAAAGGGAAAATGAAGAGCTGTAAAGCGACTTACATCTGGAATTTAAAAGTAGCAGAAAGCAATATACCCACTAGCAGTAATTACATTTTTACTTTTAATAAAAAAATTCCTACACCACTTACATACATAAAATTTGCCTAAATTTACAATTTTCCACCTTAATTCCATTTTCAGTGCTTTGTGAAAATAATTTTACTGTGCGACTATGGTCGGAATGTGCGGAGTTGGTGGCTTTTTACATTTTGTATTCATTGAATCCTAATGGAATTAACGGTAGCTTCAAATCAAATTAAAGCCATATTATTATAATATTATACGAAATTTACATTACAATTACACACATCCACACACACAAGTGCGGCTCTTGTGTATATGAATGTCCTAATATTTACAATAAAGGCGGCAGTGCCTCGTTTAATCGTCAAAGGCTTTCCAATAAATTGGAAATGGTTTAAGAACGAACGCAGCGAGCGCTGTTATTTATATTGAAATAGACTTGAAATTGCTCGAGTGATATACATTGTTAATTTAAGGAATTCTTCAGCTAAAGAACCATTTTCGTTGAGAATAGGGCGGTCGGAATTGGCAACTGGATTAATTTCCCAATCGTTCACATTTTAAGCCGTTTGGAAAAACAACACTTTTTTACAACATGAAACTGTTTTTTTAATAATGTGTTCATCTTCCTTTAGAGAGTCAATTTTCTCTTACAGGTTTCTTGTTATATCACACGAGAAGCCGACATACACTTTATAAAAACGCTTCTCTTCTCTAAAATATTTTGATTGAATAAAACGATTTCAAGTGATCGATTTCGGAATTTCAATGCATATTTATACACAACGGGCAATAAAAAAGGATTCTCCTGCTTATAATGGAAATGCAGAACATTTTAGAAGGTTTATTCGAATAATAGCAGGAACTTTTATTATCTAATACACTTTTTTGGAATTCAATTATTGTTTTTCATATGAAAAATATAGAGAAATTGAGAAATAGAAACACGTCGACTAATATTGTCTATTTCTGTTCGGTTGGTTGTCATGGAAGTGCAAGAGCGTACTCGGAAACTGTGATTAAATTTTCTTGCAAACTGAATGTCGAAGTAATTAGTTTTTCTTTATATTGAAAACCGAGAAAAGATTGACTTCTTATAGATCAAAAGTGTTTCCATATCGAAAAAAAGAAGAGAATGCAATTTCTATTATTTCTAGTTTGTACCTAAGAAAAATTAACGGGATTTCTGTTACCTTTTTCACAGACATTTCCGCCACGACCCAAGGGACACAAGCACATCGGTGCCAGATTGACGTCTTCAAATGCACATCCACCGCCTGGACCACAGTCAAGGGGACAAGGCCGTTCGGTGGAAATTGGCATTGTAGCACGGGGTTCGCCGCTCCTTTCCGATGTCAACTTTTGCTCCAATCTAGGACCCAACGTGGTATAATTTGTTCGATTCGGTGACGCTGTGGTGGAATTAATTTGTTGGGAAATTTCATTCGAATCCAAACTACTGAGGGCTGATGTGTCATTGGGAAAGGAGAATTCCAGTGCCTCCATGACAGCCTCCTTCTGATAAATTATATTCTCGACGGCATTATTATGATTGGAGTTGATTTCTTCTTGGGACGGAGGTGATGCCGTTGAGTTCATCTCTGCAACAACACCATTGTTTTTGTATTTTTTATTTGGAAAAGGGATATAGATTTTATGGCTATTAAAAATGGAAACGTCGTCATTTGCTTTTTTGCATCTTCTTCAGCGGTTTTCTCTTCACTGAACATATTTGCATTGGTGAATGACGATTTAGTGCGATACGTTGGACAGGGAGAATAATTTATTGAGTCAACCGACTAGAAGAGTCACTCAATGGCACATTTATCAACAAATCATTCAGATGATGCAGTGTTTGTTGAAGGGAATTGTGAATTTTTCATTCCTCACTCGACAAAAACCCTTTACTCCCTCACATCAGCCTACACACGATACACACGATAAAATCTAGATATTAACTACCCTTGAGCAAAAGTTTTTTAATTAAACTTGTTTACCTAAACATTATTACTAGACAACCGCGCTTTGGATGCCCACATATGTGTTTATTCCTGTATTATAAAGTACATAAAGGCGTGAATTAAATTTCGGTTCTATAAAAAACCCCTGTTTGTAGAAATGTTTCCTAACTTTAGCACGTACAGTGGGTAAATAAAAAATTAAATCCCATCGACCCATGGCTTTTTGTTGTAATAAATTTAAGCTCTGTATATGAGGCTGTTAAGCGATTTTTCCAGAAAACAAAACACAAAAGACTCAATTTATTGTTTGATTTGCGAATGAATTCAATATTTTTACGAGGGTAACTCATTATTGAGATTTTGGAAAGATATTATTCAGTCAAAAACCGACGGTGTATAGCAACGTACCATAACAACTATATCCATCTTCCCGCAATATAAAGCCATCTCTGCAATCGCACTCGTACATGCCATCATGAAGCTCGTAACAGAGTTGTTCACATGGACTTCCATGATCGCATCGACCTGAAAAGGAAAAAGCAACACATTCAGTCACGAATTCAATAGACAGCTTATTATTTTCTATTAAACAGAAGCGCGACATTATTAAGAGGTTCAAGCTTAATAAACGAACACAAAGCGCATCTGTTGGAGGTGCTTTGGAAATTAGAACTTTTTTCAACCCATCTGATGTATGTTTGTGACTGTATTTACATAAGACTGCACCTTTGAACTTTGTTAAACTGATTCTTGAATGTGTATGTGTGAGGATGACGTTCAGGTTCTCTTTAATCTAACGCTTAATGGATTTTAGAAATTACCTGCACTTTTGGTTTGTTTTCAGGGAATTCACTGTTGAAAATCAACAATAGGATTCCCATCATGTAAGAATGATAAATTGTAATTACGTAAAAAGGGTAATAAATCATCTATCTTGTTTATGTCAAATATTGTTGCTATAAATGGGTTTTGTCAACAAATAATATTATTTGTTTACTTCTATTAATAGAACCAATATGGGAAAATTGAAAGTACAATTGTTCTACACACATCAAATGAATAATATTTACAAATACATATGTATATCGACAATACGTCCGAACTTTAGGCAAAATGGTTAATTTCACTTTAATTATATTGAATGATTCCACAATCGATATATGTATGAACAAATTTCGTTATCGGCATTGTTATTATGCCTGTGTATGCCTTGAACTATGCACAAGGTGCATGTAAATACAGTTTGACTAGGGGATATAGTTTATTGTGAAACTCCCAGCAAAATAGTTTAGTAAATGGTAATTTAACAAATATAAACCTAATTTGAAAACCACTTCCAAACGGACGTGATATATAAATTAGCCCCATTTACAATTATCGATCGTGGGTAGATGTTCGCTTCTATATCTTCTCTTGCCATTTTTCTGCTCCCAACTTGCAACTTTTCCAACAAACTTATAAAACATTTAATTAACTACAATAATATAATAATAATTTCAGCACTTGCTTCAAATAACTAATTAAATGGCTAGAATTAGGGCAGAATATCTAAAATGAAAACAACGTCTAAAACACACTTTGTGCCCAAGATGAAATGCGTTACTTAACAAGTGACTTTTAAGTCATTCGTTTTAATTGAAAAGTTTTTCTTTGCTAGACGCAATTAAAGCGTCATCTCTAAAAACGAACCAACTTTCTTTGTAATAATTACTAATTCATTATGTGAACTTTAGTGGTTGTGTTGTGATAAGAGGAGGATTTTCGATTAGGTGATGTGCCTAAGAAGACAATTGAATTAAAAATGTTTGTGCTGATGGTCCCAATGGAATAAGAATCTGTAAATCGATTCTTTATTATTAGATATTGCATTGCGCTGTTAAAAGCATGTGAGTTCGTAAATTCCGCTAAGATCTGATAAAAGAAAGAAATTTTCAAAGTTGTAATTTACGCTTATAGTTGCGAGGAAATTGAATGCTATTGTGTAATTTATTGGATATTTTATTATGATTTCACCTTTAATTGATATAGATCGACGCGTGCATGGCTTTATTCTTCATTATTGCAAGTTAGTCGGAAGGAAAAATGTTTCAAATAAATTATTTCACATTTTTCATTTGAAATCATTCTTTGCCGTCTCTGACAAATTAAACATGACAACAGCAGAATTGAAAAATTAATATTTAACGTAATCTTCGTCATTCGTCTCTTCTTACTTTAAAATGATATACGAAATGTTGTGGTTGTAGGAAGTGGAACCTAATTAAAAATTTCAGAATAGACTGGTGGTCAATTTGTCTTCGGCGATTCGTCTATGGCCATTATCAAACGAAGGAAAGTATAATGCACAACGTTTTCCCATTTGCTGTAAAAATCAGATAAATCCTACCGATTTTCCTATTTAGTTAATTCTATTTCGAGAGATAGGGCTGCCCGGCTCCTATAAAGTCAGTTTGGCCCGAATCAATTTATTAGATTGTATCTTGGTGTACGTATAGGTGGGAAATAATGTCGATAATCGAAGGAAGCGGGAATGTTTGGGTTGAGTTGTCCTGGTAACGATTGCATTTTGCCCTTGAAAGTGCCCTTGAGTTTTTCCATTCAACATCCTCATTAACCAAAACAAATAGCGATATTACAAGTGGTATTCTTAAAATTGTGAAAAGCGGAGCTTTTCAATGGAATGAAAACCGACATTTCCAGACTATCGTCATTAATTTATCATAGCAAAAGCAAATATAGAATGCATAATTTCCATTTGACAAACAAATTAAACGCGATAAATTTTCAATTAATTCAAAGATCAATTAACATGTTCAAATGAGTCAATTTATAACTTAGTGAATGGCATTGTTTTCTAATAGAAATTTTCCGCTTTGTCCCTCACCGGATAAAATATCTAGTTTAATTATCTAAGGCGAAATTACTTTTGAACTCTACCTCTTTGATAAAGAAAAGTATATTATTCATGAATGTGACAAATAGTTGAGTTTTGACCAAGCGTACATTTCGTTCAAATCATCATTTGACGAATGACTGACTGGGAGATCATCATCGTCGGATATCCTCTATACTTGGACGTTTATGACTGTAACGGGAGTGCTTCAAGTTCAAAGAGTGAAGTATATCAGCAAGAGACGTATATGCATGCAGATTAGTTGGGGATTAGTGTGTGTGTGGAGATTGCCGCCCCCAAAGACTTGCCACTATACCACTTCTATACTGTTGGTGTGTTGAAGCAAGGTTTTAGTTAAAAGTACGATCCTATATTACATTTTGGGGCGCAAATTATATCTGCATTCTACCCCATAAAGGAATTTTCAATGCGGATATCTTCATTCACATTCGCGTTATTCGTACATGCACGTTAACAGCGAAAATTTATCGTTTCAAACCTTTAAACAATTTCCAGAACAGTCCGTTTTTTATGAAAAAAAAGTGTCATAGATTTTATTATGCAGCATAAATGAAGTTCGTATTTAATTGGATTTGAATTATTTTAGGCGAAGGACACTTTCAGCTTGCGGCCAAATTTCCGCTTACAACGAATTTTAATGGCTGTTTTATCTGTTTTTGTTAATGAATATGTATCCGCTATAGAAAATGCATTTCTCTTTAAGGACCCTGGAAAACATCTTGAAGTTTCCGAATAATGGATGAGTGCATTTGCATGAATATTTGACACATCATCAAAGTACAACTTAACTTATATTTATACAAATATAGGTAAGCATTTTGAAGACACATTTCTTTTCAAAATCGATGACACTGAAAAATTCAACATCTGCTGAAGCAACCCATTTTATGACAAATTGAAACCTTTCAGATCGCCCGTTTGCTTGTCGATAAATGTGAAAATGTTATTAAAAAAGTGTGCAATGTACGTTTGTATCCAAAAGAAAAATGGGATTTTTTTAACAATTTAACAATGATTAAAAAAGTGTAGGTTCATTGTTCGCCAATTTCCGCACATCACATCATTACTAAACATAATCGACTCCATCCAGACGTGTACGTGGACGTAAATCTTGCCAATCTCTATATTAAAAACGCTCAAATCCCCAACTTACGAAGTGGATTGAAACAATATCTCCTGATGGATCCATCGAAATATTCAAGGATTGAAATGAACTTAGCTAGCGTACAATCAATATTAGCCGACGAATGTTTAAAGAGTTTTAACAATATTTGCGTGAAATCGAGATGAATTTTAATGTTTGTTTTTGTAAACGTATAACCAACTCTAATATATTTACTGTTATGTTTGATTGACTGGTTCAATTTTTTTGAATGACAGATAAAAATTACACCACAAATGCAATCTGCTTGGAAATTTTCGCCGAATTAAACTGCATTTTTGCCTATTGACACAGTGCATAGTCAGTACAAGTGTAAGCTCTGCTAAAGCATCAAAGATTGCTGTTTGGTAGTCATGGCACGTTCACTCCTCTGACATGCCACTACATTTAGCATTCTTGATGATAAACTATACAAACCAAATGAAATTATTCAGGGCCGGCTTCCTGTTTCAGCGTTTGTAGCATTTAACGATTCAGTAAATTTGAAATAAAAATGTTATATGCTACTAAATCTTGTGATCAAATATCATATACTCTCACTTTTGTTTCTCACTCTGCTATAATAAAGGGTAGCAGAATAGCAGCTTTTCGGAGATATTATATTGTGGAAAAAACGGTTAACAATACAAAATAGCGCACTTGTCACCAGCACACCAACCAAATGAGGGCTTAATTAATGATTTTCATCTGCATAACAAAACATATTCACGAAGGGACTTATAATGGTTAGTGTATAAAACTCTCTGTAATGATTTCATCTGAAATTGTCATTTCAAAAGAGCTTTGAAATTGATCGCGTTTTTAAGCGATTTGTCGTCTTGTGTCTTTGGACTATTGATTTTCAGTTGCATTTACGTAATAAAAGATTTTCTATACATCTTCCTCTCCATGGAAGATGGCTATGAATACTACAGAAAACGAAGTAGGTATAATTCCAGTGGGGGGACCAAATATCGAAAAAGACGGGGAATAGCCTCGTAAATAATAAAATTCTTTTAAGATTTATATATACGGTATGTATATATACTTTTTTACATTATTATACTTGTGCCAGTGGACATGATAAATGAGGACCAAATACAAATAAAGAAATATTAATCGCTACTCGCTGCCTTATCCTTAGAAAAGATGGGGAAAAAGTTTTTTCTTTGCGTTTAGTTGTTAGATTTTCTTCCTGTATACACAAAGTTTACTGTGTGGGACATTTATAATCCATGCGTATAATAGCTACATTTATTTTGAGAGGGAAATTATTAAGTAATTTTGATAATGTTATGAATATACAAGTAAATTATGATACAAAGTTGAAAGCAATAGCAAAAGGGAGAGTTGTTCATGTATACTTTTCAGGGGGTTTTCGAATAGAAAGCAGAAATAAAGTGGGATTAATGGAACATTTGAGTAAAGAGGAACGAGAACCATAAGAAACCGTAATCTTCCGGAGGTGTAGGTTTTATTTTGGAGACGATCGTTCCGTTTTTGCATTATCAGAACCCAAGAAATATGGTAGGATTAGGTATTTAAAGGCATTAGAAGTAGGTATCAATTTGTTTTGAAATTATGATTTTAGGCACATTTTAAGGTTTATGTGAAATGAAGACACATAAGACTGGAGATTAATTTATTGTTGAATTAGATACCTACAAGAGAAATCGATTTTCGATTGGTATACATATATATAATATTAAATTTGAATATCTCCCTAAGTTATTATTCCACATGTGTCATTCTAAATCATCAGAATAATTCTAATTATGTTTTCATATTAGTATTTGTATTTATGTACACACCTAAACACTTGAGCTGGTAATTAATCCGAATAAATTATTGTCAAATTTCAACGGAAGTCGACACCTAATTTATAGTTTGAGTGAAATGAAGCCCTCGAGATTTCGTTGCAAGAATATTACAACTATTTGAAACAGAACAAATCAGACGCTGAGTGTAGCAAATGCGCTTAAATGAATGAAGAATGCAAATTTAAGAAACTATTCGGGAGTGTAGTGGACGTTTTGCTTATGGAAAAACTTTCCGAGACGTGATTTAATAAAGTTGAGATATTTGTTACGAATGAAATTGAACACATTCTACCTCGCATTCTACTGCTACTCGTCAATGATTGCGAATACTTTGAAATTAAACAAAATAAACAGAAAAATATTTACTGCTATGAAAAGAAGAATCTAAATGGGTTCTGTTTAATATTGTGAATAAAAAATTTAATAATAAACTTGACGTTCTTTCAGAAAGATTACATTTGTGGGGAAATAAAACTTGTAACAAAAATTGTAAATATATTATGTACCTATACCTACATGTGAAAAATATTTGCGGTTTCCTTAATAAAATCACTTCTTTAAAGGAAATTTCCAACAAATACATTTTGATAGGATTCATTTAAGCGGTCTAAGGGGCTTACAGAAATCGTTGCATTAAAAATCTCAAATATGTAGGTATCTCCAATGTGGGAGATTTTTTTAATGGTTAACATTTGAAAGTGTGTCCCTGTTAGTCCTATACAGCTATTTAACGGCTAACATACATTTTTAACATTTTACGCTTTTATTACTGTCAGAATAATGAAAAGGCTTACATAAAATTAATTATTCGTTAGTGAGTCGCCCAAAAAAATCAATTAGCCAACTCTACATGCGGTGAGTAGGTAAATGTGCATTCATAAAATGCTTTAGGTAATTCTCTGTGTGAAGCGGACAACTTTATTAAACTCTTCAATAAATGAGTAGGTATATACGTGTAGATTCATCATTTCCTTCCTTTAAACATTCTAAATTAAAAATAAAATAGGCCATACATCTACCAGTTTGTGATTTATAAGCAAAGGTACGAACTAAAATTAGCCTATTTAATTATTTAGAAGAAAATTAACCGCACTCGAAATGGCAAAAACTTTGACAGTGAACAATTGCCAATTCATTTAAGGGAAAATTTTGCTGAAAATTTTAGAATTGAAAGTGTAATGAGGTGCCATACCTGTCAAGATTAAAAGCTTTTAAAAAATATAATTCTTCCTGTTTTATGGCAAAATTTAACTACTTAGAAAAAAACACATCTTGACGAAACTAAGAAATACGAAAATATTATTAAATTCCAACTTGAGATCTCTTTCAAAATGGCACAATATTTATTCGTATACTTTATAAGAATAAAAAGAACTATACCCAGATGGCATTAATCAGATATGCCAAAAATTCAAAAGAACTTTTCTCGTTTACTGTTTAACATATGCATAAATCAATACTTAATGAAAATAAGTTCCAACAATTGGGGCCATCACCTCCAAAAATTTTAATTTTTAATAAGATAGATACATAATCGTTTTCCATTTTAAATAGGAACATTATGCGGACAAACCGACATGAGGTCATGAAATAATAATGTAGCATCCATTTTCATCAATAAACTTCCGTCTATTCTGTAAACCCTTAAGGGAGTATACAATTATTGATGAATTCCTGCAAAATAATCACTTTTCAGTTAGTGGCCGGTAACTGCATTAAATGTAGTTTTCGGTTCATCTCGTCGGTTTTTTTTTTGCCAAACTTATTTTAAACTAGTGCTACTGTATTTGGTTTTAATTCATACACCTTTTGATTATATTCAAGAGTTGCAATTAACTGAAAACCGCATATTTAAATAGAATACATTTACTATCAGTAAATAGGAAATTGGAAGTTAATACCTAAATATTTAACGCCAGCAATATTCTAAGCGGTTTTTACCTTGAAAGGCGGCCTCAAACTGTATCTTGTTGATATCTTCAATGAAATGGCCATCTCCTAAGACTAAAAGAATCAAGATGAGGCCCGAAATGGGCCCACAACTAACGTCCATGTCTAAGTATATGAATGTAAGAGTAACGTCAGTGGCCCAACAACAAAGTGACGGCCACTCTGTCTCTGTCCTGAACACACATCACCCCGGGAGACTCGTAAAACACTTACAGCCACATTATACACCACCCCCTCATATACAACACTCCAATTAACTATTATAGTTTATTATTCATGGAAACACAAACTGTTGCATACCACTGGACGAAAAATTACAAAAATTATTAATTGATCTCTGCACGCGTTCTAAGAGAACGAACCGAATTCCCTTTAACAAAATCACCAGCACATTGTACACAATTTTCAATTGAAGAAGAAAAAAAACTAAACGGAAAACACGTCGAACAAATTCGCGACCCTCTAATTGACTAAGTATGGAGGGTGAAATACTATACTCGATACACACGCTCAATACTGGATGGTAAACGACCCCGATCGAACCGCCACCAACGCCACCGACGCTCAGTTAAGGGATTTTTAGTGTGAACGGGGGTGGATTTTCGGGTGGCGTTGCGACGCATCCTCATACTGCTAACAACAGCTAGTGGATTATAAACGAACTTTAAGGGCTGCCAATAAATAGATATCTGCTGGCAAAGTAACATTTAATGTAAAAAGTTTTTGCGCTTTTTTTGGAAAATGTAGGTATAAAACATGAAAATGATCTTAAAAATTTATTAACAAAATAAGTAATACTCAGAAATAAATTATAACATGCTTTAAAATAATACTCGCTATGTTTTAAGAAAACTCAAAATCAGAATCCTCTTCATTTGATGCATCGCCATTATCAACTTTCATTTCTTTTTTGGTCTCAATCTCCCTACCAGGCCATGCCATTTTAATATCAGAAGGCAATTCACCGTCCAGTACTGGATCAACATGTTTGTCGATATCACTTAACATTAAACTCTCCCCTAAATAAGAATCGCCAACGATATTCAATATTTTCCAACTGGTACAATCAACCATCATATTTGGAGCTAGTGGCATTTTCATTCTACAATCTTCTTTAGTTATATCTGAACCATCCAAGAAACTATATAATTCCGGAATTATATCTCCCTTTTCAGCTTCACTTACATCTTTTTCCACGTAAATGGAGTTATGCTTGCTGAAGTACGGGAGGAAAGCACCCAAAAAGTATTTAGACGTTTTACTTGACTTTGGAACTAGGACCATGTACTGTGGATTATTACCTTTAGCGTAAACACGTTTAGCTAAACCATACATTTTCTTCTCGCTCAATAAATCTATAATTGAGTGCAATAGTTTACTGTACGCACTTTCCATGTCTTTGGCGAATACAATATAACTCGGTCCTCTCATCAATGTCTCCGGAATCTCTTTCGATTCAGTGAAACCGAATAGAGTAAAGCAACGTTCAGAGTCCACTTTAAATTTCTTCTCATCTTCAATTGGAACGAATTTACTGTGTAAAAGTATGCCTCTTACTAGATCGCTTGGGGCCACATCCACAATTTGATCTTCTGCATCTCGAAATGTCTTGTCTTTTATGTATTTCGATAAGGCCGATGTTTTAATCAAATCTTCGTACTTTAACAGGCGAACAGTGTTTGTTTCGAATGGCAATTTACTGCCTATCGTTAGAGGCACTGACCAAGGTTGCGCTCCTTTTGGGTCTTGATAACTTAAGAATAAATGTGTCCCAATCTCGGCGCTACACAAAATACTGTTCTCAGTTTTTGTAACAATATTCTTTGCAAATATTAAGTTTTGGTTGTTATCTGGTATTTCAATACCCTTCGCCCATTGTTCCAGATCCCTGACATTCTTGATTGTAGTTTTTGGTGGTTCAATGGGTGCACCAACGAAATAAACATAGAAATTGTTCTCGTTGATTAGTTTTATAATTGCAGTGCAGAGTTTTTCAGATTCCGAAATGTCAGATTCTAATTCGGAAGTGAAATCGGATAGAAATAGTAATTGTCTGTTGATGATGTTCGCTCCTGATACGAATGCATCGCGTAATACTTGTAATCCGAAAAGAAGTGAATTCAACCAGTTTCCATTGCCTGCAGGTGTATCTTTTAATGTTTGATATATTTCTTTGGTGTCCCAGCGATTAATTTCTGTATCTAAATAGATATTTTGGCCACGTTCTGTCTCATTTTCACTATTTATTAATATTAAACGTATTTCATCATTAACTTCCATACATTCCTTCGTTAATGAAATTTTTAATAGTGCCTTTTTTGGGAGTAATGACTTATTTTTGCAGTCATATACAATGCTTACGTGGTTTCTCTTTGGCGCTGGAGGCATTTTAAAGTAATAATTTTTGTAATTTCACAAATAATCTGTATTAAAACTTTACCGGACTTGTCAGAGCTTGTGTTTATATAAATTTAGGGTTACGTTTTACGTTGTCAAACAAAAAGTCAAAATGACAAAAACCTTTTTTTTATAGTTTCCTATATGAAAAATAATGTTTAATTTGGAAATCTTTTCACAGAGAGCACCACATGTATTTATTACTTAATAGTTTCAAAATTTTAATATTTTTGATTTAAGGAACTTCCAAATTTTTGAATTTATACAAATTAGAAATGTATTTCTTTCCAGGCGAATTTAAAAACCCGCTGAAGGAAGGGCACATTCGTGTAGTTTTCGAACTCAAATGAAGATGGCCTCTCCCAATAAATTACTATATAAAGTACCTTACCTACCTAATCTTCGAATTTTTCAATTTACAAATACTTTCCAAATCGCAAAACACATCTTTATTTTTATATGTGGATTTCCTAACAAATTTCCTCTTAAAAGTCCTTAACGCACTTTGCTAATTTTCAAAAACCCTTATCATTATTTTTTTGACCCTTTGAAATCCATACCTATAATAGTTTCGATCAAAAGCTACGAGTTGAATTTATTTAATGTTGCCTTGGAAACTCAGTATAAACACAAACAATCTCTCAAAAATGGCACCCACTGAGGTAAGCGCAGCACATATTTCCTAAACAAGTACTTTACAGTAATTTCTTCTAGGACCCTTTCACCGAAACCAATAAGCACACTATAATATTCAATGCATCCAAACAAGAGTTGTTTAAATTAAATGACAATTTCAAATCGTTCCAACGTAAATTGAAAATCTATTGGAAAGTTGTGATGTGCGCAAACAATTTATTTTAACAAAAATTCAAAGTCAAAGGTTTTTTTATTTTTATATTTATTGCAGAAATAAGGACGAAATTACTACACAACTATTGCAAAATTGTAGTCTGATTATTCTGGCCGGATCTCAATCCCCATTTGACGAAGGTGAATTGAATACATTAAAGTCTTATTTACAGAATGGTGGTCGTGTTTTGGTATTGTTGTCGGAAAGCACAGAGAATGACGCGGGGAATGTTAATATTCTGTTAGAGGACATAGGAATTGTGCCGAATCTAGGTGGGATAAACTAACTATTATATATTTAAATCAAGGTAAATTTAACTTTGGCTTGTATATTTTTTTCTATGTCATCAGACTGTTTAATTCGCACCCATTACTACAAATACTTCCATCCGAAGGAGTGCTACATCGGTGACAGTAATATAAATGCATCTCTAAATAAGGATAAAACCCATCTGAATCTCGTTTACCCATTTGGGTGTACATTGAATGTAAGTAAGCCGAGCGTTGTGGCGTTCACGAGCGGTTCTGCTTCATTTCCGGTCGACCGACCCTTGGCTGCTCTCTATTTTAACGAAAATACTGGTTCGAATGGATAGAATATGGCGTTATAGTGGACTATTTTATAGAGGTCTTTTTTTATTTCATTTTTTAGGTGGGCGTTTGGCCGCAGTCGGCTCCGGTTACATGTTTGCCGACAAATATATTGACCAAGAAAATAACGACAAGTTCCGAGAGTTGATTTTTGATTTTCTAACAGGCCAGGAACCAGTTAAATTTGCGCCCACTGAACACGACGACATCGACGTATGTGACTACATTTTCTCCATCTTCAACAAACATGTTGAAAATTGCGTTTGTTTTTCCAGAACATTGAAAGTCAAATGGTGTCAGAGACGGCCGTTCTGGCAGAAAAACCGAAAATGTGTCTGACCGATGCAGTAAGTTACACAATGTTGATCGACTATACTCAGTTATTTGACCATAAAATGTACTCGATGAACACAAATTTAGGTAATTAATTGCATTTAATTACGGTAATTAAGTCGATGAAATTATATACTTTGTGAAAATTGAAAATGTTTGTTCAGTTCCGGAGGCTTTGAAGTTGTACGAGGATCTGGGCGTGAAACATCAACCACTGAAAATAATAACGCCTAAATTCGAGGCGCCTTTGCCGCCTCTGCAGGCTGCTGTACGTAAATATACTTCCTTGTCAATAATAGAAATTTCCAAGTAAATTTTCTCGTGCATATACAAAGGAATTTCGTCGTCCCTTTCCATCTTTTTGCAGGTATTTCCGCCGTCGTTTAGAGAGTTGCCGCCGCCGCCTCTCGAACTTTTCGATTTGGACGACGCTTTTAGTTCGGTGTTCTCCAAGTTGGCTCAATTTACTAACAAGTACATGATGACAACTACATCCTCCGACCAACATACCACCAAAGATCTGGACTTTTACATTAAGGAGTGTGCGAAGATCGTTAGAGTTGATGGTAGGGAGGGTGGTGTGATTGAAGCTACCGATATACTCTATGAAATTGGACACCAAATTGCCGCCTTTAAGAGCATCGAGACTATTAAGTAATATATTGGCTTGAAAATTGTTCAAACTTTTACATTAAAACTATTGTTTTATGAAAAATGATTGTATTTCATTTTTCAAATTCTTCTCGTTACAAATGAAAAATATAAACTGTCCCAAAAGGTGCACTCTCCTAACGGGATTTTCCCTTTTCCATTAAATGCTGGACAATGGAATGTTGGGGAAAATGTACCCTTCTTGTTCCCGTTTGCGAGACTCTCAGCGCATCTCAGAATATATTGTACATGCGACGCGTTGTGTATAGGGAGATGAAAAGGGTTGCTGTGGGTCATAGGTCTTTACTGGACCAACGATGAAGCTGACTGGACGAGATATCGCGATACTTTAACGGTTTAATTCAACAGGTTTATGCTGATATGTGACGTCCGATTTTATAGCTCCGTTGGCCTGTTGGCTTTCATTATTGGCGCCACACAATCATGTGTAATTACGGAACCCGGTTATTGTTTACTCTATATAAAAGACCAAAATTTCCATAAATTTTCAGATCAAAGATCGGACACCGCGTTCTATGATAATCGCGTGGCATTAATGCAGAGTCCAGTGGCCCCCCATGAAGTCGAACATCGCACATCTTCTTGTGATGGAACAAAAGTGAGCGTAACAAAGACAAGAAACTGGTTTCCGATGGACTTGATGAGTGTGTGTGTGTCGCTTTTTACAATCGAGAGAGAATTGTTTGATTTGTACGGGCGGAACAATTGTTTGTATGGACCAACCGGCCAGGATGTGGATGCACACATTCTCTCTCTGCTGCTGGACCAGTTCCAGTGAATTAATCTTGTCGGTGTGTAACGGTCATTGATTATATGCGCGAGAAGTTTGTTGAGACCGTTACAATCTCGAACATCCGGCGGACAAAGACGATTTTTTGATGTACCACACTTGGATATACGATGGAAATAGAATTCTATATAAACTCATTAAAATCAAACTAAGGATTAATTAAATAATAAACATTTCTTGCTATTAAAGAAGATCCTATCTTGTAAATAAATGAAATCATTGAAGGGCACAAAATGTGCCGAATGCATGCAATTTATTCAACACCAAAAAAAAGTTGATAACCGTCAAAACCAATTATATAGAATTATGAAATTCATTTGCGGGATATAAAAGTATAGGCAATTTTTTTTTCCAGTTACTAATAGTTTTGCAATAACTGTGTGCATCGACGGCAAATACACAAAGCGCAATAATCTAGTTAAAAAATTTCTACGTAATAATTTGGTCTGCAAAACTTATAAAGATGATTCGACGGACGAAGAGAATTTGAGATAGCGGCGAATGTCGCCGTTCACTCTGACGGTTAATTAGACTGGCAGATGCGGTCACATGGTTATTGTCGTCGCCAACTGTGATGGTTGCTTGTGAAGCTGTCGCTTTATATTTTATTTATCCTTGTTGGCCATGCTTCAGCTTTTAGCTCTTTATTCGTCGCAACCAAATAAAGTTCATTTACAGTGACTGAAAAAAACTCAATCGTAAATTGACCTTATATGAAAATTTTCCCGACATGCACCTACATGTTCATTAAAAGAAACCGTTCGAATGCTTTACTACGTACAGACGAAGAAGCACTTGCCAAGAAAACCGCTAATGAACAAATGAAATAAAAATCAAACAACAAAAACGCCAACTGATTGAACAGATCAACACACACATAGAAAGAGAAACACATTGCCATGCCGTAATAGTGTCGTATATTAGTATCCGTTAGAATTCGGTTTTCCATAACATATGGCCGCTATTTAACCAGCGTTAAGTGCTGATTGCTTGATTTAGAGTGTAAAAAGAGCGAGACGGAAAATATACACAGGCATAGGCGACTAGATGATGATGATGATGATGAGAGTCGGCTCTCGGCTGGCACTTAGCTAATTGTTGACTATGACTAGCTCGTATGCTGTGTCCTTTTTGAGACTTCAGAGACGGATTTCTGATTTCCATTTGGAATACGGTCCCAGAGGCAAGGACTTTAACGTGCGTATATCTCTAATTATCCTAAATTAAATACTTGATTATGGACGGTGTGTGAGCGATGTGAAAGTGGTCCAAATTTGGGTCTATACAAATGAGGACGAATTGTGGAGCCGGTTCTGTGTATTATTCGTCCGTTGTTCCAGTAGAACGAGAGAAACGCATGATGGCACAGCAGATGGTCTCCACTATCCGCTTGTAACCTCGTTCACCCCCTCATTTTCGTCGCCGTCACCGCAGGACGTAATTAAATGGCCCCTCACACCAAAACGACGTGTGTGTATCGAGATTACGATTCGAATTCACAGACCGGGATGGAAGGCTGCACACACGAATTCAGGATGACGCATTTGAATCGTGACGATTTCTTACAACAAAAAAATAATGTAATTTTTGATATTTGTTGATGTTGTAACAAAGAAAAATAATTGAAAGAGAAGCAAAATGATAAAAGACAACAAAGATTTGTAAACGAAAAATAAAATTCTGCAGATGCACAATAATTCCATTAAAAAATGGAAGAGAACCGTTGGCCGGAATCAAAACATCACACCGCATATCATCAAAGCTGACCGTGCATCCAATTTGTTATTAAAAAACACGCCGCAGCACACTACATTATAAAATATAGTAGCAGAGTCGGAGACTCGGAGACAGCCGCTTATCGGGGCGCCTACTGGATCCTTGCACGGGCCGTTGTGCACGCGGTGGTGGGGGTGAGAGAGCGCCACAGAGAGGGTCCCGTCTCTGCGTTTCGCATCAGTAGTACGGGCACAGAATATCATATACAGAAGTGCGACTCCTCCCCTTTTACCCGGAATGAAGGTTGAGTGCGCTTGGGGGGTATAAATTAGAGACCTGACGGACAGATTTTTACAATTGACAGTGGCCTCGCACGTAAAGTGGATGCTTTGTTCGTTGGTGTTCTCGATTGTACTCTATTACTTGATTTTTGTGTTACCGAGTGAAATAGTGTATTGCGAACTAACATTACAAACTTTTAAATTGTGAATTTAAATTTGTTAGTGTTTTTGTGTAACATTTTTTAAAATACTGGTAAGTCATTTAAAAACATATTATTAAGTTTGTTACATGTGTTACCTAAATTACAGGTATCATGGATAATGATTATTCTCATGGGTTATATAAATGTATTGTTAGAGACTGTCCTACTATTAAGGGAGAAGGAACATTATTTCGACTTCCCAAAGACATGAAAAGGTAAGAAAAATTGTAATTAATATACATATGATTTATTGAAAACGTTGTTTTGTTTTAGGTTTGAAACTTGGTTGTTAAATGTTGATCGGATGGATTTAATGGAAAAGGGATCCCTATATTGTTACGAGAATCGACGAATTTGTAATTTACATTTTGAAGACATAATGTTTACAGACGTCTTTAAAAATAAATTGAAAAAGAACGCTGTCCCTAATGTATTGCAACCTTCTAATATAGTTGAGGAAAACATGAACAAATCGGAGGAATCAATAACAATAACTGGTAAGAAATATTTCCATTATATTTTTGTAATTTATATTTTTAACGAAAGTATGTTTTCAGATGATGCGTGCTGCCAAACTCCCTTTTCATTGTCATCAAATACTCCACGAAAAAGAAAACTTCGTCAAAGATTGGACACATTGTCTAAACACCAGACAGCATTAATTAATAAATTCAATGAATGTGACAGCAAGACGTTTTCCACGAATGAATTTTTAAATTACTGCACTAAGCACTTTAGTCCGACTTTTCTTGAGATGATTAAGGCTCAACATGGATTATTGGGGATTAGCGCCAATGGGAGAAGGTATTCCACGGAATATAAGCAATTTGCATTGGGATTATATTTTTTAAGTCCTCTTGCATATAAGTCATTAAGTCGGAACATTAATTTACCATCAAAAAGCACTTTATTGGCAATGACGAGAAAATGGAAGATTGAAGTAGGGCTTAGCAACAGATTTGTATTTCAAGTATTGCAATTCAAAGCTGAAAAGTTGCCTGAAGAAGAAAAAGATTGTATCATATGCGCGGATGAGATGTCTATCAAGAGGTTTCTATTTTATAATCGTACCACTGATTGCATTGTTGGATTTCATCACACTATTCATGGAAACACCGATATTGCTGCAAATAGTGTAATGATTTTTATGGCACGCGGAATTTCTTCGAACTGGAAGCAACCCCTGGCTTATTTTTTCGTCACTGATAGTTGTCCTGTAATGGATTTGAAGGTAATGGTTGAAAGTGTGATTAAAAGTATGAATGTAAGTGGCTTTAGAGTGCGAGGTTTTGTGAGTGATCAGGGTTCCAATTTTTATAGATTGCACAATCTTTTAGGAGTCACTACTGAAAAACCATATTTCATGGTATCTAATAGTAAAGTCTTTTACATGTTTGATGTCCCACACTTGTTAAAATCTACCAGGAACAACTTTCTTCAATACAAATTTCTTTTCAATAATGAAGAGATTCGCAGAGAGTACGTTGACTCATTCTATGCATATGATCAAAGTCATTCACGACGATTTGCCCCAAAATTGACCGATCTTCATTTAAATCCTAAAAATTTTGATAAGATGAAAGTTAATCTAGCAGCACAACTTTTCAGTAATAGTGTGGTAAATGGTTTAGAATGTCTTATGTCATCGAATGATATATCTTCAAGTGCATTGCATACTATTAATTTCATTGACATGATGGACAAATTGTTTGATATTTTAAATTCTCGTTTTGCAGGTGCCCGAAAATTTTTAAATAGACCGTTTACTAAATCCAGTGAGCAAATGGCTGTTATACAAAAAGCTAAGGAGTTCTTTTCATCGTTGAAAATCGTCGATAAAAATAATAAGGATTTCACAAAAAAAGTTAAATTTATTCATGGGTGGTTATTAACAATTGAATCTGTTTTAGGTCTCTTCGATGAATTGCAGTATCCTATGTTGTGTACTAGAAGACTCAATCAGGATTGTTTGGAGAATTTCAATGGTAAAATTCGTCAGCAAGGAGGTAATTCAAAAAACCCCACATGTATCCAATTTCAACGCGCTTTCAAAAAAATTTTTTCCCTCAATTGTTTAGACTTTAACTTGGATAGTAACGGTAGTAATTGTCTTCAAGATGACGATGACATTCTTTTAAATGTAGAATATTCAGAAATCGAAAAAATTAAGCCTCTCGTAGAGCCCATTCCAGAAAATCATACAATATTAAAGGATGACTCGGATTATACTTCATTAGAACTTCCAGAACAAAATGTTCATGAATATATTTGTGGATATTTCTTACAAAAATGTCTAAAAGTTCATCAATGTCCAATTTGTGAGAAATACGCAAAAGGCGAACAGGATTTAAAACAATCACGGTTGTTATTGCAATTTAAGGCCTACGATAGTGATAAATATGGCATTTTTAATAACTTGTGTGTTCCACCACATGACTTCTCTGAATATATTTTTAAATTGGATACACTATTTGAAAATATATTTCCACAAATGGGACACAAGGAATTTGTTGGTTCTATAATCAAAACTGAGTTAACACCACTGCGGGTCTTTTTTATTCATCCATGTGCACAATTTCCATATGATTATTTCCTTAGCTTATATGTCCGTTTCAAAATTTTCTCTACACTGAAATTTATCAATAACAAACTTAAAGTTCCGGAAAATAGGAAGCAAAAGCTTAATATTTTAATGAATAAGTAATTTTTATTTTCTAGGTATTGGTTGGTAGGTATTGTTCTATTTAATTGTAAATTGAATCTTTAATTAATATTGTTTTCTTTCATTTTAGGTACATTATTAATTCATTATAATTAATTATTTTTAATTTATTTTTTGTTGAAGATATTGTACATATAATAGATACTCTAGTTGACTATTAAGTTTTTATTTAGCATTTATTTCGTTTTTTTGTTGTAGATATTGTACATATTGTAGATACTATATTTGACTATTAAATTTTTATTTAGCATATATCTTGGTTTTGTTATTGATATTGTAAATATTTAATATTTAATAAAAGCATTAAATTTACAAACTTATATTTTAAGTTTTTACAATTCTTATATGTGAAATGTGGGCATCAGGCTTTAAGTTTTTAAAACTCGTATATCGCTTCCTTTACATGCGCTTGGGGTGTTGAGCAGAAGAAAACTTACAGAAAAATGAACAATAGAAAGTGGGAGGAGTCATACTTCTGTGTCTGATATTCTGTGGTACGGGCCAGCCCGACATACGAACTTGCAAGCGTCCGAACATACCGTACAGTTAACACTGAACGAAGTCGCCGCGCGTCAACTTTGTATAATTTATTGAATACACAAAATTTTATTTCATGAGAGGGAAATTCCCTAGAAAAATACTTGAAATATTTACACATTCTACAAATCTCTACCTCTTTCATACATTGAGAGTAGTTTTAAGAATACTTGTTGAAAAGCAAAAAAAAAAACAAAAACAATAGTTTAAAAGAAAACTTTTTTCAAGTGCGCTGATAATTATTTTAATCAACAGGTTGGTGAAAAATTGAACTGTTTTGCGCTGAAAAAGTTTGCGCATAGAACTCGGTACATAAGACTGTTTAAACAATTGCGGTAAAGTTGCTGCAAAAGAAGTTTCCGGTTTTTGCGTCAAATTTTGTGTAATGCAAACGGTGCCTAAATGGCAACGGCAATGTTAAATGATCGCGGCACTCGGCGCCGTTTCAATGCCGACGAACCAAAAGTAGTGGTCCAACAACGGAAAACCGCCCCCAAACGGAAATCCGGCACAAATTGCGCAGCAAATAGTGCAAAATCGGGGTCGGCCGAACAAAACAATAATATTAAAAGGCAACGTCTGTCGAGCGATAATAAAGATGAAATGTTAGCCGCTTATCAGCCATGGGTAATCCAAACGTATGGCGATTTGGCCAAAACGAAAACAATCACATTGAAAAAGTATGCGCGCATTTTGCGCACATTGCGTGGCGAAGAGGTGGTTAGTGCGGACAACAGTAAATTCCGATTTTGGGTTAAGGCAAAGGGTTTCTACGTTGGCAAACCGGCCGGCTATGATCCGAAACCGGCCGACGCAATTGTTGGTCGGTATAGCGTTTGCGATGCCGACGAAGGAATACCACCTCTGAATGATAAACTTTCAGGATCAGCCAAAGATCCGCCCCTGTACGTGCCGAATGCTCCATTTAAGGTGAGTGAAGATCAAATTTTGTTTTTTTTTTAATACATCCTATTCCTAATCTATTTTAATTAAATAGCCTACTTCATACTTTGTTAATTATTAGGTAGTTGCATACCTCCAAAGGCACACATTTAAAAACCCGCATATAAATTATTCATTTATGCAATTTGATTTCATCCACTTTTGAGCATTGATTGATTTAATTGATCCCAACTAATTATTGAAAACTGTGTGTGCCTAAAACCGAAATTGTTTATAAATGCATACACCGAAAACGTATTGTGTATGTGTGTCTGAACGTGAATGTGTTCACATATACACAGAGCCGTCCAACGACTAAATATAGCACGTTTGAATGCACATCTGAAAAACTCATTACTTATACATAAAGTGGCGCGTCGGCGGCATTTGGCTGCAGCATTGGGTTTAGAGAGCGAAACCGTACTTTGCTTGTGGGTCGGAAGGCTATAACGGCAACGACTGTGCTGCTGCTGTTCGGCCATAAAAGCGTGTATGTGCACATCGTTAAGAGAGGCGGGCGGAGGGCCCGCCACTCACTCAGTCACGGCACGGAGAACTATACACGAACCGGCGACGATAAGTGGTCCCGGATCACGTACACCCGACCACGGCACCACCGACCCGGATTAACAATATTCTCTCTCTTTTTCTTCTTTTCTTTATATGTGCAGTATTGGGTTGTTTGCCGCCACCAACCGCCCCGCACACACACGCTTCCCACGGGAATTTATCGGTGTGATCTATGGACCAACTTGTAGCCATTCCACCATTATAGATTTATATCGGACTTGGTGGTGGTGTTATTCGCGCCTCCTTCTCTTCAACGCAACTTTCTTCATTACGCAAAGCGATTACTTTTCTTGGAGATATATTTGTGCATTGATCTCGTCCTATATTTATGGGCGGCTTTAAGAATGGGGTTTTAAAATGTGTGTACCACCTGTTTTCCGTACAATATCACACATGATGGAAAAGGTTGATATTAGGTCATACAACATTAGTCAGCAGTATTGAACGGCAGGTAGATTATCCTTTTTTTGCTCTCTTCGGGCGCTTCTTTCTTCTACCTATTTCACTTTTTGTTACACAACTTATATAAGTAGCACTTGTCGTCGTTGTTGTTGTCTTGTACAAGTCTCGTGCCCCTCCAAACAAAGGCGACAAAAGAATATAAAATATGTTTTCACTTGAGGGTTATTTATTTACAAATAGATTTGCATTCTTGATAAGAAATTGTTTGAAAAGTGTGTGTGCCACCTGGAAGTGAAAAGTCGCTACCATCACACAATGCCATTGGAAAATTTCAGAGCAATTAGCCACACTGCTTCGCTATCTTAACCAGTTATCGTAAATCAATCTCATTAATTTTTCCTCAACTTTTCCGCACAACTAACATTGCTTGGATGTGTGCTGTTGGTGGAAAAACTACAAGTTTCATACGGAAACAAACTTGTTGTACGTGTTGTACGTTAACTTATTTATGAGGGACAGGGAATATTTATCCAACATTTCTGGCTAGAATAAATCCAGACAGTTTCATATACAAACTTAAATAAATATAAAAGTGGATTACTTGACAGAACAACTCATTTCCTACAATTAACTTCAGATCACAAATCATTCCAGTTCATGTTTCACGAAGTTTCGCGGAATAATTCTGTAAATGATTAAAGAAAATAACGCATGAGTTGATAAAGTGTTAGTGCCTTTGGAAATTTTTGCATTTTTTGAATATCAAAAGTCGCAAGAGGTGAAATTTTTGAAGACATTTTCTTTAGCAATTCCAAATAACGAATAAAAACTCGTCAATATGTATGTATGCCTACCTTTATCTTATGAACCGTTAATAAACGAACTCATCACTCGCAAAACATCATAAGGATTTTTTTATAAATTCATTTAAACAAGAACTTATTTAAAATTCCATGCACGGAACCATAAAGAATGTGCTAAAATAAAGCTGTTTCGGCTGATCGTTTACTGTATATGGTTTAACAGGGCCGCTTCGAGCTTGGATTCTTTGTAATTTTCGACCGCTTTGTCGCAAATAACGATTTTTTCATTACACCGCTTGCTTTGTTTACTCCTCACCCAAGCGATTTCGTCATTCTTCCTTAATTAAAACTGACTTTTGTACTTTCACACACACTTCCAATGTGTGCACTTTTACGGGTCGCTTAATCAAATTTCTATGTAACTTAGGCGTTAGTATAGTAGGAATATATGTATATGATTCGGTTTATCCATTAAAGTCGTCTAAATGTTTATGTAGAAACTATAACTGGGAATTCAGTGCTAGAGAATTGCAGAAACTCTGACACTCATCACAAAGAGTACAAAGGCAGCAGGCTTTGTCACTGATAAGGAGATGGGGAGATTGTGAACAGGTCTGGATTTTAGTCACACAAAACCCGCCCATTATCTAAGTGGTCCATCGAGATCCATACTATAGTTTCCCACTCGTGTATGCTACCACATATAGCCATCTAATTGTCTTCACGTTCAAAAGTGCAAAGAATCAGCAGTGTGCGAGTGAGAAAAAGTCATCGAGTGTGTGGATTATTTGCAATACGGCACTGCGCTAGTAAAACATGGTGTAGAAGCCGTGCGACAGAGAAAGGAAATTTTACAGCCGCCGGCTGATGACTGAGACCTTGTCACCCACTCCACATTTCTGGCTTCTCTATCCCGCTTCCGTCACAGGCGTCGTTCTCGTCGGACGACGACTGCTTTCTGCCACTTAACCCCAACATCGACCCTCGCCGAATTGATTTAGATATCGATTGATTTGGTAAGCGACAAAGACAACAGGTATATCACTTCGAAATTGGTGCCTCTTCCCTTTGTCTTTGCTTGTTTCGTGTTTCGAGAGAGAAAAAAACCCCAGAGACTGTATTGGACGCGTTTTGTCGTTTAGATGATGGCAAGTTGAGTGGTTCATGGAATTGGCGGTGGCAATGAAGAGATCCCCGCATCACAGCCGTTCCCTCGCTTTGCGCTTTGTGAAGCCGCCCGGTATGAAATAAATAGCTCCCTCGTTTCTTGTCAAGAAGGCAGAAAGTCTCGCGCTACTCACATAAGTAAGGTATTTTAATGTAGTTAGAAAGAGGCCGCGGGACAAAGGAATCAGATTCCCAGCGTGTCTCGTTACTGTGTGTGTGTTGTACGAGGACGAGCTAGAAGAGGGAGAGATGAATTCCCTCTAATACACAGCGAAATTCAGTGCCCCTTTTATGCTGCCGGGACGCACGCAGTGTTGGGCAATAATCACCAAACAACTTGTGCAAGCTCCCCAAACCAATTCGTTAGTGTGCGATTCTTTTGTGCACTCAATATTAAACTTGCAATAATCAAATCCCGATTGGTTTCTTGCTTTAATTACTCCTTGTTGTTAAAGAAAATCTACATTCCAATTACGATTGGTTAAATTACCAAGTCGCGTTAAATTGCAAAACCACAACAAAATTTATGCAAATAATAACCGAAATATACCTACTTATCTATCTGATTTTAATGTTGACTTATACGAACTATGTGCGCGCTTTTACCGACAATGCACTTTGTTGAAAAACTCTGACAAGTGGGCCCCACCTCCCAAACAACGGATCGTTTGGTGAATATGGAACGAAAACTATACCGCAGCCGCCAACCCTCCACACAATTCCCCACTGCCTATACTATCTCTCTCTTTCCACAGCAGGCTGCTGCCGACACCGCCGCCAACACCATACACACATTTGGACAGCAAAACCAAAGCTGAAGCCAATTTAGGCTGCGATATTCAAATTGTGCACACTGTAATCTGCCTTCACTTCCTACCAGCCGTAGATTTATGCTTTCTTTGTTCGATCATTTGTTTTGCGTTGTTGGATCAAACGGTTTTCAGTGGGCGGTATTTGCATCTATTTTCTTGGATCATTATTTGACTTCACAATAGATTAAATAAAATTACAGAGATATCCTCTTTAACAGCTTGACTAACTGGACTATTGCGCATTTTGAAAGGTGGCTTTATGCAAAATATCGAAGAGGATTTAAGAGGGAATCCCCTTAAAACTTGTTCACTTTGGATAAAGAAAATTCACATCACGCATTGGCCCACCGATTGTCATCGCATTTCCACCTACTTAACATTCGTCTAATGTATTTATGATAATGTCCCGCGTATATCATATTAGCCGATGGAGGCTTTATTAAGAGGCCCGTCGTCTGTGATGCTGGAGCGCGTTTCTCAGTGTACAGTGAATTTCCACTCGAAGATCTCGACTCGGGAGAGATTAGGTAGGTGGAAGGAAGAGGCGAGCGTATCGGCGCCCGAGGCAATGTCGACGCTCTTCTCTCATTCATAAAACGAGATGTGGCGTATTGAGAAGCTGGCTGGCAACGTTCTTGGGGGGATTTGCGTTTCGCTTTTAAACCGTCGAACTGAGCCAACCCCACATTTCATCTCTGCCCTCACCTTATCCACCTCTTATTGTCGATACAAGTTGCTGTTTATTTCAGTTGATCAAAATCACATGTACATGCGTTTATTGTAGATACATCGACAATTAACTGTAATTCTTCTTTGCGGCTCTGTTACCCAAACGAATTGTGTGTTTTTCTTCATTGTTTCGCAAATAACGTGACGGAATTCTAATTTGAAATGTTCTTGTTTTAATGCCACCTGAGTGCAACAACACGCACCACTTTTACAGCACTAACAATATACCCACTTCTGTACGTGACGTGCTAGTAGTTGCTAGTTCAATAGTCGATTGAACTTTTCCAGCCACCCTAACAAAAGAACCACAACACACATTGTCGGTTTGTGTGAAGGTATAAATTATTGTCATTTGTCGCATTGGTTGGAAAAAGTAACAAAATAGATTTCTAACGGGGAAACAGTTCGCAACCGTCTTCGATTTAGGAATATCCTCGTGTGTCACGTGAAAGTGAAGAGCGTGTATAATCCTCGTAGGACGAAGAGAACAAGCGCGAAAATGGGGGACCGGAGGCGGTTTTGAGAGAGCGGCAAGATAGAAATCTGGAACATGCTAGCGAGTTACACACATAGAGAGCATAGTGGAAGGCTATGTGTGGGTAAACAGCGACTCATGGGTGATTAACCAAGGCGTCGTTGTAGGAACCGATAACGAGGGTTGCGTTTGCCGGTCTGTGTAGATGTGTGTGCGTGTGTATGTGCCATCGCCAGGTTATATGAGCATCGATCTGTCACCCGCAGCTCTCTCATTAGCATTAGATACGTCCGAATAGGTACGGTCTGTATGGGTTCGGCCTGTCACGCTTTCACGGACACTACTTCAACCCAAATAGCGTCGCTCTCAGTCAGTTACCTAACCCAATAATGACGGTTTATCTCAGAGGGCTAATTTGACACCTAGCCGATCGATTTTATGTTTACATTTTCCATTCCAAAAATTATTTTCCAGATAGGCTTCGTAGAAATATTTTGGCATGGACGATCGAATTACGTTGTCCACTCACCTAATGGACCACGTCAATTTTCCAATAATCCATATGAAAGTATGATTCTGATGATTTTGGTGTGTGTTTATATACGGGCAACACGATATGGTTATGGTGGTTACTGCATTGGACAGGGGTTAAAACCTCCCCCTCTGCTACTTCCGGCGACTGATGCCTCTCGATCGCGCTCCGTTCTGTTTGTTCATTCCATACGGCTGTTTGTATGATGTGTTCCAAATAATTCACACAAACTTTTTTTATATACCACCCTTAATTTCATGTTTCAATAGGATATTCTATAGTTAATTCCTCATCGATATTGCAATTAAAACGGATGTACATGTAAACGTTTGACTATCAAAAAATCCAAATGTAATGCGTTTAAAGAAAAACCGGATCGGAAGTTGGAATCAATGGGTTAATTCTAAACGGTTGAACAAACCTCGACTGTATATGCATGTGTATACTCTGATTCATGTCCGTTGTTGTCCGCGGACACAACTGCCATCCACTTAATATCATATTTCACACGTATTTGGTTTCTAATATCTCCAAACATCCATCACTATCTGAATTGGTATTGAGCATGTGGGAAGTGGGAGTGAGAGTCGTGGTATAATGTTGATGGTGGCATGTATGACGCTTCACATTAATTTCATGTCAACAAATTTTATTAGAAGTGGTATGGGGACGCAATTGCGGTCAATATCCCACCTACATCAACCAATAGCATGCATCATGGAAGCGATTTTCGGGTGGAAAGATCCAATTTTCCAAAAATGCTAATACCTCCTTGTCGGATAACCCTTTTTGCGTAATTACGCCCTTTTGGCCATTTTTACGAGACGGTAGCTTGTAGATAATTAAGCACATATAGCCGATACCTCCACAGGGAGCCAACTTAATACCCCTATCTCATGAATATATTAGCCAGACTGGGGCCCCAACCTATATACACATGAATAAAATTTCCCAAGTGGAACAGAGAAGCGAGAGAGAAAGCATGACGCTTCTATAGAGTTTTATAAAGGACGTCGGGGCTTATATGGTCTAATTGATGTTGTGAGCCAGTATGGCCCACCATCAGAGATGGTGCCAGTGAACTGCTATTATCAACAATCGTGCTCTCCGACCCAAGCAACACACTCTAACTTAAAACACATCATATAGGCTTCTGTTTGTCTACCAACTAACATAACAGTATCTACTAAACAATTTTTGGCCCGATGCCATCATGGCAAATGGTTCAGTTTCTCACCTCGGCTTCTGCAAAAAGCAGAGCTTTCAGGGATTTACAAATTAGCGACCATACGGGTCTCGACATTAGTCGCCCATTGAACGTACGAGAACACTACGTACGTAAAATTGTTAATAAAACTCAATCGTTGAGATGTTTTGGAGGGTGTCAGAGTGATCCCCATTCGATCAACGTTGCCTTATCTGTCAACGATATACTATAACAAGACCGATTGCGTTGTCAGAATCACAGGCTGGAGAATTCTCCGGTAAAATAGAAGTTTGTCAAAGTTGGGGTGGCGCAAACGGGGGGCACACCGTTGACAACAACCAAAATGGGACAGTTGGAAATTAAAATGGGACCGTCTCGTATATGTGTATAGAGTTACAAGGGGAAATCGATTTTGATCACAGGAAGTGGGTAGCTAACTGTAACAGCCCTTCTGGGCTTCGGTGGTCGTACAACATACCTACATTGACGGAGGAGTGAATCCTTTGTTTTAGTACAAAACTTTCATTCAACATCAAACTGTTAAATATTATCGAAGGCTCTATTAATAATTTCACAGTAATCGCCACGAGTAGTAGCATATATAGCGAGCTTTAAAAATGTATTTCCATTTGACAGACGGTGTCACACATTGCATTGCCATACGTTTATTATATCCAATTTATTTTTGTCAATGTTATACTGGTGTGCACTTTATTCAGGGGGGTTTGGGCAGTTTTCATATTACAGAAATCAATAGGATCAACTGGAATAACAAAAATTTTAGGTGCATCGAATTAAAATGGAAATCAATAAAAACCGCAATGCTTTTTTTAATATTTGGAAACGTATTCAATAAAAGCGCTGAATTTTTACCTTCAAATACCTATGAGATCTCTCGGTTTCTAAATGAAACGAAACATTATAATACTAATACTATGTACACATATATCGGGAAAAATTGTATAAAAATGTGAAACTGTTCAATAATGCAATCGATTATCTTATGCATGCCCATGAGTCAATGTTTAAATCACGTGACAAATCATTGTTTTTGCTTTGATTGTGTTGGTTGAATCCATCATTATCAAAAAATGAGTTATATCAATGTAATAACATAGAATTATATTTAAACCGATATTTATTGGGCAACAAATTGACATAGGGACATTTTACATCGCAAAGTAATCGGTTGTATGTTGGATTGGGAACAAGAAGAATTTTACTGCTGCCACACACATCGTGTGCGCTCAAAGATACAACGCACTTTAGGAGTTTCCACTTTAAGTTGGTGATAATCTAATCGGGGGGCGCGCGTACTCCACCCTTAATGACACGCTCGACGCGACCGGGATATTACGATCGTTGTTCCTATCATACTACTTTGGCTGTGTGTTCACTTTTGGCCACAGCTGAAGCACATTTTAACTTATTTTTAAGCTCACCCATGAGTCAGAATATTTCTCACTTATTAAGCGACGGTGGCTACACAATTTCATACCTTCTCTCTTTCTCTCTTAACTACTGATTAACATCTCGCAACAAGTTGTTAATAAATCAGAAGGATATCATCACCCGCTTGTCGACTGCGTTCCCACCCAACTTTTTCAGTTTTCCCTCACTATTTCTAATTAAGGGTCCAATGTGACGAATGAAGATTTCGTCCCTTAATAATTGATCGAGAAAAACAACGAGGAACAAACATGGAATTTTTTAAATAAAACAAACCAGAGAGTCAAGTTGTCGTCTTGGTGGAGCCGGACAGTAAACAAGGCATTTCGTGTGACGCCTGAAGGCGATTACAAAGTTGGTAGTGAAATACGCCTTTGTGGAATTAAGTTGCACAGTTGAGTATTACCGGAGATCGCGCTGGAAAGTATTTGGGAAAAAGAGACAAGTGGGAAGGTATGGTTGAGAGAGGGCGAATGCTTAACATTCATGCGACTTATGATTCGATTCCGGTGGGAGTTTAGGGAAGAATGAAGAAGAAGGCATTAGTCGGCTTTAATATGAATTGCGTGCGACATTCGAAATACACATCTATAGATATATTGTGTGAGTGGGAAAGAGCCGGGCCGCCCTATAGAGAAGGAAAGCGCAGCGGAGGGCATTTGAGTGAGAGAGTCGGGCCGAACCCTGATGGAACTAGTGTGGGTCGCTTCCGCTATTAGCATTCCCGCTGCGGCAGATGTGCGATGAGACCCGCACTCGGAATCCTCGCTCCTTTTCTACACTATCGCCGTTTCGCCCACACCGACATGATCCCATTGTGTGTTGGCATCACACACAGGACGTTCCATGCTATTTACCCGTGTCTCTCTCTCGTCGTTTGTTGTTACATTCTTTTTGCCGTCTCTTGTACTTTTGATGGTGGAAAACTTTCCACACTCAGCTCCAAAACATTAATTCCATTTGGAATGGCTATTCGAACGCGCTGGCAAAATCCTTCACAATTCGCAATTAATCGTAAACAAGGAATTTTCCACGTACCTCTCTATCCGAGTCTCCACCAACTAAACTCAACCGCCACCATAACACTATAATCCGCCCATATGTATACGAGCTGTATAAAATAAAACCTACACGCGAATAAAACTAATCCACAGAGATCTGCATCTCGTCGTCGTTAGAGTGTCGGTTGGCGGCGCCGTGTTGTATGTGTGTGCCGCTATTTTCTCGATGGATTAGATTTTACGAGTTGGTACATTTACTTGATGGTTGAGTCGTTCCAAGTGTATGCTCATTTTGCTAACACGCTTCGCTCTCTCCCCGGCCGTAATATTACGACGGGCTGGGCGCGGAGGGTGGCGGCGGCACACTCGGTGACTGTGTTATATCAACGTGCCTTTTCTCTCTCTGCCTACCCTCTCTTTTCTTCTTCACTGTGTGTTTACATTGTGTGTGTGTTCCCAATTGGGGCATTATACTTATTCGACACGCATATGCCGTACGAAGTGTCCGACCAAAAGATATGTTATTAACATTACGCCATAAGCGCATTACTCTAATAACAAAGTATTATTCAGCTCTCGCTCGTTTGAGACACTTTTCCATGTTGAATTTACTTCAATTTTAGAATGAATGGTGTTTATGTTAAGGACAGGCAGTTCCAGGGTCACAATTATTGAGAGCCCGTTATAAGCCGTTCTAAATTCACAGTCACTCTGTGTACGGTCGAAATTGTGCTAGTTAATGTAAATATCACTTACAGACTTGGTAAATTGAGGCAAATTGAGGCTTGAACAAATGAGTGAAAATTCTAATGATGGATAATTATGAAATGTGTATATGTAATCATTGTGTGACTTAAATGTGTTTGTTGCGTAATTAATTCGTATGACCATGGATTTGGTATAGACACTTAACGGATGGATAATTAAATTGTTTGCTACTTGATTCGGTGTGCACTTTAACCAACCCTGGAATTCCATTCCAATGAAGAATTAAATGTGTCTGACTGTCGACCGCCTACAACATTCAGTCAGACACTCAGACATCCAGAGAACCGCCGTTAGCAGTGAACGTGAACTTATGAGTTATTTATCGATACGAGAATGGACCCCGAATAGCGTTTCTTGTTTTTCTGGCTTCTGTTTTTAGTCACTGGAGTTGGAAAGGCAGTGGCCTAGATTGTTGCGGCGGCACGGCGAAACTGGATATTGGACGGCTTATAGAACAAGGAATAAGAATGGTTCCATTTTCAGATGACGGCATGAGGGTGGAGAGTAAAAGGTGAAAAATGAAATGAAACAGTGATTTCGAAACTCTGATTTTGTATTGTCTTATCACACAAAATGCGGAATAAAAAAACTTACTGTTTTCCTATTCTGATACTTGAATAATAAAGAGAAAATCTGAAACAATAATAATTCGAGATAATTAGATGAACATGTACATTTTGTCGAACAGTGAAAATTCCTTTATTTCGTATATATTGTGGAATAGTTGAGAACAACGAACCGCATTTAAGTCATCGCATAGAGAAGAAAGAGCCATCATCAACAGCCACCGCACCACCTACCATTTACAATACTACCAAGTCATTGAGTTGAAGAATACAATCGTAAAAAGAGAATCAACAAAAAAGAGAGATGCCAAAATGGGAGACAAGGGAAAGAGAATTCGTTTCGTTCGTCTCTGGCTGCATATATCGGGAGTATAATATAAGTAGCGAAGAGTCGCTATGCTCAGAATTCTCGTTACGAAGACAAAGAGACTGTAGGGCTCTGGTGGCGGCTGACAAGGGGATCAAGCAGCCCTTCTAACACAACCACACAGCCAACATTCAAAGCGTGGCATCGCAAGCAACTTGCTCACAGTGCCAAGCATTTTGCCTCCAATGTGAATTCGTTAGTCGACAGTGGAGGCTTTTCGCTTTTAGAATATTCATGCCCATATTTTGCATTTAACTCCTCTCTCTTTCTCTCTCTATTTTTTATTATGTGTTTTATTTCACTTCATTTACATGTTCCCATTCTGGTCACAACTTTTCGCAAATGATTCATTTTTCTAGAGGACCTATCGATTGCTGCCCCCTCGCCCTACAAAATGCGTTCGATTTTATAAAAAACTAAAAAAAAACACTCCACCCTCAAATTACCCGAACGATTTTAATGGTAGATTTGGCATGGCACATTGCCGTATCGCCCCGTAACAACCCGACCTTATGGGTCAAATTGTAATGAAATAAGACCCCGGGACGCGCTCATCCCATCCCAGACGCATTTCGACAACCCGTAGGAGATTAGAAGGCTTACGATCCCGACATTTCTGAGCCGTTGCTGTCTTTATTTACATAGCTTCCAGCTTGAAGGGTTTTTGGGGAAAACGACGACGTGTCTTCAATTACACGACCGTCTCTGCCCCCATCCTTCGAGCATGTTTGCGATGAGACATTGGAAATTCGATTCTGGTGCTGCTGCCTGCCTCTGCCTGTTGGCATGTGTTTCCGCTTCTAGTTCCAACTGATTTTCACGACACGAAAGAATGCTGATAGCAACTGACAAAGTGAAATAGACATTTGATTTGTTTAGTTCCGGTGTGTGTGGAGTCGAATGATTAGATGAAACGATTTCAAACTTGGAAAACAAGGTGCGGGAGCAAAATCAAGAGGGTTCCGAAAATTATTAGAATTGACATCACGATCCCTTTTAGAGCATTCTATTTATATTGGTGACCTACAGAGAAGAATTGCCGATCTGACGTGACCATTAAACTCTCGAATGTGTGTAATCGTGTAAGGGAGTGATTTAGTCGAGGTGGGGGACTTAAAGCATGGGGAAAAGAGACACGTGCTTCTGCTTCCTATTTTACATGTTTCCAAGGGGATGAAGATACTTAATTACGCATCTGCTCAAAACGGATACTGCATCATCCATTATAATTATTGTATGGAAAGTAACACAGGTTTAATTAGATCAATTGAATTGGGAGCACGCGATCATCCTTCGTAGCATCAACTGTGAGCAGATTTTTGCAATAATCCCCTCAATTATTTAGCAGTGTCTCTCATCTGTTGCAATCTTTTTATAATATAGAAAATACATGTAGTCAATTGAACTAAAACAAATGGGAGCGTTGTGTTCCTATAATATGTACATATATATTATGTACAATTTAGAGTACATAGCGTACTGGTGATGCATGAGGTAATTGTATTTCCGGTGGAACACAATGTGAACCCCCTAGGGCTACAATCTAATAGTACATTTTGGCGTGCGGACGCAGTAGTGGTTTCACTGTCATACCATCTATATTACACCCACATGATCACCCAATAAACATATGACATGCCATACTGAAGATGCACAATGGGATTCTGCTATGTTTTCCTGTCGGATTAGAAACTCGCTTCCATTCAAACACTGCGGAAAAAGTTTGCTAATTGCATCCAACGGAGGAATGGGACCTAAACGTTCCCCCAAACCACTAAAGAATTCGGAATTATATTCGAAAGCTTTGTAAATATGCATTTGTATGTGTGTGTGGAGTTTCAGAGTTCACATCGTCAACGGGGTGTATGCGACGGTTTATAACGCGAGTGTTCAGGGTAGATGAACACACACATTCAAATCTATGGCGCACACATTCACACAAATATACATCTAAAGAGAGCACTCAACAAAGCGGGATAAAGCGGCGGAGCACAAGAGAGGACCGTGTGGGGTGAAATACAGCTTGGTCTACTTTATTGCTATCAGTGCACACAATGGAGCCCCATACGAGATTAACACAGTGAACGAACGCGGGTACAGATGACGTCACAAAGACGCCTCTCTAACGCCCGACTGGAGTGTATGCGTCACACACAGGGAGCGGCGGCACTTTGAAAGATAAGCCAACTTGCTTTTGTTGATGTTAGGCAGTAGCAGCAGCCATTCCTGCCGTTTCTATTCCTACAGATGCTGGCAGCAATGTAGATTGTGTCGGGATTGCCAGGACGGGCCTAAGGAAGTGGATGGGAGAACGTTTAATGAGATGTTCTCATTGTTCGTGCGGTTTAGTGTCCGTCCCTGTACACCGATCGACGGCCCCATTACGCGTCTATGGTCAAATGCGGTTTGACGCGCCTCGAAAACTTCGCCTTTCCGTTGATCCCCGTAATGTAGCCACTCTGGCCGCCGTTTCAGCAAAGCGTCATGCAATGCACCGTGAACTTAAAAGAGACAAACTTATCGAGGGGCGAACTCGACTTGTTTGAGTTTCCATTGTTTTGTGGGGCGACTGAAAACTCATCGTATAAGCAAGTTGAATTAATTCACTTTGTCGATTATAATCGCACACAATTTTGGAATCTAGTCCGGAGAAACTAGTTGAGACAATTGGCTTGGAGAGGGAAGAATCGAATCTGCATTATATTTCGCTTGTTTGTTATAGGATAAAGTTGAAAGTTGATGAAGATTACTCGAGCACAGTTTAGTTGTGCCCGCATCATAAACAATAAAATATATCTCGTGTCTGTCGTTCATTGAGCATACACGTATGATTCGGAATGAAAGTTTTCATCGAATTCAAATAAGCTTTCAGTAGGATGCTTGTCGTACGGTGTTTTCGCCTTATCCTTGATGTCACAATTGTAAAAGAATAGCCAGGAACTGGGTAACAGAGGAAGACATTAAATCCCGACACACCACAGAGTAAAAGCGTTCGACAAGCAGAATCCTATCAAGAACATGATCGTATGATTAATTTTCGGTTTCTCGCTCGACTTACGTAAAGAACGATGTCTAGGAAAAGGGCATGGACGGAATAGCGTACTGGAATTGGGGGGATGGAAGAAGTAAGGATGAGATATATATAGTGACATGTTGGAGTGGGAATGGAATATTTAATCACACAGAGAGGCAACGGGGCACACAGAGGCAAGTTACCTACACCATCATTAATTTCCACCGTTACAGTCTCAATGGTGAAACGGGCCCTGATGACTGATTGATGCGCCCCGTTTTCAACGCTAATGATGCCGCTGCCGCCTACCATTACAACTCTCCTCTCTCCGATTCTCCGTTTCGTTTCATAGTAGTCTGCCAGTCTGTTACCATCGCGTCGCTTATCCTCCTCATTATACCAGTCCCATAAAATTGCTCAATGTTCTATGTGCCCCCTCTTTATCCTTATCGGTTATGGCTTGTTAAGGTTACCAAACTAATGATGTCGTCGGCAACGATGAAATTTGCCCGATTTTATAAACAATAAAAATTGTAAAATGTTTCCTTAATTCTTCTCCATATGGATACATTGTGATGCATGTGTGATTTGATTAATCGCTCAAATATTAAATTTAAATTTTACCCTCTCAAAATAACTGACTCGAAATTCTGCTATTGCGGCTATACATACATATACATATGAATAATTCCATCTGCAAATTATTAATAAGTATATTATCACTCAACTCGATTATGTCATGCGGTGGCTAACAATTTGTACAACACTACTTTATACAAAGGACAGAAACAGGTCGTTAATAATGTTCGTGGTGGTTTTATTCGTCTATCTGGGCTGATGCTATCAGTGGCTTCTCATTAGCTTCCGCATACTGGAGCTCTCTCTTGCTCTCTCTCTCTCTCAATGTACTTGTAATATTGTGGTGGTTGGTCCACATTCACGTACGCTCGACCGAAAAGCAAGCGACTTATTATCTTCTATATACCTGATCAGACGGTGTCATGATCTTCGTTTTCTATCTTCCACTCGACCATCAATAGGAATTTCTAAAATCCGTGCAAGTTCGATTCAATTTCAACTGCTCCTTAAAGATGATATAGATATGGGGTCAATGCGTTTTGAATCACAGTTGCCATAAGCAATAATCGACTGATATCAACGTCGATATAAGCCATTCATTATCGCTATTGCGTTCGAACTAATTATGTGAAGCGCCCACCGGCGCAATTGGCTGTGCCACTAGTTTCGTTGAAAATGAGATAGCTGTAATACGATTACAACGTCATCGTTTAGTTCACGTCTACGTATTGAGGTCGTCGAGTGGGTAAACACCTGCGACTTGTCATGTTGTATTATAAACTCCCCAGAGATGCGCTCGGCAACGTGTTAGTTGGCGTAAATTTTGCATTTTGCCTAGTGGCCTGAATGGTGAAATGCGACTAGGCGAACGCGCACTTCTCTCCACTCTAGTCATCCATCCATCCGAATGGAAAGTGAAGTGGTTAGGCGGATGTGATGGCAAAAGGGAGATTACGCGTCCCTTTTCGTCGAGGGTGGCAGAAAAAAATCGTCCTCTTTTTATTTCTGCAGGGCAAGGCAAAAACGGGAATCAGCAGCAGTAACACAGCAGCAGCTCTCCCGTCTACCAAATGGAACAACTAATGCAATTATCAAACAAATTGGTTTTAGTTACTAACACGGCACTATAAATAATTTACGTTTTTGATATACCTAAAGAGGAAATTTCGCGAGTCTTTTTTAAATATATATACACTCTTTGGCAATTAAAAGGCGCCTTTGCTCTGCAAACAGTCTGAATTAGTTATTTTGACATGTGCGAGTAATAAACTAACCCCCTTTTATTGTTCCAGGTAAGTGCATCGATAAAAGAACACCTCAACCCCACACCTTACCGCTGCACCTTAACTGCGGTAAACTAATACACCACTTCCGTCTGCCGGAAATGTGTTAAGAGAGTATAATAATATTTAATAGGATCAGTGGTAGTAAGTTACATCATTCAGAATTTTTTTCTTTATTTTGAATTTCATCAATTTTATATCCTTCTTAACGATGGCTTTAGATTCGTTCAGTCTTCTTCTCTGTGTAATAACTCTAATCATTATTTTAACTAATTGAAAAATGAGTATTGATATTTTTTTTCGAATCCTATGCACCCAATCATAAATCGAACAATAAACTCGAACAATGACACTAACAATAGCCCCTAGAAGAAATTTACAACTGACATTTATATAGTTGAACAAATTTACTATTTCTAGACTATTGTTGTATGTCAGTCGCATATTTATAGATATACGTAAATTTCTTTTAAAAAACCACTAGTATATAGACGTAATAATATATAAAGCGTCCATCCAGCAGTACATGTTACAGCCATAAAAGGGTGCCACTGCGGCAGCCTATCGTGCTAACTACTGGCCATTACTTTCCCGGTTTCACCATGTTTTTACTGCACACAGTCGTAATATTCGATGAGGATGATGATATCGCGAGAGAGGAGCCCGTTTTTAGAGTATACAGTTAAATTGTGTTGTCGCCGCTTCTCTAGGCACGTAAAATCGCTTTAATCTTTTAGTAGAAGGCCGCATATCATTTATTCTTCTTTGTGTTGGTAGATTCTTGTGGATATCATAAATAAACTCGAAGATCATCAAGGTATGTTTCATTTTCCACACAATATCCTCTCTAATTAACGCACTCAGTTGACTTGAACATCGAAAACCGTTAACTGTAACGTTTATTTACCATTGCCAAATAGATTTCTGCCATCAAATTCAACATAAGAGGGCATAATACCTCCCACTCAGTCAATTTTATAAATATGTGACTATTTTTGTTCTAAATCGTTCTAAACATAAGTTTCTAGTCCAAAATTTGCCATATAACTAGCAATATTAGATTGTTATTTCAACCTTACTTAAATCCCAATATGGAAAATATGAAAAATTTGTATTGTAATGGGTTCTATCCCAGTGAAAATGTTATTGTCAACGCTATGTGTATAATGTTTGCTTTCATATAATACGCAAAAACTCTTCTCAGTAATAATGTTTTATAGCTATATCGGATATATGTAGTGTAATACGTTCGTTCACAAGAACATCCTATACACGTTCAGAGATTTATAAGCTTGATTTAGGTCCATTGGATATTTTTAGGGCACACTGTAATATGATGTGTCGTTTCAACTATGCTGGCAGTGAGAAACGTGCACCAACTTGATAGCATAAACAACAATTGCATGGATACCGTGTGTAGTGTATATTGTTAGTCGATTGTTTTTAAAGCGTGCTATGTTAAGTGGTGGGGGAACGGCCTCCGATACTCATATAACAAATTGCTCCTGTTCGATGCATTCCTGATTTACATAACAGTCGTCTACTCTGGCGCTAGCGGTGCTGTAATGTATGTGGTGGGAGAACGCTTTGGGTATATAAGTGTTGGGGAATGGGAGGCGGTAGATTCGCCGGCAGATATGTGATTACGGCGTCAATTAGAGAAGCCGGCCGCATGCGAGAGGGCGAATTAGTAGCATGCTCATTGCTCGGGTTCCCGTATTGCAACCGGAGGCGCCCCATTATGTGTACTGCTACTGATTCTACAATCGTATAGCACGAAATGTACCTACTACACATATACACACATAACGCGGTTACTCTCCAATTCAAACACAAACCCGCACACACACTCACCCTACTATTATGTTATATACAATTCGGCTCTCCATATATAACACAATGTTCCCACCAGCACCAAACTATATTCTGCCATCTGCCTGATTGTTTTCCGATATTTATTACGTTGTAATGTACATTGCCAGGTCGAATATTAATTCTTTTGTCAGGTGCACTGGTTCCTATGGTTGTATTATCAAATGAGACTGAACTTATCACTCTCAATTATAAGTATCTTCAATTCTGAGCTAGGTAGGTACTGCTCAAGATCTTGTACGGCGATAAACTTCTGGTTGGAAGCTATACACCTAATTCGCTTCCTCTTATCAATTATTACAGTTAGATACATATGCATATGGTTCGGGGCCCACAAACGATCATATTATTACTGAAGAGATTGTGCCAGAATTTGCAGTGCATTTGACAATTATTTACTCGACTAGTAAATTGACATTGTGAAGTGAGTTGTGAATAGTAAACCTGTTTGGAACCGTATCGAATCTACCGCATGCGGTTATTGAAGTTCTAATAGTTGTATTTAAGTTAAGTTTTCTTTTGTCTGCCGATTCTTCTTCCTTGAACCACACAGAAAACGGCTGTCTATTCGTTCTATATCCGCATTTCTCAATTCCTGGGTCAAGAACGTAGAGGGGAACAGATTACGTGCCCAGGCTGTGAGATATACACTAGTATTTTGCTTAGTTTGCAGCAAGAACTCAATCGTATTCCTGAGAGTCCCGATCTCTGCGGAGCGGACAAAGGATGCGCTTGAATTTGGAAACAAAGGAACTTGCGACGCGCGTGCAGAGTGGCCCATTTATTTTCAAAATAACAAGTACATCTTGTAATCCGTAAAGAATTGATGAATGATTCTCGATCACAAATGCAACGTCGTTCGACAACTATGACTTGGGAATGAAGACGCTGTCCTTTCAATCAAGCATTTCTGTAACTGCAAGTATTAAGTGCAAAATAATTGCACAGAACATCATATTGTTCTCACTTTACTCCTTCAAGTCTCTGGAGGTTTGTTGAAACACACATATTGGGTGAATGCTGGCAGCTTGCTTGACTCAAGGGATTCTAGTGGGGTGGGACAAATAAAGTTAGCAGAAGGGCGGACAGGCACTCTAGAGAAGCTGTTTGGTGGAGCACAACTTTTGGGTCTGCCCCATCTCATGCATTAAAACGGAGATGTTTACCACAGACGCTCGTCGATTTTCGTTAGGGTTTCCAGGTACACCATGCGCTCCCACGCTATGTGAAATTATTTTTCAATTCGGTTTAATGGTAACGATTGATACACTGTTCTCCTACTTTCGTTGCATTCTTGATGAGAGGGCTACGTTAACGTACTCTGCTAATTAGTGTAATTCGGGCCTTTAATCAGCGAACTAGCTGACAGAACAATTAATGCGTAAACTTCAAAAACAATTGACCACAAAGTATCGTATCGCTTCTACTCGGGAAACTTTCTGCACCATATTCCCTACCAGGTTGCGGAACACTTATTATTAAAGAGTAAAAGCATCCAAAACAAAGAGTGTAGACAATGTCCTCAGTCTGATAACTTCATATTCTGTGCACAGCCTTTTCAGAACGCCCATCCTTTGTTTGAAACACTATTCAGCCATCAGCCAACAGATACAGTTCATGTTTTGTCTTCTCCTCATACATAAAAGTATGTTCTCGCATGGTCGCATGTCTGCGTATCTTCCGCGTATAGATATAATCGTGTACAATTATGGTTCGCATGGGGAATAGTAAGTGACTGTTCAATCTTGGTCGAAATTTGAGGAGTAGAGATGCGCAGCCATCATCTATGTATGTGCAAGGGGTTCAAATGGCGCTGCTGAATTGACCTGTCAGAGGTACGCAAGTGAAAAGCGGGAATGTGGTCGTTGAGGCATTAGTAACCTGCACACACAATCAATCATCCGGCAACTTATTCTATAACAAGGGTGCACGAGACGAAGTGATGCATTACTGAGATTGCCGGGGCCCACTTTGATAGGATCCCGCGAGGCATTCTTGTGGCAGCAACGTGCATATTCTCTCTTCTATGTATATCTCGGCGTATAGATCATAGTAGGATGATCCTGTCTTCTTTGTCTGTCAATAACAGGCTGGAGGTGTGTGTATTGTCTATTTTGATTTTCCATCATAGTTGATACAATTTCGACTAAAGTGAGTTTAGTGTAGATAACTAATTGGATAATGTAGTTAGAATATGATGTTATATTGAGTAAAAGCCTCAATTATCATGCTTCCTTTTCTTCTTCAATTGTTCAAGCATATTTTTAAGCAAATTTTTCTATACTTGAATATTGGAATATTTTCTCTAAAACTTTTGAATACTTATGTTCGCATATAGGTTTATGTGAACAAAATTATAAAGTTTCTGCTCAAAGATCATGCAAAATGTAAAGTTGTAATTAGTTCAGTTTTCATATACGAGGCATTAAAAAAATGTTTACTATTTTCGATGGAAAGCAGAAAAAACTTCTAATCAACTAATTTCCTTCCATCAAATGATATTGACATATAATTCAGAGTGATAATCTACAACTCTCGTGAAAAAAATTGACCACGGGGGAATTACGCCTGAAATAATTAGTGACATAAAACGGTAATGCTCTATACATATCGCGTGTATTATATAAAAGTTTTTAACGAGCTTACAATGAGAAAAAGAGTGATGGCTGTTTGGGAAATGTGCGAATGAGAAAAGAGGACGGTGATAGAAGAACGGGCCAGTTGCGGAAAATGAGGTTCAGCACTCACAGTTGAGCAGTGAGCTGTCCCGTTCGCATTAATATTGCAAACGACGCTCCCGATTGTCTAACGAGCGGGGTTGCACGATGGTTGTATAAAGTCTCGAGGGATGGGGATTCTCAACGTCAACTCCCATGCTACCACTCGCAACTCTCGACTCGCTCTCTCCATTCCGACGGGGCCCTGATACGATAGAAGATATAGGAGAAGAGGGCGCGTTAAATTGCGAAAAGCAATCGTCCGACGTAGCCATTAAAAATGCCCGCAACACTCATCAAATCATCACTGGCATTGTTTTGCGAGAAGTCTAGATGCGGGAATTAGGATATGAATAATTGTCAATAGAAAGAGCGCAACAATGGTGCCTTCGAATATTGTTTGTAGTGGGTGTAGATTATTGAGCAGACGGCACCCATGAGGAGCGGCTCAATGCATTTATTATGTAGGCTATTTACTTGACAAAAGAGCCATAGCGTAGTATAGCGTGCATGAACCCTGCCGAGCAAATGTAGCATTTATACACACACACATACACATATATATGTATATACAGCAACAACAACAACGCCCATGCCTGTCAGCCAGACCAAGCCTGACCAACGTTCCGCAAAATATACGCGCGCCCCCGTCACATACACACCATTATGCCCCCATGTGCTTTGTGGCATTATATGAAACGAGTTGTCGGCTGCTTCAAACAATATAAATAAAAACGCTAACGACTGTGTATGTGCGGTGCCCGAGAACGGACCCTACACAATAACCGAAAAATATGGCACTGGTCGGATTCTGGAAAAAACCTGCTTCTCTCTTTAACTCGTAATTAAATGTTACATTTTCAGTTTTCCTCAGTCGAAATATTCGCACCTGGTTGTGGTTTGAATGAAGGGCGACGGAATTGTTGTGGGCGAAGTGCTAATGATGAGCATATAATTTCATGGGCTCCGACCCTTGTCTCATCATTAATAACGGTCGCTTGGTGGAGAGAGCGAGCATGACCATCAATAAGATATAACGATGCACACACACAGAGCCATATTTCCCAGCCCCAATTCACATCGTGCCGCCGCTATCGGTCATGCTGATTTATCACAAAGTGCGCTGTTACCGAGGGAAGGCGGCCGACACCCCCCGTTTACCCAGCAAACGGGACGGGCGGCCTTGTCATCGCTCAATCCAGGGTCGGTCCTTATATTTTTTTCTCTACAAATTCCCACTGAATCCGATTCTGTGTCGCACACTAAAATTTGCACAAGTTTCTCACTTGTGATGATGGTTTCCGGTGAAATGAACCTGCCACAATTCCCCACATTTACACAAACAGTCCGCCCCCCTCCTCTCACACCGAATGGGCCCCCGTCTCGTACTTGTCACCATTGAACACGTCAAATGTGTGGAGTTGAGTTTCTATTGTTGGATTTCATGTACGGCGTTATACGGCAAAATAGCGAGCCTTCGAACGTATACATACCAGCCGAATATCAGGTTTTCTATGGGTTGGTTTGTAGATTGATAGCTCGCGTCGCCGACGTGATATAAATTTTCATTGTACTCGACTAGATGGCTTGAATTGTAATGACGTAATAGTGGAATGGCGTGACGGGAGTTTACAAAATTCCACTAATACACTGTTATTCAAAATCATGGCACATTATACACAAAGGTGTATCGTATATCCGTAAAATAAAGCGAACTCGTTATAAATTCTCCACTACACAATAGTAGACCTAAATATGGCAAATTATTAAGTATGAAAGCTCCTTATCACTTGGAGTATGCTGGAAAGGAGAGGGTAACACGGAAAATGTGTTATGTGTGAACAATTTATGGCCGCAAAAATTCTCTTCCCGGATAACTTCACACTCTTGACTCTCGCTCTAGTAGTGTGTATGTGTGCTTTATAAGTAATTTATCAGGTTAAGTCGAGTTCGCTCACCTACTAGTGGATAGACGGCAAAAAGTGTACACACGATACCGTGTGATATCTTATAAAACCGACATTGTTATTTATGGCTTCTGTAAAAGAACAGTAAAGAGAGAATCTAAATCTACACTTTCATAATATATAAAATTTGTGGCATGTGTGACAAATCATTCACTTTATTTATGGTAACATTTCGACTTTTTATATTCTTCTATGTGTGTGTATGCACGAGACGCGAAGAAAGGAAAAATCGATTGAGAAAATTATATCGTTATTATTAGGCTTGAAATATGCCATCGAATAGAAAATGTCATTTTCTAACTTGCTCATCAAACACACTATAGGCTGAGGAAAAAATTTGTAAGCCATCAATCTAATACTTGCATTTCCGTATATCTATGTAGAAAGATTACAATACATGAAGTCGCTAGTGTATAGATAGATTTAAAGCATCCGTTTCAATCTTACTGTATTCGACATACGGAATCCCATGTGAATACATTTGACTAGATTACAGAGTCCGACGTACGAAGGCCGCAATCTCGGCTCCCTACTGAGCACACCAAACCTTTCCCTACAATGTATTATGTTCCTGCGAGTGTGCGAGTCCTGACATACCGTCAACTTGTACGACAACAGCTTCTCTATCGTTGCCAGAAGCCCATCTTTTCATTCCCGCTCCAACATACGGATGTTGTACTTTATTCGGGGGGGCGAGACTGTTCATACCGCAGCGGGTTTATCTCTGCACTACTGCATCACTATTCATACTAAATCTAAATCTACTGAACTCAAGGTTACTCACATTTTGATTTAGGAACGTTTCGACGAATTACTAATTCATCCAAACGTCTCTCACTTGGGGAGATTTGGGGATAAATTAAGGGCGTTTCCGGATATAATAGCAGAAAAACATTTAAGAATTTATTTGAAACTACAAACTAAAAATCAACCATAATCTCAAAGTTATTTCACTAATCATAACTTTTAAATATTCATTTCTTTTTTAAGGATGAACACCTTTCATATGAAGTGTCTTTTGCCATACGTAATATTATGCCAACTGTGTATAACGTTCGCTCAACTGTTAAACCCAGATTTCCATTCAACGATCTTCTCATCCTGTGTGTGTGTATTCGTTCGTACGTTTTGTTGGTGTACTTTAGCAGAAATTTGATGTGTAGCTTGGCTTAGAATAGTTAATACCCATTTAGTAAACTGTGCATGTGAAAGATGACACAAAACGCGACTTCATAAAAGAAAAATATAGCAGTTTCGTTTTGGCAATCGACTTCATGCATGCTTACCTTTCTCACACCTCTAGAAATATGTGCGCTTCAGTGGTGGTTGGCATGTCGTATATCGGACCGCGAAAATTGGGCTCGGGGCAAGACTGTAGTCGGAAGGCCTTGGATAATGATAGCGGCTGCTTTTCATGTTTTGTTGGGCACACCTGTTGCTCTTTTCAGTCTCAGTCGGCCGGTTATTCGCTCTATTTCCGCCTAACAACGGAAATGTGTCCTCACCTCACATCCAACCACCCATCATCACCTTCTCTGTCCATATACTTTCTGCCACTCGGGACCAAATCGAACGAACGGAAAAACTCCAATTTCCATTGGAAGTTTGTGTGTTGCAGGTTCGACCATGCTTTGCACATGTCGATCAATAAGAAACTTGAAGAAAAGCAGAAGAACACTGTGGTGCCATCTGGAATTGTCGCTATGTAACTGTAGTTGAAAGCGCTTGAACGGCAGGAACGTTTTCCGCCAAACTTCACACATCCGACAACAGATGGACCTATGAGAAAATTTATTAAAATCAACCTTTAATGCGCTATATTTTTACTGCAACTGTTTTAGATTGAGAGCAATTTTGTCTTGTCGTCTCCCCACTACTTACTACCACTACTACACAGTTCAAACTAATACATACATAAAAAGAGCGGAGACCTGTTGATTTTTTTGCAGGGCAATTTTAAAAATAAGTAACCACATGTTGAACTGATTTATTTGATCATCATAAATCAAATTGGGGACAATTTAATTATTGCCTATTTTGTTTTTAAATGCGTTTTTACATAAACATGTGTTTCACTTAAGTGTGGACATACAATTTAAGCTGAATATTCGAATAGATTTCCGATTAGAACAAATTCAGAAGTTTAATCGAAAAGTACATATTTTTACGCGAAAATGTGTAATCTGAAAACCATATAGTTTTCCTACATGCTTTTTTCCTTATCGCCTGCCTTCTTCACTAAACCTTTATTTTTGATGGTTCATTAAAAGTTTGTCCCTAGAACCGGGTAGGAAAACACACTTAATCTATATACCCCTTGCCTTGCTCCGCTAAGCCAACAATTTCACTAAGTAGGTCTGAGCTTTATTAGACGCTATATCCAGCCCCGGTCGCCATTAGGGGTGCATTAGTACCCCAACATTCGTAGGGAGAGGGTGGGCACACCTACTACTACCTCGCTTCGACTCTAACAGCAGCCGAGTCAGTGGAGTTCTTATTTCATTTGGCAACTTTCCGCTTCTCTTATTGCCGCCGTCGCCGCCGCTACGACGACAGAAACGCGTTGGGGCTTTGCTAATTCAACAACTTGAAGTTTCTTCTCCCTCTTCTGCGAAACGTTCTCCATCATATTATATAGAAGGAGGCAGATATTGGCTGACATCAAAGAAATGCTTCCAATTTAATTTAGTTTCGTATATACCTTACCTGTATTTTCGCTTTACTGCCTTCAGCAAACACTATTCAATTATCTTATTGGGTGCAAGAGAGACAGGGCTAATAATAGGATGTTAAATAATTGGCGATTGCAGGAAAAAAGAGAGTGTTACATTGTGAAACAGTTCTTCTCTTATTCGAAAATCTACTTGTAGTATTTGTATTAATTAATTCCAATAACAAACCATACGTTCGACTCTCTGAAAATCTCTTCTTCACAGAAGAGAGAATAAGTGTACATCAAAGTGCAGCCATGTATGTATTTCAGCGTTTCGCTGGAAGCGCCAAACGTACATCATGAAATGTTGCTTGTGTGCATGTTTGTTGCGGATGTTCCTGCTGTTGCAGCCGACAAAAAGGCGGGAGGGGGTTTATGGGTACGCATAGGGCCCGTATTAGATGCGGGGAGCCGGAAGGGGCCCGTACGGGTGCCTCGACCGGCCACCGAACTCTCAGACAGAAATAAGTACTTGACGGACTCTTCTCAGCCGGTTAGTTGGATCACTTTTTCACCATCTTTCTGGGTGTGCCAATGATGGCCATTGAAAAGTTGATAACAATTAGGGATACTCGTACTATCCAGGTCCGAATCCAAAGCGATTTACAAAGAGAGTGCCAGCGAGTGTCGCGATACATATATAGAGAGGATCGAATTTTAGATAACGTCACGCTTTTTTCCCATTTAATTAATCAGCAGTCGAATCGCCAACTGATGACTCTTTGAAGTAACTTTGATCATTTTACCATCTTAACTATATATAGCCATTTAGAAAGGATCACTTCTTATGCTTTTGGAATTGATTGTCATTTATTTGTTGTCCTTCTGCGAATTGAAATAAAACATTTACACTGTGTTCACAATCCGGTGAAGTGCATTCGATTTACACACATACCTTTGCAATTACTAGACAGTATTATAGTACCAAAAACAGTGTGCATTTAGCCTTCAAGTTTTTTAAACATTTCTATCGCATTTCCTAAAATAGACTATGGGAAAATGAGTTGTACATGTCTGCATTATACAGTTTTTTTTTTCGTTTATACGAGTATAATATTGTTGACACTGATTATTTACTTTATGCGCGATATTAACAGTAAATAGAGCGAAAAATTGTGCTATTATGTTGCACTAGTTTTATGTTTTATTGGAGTTTCAAAAGCAATATGTCCATTCTAATTAACCGATTCGATATATGTGTGAAAAATGCCTTGAAATTAATTATGTTCGACATGACATGGACAAGTTTAAATAATCACAAAATATCAAAAAGTGCACCATAATGTTAGTGGAAATGGAGCGTATGTTTCCTCAATTGGCCAAATATGTATATGGAATTTTTTTTCTGAGATACGAAAGGCAGACGAAGGGAAAGGAATGAATGTTTAAATCAGTTATTCCATTAGAGTATGTGGTGAACAAAACAAACATATTAAAAGTTTTTCTGTGAATTTCCACCTGCCCGACGGGTTACACCGTTTGGTTAAAACCATAGTAACAAAACCCGCCACCCACCCAACCGTCCCCACACATTTCTCTCTCTATATATACGTGTGTGTGTGCGGGGATGTACACAAGGGAGGATATTTTTCCTTTGTGTGGGTGTATGTGTGTGTGTGTGCAGGAAAGGTCGAATACGAGTCTCGTCGAGTTGTGCTGCTGCTGCTACTGCTGCTGCACCACCCGTGGGGTGGGCTGGAGTGTGGCGGCGAACGGGAACTAACTAACTCACACCACTGTGCCGCTTTTATACCCCTGGTTACCCTCAGCTGGCAAACTTGTGCCGAATCATCCTCAACCCTGCCTGCAGACCTTCGGAATATCCGCCTCTCCGTCCCCTCATGCTCACCCGCCCCCAACCCATCACTCACACCACTCGTTCGCTTCTCTTGTCCCTAATTCGGAACAGTGTTGAAACGAAGCGGCGTTGCGACAAAACTCCTTCTACTACACGACCGGACCGGAATTTTTACTTTATAGTACTCTGATAATAATGATATGGTTTTTAATAAATGCCAAGTACAATTGAGAATGGATGGAAAATCTTTAAAATTAACTGCCTCTGATGGTACAAATAAGCTGAAAGGGTTTTCATGGGTGGCAACATTTTAAAATTAATGCATTTTGCAATATAGAAGACACAAGTTCTCCAGCAAGTTCTTTTTTCATTCCAAAATATTTTTGGACTTTTTTAACACTTCCTCATTCTACTTCCTATAAATTTTTAAAATAACTGTTACTCCAAAGATATGTTCACATTTTCCTCAATTAATTCCAATAAAATTCTTGTCAGAAAAAATACCAAATTCCTGAATAATATCAAATACCTACCTACTTGCGAGCATTTTTCTGACGGACAGTTCGATCCGGGCCTGGTTCTCGTCTATGCCCATATGTATGGAGTTATATAGAAAGTAAAGCCAGTACAATACGTTGCCAAACCGCCTAGTCATCATTGATGGCCGTGTGAATGTATTTTAGAGCTTTTCTTTTTATTCTTTACCCCAGAGCTTCAGCACGACCCTGCCATGTTTTTGTCGGAAAGAGAAATGCGTTTCTCTCTCAACCACACTATATATCTATATAGTCCTTCGTTCGACTTTATTTTTCCGTATTTCATAGTTTTCCTCTATTCTGTTGTATTTTCCCCGTGCTACTCGTCATTCTCTAACGGTTCTCTTTGGAAAACATTCTCATCTTACTTTTCAGTCGTCGTTTTTCGACTGAATCAAGTCCACTAGGAAGGAAAAAAACACAAATATCCCAACTTGCCAGAAGCACCCTGCTAAACAACGACGTGCGTAAGAAAAAGGATCCTTGAGTTATTTTCAGGACAAGCCGGGGTGTGTTCCTCTCTGTAGTATTGATTTTACTCGTGTTTTTTTGGAATTTCTGCAAAACAGTCATGCACCAAGTATACTAATTGCACAATTTTCTATTCCAGAATTCCACCGGCGAACCGGTTTACAGGAAAGTTGCAATTGTGGAGAATTTCTTCGACATCATCTACAACGTACATGTGGAATTAGAAGGAAGGCCCGGAAAACATGCCGGCCAAAAACGTACATATCGAACGGTAAGTTCCGGTGACACATTTTTATTGGTGAATTTTTAATTCCGGTCCTGTTCCCATTTCCCCAATAGACGAACGAAAAAGGAAATAAGTGTTGAAACTTTATTCTTTCCTCTTCTTAACTTTATGATCAATGTTTGGAGCTCATGAGACTGTTTTTTTATCTAAAATATAAATCCGCCGTGTTATTTCCATATCGCGAGACTTTACTTTCACAAACAAACACATGAGAAAATATATTGACAATCAACAGGTGTGTTACATTCGCCGAATATCAACTAAGCCACCAATTTCTCAACTGTGTATTATACATTTGGTAACAAGACCCTTATCAAAGGCCACATTTTAATTAAATAAATAATTGTTTTTCTTAATATGTCCAACACATTGATAAAATGTTAGAGATTATTTCATTTCAATTTCATAATTTCCAATTTAGAGAGAAGACGAAAAATAGTTAAATGAACCGGAATCGGCGCCTAAACTGCAACTCTAAACAAGCTGTTGACAGCCAGACAGAAAACTTTACAGCTGACTGCAACAATAGCACACTTTTTCTATCATTTACATCCTCATATAATATACAAAAAGTGTTTTTATTGTAAATTGAAAACGCCAGTCGCATATACCCAACATAACTCTAATTGTTTGTTTTTAGATAACGGAGACGTACGCGTTTCTGCCACGCGAAGCCGTCACTCGTTTCCTTTTGGGCTGCACAGAATGTCAGAAACATCCTCGATCGCCATCCCCTGCATCAGTACTGCCCACCCCCAGTCCTAGTCCCACTTTACCTCCGGTCGCCGTTCCCGCACAACCGCCCACAGATGTCACCTTTATGGAGATGCCGCCATGCAAAAGTCCACCGAATAATAACGATATCAAAAGATCCAATAATCCGTTGGATATTTGCAATTTGACGGCACGTGATCCGCCGAAAACGCCGCCGAAAAAACGACCATTGCCAGAACATCAGGCGAAAAGTGCCCCGAAACTGTGGTCGCCAGTGGAAAGTATTGAAAGGGAACAGGAAGAGAGGAAATTGAAGCGAGAAGAGGAACAAAAACATCAAAATGAACAAAGTGTACCACAACAACAACAATTGCACCAACGATTCCTTCCAGCGAATGATATTGATTATTCTTTACCGATAACGACAACATATTTGAAGTACATGAGAAGTTTGGGATGTACGGATGAGGATGCCCTCAAGTTGGAGAATAAACACGTGAGTTTCGTTATTGAGCGATTCTTGCATGAGGCTATTTCACACTATTTCCATTAACTAATACACTTTTTTCAGTTCTTTATTAACGTACTATATTAATTTATTTATTTAGAATAGAATTAACTCGTTAGCATTTATAGTTTATCGTAAATTAAGGGTTTTTGTCTTTTTTTCGCTTTTCAATAAACCGGTTATTTGATTTTTTTCAAATCTAACACATCATTATTTTTTATTTGCAACTTTATTGTGGATTATTGGCTTGTTTTCAATTATGTTATTTAATAACATGATGACATTGCGGCATAATTTATTTCAAATTTTCCAACACAATTTCATAACTAATAAATAAACACATTTGAACAGTTGAAAATATTGTTAATTTGTTCGTGCGTCTATAAATATAGGAGAGTTTTATAATAAAATCTATATTCATAAACATGATCGTGTGTGTAGATTGAATTTTTGGTAGGTAATTATAACTAGTATTTGATTTACAATTTTAATTGGTTACTATACAAGTCTTATTATTTATGTAGTGGTCGAAAAAAATCTTAATTGGCATACGATTCTTGAAGCTATTGTTTGGGACTTTGAAAACAAACATCTAGGTGAATGCAATTTCATAAAATCAATTAAAAATTGATAATTGGTCGCAAGAAATAGCTCCAAATGTTCCGTTTATAGTTAGTGTGTTTGTTAGTGACTATTATATATATATATTTGTAATTGGTTATTAAAGGTAGGTACATATCTAGATTACGTAAAATGAATGTTTTTTACTTTGAGCAAGTTGTGTTCAATCAATAACTTATATTGCGTTTTAAAAGTATACAGAACAATTATACATTTTGCATATTTATTGGGGAGGTAATTTTTGTTTTTCTTCGAAGGACCCCTTCTAAAAATGCTCGTTTTGCTCCTTTTCCTTAGACAAAGTTTTAGCTTTTCCGCTTTATACTACCAGTAAACTCATACTATAAAGGTCGGTGTAAAAAGTATCTGCCGTGGTAGCTGAAATAGCAACGAACGTTGTTTCTTTACCGTCGCCGAAGGCAGTCGCGCCGGTCTGGCTTCCACCACAAAACAGCACCCGTTTGGAATCGTAATGCTCCTATTCCTATTCCATCCAACTAAAAGCAAAAACTCGACGAAAGCTGCTGTGCTGCTGCTCTGTTAGCTTTTTTCATTTTTAATGCCCCCAACGTTAATGTTTCCCGGTTATGTTTTCTCTACACTTGCCTTGCAATCCTTCTGCCCCCTAGAGACTGATTAATTGCCATTTTCATTCAGCATGTGCGAAGATTTTTCCATACAATGACAATTATTGTTGCAATAATATTTCACTAAATGCATCCGTTCGATACATAGGATTATATTTTGATTTTTTTTGCCCACCATTTACATGGAAATTCAATAATAAATTCTCGCTCTCGCACTTCACTTTGTACTTTATTGCATTTTATTCGGAATAAATCAATTAAGCCGCTAGTATATCAAACAGTTTCTCTTTTTTGTTGGATATTCCGTTTTTAGTTTGTATTTTTGATACCCGAAACTAACACACTCAATTAAAGCGATATAATTAATTGTGTCTCCTTGTTGAATGTTTGCTTTTTCATCTTCTCTTTTATACGGTTATTCCGTTTTCGGTTGCCGTTTTTAATTCCCCACCTACGCAACTAGTATTCGAAGCATTCGTAAATAGGTTACAAGTAGAGCCCGTTTATCTGAGCAATCAACAGGTCACTAAAGGAGAGTATAGAAACTGTACCACTATAATATCAATGAAAAGGAAACAAAACAAATGTAATTGTAACGAATGGGCATCAATTAGTGTTTCATTTGGCGGTGTGCCGACAGCGAATGTTCCGATGTCGCAATTTAAGGTCGAACTAGAAGCAAATATTTCGGTCGCCCACAAATTTAGAATTTTCCACATCTATAACTAAACATAGAAATAATATTTTAAATATGACCATAGATAGAATTGAAATATACAGAAAAGAATTGCATGAAACCAACAAATCGTACACATACTCGGCATGTGTAGCACTGGTTGTAAGGCAAAATATCCAGCAGCTAGAAGTCTAATTAAAAAGGTACGAGTTCAAAGCGACGCCGAGCAGCATCGCCACCCTCCCACCCCTCTAGCTGCCCTTTATTAACTTGAGTTCACTTTAAATCAGCATAGCAGCACCCCCACATTTATCCACGTACACTTTGTGTTTACATTGAATATGCCTTGGATGTAGATAAGGGCCAGTCCGGCATAATATCGAGTCCGAGAATATTGTTGAATTTATATAGGTACGGGGTCGTAGGGGGCCCAAAGGATTAGTGAGTTGTTTGTTTGGGGCTAGGTGAATAGGTAGATGGACTAGAGAAGGGTTTATTGGTTCACTTAGTTCGTTTTACTCGAATTTGAATTTTAACGAAAATTTACTGTTTCCCAAAATATGTAAAATCATAATTAGAAAATTATTGATTGGAAAGTGCATGCCGCTAAGACGTAATTGTGGTTGATGGGGAAATAGCAGGTTTTCGAAAACTATGTACAGAATTGACTTTGTACTGTAATTAAAACAAATTGACAACATAACATAGTTCGATCTACTCGTATTATAAGTAGTGTTTGAAAAGGTGGGAATTTAGTTGATTCGAAATGATAATTTTGAAACACTTTTCTATAACACAGGCTTATACAGGGTCGTGTCCAGACAACAGCGTGCAATTGATAAAGTTGGGGGAACATATGTTACAGCAATGGACATTTTCATGACTACGATTTCCCTCCCCTGATAGCATTTATTCTATTTAATGGGGCTATTGGAAAACGATAAAAACATGAACATTTCTATACTAGATTTGTGCCTCTGTACAATGTTTAAGGTTATAAAAGTCATCAACGTTTCTGTTGGTTGTCCTGATGAAAAACACACAATTCTTAAAATTCGATTAAGGAAGGTCGAATTACTGCGACAAACCAATGTTTTTGCGGAAAAGTGCGTGTGTGAAGGATGAAAGTGAGGTGGGTCGAACAGATGAAGAGGGGGGTTAGAGAACATCTAACTGACTGACTGCTTGTGTATGAAAGTTTCAGGGATCAGGGTTGGGTAGAAACGTCAGGAAAGGACGCAGAGGATATAAAGGATACTCATCTGGCAGTTGAAGTTGAGCCCCACACCACCCTCAGTCGCCCGCTCGGTCAACTGGAGTGTGGGAAAGGTTCAGCTTGGAAAGGATGAATCATGAGAGTTGGGCTGCCAAGGATAAGGCCCTTTTGGAATGTTCCTCCTAAGGATAGATGTCTCTTCTTTGTTAAAATAGCACAATTCAAGCAGCGTTTAGGGGGTGGCAGGGCGGCCGCCTGACACTCGGAATGGGCGAACAAGTAGAAAAGTTTTCTTAAGGGGTGTATGGGTGGATTGCAGAGGGGCCGCGCGCTAAGCGAACACACATGAAGTGTACTTGGAAAACCCAAAATAGAGAACAAATTCTTTTTGATAATTTATAATTGTGCTGTGCTTTCCAAACTCTTCATCATTTACATATCTTAAGAAGCGTAATCGTCCTCGACAAATAAAATTGATTATGTAAAGTGGATGGAATGTTGAAGAGAGAAGCGAGAGTTGAAGGAACAGGAGCAGACTAGTGATTAATAAAATTCTGATCGTTAGTTGATTTTTCCGTTTATTAAAACCATTTTTTATTAGTTATCTAAATTGGCGGTAAAAAAATAACTTTTTTTCAATTCTCCCCTCACCTTGCTGGTAGTGCCCAAACCCAAAATAGATTCTATATTTTTCTGTTACAAGAGAAAATATCAATTCGTTCTTAATTGGAAATGGTCTCTGGGCGTTGTGTAACGATTAAAGAGGCTGCTGCCCATCTCATACACATCCTCGACTCCCATTCCACCGGCGAACGTTTTCTATTTAACCCACCCTGTCCTAAACACACTCGGTCGGTTAGCTTGGGGCCTGGAAGGGGGTAGGCGGGGGTCAGTCAGCCACCCTATATATCCACCGCCGCCACTCTGACATTTGAAGCGGACGAGCGGCGGCCTCGTTCTCTCTCTCTATGTGTGTGTGTATTTGTGCCTGTACACCCTTATCTGCGGGGGTGTACGGCAATATCGTACACGCACCCAACACCCCACTAATCAATCTACTCTCTGCCGCCGTTCAGTCCTTCCGACGCATTCAACCCTCATGCCTGCCACTCACACCATTCTCTACACAAACCCCATTTCATCCGCAACGGCAGAATATACACTACCCTTCCCGCCGTTACACCCCTTGCAACCCGGTTCGGTGCTCAGGGGGCACGAAACTCATCACTGGACAACAAATAATAGAGGAAATTGTTATTTTAAGCAAAAGTACGTGGGGAGAGAGAGCGTCGAATGTCGTGAGATGTTCAGAACGATCATCGTTACCGGAATTATCTATTTTACTGGAAAAACTTCTCATATAATAGTTCACGACGTAAAGTATATTGTTTGAAGGAGATGATGCATTTTGTCATAAAAATAATGGTCAATCAAAGAAAAATTTTTACCGAGTATAATTGAAATGTTTTTAAAACTATCACTAAAAATGTACTAGTAATCCGCTTATCAAAAAATCAATTACACTGTCGGATTGGAATTTTGTTGGGAGAGATCTTCCAGATAAATAATAATAATTAATAAAGGGTGCCATATTAAATCCGACCACCCCTTTAAGGACTGTGTGATGCTCTTCTACCTCTTTGCCGAACCGCATCAGCAGGAGAAGTTTGTGAGTCATGCATTTCCACCCCCATGGCGCCTGCCCTCCTTTCCCACCCTCTCACTATATATACGTCGTCTTCTACCCGACGGCGTCGTCTTAAAGAGGGTGAAAATGCTCACCACCCTCCCCATCCTTGGCGTTTTCTCTCGAAAAAGGTCGTTCTAGTTTCTGTCATCATCATAGTGGCTGCAGGGGTTCCTTCTTCCCATTTCTATGAGGTTTTTTCATACATATTTGGCACATATAGCTATCCTCTCATATTCTTATATGATCCTCCACTATAAACACTCCTACTGGTTGGCTCCCTTTCCCGCGCCATCCCACACCACTATCTTCTCTCTTCAGCCCTCTCTCGATTCAAAATTATACTGTCGACATAAATGCTCGGTCGCTAAAAATTATTATTTCACTTTTATGTGCACGAATTTATATTACAGTTAGATTTAAGCGTGAAACTGGTATGTGTGTGTGGACGGTTCTCCTTTTTATATGATCATTATTAACAAAGACATAAAATAAGCTGCGATTTAATGTGCGGAAAAAGGGGTCGTTTAATTGAAATTTGCCACTTTGGTGGTCATTGATTTTTCTCTCTCTCATAGTTATGTGTGTTTACTATCCGATTAATTAACATGTTATTCTCATAATGTAAAATGTAGATGTTCTTTTTTTAGGGTGTGATTGATGGCATTTAAACAGCAATTTTACCTATCATGCATTTAAAAAGCGTACGGTTTGTTGATTAATTTAACAATAAGCGTTTTTCCAAGTTGCCGCATCAATGCTGTGGCCCAGTGTGGATGTGGAAGAGGCGAATGGTATGGTAATGGGAGAAAATGCAATGATGATCGTCGCCACCGTAATTCGGTGCCGCTATCCCTATTTCATAGAGTGCACACACTTGCACAACTCCTCGCTCTGTGTATAGCCGTTACGTAAATAGTATTGGAATAACTGGCACACCAGAAGAGCAAACATCTAGCACCCAGATTATATTGAAAGTAATTCAGGTTTATTGGCAATAATCGCACACTAGATATAGCTTCTGCAGACATGATACTCGTCATGGGTGATGGGGGGACCTTTAGTGCACATCAGCCAACTGGCGAGAACATGTTGAGGTTTTATAAAACTTTATTATTTTTTACTGTTATTATTTTGTTTTGGAATTATATTACGATATTGTGTATTATTTTTCTAGTTTTATTTCGGTTTACGAGGTGCACAACGGTGTGCTTCTTTTTTCCTTTTGCAATCCTCTTTCCCCTCTGGTATTGGAAAATGCATTCAAAACCCGATCATAATTCCACGATATGTTCTTTAAATAAACACCGATACGAGTTTTTCGAGGAGTGCATTTTTATTTATAAAGACGGTGTACTTGGGTGTACACCATATGGGGGCTTTCATACATTCGGAATGAATGCATCGAGGTCACATAACGAAAAACTGACGTGTTCATTTTGAGTATATAGTTACAGAGAGCCAAGATGCCACACATTAATACGACAACGATGAAAGGAGAGAAGAGAGCAAAAAAAAACAGACGAAAAGAAAATCCCATTTAATTCCCCCTAGCCCCACCTTTTTATAAAAAGATGACTTGGCGTTCTTTCTGCATTTGTATGGACGTGCTTATAGTCGATACACTCGGAAAGGTTTGAGGTGCATAATACGACTTGTCTTGGTATAGTTGCGGTGTACATACACTCCATAGTGTATGCGAGACCATTAAACTTGCAATATACATTCGAGAATATGTGTGAAAAGGCATAAAGAAGAAATTTGCATATACCGAAAAAGCGCTGCCTTGCAGGACTATTTGAATTTGCGCTATATTAACAATTATACAATGTCGCAGGAGTAACAAAAAGTTGCACGGATATTAAAGCAGTTATAATTGGGTCACATTCATTCATTTGAATTTCGGGAATACCAAGTCATATAGGTGTCAAACTCAATAAACTAATTAGCCTCGTACGAAACGTTATCCAACTGATTTATTCCGCCATTAATTGACAAACATTTACCACCCCCCTTAATTTAGTCACATGAAATGATTTCTTTCCCACTTTATTCGTGTGTATAATAATAACCCAGTTTCTTGAAAACAAATTAAATTAGCAAGTTGTTGAAACTAGTTAATTGACACTCTAACAGCCAATATACATAAATAATGTCTAGAAGTGCATAAATATTCAAACATTTGACAGTTCGGTATCACTATGTATAGTTGTTTGTTTGTTGTTGACCATCCCTCCACGTCCTTATGGATTTAGTACAGGCGCACATAGTACTATTTCAACGTGTATATAGGTGTATGTGTTGTATGTGTGTGTATTTATATAATACATACTAGTATGTGGTGGTATTATGTTATATTTTCACCCATCCTTTCCCACCCCACTCACACATTCGGACGACCCGGCCAGAGTTTGATCGATAGTGTCCACCCTGGATACTACTCCCACCGAGGCACCCCATGGGGGCGACACACGCAACCCCTCGACAAGCCCAACAACTGTCAGGTCCAGTATATGCGGAGGTCGATACTATACTACACCCCTCAATAGTACTCATCAAATCCATTCCAATAGACACACACACAGAGTAAATTTTTGCTTAAAGTTGGAATTTTTCCTCAATTATACAGGAGTTGGGGGCCGCTTTGTCGACCCACCAACTCCCATCTGGATGCCCTGTCAATCGGATATCCGGACTTGGGTTTACGTTCGTTATTCCCTAGAGGCGTCAGGCCTTTCCAGCAGATAGTGATGATTCAGCTATACATTTGGTCAGAAAACGTCAAAAAGAAAAGTTCATTTAGATGGGAAAAAAACTCCGGTTACTAATTGGAGCGCTGTGATATTATGATGAAGTTACATTTGTCCACAAACATCGTTCATCTATTTTGTAAATTGAAAGTGTATTCATCGAGTATTTAATAGACGATTTGTATGAGGTGGAAAGTGTTGGTCAAAAAACGCGTTTGACGTGCCATAATTGCCGGGACGCATAATATCCAGGGTATTTACTTTAGGATTCCCTTGAATAATATTCCAACTCACCTTTTGAGCTAGGCACTGAGCCCCCATACCCCTCGCATCGTCACACAAAACGTATCCTGTGTGCGGCGGGCTGGCAGGCGACTAAGGGTATGGGACGGGGGGGTTTGTTTGAGGGTACGCACGCAAAACGACAGACACACAGACAGAAATTCTCTCCAAAGCAGCAGCGGCAGCAGCAGCTCCAGCTTGATAGGTAGTAGGTAGGTAGGGAATGAGAGTGGGTGTCGTGTTCGTTCCCCTCGGGGCTCAAACCTGCCAGATATCCGAAACGAGAACTGCTGCTGCAATTTACTTGATGAAGGGTGGGCTGATGCTTGGGAGCGGGTGGAAAACTCTCTACGTCGGCTTCGTGCCTGTATATAACTTCTACTACCACTACAACAGAGCCACCGCCACGAATGTATGGAACGAACTCGAGTTTCTCGTTTGCCCATACCATCACCCTTGTGTGTGATATTGAAACGCTAGATACGGCGGAAATTGCTACGGCTCATATTCCACTCTTCTAGTACACTCATGTATTAGTGGTAAAAAAATTTCAAATGAATGTTGAAAGAATGTCGCCTTTGCTCTGTGTGCGTGTGTGGTCGACAATTTTCATCACCGATTTCCATGTCCGTTAATTATTTGTTTACTAAATTAAGAGAAACATCCAAATTACACAGATGTTGAAACTTTTCCCGAATAGTTTGTTGGTTTTCCTTTTAGGGGCGGTTTTAGGTGTAACATTGAAAACGGTTCAACTATGCACTAAATGTGCATTTAAGTGGGAAAAGCGAGACGACTTTTGATACGTTCCACGTTTATGACACACTCAAGGCTTAATGGGACACGATAACCAAACTGATTGCGACCGGTCCACAAATGTAATGTGCCGTTATGATCTAATCAATAAATGCGCAAAAATTTGTCTAATCAGTGGAAAAACTGGTGGATATGAAGAAAAAAAATTTACTTTTTCCTCTTTTCCTCACATAAAGTGTATATATGTAGTTGAGTATTGATCCTAGGAGGACTCCTCGTATATAATGTCAAAGGAGTTTTGTACCCTCCTCATCTAAGCTGGCAAGTGTGCACCCCTTAGAAACCTTATATTAGCGAGTTGTTGGCGTCCACCAGTCTAAACCCTCCTACGGATCCATTCCACAACCCTTAAGGATATAGGCAAGGGTCATCAACTCACCCCATTTCGGGTTGGAAGGTGGACAGGCCGGATGAGGGTCTACGAATCGGTTACTATACAAGGTGGCTCAAAAATTCTGGGCCAAATTGACTACACACATTTGATCTTTTTCTCACCTGAGACACTGCTGTAATTTCATTTCCTTGTAATCCTTTAAAATCATCTACATCTTAAGACAAACAATTATTATTCTGTGGGAATATTGAAAATTTTAAATTTGAAAAACCATGAATAAGGAAACCTATTACTAATTTTCTAATATCATTTTTTAATGAATATTTATAGAAATTTGAGACATTCTAATACCTACATGTTAGCGTGGCTTAATTTATCAATGATTAGGACTCAATGTTGAACAAGGAACGAAATGCTATTTTGTATTTTAAGCACTTTTTAGGCGAGCATGAGGAGATGAGGGCAGTCTAGTGGTGATCTCTCAAGTGAAAGGTTGACAAATACGTACAGGGGGTATTTGTAATAGTACGTTGAGTACTAATGTTTAATGGCCGCAATTGCTTGACACAAATACAGGGTGTCGTTAAGATACCAATACAGGGGTATCATAAAATACTATTCAGTGATAAATACAGGTAATCACTAATTATATTATGAATAGTATGCAATACAGGCACTGTTATGAAGTAACTTGTTACGTACCTGTCTTTGAGACATGACCTGGTTAATGATAACCAGTGACAGAGTTTAGGATAGCTACCTAGCTCTTGTGTCCAGGGTTGACTATTACCCGTAACTAATTATTGGGCGTACCTAGTAACAGTGATAGGTAATGCAGTAATTAGTCCGCGAATGATTAATCGAAGAATACAATGGTAAATACTACAATTGGATGAGCGATGCAACTACACAATGGGATCGTATATGTAATGGAATGGGGATGGAAATCCCCCGGTAAGAAAATATGTTTTAATTATATAATCATTCCTCTGCTAAAAAGTGCCATTCTATTTTTATTTTCATGGGAGATGAAATCCTCGTTTAATAAAAGAAAAACATTGAGTCCACAATTAGGTAAGCAATACACACTAAATGACCACCTGGGGATTTTTCTTAGAACACTCTGTAAAATAATTTAGTTATTGAAAACCAGCTAACAGAAATTTTGGCGACGAGGATGGGATGCAGTAATAAAGAATATAAACAACATGTGCATAGTTGAGCCTGTTGTGTTGTAAAGCACTTATCCCTAGTTTTCTTATCAATGTGTATTGAATTACGTTCCCTAGTAAATTTGGGATAGTTTATTGCTGTTTATGAGTCTAGGGCTGAAACGAAAAATGCACATATTTTCTGTTGAAAAACTGGTCAGTTTTATTTCATTCGTTTGTCTGAAAAGAACATTTGTACATTGAGTTTATATTTTTGGTGGTTATTTAAACAATTTAAATTGTGTGTATTGCTTAATGTGCGATATTAATATTGTTATATAATATACTCTTTTGTGAGATTTTAATTTGACCGTTCTATTATAAAAATTGACGTTGTGCATAATTGCGTTCTGTGTTTTCTCTGTTTCAAAATAGAGATAGTAAGTGCTATAAACAATTGTGTTTAGTGCATCAGATTTGTTTAATTTGTGTTTGTGATTTTAGTTGAATCGTTAAGATGTTGCGTAGGCGAAGAATTTTATCAGTTGACGAGGAGGAAAATGTAAGTTCGAATGCGGTTGAAACGGTTGCGGGTACTAATCAAACTTTGGCTCAACAAGTAGCGCACTTAACGAATATTGTGTCAGATTTGGCGTCAAGAATGAATGTGGGGATTTCAACATCTATGTCTCCTTCAATTAATTCACAATTAAGTCCCAATGTTGTCAATGATCAACCGCAAAATGAGCGTAATAATGAAAACGCAATAACACCTTATGGAAAAGATGATTTGATACCACCATTTGATCCATCAAAAAGCATTATTACAGTGGAACGCTGGCTTGAAGCTATTGAAGAGCTAAAATCGGTGTTCGGGTGGAGTGAGCGAGCGACGATATATTTTGCAGTGCGAAAATTAGAAGGAACAGCTCAAGAATGGTATCAAATTCAGCCTAATTTCGCGATTACTTGGAATGAATGGAAAATCAACATTAAACATGCGTTTTCTAATACAAAACGTTTTCGACAATTAATGGAAATGTTGATTTCGCGTAAAAAACGTCCGGAAGAAACTTATGAAAAGTATTATATAGATGTTGTCGGAATTTTGAATAAAGCGCAAATCACAGGGCGACAAGCTATTGATGCAATCGTTGATGGTATTGCGGACGAAAACGTGCGTGCTACTGCAATTAGCAAAACTTTTGAGAGGCCGGCAGATATATTAGATTATCTGAAAAATTTTGATCAAGGAAAACAAGATGGGGCTGTGCAACGACCCTCTACCTCTTTTATGGGAAGGAACATACAAAAGTGCCGGATTTGTAAAAGACAAGGTCATCGCCATTGGGAATGCTCTAAGCGCAAACCATTTGACAATAAAAATAAGGGAAATCGAGTTAATAACAAGGATGGTGGTTTGCAATGTTTTTTGTGCAAAGAGAAGGGACATGTTGTTAAGAATTGTCCTGAATTAGCAAAGAAAATATGCAAAAAATGTAACAAAGCTGGACATTTTGAAAAGTATTGTCCAGTTAAACACTTGTGACTAGTACAAATTGGAGACAAAAACACCGACATTAAATATCATAAAGATGCTTGGCTAAATGGCAAACATGTTAAAGTTTTCGTGGATATGGGTAGTACATGCATTACAATTAATGAGCGACAGGTCAAATTGCAAAATTTGAAAGTGGATCCCACATACATAGTTCAAATAAAAGGTTTTGGGAATATGTTAACCAATTCTTTGGGTATAACAACTGGTCAATTACAAATAGATGAAGTTCAACTTGAAGTTAATATGCATGTAGTACCCAATTCTGTACAACAAATTCCATTAATAGTTGGTCAACCATTTACTGATTACCCCGGAGTTTTAGTTATGAAAGATGAATATAAATTGATACTTATGTATGGGAAAATTAATGTTCAGCGCGATAATAAAATTCCATTGTGGGCAGTGGATGAAGTGATTATTCCTCCAGAACATGTAATGCACATACAATTCATTGCGAAAGAGTATGATGTTAATGGCGAATATTATGTGGAATCAAGTATTCGTTATCAGCCGGGACAAGAACATTTAGTACCGCGATGCATAGTGTCGATGAAACCTGCTACACCAGTATTAATTCCTGTTATAAATTTATCCGAAAATGATTTGGTAATTAGTTCGAAAACCCCTTTTATCCGTGTAGAGAGATGTCAGGAGGAAAAGTTTGATATTGAAACGGTGTCAAGAGTTCAAGATATTAGTAAAGAGCCTCTGTCAGATGAACACTTCAATTTTGGTTTGAAAGATTCCAACTTGAGAAAACGGTTATTAAATTTGATTAATGAGAATCGGCATTGTTTTTCATTGAACATTGATGAATTGGGAGTGTCAAAGAATACTGAAATGGAAATTGTTTTGTCTGATGAAAAACCAATAACATATAGACCGTATAGATTGGCTGCAAGTGAGAAGGAAGTGGTACGGGAAATTGTAGGCGGGTTGTTGGCAAATAATATTGTGCGAGAGTCACAATCCAATTTTTCATCACCTATATTGTTGGTTAAGAAAAAGAATGGAGAATACAGAATGTGCGTGGATTACAGAAAACTTAATTCTCAAACCGTTAAAGATAAATTTCCAATACCGCGAATTGACGATCATATCGATAAATTGCATGGTCAAAAATATTTTACGACGCTGGATATGACATCTGGATACCATCAGATTCGTGTTGCGGAATCGTCAAAAAAGTATACATCATTTGTTACACCTGATGGCCAATACGAGTATAACCGTTTACCTTTTGGTTTATGTAATGCGCCAAGTGTTTTTCAGCGTATGATGAACAGATTGTTGTTACCGTACAGAGATATCGCAAGTGTCTATCTCGATGACATTTTAATTACATCAACTACAATTGAAAAACACTTTGAAAACATACAGAAAGTTTTTCAAATATTGGCCACTGAAGGATTGACATTAAATTTCGAAAAATGCAGTTTCATGTATGAAAGTGTTACTTATTTGGGATATGAGATTTCACAAGAGGGTGTTAAGCCGAGTAAAGAAAAAATTTTAGCATTGGAAAAGTTTCCAATACCAACTACCGTCAAGCAAGTGAGACAATTTATGGGTTTAGCCAGTTATTTTCGGCATTTTGTGAAAGATTTTGCTAAATTAGCGAAACCATTAACGATTCTCACTCGAAAAAAAGAGAAATGGAGGTGGAATGCAGAGCAGCAGGAAGCTTTTAATAAATTGAAAGAAAATTTGGTTTCTCGCCCTATTTTGGCAATATATGATGAAAATGCAGCAACGGAAGTTCATTGTGATGCATCTGGACAGGGATTGGCTGGAATTTTACTTCAAGAAGTTTCCGGAAAATTACACCCCGTTTATTATTTCAGCAGACATACTACTGAAGCTGAAAGAAAATATCACTCATTTGAACTGGAAACGTTAGCGGTTGTGGAAACTTTAAGAAAATTCCGAGTGTATTTAATTGGAAAACATTTCAAGGTGGTAACTGATTGTAGTGCATTGACCACTGCAAATAGTAAAAAAGATCTAGTTCCACGTATAGCTAGATGGTGGTTGATTATACAAGATTTTGACTTTACAATTGAACATCGTACCGGTAATAAAATGTCACATGTGGATTCTTTGAGCCGAAATCCAATTCAAGTTATGCGTATAGAACCGGCAGATTGGGTTCTAGCTGCTCAATTAACTGACACCAAACTACGCCAAATTAAAGATATTTTGTCCAAGCCGCCAGTCACCGAATATGAAAATAAAATTTATAAAGATTATGCGTTGCGTAACGGACGAATTTATCGAATCACTGTGCGAGGAGTGCAATGGGTTGTACCGCAAGGAATGCGAAGGGAAATTGTGAGAATGGCACACGATGAAAATGGACATTTTTCAGTGGAAAAGACTTTAGATAAACTGTGCAACGATTACTGGTTTCCTCGAATGAGGACCTATATTCAAAAGTATATTTCCTGTTGTATTCCTTGTTTATACACAAAAAGTCAAACAGGTAAACAACCCGGTTTATTAAATCCAATAGAGAAAATAGCGGTTCCATTTCATACAGTTCATATTGACCATTTAGGCCCATTTATTAAAACTATACGTGGTCACGAACACCTTATTGTTTTAGTAGATGGTTTTACTAAAATCTGTTTAATGAAGCCTGTTAAATCTACAAAAACAAAATTTGTAGTTCAGTTTTTGGACCAAGTAATTTCTACTTATGGAGTGCCAGCTAGAATTGTTTCGGATAGAGGTTCAGCGTTTACATCAAAACAATTTAAAGAATATTGCAACCGGATTGGTACTAAACATGTGTTAACAGCTGTGGCAACACCAAGAGCAAACGGGCAAGTTGAACGGTATAATCGTACAATTTTGAATAGCCTAACAGCACTAGATAATGAAGAACAATGGGACACGGAAGTTCCAAACATACAATTTGCCATTAATAATACTGTGCAAAAGGCAATTAAAGTATCTCCAAATGAAATTTTAATGGGATATAGACCAAAGGCTGTTGGGGAGTCGACAATTTTAAATGAAGTTCGAATTGATCAAATTCAGCAAGATCTGAAGGAGTTGAGAAAAATTGCTACAGAGAATATTAGAGTAGAGCAAGTGAAAGCAAAACAACGATATGACCGAAAAAGAAAACTACCTAAAACCTTCAAAGAAGGTGATTTAGTTTTGATTGCAAAAAATGTTCTTGGGGTAGGAACAAGCAAAAAATTGAAACATAAATATAGTGGACCAATGACCATAAAGAAAGTTTTACCCACAGATCGATATTATGTGGAAGATATTTCAAACACGTCAAGAGTTTTTGGAAGAAAATATAAAAATGTGGTGTCAATAGACAGACTGAAGCCGTGGGTGCCTTGTGGAGGTGTTTCTGATACCACAGATTCAGAAAGTGGAAGTGATGGTGTGCCTTGCCAAGATTAATTAAGTAATTTTTGTTTTTCTTTTGTTCTTATAATATAGTTTATTTTTCATTTTTATATACGTTCTATTTGTGAATTAATAAAATTAGGAAAATGTTTATTCCTATTCTAACCTTAAGAAAAATTGTTTTAATCAAATTCTTCATTGGTGGACCAATGAATGTAGGATGGCCGAACTGTTAGCGTGGCTTAATTTATCAATGATTAGGACTCAATGTTGAACAAGGAACGAAATGCTATTTTGTATTTTAAGCACTTTTTAGGCGAGCATGAGGAGATGAGGGCAGTCTAGTGGTGATCTCTCAAGTGAAAGGTTGACAAATACGTACAGGGGGTATTTGTAATAGTACGTTGAGTACTAATGTTTAATGGCCGCAATTGCTTGACACAAATACAGGGTGTCGTTAAGATACCAATACAGGGGTATCATAAAATACTATTCAGTGATAAATACAGGTAATCACTAATTATATTATGAATAGTATGCAATACAGGCACTGTTATGAAGTAACTTGTTACGTACCTGTCTTTGAGACATGACCTGGTTAATGATAACCAGTGACAGAGTTTAGGATAGCTACCTAGCTCTTGTGTCCAGGGTTGACTATTACCCGTAACTAATTATTGGGCGTACCTAGTAACAGTGATAGGTAATGCAGTAATTAGTCCGCGAATGATTAATCGAAGAATACAATGGTAAATACTACAATTGGATGAGCGATGCAACTACACAATGGGATCGTATATGTAATGGAATGGGGATGGAAATCCCCCGGTAAGAAAATATGTTTTAATTATATAATCATTCCTCTGCCAAAAAGTGCCATTCTATTTTTATTTTCATGGGAGATGAAATCCTCGTTTAATAAAAGAAAAACATTGAGTCCACAATTAGGTAAGCAATACACACTAAATGACCACCTGGGGATTTTTCTTAGAACACTCTGTAAAATAATTTAGTTATTGAAAACCAGCTAACATACATACATTACATTGTAACTTTGAAAAGATCCTGTATAAAGATACTGTTTGGAATCTTATTGTGGTTTCTCGTAGACAACATTACCTTCGATCCTATTGATGTGTTCGAATGGGACTGTGTAATTGAAATTGAATTGTATTTAAACAAGCATCACCAAACATTGCACATCTTTTTCAGGCCCGAATACAAAAACACGATTATGAACATTTATGAATAACCAAACAATAAAAATTTTGTTATTTGAAATAACAATTACCTAATACACTCGTAAACGCGGAAATTACAACTTTTCAGTGGAGACACATTTACTTTTTTATTAAATTTCTATAGGTTTTTTTCCAAAACGAACGAGAGACCCTTTTCGCAATCGTTACGATTATTTATAAAGCCCATAAATTGCCGTTGGACGAACAAATTGTCAGGAGACCATCATCCCCGGCACAAATGCATCCGCAAAACATTTCGCACCGTCTTGTGACAGAAACATTTCAACTAATCAAATGACAGTGCACTATCAGATGGTGAGTCGAGACGAGATTAATAGCGAGGGTTTGTGTAAAAAATGTTTACGACCAGCATAAGTCTTGAGAGCATTGATTTGCGGGCAAATAGTAAAGAAAACCACGAAAAGTACCTCTAATTATCTAGAAATTCTTTGGTAATTCAGTTAAATGGAATATGTGCTATAAAAATGAGCAAAAAGCACCGTTCTAATGTAAATTCCTGCATTAAATGTTACTTTATAAATGTAGTTTTCGCATATCACCCCCATTTATGCTGTAATTCTATCGAAAATCCCAATATGTTTGTCGCTAATTGTGAATGCGTCCCTATCTACCACTACACATACACAAAGGGTTTAGAGGATGTCCTCACCATTGCCGAGCTGAAAACAACCCTTTGTCCTAGCAAAACCCTCACCCTTTCAAACTCTACGGTCAAACGGTCGAAGTGACAGTATCTTTTGAAGCTTTTACAAGACGTGGGTGGGGGAAACTGTTAGTTTCCTGTTAGAGACCTACACACCCACCCTCCCGGATCTATTTTCATAAAGATCCACTAGATTTTTATATTCAGCTTCGAAACTTATAATTCGCTACTTATTCGAGACACTGACACACTTTCTGTTCCATTATTGATTCTTCCGCTTAGACAAAATCAAATTATTCTCAAACTGCATGAAATTTCCTCATGAAATAGTGAACCCTCCAAAAAGCGCGGGCACACTTCATACATTCCATCAAATTTGTGAAATATGAGCGAAGCGCAACCGTCGTCTTCAAAGGCGTAATACAGAATCATTAGGAGTCGAAAGTTTGCCTGATATCTAACTCCAATTGCTAGACTGTACCTCTGCCTTCTCCACCTTCTCTCGTCAGGAATAGCAGCGCAAACACAATAAAACTCATTTTGGCGTAAACACGTGCCCCGGCACGTCTTCTTTCGTTGGTGGTCGAGTCGAATTTCGTGTGACCGGAAACAGGGCTAATGTATCCCCATGAGGAATTGCGTGCCTAGCCTACCCCCACACACCTACCGCAATCGCCCATCTTTACTACCCCAAATGCATTAGTCGACAAACATTTGAGTAATTTTACAAAAATATATAAAAAAACACGTATAATATATGTATGAATCCCTATAGGGTGCAAAAGTGGTAGGGTCACAGTTCTAATGGTATCATCAGGATAATGATATAAGGATTTTACGTGCCTGAAAGGGGGTTAAAGGTGTTGGTCATTTCTCAAACATGTAAAATGAATTTTTCAATGTTAGACCTTCTTTAGTTCATGCCGCAATAATAAATTGATCAGAGAAAAAAGTCAAAAATTTCCTTAAATGATTAAAAAAGTGGGCCAAAACATAAACAAATCCTATTTTAATGCTAGCAGCACACATAAGATGCATAAATTCCTTTCGCCTGACACCTTCAATCCAGAGCATCTTCGTGAAATCCATAAAGTAATGCTGATGCCACCGGCAGCACAGCACATACGAACGCAAGAAATTCATCTTTGACGTCGTTGTCACAAACCCATATAGTGTCAGTCGGTGTGTGTGTAGGGTGCAGCAGGTCGGACAAAGCTCTATATGTGGGTGGGAGTCGAGAGAAGGGGTGTCGGGCGAACAAGAGAGACACGCAAACATTTCACCAGTTCCCCTTTCCTCCTCCCCGTCCTCCCACACCCGTACCAAAACCGTACTCACATGACATGTGAGATAGCAACTCAAACCACAAACACAATGCGAGCGAGAGAGTCGTATTGTGGGAATGGGGGGGCGGCGGTGGAGGCGGCTAGCTGTAAGGTTGCCAACGTTCGCAATATACTAGTAGGACAAAAAAAAAATAAGAGTTTGTGTAGTGTTTTTGGTACGGCTTCCACATCATTGGGTTTTTCCTTTTCCCCTAACGTCAAAAACAAGATTTCAGATATGGGTAGCGAAGCCGTACAGAAATGGGAAAAAATTCGACTAGGATTTTGTATTTTTTATATATATATATACATTATATGTAGTTTTAACTTTTAATGTGCAGATCTGCGTGGACTCTTATGTATATGCTCACATACAAAAAGAATTTTTCTCTAAAAGTTAAAAGGAAAAACCAAACGCTTATTTCAATTTACATAATTACGAAATAGCGGCGACACTCATTCATATGTGTATGCATATTGCAGAGCGTTTTTATTGAATGCACACACGTATAGGCGCATTTCTCGCATTAAAAATAGGTGGACTTGTGCGTGTATGTGTTACCTCTTGATATTTTCGTTCCGGTGCTGCATATGGCCATTAGCGGCAACGAGGAACCCCACGCGTTTGTCAAAGGGGCCCCACCCGCACGCCGGCCGCACCCGACAGTCCCTAATCACGGTCCAACGGGGGGTCTTCCCCTCGTCACACGCCAGCCACCCACTCGACTCCCCAGAATCGGGGCAGAATGACGACGGGAAAAAAAGAAAACTGACGAACTTTTTTATATCGATAGAAAATTTTTGGTAAAAAAAATAAAATCTCACTCGGGGATTAATGTAGGTAAGAGTTTTTTTGTCGTTAGAGAGCCCCTTTAATTAGTAAACGAAATGAGGGTCTATTTTTAATTATAAAAGGTTTCATGGTGCCGATGATGTCTAAGCGTCGGTGTATGTGTATGAAAAATAAAAATTTAGATAATCATAGAATAATGAAGCGATGCTTGGTTTTTAGGTTAACTCTCCAACTTATTAGAGAGTGGGTTGTTTCCGAAATTATGAACTCGTTCATTTCCGAAATACATATTTCTTTAATAATGTAACAACAGTGTCGATTTATTGAAGTTGCCAATTAAAAGTTATTGGTATCTAATAAAATATCAATTATTATAAAGGAAAATAATAATTACTTGATGTTGTAGTAGGTATTGATGTTTTTCGCTTTTCCCATTAAATTAACGAAATCCTGCTGACTCACTCGTTTGACATTGTGTAGAGTGGATAAAGGGATGTGTTTATATGGGGGCAGAGGGTGTATGCTGGGGCTGAAACTATTATTCAAGGACCCTAGTGCCTCGCAGGCATCTCACCACGATGAAACGTGGAATTAAGATGTATATGTGAGAGGTTTCTGGTCCTCCCTCCAACCACTTTACACTTCTTTTGTGTAAATTGATATAATTATTTTAAATAGGGCAAAGGGTTGGAAAATATTCACTTTCACAGTCTGCGTAGACTGCACTACGTGATTTGATCCGATTGCATCTATAATCTTTTCATTAATTTCATTTTCCGATTAGATTAAAGGATCAGACGCAACAAATTAATTTTGTAAACAACATTATAATCGATGATAACGTTTGCATTTTTTTGTGCCAATGACCGTGAAGGTTTTTCAAAATCCAAAATCCTCATGGTGCCAAAATTGAATCAATTTTGGATTTTTGACTGTAATTTTTCATCAAAAAAAAATCGAGTTTGAATTAAACCAAGAGAAAAAAATCACTAGTGGACAGAACATTGAAGATAAAAACAAGAACCGCAAAAAGAGTGGAGTTGTAGGGGTTATCTCTGGGTTGAGGTCTTAGCCAACTTCTTACATTGACAATCATTGTCGTGTTCTGGGGGCGTCCAATTCTCTTGGTGGGGATGGACTTGTGGAGGGGCAGGCAGGGCGGGGAATACCCGCTCTACTCACTTTACTACTCGCTCAGTGGCATTCGGTGTGTAAGGGTCGATTTTTAGCACCAAAATACCAACTACACGAGACAACATTGTCATAGTTCGAACAATGAAATTTGTAGTTTTAAAAAAATGTGACTATTATTCAAATGGATTAGAAAAAAATACGGTAGTTATTTAAAAAGCGATTTTCGAAAAACAACAAAGGCTTAAACAAGGGTGTGAATAAACAGATCATCGTAGTGTGGGATTGTCAAGGCCGGTTAACTGATAAATTCGTGTATTTGACGGGTTATCTGTTGAAATTTCGTAAGGACCGGCTTGGTGACGTAATACATCCTGACCTATCATAACATTAGAATGAGTTAGTTGGTCAGGGTTAAATTCAAGGATGATAACATTGTTTATTTGTGTACGTGTCTGCCAAAATTCATGCACAGTGTGAATTCTTTCAATATTTCCTATATAGACGAATTATAAACAATTTTTAAATAAATCATTTTCTTGTGTCAAAAGTTGTACACGTTTTTAAACAATGTCCGCTAAACGTAAATCGTCTGCGATTATACAACACCATAAGGTAAATAGAACATTTATTTAACTGCACACTTTTAAGGTTGATGTTTGCCGACAGGGGTGTATTTACATATATTTTTTTCACTTAAAATTGTATTGGGTATTCTTCAAATCAAGTCATGCAATTCTTTCAAAAATGAAACAGTGTCTATATTCTGACCCTGCTTCAAATAAAAGGTTTGGTCACAAAAACTATGAGCCGGTCCTGTGCGTTTCACTGGGATGACCGAAACGACTACAACAGACAAGAAATGTGTGTGGTTTCTCCGCATTTTTTCCCATTTAATCCCCTTGAGTGCCGTGTAACCGCACACACACATTGGCAAAAAGAGTGAGAGAGACGGAGGCGCATTTATCAATTTCGCTGGTGTTATTTATTTAATCGAAACGCGCTGAAGATAAGAGGTTAACCACACGAATGCAAACTTTTTTTTCCTAAACGTTATCGAAAATGAATTAACAATATTGTCTGTATTTTGCGTTTGCATTTTTTTAATCAAAATCTGTTGAATATGTCGACCTCCAAAAATTCCAAAGAATATGTGTCAGTGGGATAATCATGTTTGGGAACTAATCTCATTAGACTACGCTTTTTGCTCAGTTTATTTCCTCATTTATTCCAAATGACCATCAAGACTAAATGCTTTTTTACACTTTCTAAACATTTATTGCAACAATTGTCTTCCACCGATTTATGATAAGAAATGTTATCGGTCAGAAATGCAGTCTGACATTATTTGGTGAACCAACCATTTCACACATATGTATGTTATGTAGAGAACAAGCAGAAATATAAAACATAAGAGAATGTGTGGCAGATTTGTAGCTGTACTTCTGCATGATTGCGTTTTCCAGATTGCTTGGCATCTGGACATTCTGGTTTCTGCCAGAGAGATAGCCATTTCGTGTATATAGTGTTTCACTTCATCCTTCCAACTCGGACGAAATACAAATTGATTTTTCATAAATCCATAATAAATTAAAGGAAAATTTAGGACGACTTTGCTACAAACTGATTCACACAATATATGTAAATATATCGTATAATTGCTAGTTGCAAGTGTAATATGCAAGGTCAACTAAACTAGTTACTTGTGCAAGATCATTACTTATTTGCATAACTCTTTGCGACCTGTGTGATTTAATTAATATAGACTAGACTAGATTTTATATGATATTTGCAATTGCTGCTGAATGCACTCGTAACTGCGTTTCTTTTTAAATAGAGATCGAGTGAAAAAATAATGTTTTCTTGGTAACATTTTAAAAACTCCACTTTTTGGCAACCAAAAATAATCGCAATTTTGATCACTCAAGTTTTATCACTCAGTTTATCAACTCTCGCTTTTCAATTAACAAAGGTGCATTAATACAAAACAACCTCATACAGGTTGTGATTTGCAATTTGATTAATTATCACTTTGTATTAATTTTTCCTATAGATATCAAATGATAGTAGTTACATTCCGATTCGATACACTTTGCAAATGTGCGACCGAAAGAGTGGATAATGCAATTTCATATTCATGTAATATTCTGGTGGTGCTGTGCCTCGTCCCTATATTCCATATGCAATATGTAACAGTTTGGAAGCCGCTGAATAGCACTCACCCACCGATGGTCTGAGAGCGGGGAGCGCTTTACAGTTGGGGATGCCTGAAATAGTCGATTTTCAGAGTCAGGAATAGCGTATCAGACCACAGAAACTACATGTAACGCTTCTGCCGCCTCCCAATACAAAGTCCACACTATATTATCAAACCGGGCGTTTTATATATGCATATGCTTTAATAATTTAGATTTAAATGCAGTCGAATCAATGGCGGTTCAGCTTCGATTAATTGTTTTTCTGTTCCAACATGATTCTACGTATAAGACTGTTAGATTAGGAAAGGAATCGATTTTTTTCTTTCGTTGTTAATTGTGGCATTAGTGTAGATGGAACGAATAAAAGTTGTGCAAGTGGCTGCAATTGCCACACAGTGGGGAGATCAAAGATAGGAACGAAATTCAAGTCTAAAAGTTGAAGTTTGCTTGCTGTGAGTTGGCCTGAAGGGGAGGCGTGCTGAGATGTGTATAGTGTACATGTGCACCTCCACATCTCTCTTCTTGCATTATCTTTTTACTTGTGTGCACTTACATTCGGGAATGCAAAAAGGAAAAGAAAGCCCAATGCCGCCTGATGATGGCTGTTTGTGTTGGCTGGCTGGCTCGTTGTACCGGTTCACTTTTAAGCTTGGAGACAGTTTTTAAAAATACCAACTCGAAAGACGTTTACAGAAATAGATGAAGGTACACACATGAGTTGTGTATTTGTACAGAGATGTGGGCATAAAGGGGCGAAAAAAATATTTTGTTTTTGTCTCCATCGTGAACTAGCTTTTCCCTAAAATTAACAACTCCGTCTTAAAAGCGCACTGTCTTGGAAAAATATTGCAACGATTGACGGTATTGGAACCATATTGGTCTTATTTTATTCCTTATGTATTCTGAATATTACACAAAACTTTTATGGTAGTTAAAAAATGTGCACGCTTTATTATTTTTTTTGCAAAAATTATGAAAGATATCAAAATTTCTACCTGACAAATTTTCTTCTATTAAAAACACGTATGAATTTTTTTGGTAATTTTTGGTAAATTGTGCTGTGTACTTTTTAATCCTAGTGTTTAACTCGCAAGAATTCGATGATTATTTCAGTATCAGACCGCAGCATTAATGTCTAAGTGAAAAGAATACTAATAAAAGGGATTATGTGTCTGTAATTATATGAATGTCGAACAAAGGGCGGCGTTAAATACGCAGTTTGACAATATTTTACATTTAGAACCAAAATTACAAGCACTCGCCAACCCATCAAACACAAACATAGTAATAATGATTTATTTTCAATCCTTTACTGTGGATGATGAATTGTTTGAAATTCAACCCTCAAACAAACATATTTTAATATAAATAGTACTACTATTGTTCGCCAACACTTCAATTTGATCCTCGATTAAATCTAATCAATTACGTAATCGCTTCTAATTAATGGCTGAATACGTGGCAAAAAATTTGCCGTGTAAATTTAGAAATAAATGCACATTTGCTATATTTATACCAGGAAAAAAATTGAGGGCTATAATGAAAAACCAAACTGTTTTTATATTTTTTCCATTGTTATTAAAAGCCGGTCCTGCGGCATGAAAAATTGATTAAAATTAATTCCATTTATTAGCACCACATACACACTCTTTCATTCATCAGTAATAAATTCAGGTTGAAACACTTAATTAATAATGTTTACCAGAAAATGAATAGCATCAATTAAAATCACATTAAATTGCCACCAAAACAAGCAGTTTAAAGCTCTGTACAAAAGAGAGATCGCTTATCAAACACATTTCAAATTATACAATAAAGATAATAAAAATTTAATTTCGCTTGACGTTTTTTATGTCCATAAATGATCATTATTAACAAGTTAATTTATTAACGGACAATAAAATCGTTTATCTTTATGGAAATCGAAACTAGAACAGGAATGGGAAGGGGAGAGTACATTGTTGAAATGTAAACTTCTTACATGAAAAGTTTTTAGATTGTTTTTCTTCCGTCTATGTTGGTCTCATCTGTTTTCCGATACTTTTTTCCACATCTACTCTCTTCTCTCTTCTTCAATGTGTGGATACAATAAAAATGCAAACGTGTTTTTCACATCGTCATGAACTTACACGCAAGCTTTTGTCTTCTTGTACGATTTTTTATTCTTCTAACGTCATCCTATACGTGAAGTTCTCATCTTACAGAGAGAGAGTAAAGTGTCATTTCTTGAAAGTGTCTGACATTCACGATTAGGAAGTTCCTCAATTTAACCCGCATATTCGATCATAAAGGAACACGTGGAAAAAACACAAACTGAATTTCTTTTAGGAAATTTAGAGAATTATCACCAATACATTAGTTAATTATATTCTCCTTTATGTTTTCCGTTATAATTGTGTTGCCACACGAATTTCTATCCGCGAGAGGGACGTGCACATCCCCACCACACTCACACAGGGGTGCCCAGTCAGCTTATTTACTGTCATTAGTTAATTTACATTTTATCGATCATCCCTTTTGCTAGTACAAAATGACATTGCTATGTTGGGGGGTGAGGGGGGTGTCAACTGGACAGAGAGAATAGTTCGTGGTGCTGCAACATACACATATCGATCGGGGGCGGAGGAGGATAGCAGGTGAATACACACGCATACCCCTTTGACCGGCCACCCCTTGCCATATTTAATGTACAATGCCACCCCTCTCCTGCTCCCGATGCGGTGTACGTTCATGTGAAATCATCGGCTCGCCTGGGGCCCACCAAATGCAGGACATGTAACGTTATTGTTAATGTTATGACTATTTTTATGTGTTTTTCACATAAATAACGCATCCGCTCCATTACATTAGGCTTTGTAATTCCTTGGACATTCACATTGCATTTTATATAAGTGGCTAGGAGAGGTTGCATTTCACGCTAACTTAAACCGCCGTTAAGAAATGGAACTGTTTTTTCTTTCAATGGATTAGGAGGTGGCCTCTTTTGCCCGTGAACAGTTTTTATAATCATAGGTAGGTACTACCTTCCACATTGGAAACATGTCATTTTTACAATTGTAATTTGTACAAACTACTAATTTCATTGTGTATAATGTAAATAGGGAGAGAGTCAAAGTCATTCACCAACTTTTGATATTGAAAACAACGTGTATTTGTAATGTACGTATTTTGTGATTCAATGCAGCCGACTGCATTTTTCAATCCATTCTATTTACATACAAACGCGAATTTATATCAAAGTGAGGTTTGCATTCATCCGGCGGTTTTTATGGATCGTGCGATTTCAGGACTATGTTTGTTTGATCGTTCAAATACTGTAACAGTAATAATTAAGGGGCCGTTTGACGAAAAACAAATTTAAAGAGGTTTTTGCTGTAAAATTTAATGAAATAAAATATGTATCTAAATTTGAACCATTTTAAACATGAGTAATTTTAATTGAATGTAAGATAAGTATCGACATTCGAATTTGATTTTTGCGTCACCTTCGAAACGCGTGTGCAATGAAAGCACCTTTATCAAATTTTTTTCTACATCATAAAATTCTGTAAACATCATACAATGCGTATATAAATGTTGTGTACTTAATATGACTCGACAAAAATCGGAATGTTGATTCAATTTGTAATTCAAATCAAACTACCTAATACCAATAGAGCGCGCATAATAAAAATTGTTCACACAATTTACTAAACATTCAATTGAAATATTGAATTACTGGCAATTATTTCTTGGAAATTGTGCGATTTTGTTGACCAGAGTCGGTCCTGGCTACTACAAATATATGAAAGCATGAAATCAAACAGGTGCTCTCTAGAAGAAGACCGAAATGGAATAGAAAGAATAAAGTAATTATTGATGAATATATTAGGAGCAGAGTGCGTTCGTGACTTTGCACAGTCTCTCGATCGGGTCAGTAGACGAGTTGCTCGTATGAACGGAAGTAGCATTGTTTACGCCGGATACGGCCTTACGGAGACACTGGTAGACAGTCACGTAATAATTCATTATAAAAGATAACATTACGTTACACTTTTATATCACTCAACAATAAGATGTAACGTGAAACTTTTAATTGTGGAATTCGACTTAAATTTTGTCCTTTTGACAGGACCAGTGCGCACTTTGATAATCGCACAATTTTAGCGATGGAAATTGTCGCTTTCATGAATTGAGTGAAGGATTTGATGGGAGAGGGCGGGTTTTGGAATTGTGAACAGTTTAAAGAGATAAAACACAGCATAATACAAGTAGTAAAACAAGTAGTAGAAAAGACAATAAAAAGTGTAGACAGTTTCATTACATGCATTGCTAATTCGTAGAGAGTGTGTTGGTGTGTGGCGGTGGTTTATTTATACCATCCGTTCCGTATGTACCATTACGGTGGAATGTTAGGAGATGTATGTATATAGAAGAACAGTTCGTCCAGACAACAGAAAATACTCTCTCTGTAATAAAAGAGAAATGCCGCTTCTAACTAGTTTGTGTTTTTAGTGTCATGTAGGCGCTTACTAAAAACATACACAAACATGCATTATAGTGTAGCTAAGGGGTTAAAAGGCCAAACACAATTTAAACATTATGTAGGCACTTTGTAGCTAGTTCTTGTGCTTCTGATTTCAGTTTTGGCTCAAGTTATGTCTCGAAAGCATCATCCTAGGCCTCATCTCTGCATTTTGAAATAATATGCTATCTGAGTATAGTGATTTTGTAACAAAAGCATCTCAGGCAGCGGTTTTGGAAAAAATACTCGACCAAAAATTACCAACACATGTTCGTGTTCCTTACAAATTTTTATATCTAATCTATCATAATTGGTTTTATCCTCTGTTCTGTGATAACACCTACTTCGAAAACTTAAAAATCTGACAAAGTTTCAAATTAACTCTTTCTGTCTGATGATGGTTTAATAAACCGAAACTAGTCGCCGAGCTAGTCGCAGAATTCGTATTAATACGAAAAAATAATAAAGATCCTCCATTTTTTAATTCCCCATTTAATTTTATCATTTTATTTTAACATAGCTTAAAATACTTTGAGTACGGTAATAGTTATTGCCGCACTCGCCACCAGTGCGGTAATAATATTTGAATGCCACAATGACAACAAAGTATCAAACAATCAAATCTAACCAAAAAAAAATAAATTCTTATTTTTAGACTCAAATAGAAAAAATAGTATAAACAACTCGCAACATAGGGCATATTGTCGCATTCGTGAATTTAAATCGTGAGACGCATTTTCGCCAGACGGTTAAGTTGAATTTTCATTAAATATGTACTTTGAAATTTTCACTTGATATATTTTCACTATTTATATTGGATTAATGTGCAATAAAAGTTTAATACTATAATGAAATGAAGTGAAAGACTCAGTGACGGTTTAAAAAAATGTAATTTTCAATTCGCGCTTTGTGGTATTTGAGTACAAAGCTGAAATATGATTATTACAAACACACTTTTTTATTATGGATATGTAGGTACCTAATAATAAATAATTTACTGATTAACTTCATTCTATATTCAGTATGCATTTATCATTAAACAATCAAATATTCAATGATCTATCGAATATCTTTTATTATTTTGTGGTACGTAACCAAGTTTTTATGTAAATACTCCTTCGAGTTGATTCAACAAATCCGCAGATTTTAAAATTCCTTCTTTTTATATTCAAGGACAAATTACATGTACGTACCTACTTACTTACAACTGAATTTATTATAGAATGTTTACGTAAAATTTTAATAAACCAACAGACCATTGTCTATAAATATTTACCTGAATTGTTCCGATATTATCTACTTTTCGATTGTGTTTTTTATTGTGGAAATAAGTGGACTCTTATTGCCTTTTAACGACACTTGTGTAAGCAAACTTTTTATTGAATACAAATGATAAGTTAATGATGTATTTATGATAACGTTGCGAATTCCAAATTAAAAAGTCCTCTCTCCATTTGCATTTTTTACGAAATAAAAAGAGTGCAGAAAATCGATAATTCTCTGCAGGTGTTTTCCTAAGACATCCATCCTACTTTTCGTATATGGTACTTAATAATATATTCGTCACGATAATATTTCAATTTTTAATTTAAACAATTGTATGCAACCAAATAAACAACTCGTTTTCAAAATTAGTATTTAAAATTGTAATCCCAATTTTGAATTAATGAAAAATAGTCTTTTGACGGCCTAAAATAGCACCAACTCTCTTTACTGGACAATTGCTTAAATTATTTCCTGTAAAGAGACGCAGTTTCTAAGTAGGCATTAAAAACGTTCTATTATTGAATGCATTTTGTGTCATTACATATTAGACAAGTGGTCTCGGTTTACGTTTAAGTTAACAGTAAATGCAACAGCGTCATATTCGTGTCTAGTGGAGGATATTTACTTTATTGTAGTTTCGTATATCAAAGTGGATTTTCTGCTGATACAATTACGAGTGCTAGCAGTTTCTTTCATCAGGACCTCCACTATGAGGTATTGATGAACTTTTGATTGAACAAAAGACTTTTCTCCTCTTGTCCAAACAGTAAAGTTGCATGCGATTGTGTTGTCGACCTCTTTATTTACTAGAATAGCAACAAGAAGGGCAATGGACACTTTTTAAAATGTCTGCTTGAAAATTGTTATATAACTAATTATGAATTTATTTAAAATGTTACGTAAATTGACGTTACTCTTCGAACAAGTACTGTAATTATGAAAATATGTAATTCATATCATACTGGTAGGTATTTAATTTAAACACATGCATACCTTGGTGCATCGTGCTCTACGAAGCATAATAAATTGTGTCACAATCACCCATAGTGCCATAAAACATTGTTTGTCAATTAAGCACCCTCTCGGGTGTTATTAAAAAAATATATATGCCAATGAGAAAATGTTCGACAATTCTTTGATAGACTCATTTCTCGACTAGAATTATAAAAAAGCATGTTCTCACTTTTTTGTTCTTAATAATAAATTGATTTGTTTATTGTTGCAGGAAAATTTGTCAACGCCTGAATCGTCAGAGGCAAACGAGGACGAACACTTTGCTGGTAATTTATTTCCATTGATAATTTTCTACTACCCTCGTGTATATAAAGAATAATTGTAAACTATCATTTTTTCCGACAATAACTTTATTTTTTCATCCTAATAGTTCATTTACACTAACACCTAAACAAATAATAAAAACCGACTTTAACTTTGCTTTAGTGTGGGACGTGTGAAGTATGTATATGTATACTCGAAATATATTTTCGTGTTCTAATAATTAGCAGGGTTGGGGCTAATTTCGCTTACTCATTCAATTTCAAATAGTTTCTCAGTTTTTTTAGAAATACTATTCGTTATTTTGTAAAAGTAGACAAAAGATGTTTAGATGAGGAATTATTAAAAAAGTTTCAAAAACAAACGCAAAGCATATATTTAAACACAACATTTCGATATCATTTTCCGTGTTTAGAAGAACATATTGATGAATAATAATCGAAACACATTACAAACTGGAATATATGTATATGTATATAAACCGAGATATAAACATTAATGAATCTAGTTTCATATTACATATCTACATATAGTCGCTTATAGGTACATATCTAATTTCATTGAAAAATATTTTTCTCAACGAAGCTTGGCGCTTTTCCGTTCATATAATTCTTTTAGTATTTTTCTTTTGTGTGTATATTTTGTGTATGTATTCTGCTTAAATGTAAAACCAACCCTGCTAATAATCGTGATCTAATTGGCTGTGCAGGATCTGGGGCTATGAAAGACAGCGACAAACTCAAGTTGATGCTATTGGCATGGAACTACCACAATCAGGCACAAGGTAACCCATCAAAAAACCACTACAACTCTACGTCACTACATTCGTCCTTATTAACCGACTCAGTCATTTTTCTATCATTTTTCTGCTTTTTGTTGATTGCATGGTTTGTTTTGGTGGTCAGATACCTACCGATACTTTTTCTTTCTAACAAAATGTGATTGTTTTGATGAAATACATCGATTAAACATTTAATTACCTATACAATAATAGATAATTCTAATGGAAAATAATTAAAATTTATGCCCGATTTTAATATTTCAATACATAGAAATCATGAAACTATTTTAGTCAAAACTAGATATTTGTTAAATTAAATGATTATCCACATAACACATATGAAAATGTTACAAGAATAATAAAAAACCTTTTTAAAACTGATAATTATTTATTAACGTTTTTTAAATGATGGTTTTCTAGTTAATTGTTTATTTAAGCACAATTTCACAATATGGATTTATCTAGTTGCATCAATAATAATGTTTATTAATTATTCAAATAAATCAATTTGGAATAGATTTGCATCAACAAATCTATACAGATTTTTTTCAAGTGTCTTATGAATTCCTTATTTGATTTTTAGGAAACAACCGAAATGGTACAGACATTCCAGACCTTTCCTCAGTGCCAGGAGGTGAAGAAATGGCCGGTTTATGGGCCCAGTACCATTCAGCCCTCGGTTTGGCTAAAGGCAAAGCCACTCCACCTGCCACACGTGATCAATCGGTAAGCAAAAAAAAAAACAATTCATACAAAATAGATTAAACCATTTAATGAAATAACTAACCTTGAAGCCTGCAGCTGGTTGCAATTTACAGTCTATTTAAACATTTCACCTTAGATTTTTTCCATTTCTATTATTTATCTCATTATGTACTTCCTTCATTTGGCATACCAGTTGTTTATTTAGCCAAGTACAAAGAACGAAACGATTTTTCTGTATTCTTCTTTATTAATGTGATTTTAGAGTCCAGTAAATGCGGAAACAGGGTCTGCCCATGACGAAACTAGTTCTAGTGGCAACAAAGAGGACGAAGACGATGATGATGATGAGTGCGACGACAAAATTGATACACAAACACACGATCCCGAACGACTGAAGGCATTCAATGTAAAACATAATTCAATATGAACAATTATGAACTTGAATTTAGCTTAAAATTCGTTTTTCAGATGTTTGTAAGACTGTTTGTCGATGAGAATTTAGACAGGATGGTACCAATAAGTAAGCAGCCAAAGGAAAAAATTCAGGCCATTATCGATTCGTGCACAAGACAGTTCCCCGAGTTCGCCGAAAGGGCTAGAAAGAGGATTCGAACGTATTTGAAATCGTGCAGACGGAATAAAAGAGCCAGAGATCCGAATTCACCATGGGATGCTGTAAATCAAATAATTATTACTTGTTAATTGTGAAATTAATGGAAATATTTTAGACGAGACCAACACCTGCCCATTTAACATCGGTCCAAGCCGAACAAATTCTTGCCACAGCCTGCGAAAATGAGAGTCACAATGCGAAACGGATGCGACTTGGTTTGGAGCCTGTCAGTCAACCGATGCCAGTACTGCCCGGAACTCAAGTAAGCGCACGCAATTAAAGCACTATTTTGAAAAAGTACACAAAATCTCTATGTGTTCCTAACACATGTAAACAAATTTTGTTAGGTGGAAATTTTTATCTTTCAATCTAAACAATAATTGTTTTTGCGACGGATATGTGAAATTCACCTTTTTTTAGCCTACAGACACAACAGCTAACATAAATCGTGGTCTGGATTTCTCCAATTCGAATCCCGTGAAAATTGAAACGGACACCGTTTCGGCAGCGTTCCCTTCTTCCACCACACCATCGACAACACCGAATTCAGTTACGAAGAGCATGTCCATAACACCCACCACATTAGGGTTAGTTTTAAAGATATTTTTCCGAACGATTGTTCACGTGAATTCATTTTAGAGTGTCGAATGCCGCTGCTGCATTGGGTGTAACCACTATGAACGGTCTTGGAATCTCGAGTACGGCAGGATCCGCTCCAACGGCGATGTACAGGCCGAATTTCTCACAAGCTTTCCAAAGGGCCGGTCCGTATCCGTTGTTTCCAGGGGGAGCGCCTTTCACTGCTGGCAGCGGATTGTTAACCAACGGTGCGTACTCGATTTTCGTTTGGAAAACGGTGAATTTAATCTGTTCATTTTCCAGGGCCTGCAGATTTAAGCATGAAACAAAAACCTCTACTCAACCACAAGTTAAGTACCGGAGAAATGGCTGCTGTTCGACAACTAATTACCGGTTACCGTGAATCGGCCGCCTTTTTATTACGTTCTGCAGATGAACTGGAACAATTATTGTTGCAACAACAATAAATTGATGAACACAATGTATATTTTTTTGGTTTCTAGCCGTGTGTTTAGCACTTTACACTTTTATATTTTCAAAAAATGGAACCTAATTGTATACTTGTAAATAAGAAAAGTTTTTGCTAATATTAGAAAAGCTGAATTTATGTACAAAATAAAAGAAAATGTAAAACTTAAGACGAAAAATTGAGAAAAACGTTTCCTATATTAAAAAAATTATTTATTAGAAATATTTAGATTGAGAGAAATGAAGAAAAATCAATGAGAAAACTATTCTATTACAGGGGAAAATTTTATTATATTTGATATGAATGTTATGAATTTATTGTATTGAGTGTACCAAAGAATTAATTGTATATATAAACAAATTTTATTAATAAATATTGCTAATGTTTTTTTGTTTTGTCCGAACAAAAAGAACAAATGTAAACGATTTTAAGTTCTACTGCATTTTTGTATTGTTTTATTCTTATACAATATTTCTGTGATTGTTAGTAGGTGTGTAGTAATTGAATATTAAACTAATTTCTATTTAGTTGTATGTATAAAACAATAACATTCCAATTGTAATTCTGAATGTATATATAATTAAAATGTATTTTGATCTGAAAACATTATCGCCGCTTCAATTTTTAAACATACTTCCTTACATTTTCTACTAGGTACAGATTGGAATAATATTTTTGACGTAAATACGTCTTACTTCTCATACCAATGGGTACACAAAAGGTCGATTTGATCTGACATCCTTCAGAGCCTAGGATCACTGTATTTAAAATGATAGTAAATGAATTGATTATTCAAAACAAATTATATATCATAAAAGTACATGAATTAAGAGAAAAAGAAAATGATAAAAATAGAAGTATTTCATGGTGAATAAATAATTGTACAATAATTAGAGCAAAATATAGATAATTAGTTAGCCTATTTTGCTGATAGGGCACATATAAATTGTTGTAGCGTATATGAAACACTAACAAATTTATTGATAATTTTAAAATTTCATTAAAAATTACTCTGCTGGAAAGGTGAAATGGTGAAATTTTTCATTTAAGAAAATATGAAAAGTACGCATGTGATATAAAAATTTATTTGCAATATAAAAATTAAAACTTGAAAAATTTTCGGACATTTAGTATACGCATGATTTGTGTGACGTCACACTAGGCAACCAGTTAAAATTTTGCGGTGACAAAATTCAAAAAAGTGTGTGCATCTCGTTTCAAATTTGGTTAAAAATTTTCTTTCCAACTTTTTATGTCTGAAGTATTTGAGGCATTTTTTAAAATGAATTTGAAACAAGATACACACACTTCGTTAATTTTGTGGTGACAAAATTCGACAAATTTATACCCCTGGTAAAGGAAATTTAAAATAACTTATTCTTCTTACGCGTCTTCAATTGACATATTTATGATGTCCACGCGTTTAAGTAGTTGAGTGAGTTGCCCTTGCAAAAATTCACTCATACATATATGGGTCACATAAGTACGTGTTATACACCTACCTCTTCGGGATTTGTTTCTTATGAAGAGTTTAGGGGTAAAATTTAGTTGTCTTTAAAACGGCAAAGCAAGAATTGCAAAAACTGATTATTAAAAAATGTTGAGAAACTATGACTGTTGAACGATTGCACTGTTTGTTTATACGATAAAATTTTTGCAAGGTGTTTTTATTTTGGTGATCCTTAAAAAAAGAAATGAAAAATTTAAGGTAAATAATGATGTATATTTTATCCAGTGTTTTTTTATTTATTTTTTTTGAATTGAAGATAGATATTTCATAATGTTTTAATTTCGCCATCTCTTATTGTGTTAATTGATACGAATTTAAAATAACTTAGGTCATAACTATATTTTAAACCCATAATTCAAATAAGCGTACAAATTAACGGGCTATTCTTACAGTCATAGAATTCTTCCTGCGGGGCAACAATGAGGGACCCAAACTCCTCATCCCTTACGTCTTCACTTCACCCACGGATCTCTATGTTACATATGTATTAAAAAACATATATGCGCGAATAGGCTACCTTTGAGTTATTGTTAAAGAGAGAACCATATATGCACGTATCGCCGCATGAACCCATACTATATTCGATATGCTGGTGCTTGTCTCTTTTTACTTCGCAAATGAGATGCAAGGGTTTCGTAAAAATGGTCCTATGAGGCGAAAAGGTATATTTTTTTGTGAAACAGGTCTTAAAATAAGTATAAAAGATGAATGCATTACGCTCAGAGCCTTAATTTTGATAATTTAAATTTTTACTGAAATTTTCTTCTTGAAAATGACCCATTTTTGCGACTTTTAGGTCTTACTTTTTACGGGAAATTTTTCAGTTTCAAGTAAACCCACAGGACAGGACCATTTCTTAGATCGCTCATTTCAGACCCACTTCTGGCCATGGTAAGACGTATTCACGTTAAAATTTCGGATGTAACGTGTAACATAGATACAGCCTGACTTCTTATTTAGAGACCAGTCTAGTTTGGGTTAATTGAAAATTATGTATATTTGTCTACATGGTACAAGTTTATTCTAAGAACGTAATTAAAATACATAAAAATAAATTACCATAATGGGTATCTCAAGGCTTGTTTTTTCTCTTTAATAATAACTTGATTTTAAGCCGAAAATTGATCATAAGTGACCTTTGAAAAAATGCTATAGCACAATGCACATACCCCCCATTTAAAACACCTTTAACACTCCAATACAAGTATATAATCAACATTTTTTCAAACAGCGCTAGTTCTTGTCAAAAATGCTTCTAACCAGTCCAATTTTCATACTAGCTGTCTGTTTGTTCATATTCTGGTACGCAAAATTTGTATTTGGTCGCCGAAAATTGTACGAATATTCAAAGACTGTCAATGGGCCATTTTCTTGGCCGTTCATAGGGGTTATACACAAGTTTCTTCTAACAGAAAGTGAGTGTTATTTTGAATTAAAAATGCGATTTTTATGAACAATTTCTAAGATGTCTTGGAGCTTTTGAATCAAATGAGTGAACAATATGATGGATTTTATAAGATCTGGTTTGGACCAAAACTAAAGTATTTTGTTGGTCGGCCAGAATATATTGATATTGTATTAAGCAGTCCAGATGCAATTGCCAAAGAGGAATCCTATAATAACTTTCAAATCGCGTTTGGACAAGGGATATTTGTGTCTCAGGGTAAAAATCTGCACTTGATCTCTTTGGCAAAGTTAAAAAAATATTTATTATAGGATCTGTGTGGAAAGGAAGCCGAAAAATAGTTTCTGCATTTTTGAATCATCAAAATTTACAGCAATATGTTAATGGTTCGGCAAAATATTCCCAATTGGCAGCGAATAGTATAAAAGAAAAATTAAAAAATGGCGAAACAGTTGATACACACGCGTATGTGGTTAGTACCACATTAAACGCAGTTTTCGGTAAATTTGTAAAAAATCTAGTTAATTTGTTTTCAACAATTTTTTTAGACATGATTTTCGGTCCAAATCGGCCGCCTTCTGTAACCGATCACTTCGTTAAACGTAACTTCGTCGAAGAGTAATGACATTGTAATAACATTAAGGGAGTAAGTTAATTATGCATTGAATTTTCAGGATACTCGAAGGTATATGGCCAAAGGTGTACAAATTCTATTATCAACTGGATTTCATATACAGGCACAGCAATGAAGGAAGAAAAACCCACAATACTGTAAAGCAATTTTTGGACATGATTAATGAAGCGATTGCGTGGAAGAGAAATGCGTACATTAAAGATCGGGAGCTGGAAATTGAAGAGACCTCACATGAGCCTAGGCTGATTCGGCACCTGATTGACAAGTTTGAAGAGCAAAGCAACGATCCGGTCGTTGTTAATAGGCAGATAAGAGATGAAATTTTTAATTTTATCGTTGGGGTAATTATAAAAAAAAATCTGTTGGCAAAAGTTATGACAAAGTTTATTAGGGCACTGATACTACAAACACGATGGCAACTTTCGCTATCCTGGCGTTAGGAATATTCCCGGATATTCAAGTGAGTTTTTTTTTCTGGCTTTCTCCAATATTGTTTTATTATTATTATTATTATTTGAACAGCAAAAGGTCCTGGAAGAGGTGAACGAAGTGTTTGGAGATTCAAACGATTTCAATATTACCGATTTGGGTCGATTGAAATATTTGGAGCGTGTGATAAAAGAAGTTTTGCGACTTTTTCCAATTGGATCGATCCTGGGTAGAACGGCAGAAAAGGACATCGATCTAAGTATGTACCAAAAATTTGATGTAATTTAACTAAGTGACAGAATAATTTTTCAGAAGACGGAAACATCATTCCGGAAGGTGCTGGCATCATTATTGGAACATTATATCTTCATCGATGCGAAAAATATTGGCCTGATCCGTTAAAGTTCGATCCGGACCGTTTTCTTCCGGAAAATGTAGCCAAAAGACATCGGGCCAGTTATATTCCGTTTTCGCATGGTCCCAGGAATTGCACCGGTAGAAATTATTAGCAAAATCATTTGAACTCTTAGTAATAATAAGAATATCTGTCTTCTTAGGTTTGGTGTATGGAATGATGGGACTGAAGACGATTGTAGCAACGATGGTACGAAACTTTATTATCACCAGCGATTATAAGAGTATCGAGGATATTACATTAAATGTAACTACGCTGTTGAGGCCTAAATATGGATACAAAATCCACTTGACGGCTAGAAATTAGAAAATTGTTTGTTTTTTAATTTATAAGTTTGTGGAAATGAATATTATGATTTTTAAATTGTATATTATTTTATTATTATTATACCTAAATAAAAAATAATATGTAATAAATAGCCACCGAATGATTTTATTGACGCATTTTGTTTGGATTCTTGTCATAATTATAACTAACTAAATATATTAATTTGAATATCATCAACAATTAAAATTAGTTATATTGTATTTGTTATAATAGCATGTATATAATAATAATTACAATCATTTAAATAAAATGATCAATTTCGAAAAAAGATTCGAAGTCATCAATAACATTTACAAAACTTAATGCAAGTGTTTTCGTTATTTAAAGGATTTTTTAAGTGTCTAATAAACGATAACATTAACAAAGTATACTTTTTGTTATTACTTAAATACATTTTGAAATCCAATTTTATTCTTTAATAATGATGAACATTTTTTTCCACTTATTGGCCGAAGTATAGATCATGTCATTGACTTTATGATTTCCAAATACGTATAATTTGCGACTATTAATATAACAAAAAGCAATTATTTTTCGGATGTTGGACTGTTTTTGTGTCAATATTTACCTATTTATTTTTGTTTTCATCATCCATTTGCGTAATAAAATGATATAAAATTGTTATATTTTTAGTTTTACAATAATGTAGCTAAACGCGATCGGGCATAGTATAATTAAAAGAATAAAATTGTTAATTTATTTCTATGCTATAGGTTAAGTCTATTTTTCTTGCGGTTTGCGACAATAGTAAATGAAACACTTAATTAGTAATTGATAATTAATATCTAAAAATATAAAATAGCTATGAATAACCCAAGGACATACTAAACTTGTTAAGTATTTGTATATTAAAATTTATTTATTATTTTGAATTATAAAAATTTATTATTTTTTTTAAATCTTTAGACATTTTTCCATTGATGTCATCAAAAAGGTGTAAGTACAAAGAATTATAAAATGTGTTTTTTTTGTTTATTTTTGGCTACTCGTATATGAATTGATCTTATGACGCCTTTGATAATGTATGTATTTATTAAAAATTAGCATTGCTGGAAGACTCTTTTTATAAGTTGATTCAGGATTGAATGTGATTTTTTTTCGTAATCCTAGTGATAGTCTTCCATTGATAAAAAAATGCAAATTCGAAATATTTATAATTATTACAATTATCTACCCTAAATATTTCCTATTCTGAACCATTTATTGATTCAAAAATTGTAGAAAGTTAAATGAATTATTTTGTTGATTAAATCAACAATTAATGAGATGGTCTTAAAAGGTTTCGTTTTACAAAAATATTCCATCAATTTGGACCATATAGGTATTTGGTCTTACTTTATTCCTCATGTGGTCTTATATTTTGTCATTTGTAGTAGGTAGTTATTTAGAAACCTTATTTTGAAAATTGCCCTCATAAATCGTAAAATGTGGATCGTTCTTACAACAATTACAAAAGACAATTTATTTAATGGGGTTTTTCCATTTCTTCTAATTTCATTTTAAAATCCTCGGAAAAATTTCATAATTTCGAATATTGCCTATTGGAATTTCCAATTTAAGTAATTATAGGGGTTTTCCCCCTAAAAAAGCGAGAAAGCATTTTTATAAACAAATCCAGTGAGTTTTCGACACATATGGAGAGAGGTCCCCCCTAAATTTGCCATTTCATTTTTGCTCAATGTGTTTTAAACATGTAAAAATTGTTGCTAATTTGTGGTCAAGTTATTTTTTCAAACAGTCATACCGCAATCTTAACAATAAGCTGGTGTTTTATTAAAATTTAAAAGAGAGCAGGGTTGTTCTTTTTTATTTTTTAATTAAACTTAGACCCTTAATTTAGTCTACAAGATTGATACGATTTAGTAACGTATTTCCTATCATTAATTATTGGCATCTGTACTTTGTCATGCATAAATTACATTAACAAAAACAAGATTAAAAATCGTAGCTAGGTAATTAAAGAATTAAACATTGAAAATAACTTTGCCTTACAACATCTACGTAATTGACCAGGTAGAAATTTCGTTATAAAACTGGCCAAGACTGAGAACACAATTAGTAAGTACCATACCTAACAATGGAACTTATCACTTCAATGGACTTTAGACAAATCCTTTACATCCTAATTGGTACTGGCTTGACCATATGGTATTTACAATTTTTATGGAATCGTAGGAGGTTGTACAGTTATGCCAGTAAAATAAAGGGTCCATTAGCATTTCCCATAATCGGAATCCTCTACAAACTTTTATTCTCGCACGGCAAGTATAAGCGCATCTCTCTCATATTCAATGCGATTATTTTCCATTTATATTTTAGATATTTTGAAAATTTTGGGCAAAATAGCAGACGAATATCCGTACGGTATTTACAAAATTTGGATAGGTCCTAATCTGAAATTTGTTCTTTCGAAACCGGAATATATTGATATTGTCTACAGCAGCACTCATGCTACTGATAGGGATGATTCCTATGCGGGCTTTGCATATGCCATGAAAAGCGGTATCTTCGTCATTCAAGGTAAAAGCAATATTTCTTTGAATACAAATTGTTGAAATAAAAATTTTAGGGGCCGAATGGAAGGAGTCCCGAAAAGCGTACAATGGTTTCTTAAATCAGAACCATTTAGAGCAGTACGTTGAGTTTGAAAGCAAAAATACAATGAAAACTGTAGAAAGAATCAAAGAAAAAATGAAAAAGGGACTGGAGATCGATGTAGACGAGGAACTTACAAGTTGCAGCTTAGACTCTATTTTCAGTAAAAGAATTTTGTGAACTGAGAAAAAACGAAATGCATTTTGTGTTTTTAGATGTTATTTTTGGAGAAGAGCGGCCTGCTGAGGTGACAGAAGAGTTTAATACCAATTTAATTGAAAGGTAACAAAATAATAAAATAAACGCAGGTTTTTAGTGATTTTTGTATAGGATTTTGTCTGGGATTTGGCCTCGATCTCACATGTTACACTTAAAAAATGATTACATCTACAGTATGAGTAGCTATGGAAAAGAAACCTCAAGACTTACGAACCATTATCATAGGATGCTTGAAGCTTGCATCGATAAGAAATTGAAAGAAATTGGTGGCAACAAGTACGAACCGTCGGAAGGTTTGTTAAATAACTATCAGATCCTTCTTAACTTAATTTTTTTTTAATAATTTAGAAATTGAACAATCTACATTACTTGAACACTTAATGGACAAGTTTTGGTACAGAGGCACAGATAGGATGAGAATCAAAATAAGAGATGAATTCCTGAATTTTATTGTCGCCGTAAATCTAGAAGTAACTTTGCTTGTTCATTTTGAAAAAAATATATGTTTTAGGGTTCAGATACTGTGAGTACAGCTTCTTGTTACATTTTAATGGTCTTAGGAATTTACCCAGACATTCAAGTAAGTTGCAATATTTACAAAGTGAGTTCAAAATTGATAAATTTCTTTCAGCAAAAAATTTACGAGGAAATAATGGACACTTTAGGGGACTCCAACGACTTTGATTCGAAAAAATTGAATCAATTGAAATATTTAGATCGAGTAATAAAGGAAGTTCTTCGTTTGTTTCCGGTTATACCACTTATTGCCAGACAACCAGAAACTGATATAGATTTAAGTAAATTTGTTTTATGTCCTGTATTCGCTGTAAAAATTATGACATTCATTTTGTAGAAGATGGTACCATCATTCCAAAAGGAGCTGCTGTTGTTATGAACATATTCTATTTACATCGTTATGAGAAATTATGGCCAAATCCATTAAAATTTGATCCAGATCGTTTCCTTCCGGAAAATGTTGAAAAACGACATCGAAACGCTTACATGGCCTTCTCTCATGGACCGAGAAATTGCGTTGGTAAAACAAATAATCTAAATTCTACAAAAATTCCATGATTCACTTGGTTTTTTTTTAAGGAATGACGTATGGGTTGATGGGAGCAAAGGCAAACACCATAAATATGATACGCAATTTTGTTATAACAACCGATTATAAGAGTATCCTGGAACCGGATTTGAGAGGTCAAATCATATTACGTCCACAGCAGGGTTTCAAAATCCATTTAGCTCTAAGGAAATAAAGACTCATCCATTAATTTGTTAAAATAAAAAAATTATCAATTGATACTTTCTTCAAGATTTTGTTGGTTTCGGTCCACAAACGCTTTTGTGATAGAATAACATACTTTATTGTACTATTTATAATTTACTTTGTAAAATTTTGCTAAAATATACACATATCAATATACAATTTTCATCTTAACGTATTATAAATAGCTTCATCCGAGTCTGATTGTGTAACACTGTCCCCATTCGAGCCCAATTTCACATAACAATATTCACTACTCTTTTTAGTCCGCTTATTACATTCACATTTATTATCACAAACTTTGCATGCAGCATTCTCGCAAATTTCCGCATAAATATTCTCATCTGAAGTGCGTCTATGTTTCGTTGTCACCTCGTCCGCCACTTTACTATAAGGAATCTCGTCCACAACGGCTTTCGGCTTGCTTTCGTGGATTTGCACCGAAACTGATTTAATGTTAGCTGACTCGTTTTTATTTAATTTCTTCTGTAATTTCGTCTTTACATGAAATTCTGAATACAATCGTTTTGTGATAAATGAATTGTCCTCAGGTTTAGGTAGTGTTGGTATTAGATCCGGTTTGGTTTTTCGTAATTTCGGGCGTTCTTCGACCTTGTCACAATCATTGTCTAAAATGCACATTTGAAAATCATAACTTAAGCTCTCGGAAATATTCGAACGTGAATTTCGTCTCTGTATTCGCACGGCCTCATCAATCCCCAACTGAGTGTCCAAACTTTGACATTTTAACAATGCCGGCTTCGAATTGCTTTCCTCCAAATCAATACGTTTTGTTGAAAACATAAAACTGGCCGACTTTTTAACTGGATTGTAACTTTTTCTACCGAACTTCTCCTCAATTAATTTCGACATATCTTTGTATCTGTCAATCGATTTCCCTTTTTCCATTCCCTCCATAGGATCCTTCAAATCTTCATACTTTTCCGGCTGTTGTTCATTATGTCCTAAAATTTTCAATTGTTTGTACCACTTTTTCGACTTGGGGAACTTTTCCAGCACTTCTTTCGTAATTATCTGCTTATGCTCTGATTGACTTCTGTCTGGACTTGGCTTGGGCTCGTGTCGTAAATTCGGCACCAATCGCACCTCGCGGTACCAATTCTCGACATTTTTATGACAAAATGCGAGGGCTGACTGCAATCGTTGCGATTTAAATAAACGATTTTCGGAATCGAAGCCCAGCGTGCATTTCGATATCTTCACATTCGAATTTAAATTGATGCAACTAATTTGATGGCGTTCTGAAGGTGTGGGCGCTGGTAAAGTGCACGTTACCATCAACGGTTCCTGGAATCTTCGTTCCAAAATGAACGTGTCTGCAAAAAAAGTTATAACCATTCCGTTAAACAATCATTTCAAGAAGGAAAGTTGACGCTATGACGGGTTTTATACCGTCTTCACATTAATTTATTCCACAGAAATATGCAATAAGACATAAAATGGAAACAAGTATGTGTGCGGTTTTATTTTACTTACAATAAATATGATTTATAACACAACCATTCGATAAGAATGATTCAATAGACAATTAAATAATTGTAAAAAGGAACAATAGAAATATAACTTACCAGTGAAATCTTTGGGCAAGCCCTCTGGTAACGGTCCAGTCATCAATTTCACCCGTATTGGTAACGCAACTCTTCTTAACAAATGTGTTATTTTATACAAACAGTCTTTATCTAAAGCCAATGGTCCAGTTTTGTCTAACATTCCCGGAAAACAGAGTCGAGCTTTCATGGAACTATGAATCTCATAAAATTCACCTTTGGTTGTTAACTGAACATATAATTCCTGTAAAAGAAATTTTCATATTTAATATGCGAAATACTGGAATCCAAAAGGTCCAATGACCTTATCCAAGGATATAGATTCGTATTTTGCATAAATCACTTAATTTCTGTCAGTGGTTCGACAGTGTTTTGCCACTGATTAACATTTAAATATTATGATATTTAATTAAAGACTTATTGAATCAATTAAATAAAGCCGCACTGTATATATTACTCGCTTATCTTGACATGTTTGGATCTGAATCATTTCTAGAGCTGACAGATTTTCACTAATATTTTTATTATATAATCCGGAATTCAAGGATTTTGGGTGTGATTTATTTGAATTGTGCAAAATGCGATTCTATCTTTGCAACATTTCTCCCATTGACAATAGTGAATGGATTACCTGATTAGTTTGACTAACTAGTTGAGCATAGCGATTGGTTAAATCCTTGTCTCTGGCCGATCGGGAGTAGGACATCCGTGAAACCCTCGTCGATCCGCCACCGTCTGGTCGCTCTTTGTGCTGGAAGACGGCGCGCAATTGGAACAATTGGCCACTTCTAACTTGCGTTTTCACATATTGTACTTTTCCATTTCCATCTGTACAGAAAATGGACCATTTCAGGTTATACCTAGTTAAGTTTGTAGTGACAAACCTGTTAAATCGGCGGCATAAGCGGAAAAAGACTGCATACTTATGAAGGAGCATACTTGTTCCCTTACTAATTGGAGGATTGAACTGTGGGCCACCGCACATTTTTCACCCTTTTCGTTGGTGAGAGAAAACCAGCCTGAAAACAAGAAAGTGAACATTATAAAAATTTCAACGGAACGAATAAGGTCAATTCTAAATTGAATATGTTGTTTGTTGCTGTTTTATTAACAATTTTACTGGTTCTATTTACAAGAAGTAAAGGAGAAATTTTTTAAGCCGCATATCGAATTTTAATAGCTAAATGGACGTATTGTACTCATAGTGAAAATAATGAGTAAAATTACGATTTCTTTGGACATGTGCTAAAAGTTTGTGGTTAAAAGTCCATAAATTGAGACTTTTTTATCGGAGACATAGGATATGTTCTGCAAGCCATCTGGCTGACCAAATCAACCAAAATCTAGGTAGATATCAAAACTTTTGGTTTGATCTAGTTTATCGAAATACTAATCTAAATATTCATCTCTATTAAAATTGTTGGCATTAAGATAATGTGATAACCGCTCTCATTATTTATTTCAAAACTGTGTTTAAGTTTAAACAGCGACGATGTACACGTGGAATAAAAAAATCAATCAAGCGACTTAAAATTCTCCTTCGATTTAAAAAAATGCACACTCTTTGAGCAATCCGTTGTACATCGAAGATTAAAGATTGACTTCTTTGTTTAAGTGAGAAATTCATGTGACAACATTTTTGTAACATCCAGCCACGCTTATTATGTATAATTTTTACAAAATCTATTACCAAATTTATCAATCCACAGCCTTAATTCATGAATTTCTCTTTAGGTATTAGTAAATTTAATTGGATGCAAATTTGTTTGTTTTTTTTTTTTAATTTCCGCTTGTTGAATTCGCGTTACGCAATGTAATTATTAAAAGCTTATATGACCCTATTTTCTTGTTGTAGTAAAACATCTTTAACTACATGTGGGAACTTTGTCAAGAAAAAAAATAGATTCTTTAAGAAATTACCATTATATTATATAATAGAATTATAATTTATTTTATTATTAACTTTGTTGATTTGATCAAAAAGTAAATATAAGTAGGTGGAATTGTATGAAATGTTCTTTGTGTAAATGTAATTGTTCTCTTTATACAAACCGAAATAAGTTTTATTTAAGAGTATCTAAACATATCTAACTATATTGAAAGTGTCTCAAAACAGCACTTAAGGATTTAAGTGCACTTAACTAACGTCCGAGTGTCCATTTACCGATTAAAAAGCACACGTCGTTTTTTTTATTACTTCAATACCGAAGAATGTAAAGTACAAAATGTTTATTTTCAGTTACGTAAATAGGTTGAGAACATAGCACAAAAGCAAAGAATTTTAACCAATTTCATGTTACTATTACATTATTTATGAATTAATAGTAATTGCCCTTATATTTTCTCACACACTAAAATTATATAACACAAATTGACAATTAGATTAGTTATACTTTTTGCCAGAAATCTAAGACAATCGCACGTATGTCACAACAAAATTTCTAATTGGAAGAAAATGTAAATGTGCCTCTTACAGAATTTTCCATACAAAAGAAGTCAATGTAATATTAAGTAAACAATAAAATTAAAAAAACGCCTTATGAGAACTATTAACTACAATAATTTCATGTTGTGAGAAATATTGTATGAAATGTCCGTAATTGTGCCACTTTTTCTTATATCCTAATTACTTTGCTAGATTTTTGTACAATTATGCGGAATTCTTTTTTCCCGTACTTCAAGAACAATCAAATAAATGCTAGATAGAGAAAAATACTCTACACATCTATTGATTTGCAATTGAAATAGGAGAAACTCCTCTAATTGGACACTTGTCCATGTAACAATTAACGGAAGAAAGTTTGAAAAACATTTAATTCTCTTACCTGAATATCCCTCCGGAAAATGAAGAACATTGTCGTCCACTCGCTCCTTCCCCTTCTTCCCCACCACACCTTTAGCCAACACTTTGGTGAAGCTGTCAAAACATCGGTACAAAAGCATCGGCTCCCCATCGCCCACTCGCACTACCCTAGGCAACGAGTACCGCTCCAAAAAATCCCTCGCCTCGTACTCCTCCGACTTCCTGTCATCCGTCGAATCGGAACTGACTGTATTCAACCGCTCCTTGATGGAATCATCGAAATTCGAATGGGAATCGTGCGAATTGTATCTCCTCAACACCGGGTTCTTCTTCTCCTTCCGTTTGCTCTCCTGGAAGACGAAATGGGAAGCATCAAAGCTGGTCAGAGCGTCCGAATGCCGGAACAGGGGATTGTAGGACGTTTTCGGCGACAGAGGGTTCCTCATCCGCAACGAGGGCATCGACGAGTTCCGACTACAACTATTTCCGCTTCGACTCGAACTGCTCCGCGACGAAACGGTCGCATTATTGGAAAACATTGCTTTTTTAGGGTAGCCACACTCTTCTACATATTTATTAGCAATTGGCGTTCTGCAAACAACAACATGAAATCGTTAACAATTCCTTTATGGCAATAGTTTAATATATGGTTAGTTTAGCCTTTCCTGGGGCGCTTTCCACTGGAATTGGCTGGCACGTGCTTGTTTACTTATGCAAAACGTGCAACCTTGATTACTCATAAATGTAAAAGTAATTTGTTTTTATAAGTAAAATCTAATCGGTGGCAGGCTACTTGTGTTTTGTGTAATAAACGCGTATTGAAATCGCTTGGAATAGAAATTTAGTCCGGGAGAAAAAAATCAGACAGCATCAGTGTAGCGGAAAGATCTTCAGATCTCCCACATTCCATTCTAATAAGGATGAGGAAAACTGTCTAAAAGGCTAATAAATTTCTGTTTTCACAGTAACAATTATACATGTCTTTTTTAAATACCGTAAAATGGTCGGAATAAAAATTAACTGTAATTTTCAGAACGCACTTTTCAATATTTATACAATTGTCTAATATTTGCCTTTCATTGAAATGAAATGTGTTACATCATTTTTCTCAACAAGCTAAATCAAAACACCATCTTTCATCCTTCAATAAACAATCTTCTCGCAACGTCGTCATAATAAATTGTCTAATTAATATTTATGATAAATAAAATCGTTAGTATTTAATTGCATAGATTTGTGCTATTTGCAAACTTATTTATACTTAAACAAAAAATGATAGTTAATTGAAAATGTTGTATAACCGAACGTGAGTTGAATCAATATTATATTGTTTTTATTGTTAATAATCTTTTAGGGAATCATGGTGGCCTTAGGCAAGATATTCAAGAGGATTTAATTAGGAATATTCTCCAACAGCCAACTCGAGTGCCTTCAATTTGTCGTCTAATGGGCAACAACTTCATATAAAAGCCGGTCCTGCAACAATGTACAATATGACCACATTATGTGTGCAACAGTGTGCAGTTTCCTTGGCCAATATGGAATGTTAAAAGGTGGACGGTCGTTTATTTTTCGCACATTTTTTCCGCAATTTAAGTTGCATATAAATGCTGATCTCTTTGTTTACACTGCGAATATGTGGGGATAAAGCCTGGATACACAGGTGTTCTGCACACACATTGAGCCAAACCTGTCTTGCCTTTAACATAGCCACTTTTATTATTAATAATATTTTATGTTTTACTCCTTAATAAAAATCTCATGTACACCTAGAATCGATCGTGCTTTATAACTACAACATAAATATTGTAACTTGGAAAGGGTGCAAATACGTTTTGCAAAATGGCCCAAGATGCGTTCGTAATTTATGGCACTGTTGGGAATTGTGCAGTTTTTAATCAACTTTTATGATCGTGCTGGGCGCAAAATTAGCAGCACGTGCACAGGACTGGATTCAGGTTTAAATAATTGAAATAGAAAAATTAATAAGCAGTTTTTTGTTTAGAAAAATATAATAATTGTCACACGCGATCCATTCATTACCCAATAATGCGACGCAATAGACAGACAAAAGGAAAAACCGGTACACCTTTCCTCAATAAAAAAACTACATCTATTGTAAATGTGTCTACCATTATTATAAAAGTAAATTAAGGTCAGAATGTAGAATGTAGGGTACTACCAGTACCATTAAAATGGAATACTAATATCAAGTGCGTCACAAATGTATACCAATTTTCAATCTGAAAAACAATTTAAATCTACTTCTTTGTGTTTCCTTGCACATGCGAGACTCTTGTACAAATAAATGTGAAATCTTCGATATTCTACCAGAGGATGAATATATAAAAGAGCCGTTATATGTCTGCATAAAGTGAATATGTGGCAGATGGTTAATGTAATTCTCTACTTTAATTAAATAAATAATTTCGGTATTACAAGATATTTTTAACGAGTTGCAATTATTTTTTGTACAATGGATAGATTTACATTTGTATTATATGTGCCCTAATAAACATCAAAATGCAAATTGGCATACTTAAACAGTTTGTAGGCTAGATATTGTAAGTGTACACCGTTTTTTCGTTAGCAAATTGTCCAGAAATCTGTGAAAATGTTTCCTCACTTTTATATATGGAGTAAATTATTAATTAAGGTGGAAATAATGATGTGTAGGTAGTAAAGGAAGGTTAATGTTGTTTATATGTTCTTGGATACATAATAAGGAACGATTGTATAATTTGAATAAGCCATCAGGCTCGGCTCAAGGATGTCATAGTAAAAAGGAAATGGAAATTGTTTCTGATTCAAGTTTTTAGTTGAAAGAAAAATACCAACTTCTGGATAACCTTTTAATTCGATTGATTTTTTTCTTTGGAAATATGCGAAAAATTTATTAGAGATCGTAGAAGAACGATTCTAAATGAATTTGAATACGACTCTGAATTGAATAATTAAAAAGGCTATTGGCTAATATATTACGAGTATAATGAAATATCGTCTAGCGTCTAGCATTAAAAGAGTCTTAATCTCCATTTAAACAAAGAAATCGAGACCAATAAATATGACGGGAATACAAGTTAAATTATTCAACAAGATCGAGATTTAATTATTAAACGCAGTTGTTTTAATTAATCGAATAATCGGTTATTGATTTTTTGCATGTTTGTTTGTTAAATAGAATTAAAAATCGATTTTTCGTTTGTAAAACGAAGAGTTCTACTTATCAGTTAATCGTTGTAAAACACTTATAATGAGTTACTTACAGAAGGTACTTCTATTATGCCCGCATTTACCACCTATATCTAAAGGTAATTAGGAATGCCTTTGGTACCACTACACATTTTCTGTACAATTAGATGCCAACATGTTTTTGCACTTAAACGTACAAGAATTTTCTAAATTTTCTCACTTACATGTCGCTTTTGCTAGGCATATTATATAATTTTTAATCGAGAAACAAGTTGCACGAAAATGCAGTTTTCATGCTGAATAACATCAAATTCCCAAATATGGCTAAAAAATTTATATCATCAATCGGTTTTAGATAAAACAAGCCAAAGAGCAAAAAAAAATGATTAATTTATTATGGAATGACTGTCAAATCGCCGTAAAGTATTAACTGAATGAAACATTAACGTTTTTTATATTCCATTTCTACATGTCAACAGAATTTAGTAGCCACTCTAGCGAGTTAGCACACAGTAGTACTTGGATTGTTTAAAAACGAAAAATAACAGTACTTTGGAAGCAAGTAAAGAAGTTTCTTGAAAAATGACTTAAATCTTTTTGTATGTAGAAATTAAAAAGAAAGTTTAGTGACAATTAATATGACATTACCTCAAGAAGAACAAAACACATGTGGTGTGCGGTACCAAACTGTGTTATTAATTTGCATAAATTTTTTAAGCTACCACAAAATGTGCGTAACGCAGAAAATTATAATGCGTAAAATTACTTACACATTTTTATTGTTTCTTCGTTGTTTATACAGTCATACTCAGTTTCATGCAATTTGTTCAATTTCATGTAAAAACCAAGGAATTGAAACAAAAAAAAAAAACAATATGCGAAAACAGTTTTTTTTCAATCGTGAAAATATTCCTACTGTTACGAGTCGATTATTTCAGTGTCAATTTTGAAATTCGTTCTACCAGCACAATTATCGAATGTAATCAATAGAATTTGATCTGTGGACACTGCACAGTTGTTAATTTTTTGGTATTCTATTTTATCATGGCTCGTTTCGAAGATACCTCACCCTATATTTAAAATGATTTCTTTATATGTTATTTACCTTGAAGCGAAAACTTTCTCTCGACAATTTTATTACGTCTACAATCATAATACCTTAGTGAGTTCTTGTGCTTACATATATGTACATTTACTTTCTGCACGTCAAAAAAGACGACGTTTTACATAATCGAATTAAATCATAAAATTCTTGTTTTTCTCTTCTCGTTTGTGGAGGCTGCTGTGCTCTCAGTGGTGGTTGATTTGATGGGTTTTACACGCATGAATAGAAATCTGTGAAAATTCCAATGTCTAGGAATGCGTTAAAGGGAATTTTCAGACGCCTCTGTCTCAATTCTCAATGTAACATGTAGGCATGACGAAATGATTACAAAACATAAAAAACATGGAAAACACCTCGAAAATACGTTAATAAATTTACATGTGATTGCAACATCAGGTTTAGGGCCATCGGAAAAAGTTGTTTAATAACGTGAAAATACGGAACCTTAATATGTTTGTTTAATCAATTTTATAAATTGATCAATTAATTAAAAACCAGAATGTTGAATATGAAATCAATTCGAATCTTTATCACTTCTAGACGAGTCTCTATGTTAATTGAAATTTAATACTTTTCCTACACAAACATCCATCAGCAATTGATACTTACGTTTTATAATATCAGCACTGGTTCTGCATCTGAAAATAGAAATAAGAAAAAATTCACTAAAACTGGAAAATTCCAGTGATAAATTTCGAGTTACATTGAAAGTTAAGCTATGATTGATTTTGTAGAAAAATTTTTGGTGAATACTGCATTTAGATTTGTTGAAAAAAATAATAAGCGAATCAGCATCAGGAGATGCGGGTTAAGACAAGGTCACCATGGCAATGACTCCAAATAGAAGAAAACGTGATTCAAGTTCTCGTGGGCGCTCAATACACCGTCTGATCTTATTTATCAGAGCCAATCTGCACCTCTTCATGTACCAAAACTGCATCGGCCTAATCTGCCTATGTTCCTCTTATTGCAACAAGTGAACACGAAGAGAATTTCGCCGAAATAGTGCATTTTTTTGTTTCGTCAGAAATGATTTAATTTTCAATCACTTAAAAAGGTGCTTCATTTCATTTTAAAAGTGAAAGTAATATCGACATTCACGCTGGTTTTCCTCACAATTTCTTTGTGTATATTAGTAAAAGTGATTTATGGTCATAATGAAATTGTTTCGGTACATTTCATCTTTTATAAAACAAGATAAATTGTTGATGAGCATTCGATTCTAACCATTACATAAATAAACATAATACAACCAACAAAAGTCAGTGAAGAAATTGCGTGGGCCATTCATTTGTATATTCCAGCATTAAAATGACTTTCGGAGATGCATAACATTTCGTAATTGTGGATAATAATTCCGTTCTTGACCATAAAAGGGCATGGCAAAATTTTGCAGAGAAATTCTGGCATATTTCCAATGTCGTTAATTCCCTAATTAGTATAATTGCACTTGATAAATGCACGTAATTATTCCAATTAATGAACCCATCGCGAAAAGAAACCCTCATGATGTCACAATTTCACAATAATTATCAAAGCCACAATTTTATATCGATTAGAAATCGACGAGCAAATTTTTCATATTAAAGTGTATAGGCTTTTTCCTCTCTTGTCCATTTCTTTTTGAAATCATTCAACCTGATAAACTTTTACATAATCTAATATTGATTTGCAAAATCATGGAGCATTCTTATACCGGTATTTTTACCTTATCGTTCTTCAACTCATTTACCATATAATGATTGTAATGTTGATAAATCGATCACGAGTTATTTAAAAAACGATCAGACACAAAAAACGCCATCTCAAGTCTTTGAACCCATCATCTCTTTGCGGACAATTCATTGACTTTTTCATATTTACATTGTATCCTATAAGGTGTACAACGATGACTAAGTAAATAATACTTCATTTTAGCAATTGCCCACGGGTTAGTAAAATGTAATTAATATACCTATAAAATGAAACGTTCTCTTTTATTATTTACAATGCGATTGTTTAATTAAAATAGACGCGGTATGGATTTTCCAGACTTGAATATGCAAGAATACTACCATAATTATTTACTATTAAATTTTGTAGGCATTCAACGAGTTTCAATAAAGGATTTTTGGTTCCTTTGATTCTGTATTATAATAGTGAGATTGGCGATTGTCTTTAGCATTTATTGGGAAAATTCATGGACGGTGAGAGAATTTTTCACTAGATCCGGTAACAGTGTTTAATGTGTAATAATTAAATGAAAAATTCCATTTCATACGCTTTTTATTATGCACAATACATAGTTATTATTTAAGAAAGTTACTGACTCATTCAATTCATTTTCTTGGTACGTAAAAAATTTAATTTTATTTATTTGCATTCATATGGCACATACCAATCTACATATTAAAATGTACTTGTGAAATATTTTATATGACAAATCAAATGTGCATGTGATGCAATTTATGTACACCTATACAACAATAAATTCTATAGAAAGTTAAAGAAATAGCGAAAAATAGGATCTATAAATGGTTAAGTGACTGCTTTTAAATAATCGCTAATAATTCAGAATAAAATATCATTCAAGGCTTCTAAAAATAATCGACCTTTTCCAATAAGCGAACATAATGGGAAAGATGTAAATTCTTTTGATATTCAGCCCACATGCGATTTGTCGAACAAGACAAAAATTTTTCTACTCTCCATATTTTTATTAGGTCGGACAGACCTGTAGATGATCTACGTAGAAATGGAATTCTTAATGACGTAAATGGTGCCATTAAAAAACTGGGAAAGTTTAGAAAATGCGGTTGCAATTAACTGCACATATCAATTAATACAATCCGATTATAAGAAAAAAATTTATATAATTGTCTATGCGATCATAGATGTGTCACTTTTTATGAAACAACGCACGATAATTTTTTTTCTTATTTAATATAAACAAGCAAAAAGCATCAATTGTACATGAATTTCATTTGACAAGAGATTACATAACACCTGAACCTGACTGACTCACTCAATTCATTAGTAATCAATTTTATACAGTATTTTTATTTCCCTATATCAGTAGAATTTCGTTACACACCAATTCACTTGTCGATAAATAAAAATAATTGCAAAAATCCAATCAAAATCTCTTACCTAACATTAAAAGCATTAATAATCCATATTTTCCAGGTGAGCAAAAACTTTTCTTATTAAGAGAAGCGAGAGAGGGAGAAGTTTAAATGTCTTGTTAGAAGTACACACTCAAATGTGCACTTTGTAACTAAAATGTATCTTAATTGTGTATTTTCTTTTGAATTTCACACGAACACAACACTTGATCACATTTTACCGCTAAATGTTAAATATACACATCGAAATGAGAAGTAAAGTGAACAAAAGCGCGTCTCTTGCGGAACGTTTTTCTTCTTTCGATAAGTTTACACAGTGAGCGTTAATTTGTTTATGGTGGGCTGGATAGTCAGTCACCGGCAAAAGACCAGCTGGAACTGTTTAAGAATTCAGTGTCGCACTCTTGGAGTGGAACATTTAATGGACTTCCATTGGAATATTGATGTTGTCCCACCAACAAATTGCTTGCGATCAATTTCACAATATTTCTAATAGCCGTTTGGTGACATACCTCCACAAACGAACAACGTTGGGTCTTTTGCCGACCAAATGATCATTTGGTCCAAAATTTTGAAGAAACAAACTATTTTCTGTTCTCTTTAAAAATTAACTTCTTTTTAATAATCTTTTGTTGTCTCTATCAAAAATTTGTATCTGCGAGTTTTTATTATTTTTTATAAAAAAATTTCACATTTTTTTAAAAATCGTGCTAATGAGTATATCAGTATCAGACCGCAACTTTAAGGGACTGTTCAATTTTTCGAATCATAAAACTGACCAATTATTCCAATTACTAATGTTATTTGTAGGTGTGTTTTATGGTGCTTAATTTCTGGTTACACAACGGTTGCTAATTTTTTCTCTCTATCACCAATGCAATATCAATTTAGATCAATTTATCAGTTGCAGTCTAATGGAGCAAGGTCATTGCAGAGTACAATAGAAAGTCGAGCAGTAATTAAATGTTTCGAATATAATTGTTTTATAGTCATTTATTAGTACTACTAGGTACTTCCGAGAACAGATTTAAATTATTCAATACGACGAAAATTTGTCCACCGTTAAGTAAACGAGTAAACCATGAAAAATGCCCACCTATACTGCTGACTATTCAACAGTTACGACTTCATTAACGATAAATATTAAAATCGCTAATTAAAAATATAACTGTAAATGGAGGTATATTGAAATGTATGTGGAAAATTGTTAGTTTCTGTTTAAAATGGGTGGATTGAAAGGAAAATTAGGAACAAATATCATTTACAATGTGGGAAAACCAGCTTATATAGAGTTAGCAGTTAATGGAGTTACATAATAAAAAAAAACGTAAAATTCAGACAATTAACTCTGAAATAGGTAATTAAACTACAATACAATTTTTATTTACATATTTAAATCCTTATATTTTAAGTAAAAGCGTGCGAAAAAACGTTACAAAAATATATATGGAAATATTGCGAAATTATGGTACCTCTGATTACAATTATTTATTTTTACCACGGGTAATGTTGCTAATTCTTTACATTAATAGTGCAATTATGGAGATTTCGGCATTAAAGAGTTATATGTATATATTTTTACACAATAACGACGTGTTATTCTTTAATTGAGTCCTGAATTTGTAGCAAACATTTGTGTGGGTTTGTTTTACTTGCGTTGAAATGCAATCATTATGTAAAGTGTTGATATAATTTATCACTTAAACTAAATACTTAATGTTTGCGTTTGAAAGTTTTCGCCTACAAACACAGATGAAAATTTCATCTGAGTAAAGCGGGATAGAAGGAAGCTTAATTACCCTAATATTCCTGATGTTTTAATTATATCCATGTATGGACAAAAGTTTTATTGTTGGTTAATATATTAAAAACACTTATTTAAAACTAAATTGCATTTTATTTACCATTAGACCACCCATGTTATATGAATTTAATAGTTTTTTGAAGAACAAAGAAAATTTGAATTCCCATAGTTTCTTAGAAAATATAGAAATATTTCATTAAAATCGCATATGTGATAGGTGGATATTTTTCTTCATGCCTTTTATGCACTAATAATTGTACTGCTGCATATTTCAAATCTGTACATCGTACACCACAGATTAACAACAACTTTATTATCGCGGAATCTCGTAATATAAGATAACAGATGAAGTAGGTACCCAAGATTTTTTTTATTAATAATCAACTATCGCGGAATTCGATCTAGAAACTTTCCTTAGAGACTTTTCTATTATTTTCCATATCAACCTAAATTTTTTGAAAAATTAATAGACAATGAAATAAAATAATCGAATTCTTTATGTACTACTTATTCTTATATGCATTTTAACATCTGATGCACCTGGAAGTCTGATGCACAGTAATTAGGAAAAGTGCACTTTAATTGCAATTAATCATAAAAAACGAACAATAGAATTCCATCAAGTGAAATTCAGGAATGTTTTTTGTCATTTTCTGAATTTACTTAAAATCCACTTTAATTTCAGTTGATTAAGAAGAAAGTGAACAATAATGATATTTTAAATACACACAGCCACAGAGGTATGCTCTCTTAAATTCTAATTTCGAACAATAACTACATCTGTTTTATTATTAATATAAGAGAAAAAAAAAGGAAAATTAATTATAAAATATGAAGAAGACAATAAAAGTGAAAACTGAATACTTATAACGGTATTGTATTAATTTGAGAAGAAATATGAAAAATAAATGCGACTTTTTTTTCATTTTACTTTTCTTATTAAGAACGAATCTATTAGAATATTCCGTTCATCTCTGACGACTCATCAATTCAAGTTTCGGTAATTAAGTGATCAGATGGACCGATAGGAACGGCCGTGAGAATGACTTGTTGATACAGTTAACTATTTACAGTTTGTATGAAAATTTGAGCCTATAAAAAAAACGAAAATTTTCTATTAACGACACATATTAATAAAGCACTTCCTCCATAACCGTGCGGCTATATAATATTTAATAAATGTTTATGGTTCTAGACAAATGACCATCGTAAGCAAAAGGTTGACCCCCATTGTTATGCAGCACAATTTCGGCATTTTTCAAAAAGGAATGAATGCATAATGCGCCATTAATCAAATACACTATAATGTAATTAGATAAAAAGTTTGAGTCAACTTTGAACCGCATTATACTGTTAGAGGAACGGTTCTCTCCTTGAATGTAAAATATTGTCCACCATATTCGATGTACCATCCGCCATACCGAGACTGGAGGGTCAAAGGCCCCCGCAAAATATGCACAAATAAATCGGTCCTTCTATTATTCGATTTTGCCAACCAAATTCCATAAATGAAAACAAACTGTTTTACAGGTTTAAGTCCTTCAACTTCCGGCCCCGAAACCGTCATTGTGTTTCCGTTCAGCGATTTTCTTGTTGCAATGTTGCCCATACATCAAGCAATATATTAGTTATGATTAAATTAATGATAATGGTTGCGGTGAAATGCATGCATGAACTGTGTAACAATGCTTTTAAGCTATATAATGAATTTATCCATATTGCCTACTGATGAAAAACACAACGGTTCAGTCAGATGAATAATTTCCGCATCATATTACACATCATCAATATTAATGTTACTTTATTTAACCTCTGCAGGTAATCCATTATTGTGTCAATGTTGGAAAAGGGTAAAAAACAGTCACAAGTTGTTGCACAAGTGCAAAATACGTGACAACCTCCACACGTAAATTGAACGTTTTTTTTTTGGAAAAAAGATAAATAAAAACAATTTTCTGTTTTATATTTGAAGATGGTAAAACTAAATGGGCTTAGCGACCTTTATTGTTTATTTTACAACAATTATGAAAGACATCCAAGTTTCCAAAGGCAAAAATTTTTTACGTGTGTTTAGGAACCCGTAGAGATTTTTTGATTATTTTTGGTCAAGTATTTTTTCCTACAGTGCTTTCAAACCGCAGCCTTAATTTAATTAATTTAAATACTTTTACCAAAGAATGAATGAGATTTCATTTTAACAAAAAAATGTCTTGTGTAGAATTGGAATAGAACGTCATTAAAAGTGAACTGATTAGCTGTAAATAAAATTGAAACCATCAAGATGTACCAACGCACATGTACTTGAATACAGTTTTTGTACCAATTTGTACCATAAGCAAAGGAAACTGACAAGATGTATTTTATAAAGTCAGATGAATGTTTCTTGTGGTACAGTTACCCGATATCCCTTTCAACAGGTCAACGATACCTTTGTTGTTGTATTTCTTAGCAGTCTTCAACAAATAGATAACAAAACAACAACAATACTGTTTATATGCATAAAAATATACAGGAAATAAAAAATGGGAGAAAATAAATTACTACTGATATACGAAATAATGGAAACAATTAAAATTTGAATAAAAATAAAGTACAGTTATGAGCCTTATATAAATAAATTTGTGGTTTTATTTTAATTGTAACCGTTGGAGTTGGACAAATGTTTTAATTTCGAGAGTGGGTTAAGTTTAATCAAAAAATGACTAATCAAAGCAGTCAATGAACAAAACAGATTTGTTCGGAAATAAAATAATTGGCGAGATGGCGATTTAATTAATATTCACAAAAAAGTTGATGTCGTTTGCATCTATAGGAGGCGTGTAGAACGGTTTACCATCGCAGTGGTATTATAAAAGCGTCAATTACGCCAAAAAAGGACGATCCTGATTGACAGATAAATTCCCGATATCAAACAATTTGGAAAAATTAGCAAAGTCTTGTCAACTGCAGATGATTACATTTTCTATTTATGGGCAATTGCGACTGTTGGGATCCTGTTATAAAACGCCGAATCTTTGATATGCAATTATTTCTTGGCACATTACGACATTTTCCAATCCAACATATTACAATGAAAAACTGTCTGATTTCTGTGTGCTTTTCTAAATCTAACAAGTTCCGCGGTATTTCACTGTCAATTCCATTTTAGACTTGCATCTTAATAAGAACTAAATTCAGTTTCCACGTGTAATTATAATTTCTAGGCAACAATTGGATTTGGATATGAAAGCAATCAGAATAAGTTGAAGGCATTCCATCCGAAAATGCAATATTGGAATAAATAATATCGTTATTTCATCAACAAACGGTTTTATCAAAATTTTTTTCAGCAAACTTATGAAATTCTGTAATCGTGTGAACAGAATTCAAAGTGTTTTGTATCTGCATAACTCCAAAGGTTGTGAGAGAGTGAATTTCTGACTTAGGATTAATTAGAATTTTCGCTCATTAGTTGATTAGTTTACGGTAAAAGTTTTAATTTGTAATATAATCATCCACATGTTTTATTATCGCTTTTTTGGGAAGTGCGGTTTCATTTTGGGAAATGATTAGAATTTCATTACCTATCCCCGAAAAAAAACCGCCACACTTTTAATACCGTTAAGTAGTCGAAAATTTTCCAATCTATTTTTTCTTTATTCGAAAAAGTGCCATGTAACAACATGGAAATTTGCATTCCATACAAACTAATTATACGCTGTTACAATTTGAAAATTGATTGACACGGTAACAAAATGTTGAAGGCGATATGTGTGCACACATATAGGTATATCAGAAATTTTCATTATTTTGATACCGTTAACTTTATATACTTAAACAACGATTAGTTTTTAAATGAAATTGAAAAATCAAAGTTCTATCAAAAAAGAGGGAAAAGTTTAATAACCGCGCATGTGATTAAAATTTAATAACTGTATTAAAGTAAATCGTGCCCATTTTTAGGTTTTCCTTCAAAGTAAGCCACCAAAATGCGGGCTAGTTTCTATTTTTGATCAAATGAACATTGTTTTGGTGTCAGAGGAATGCTATGCATACTAATAATTCGATTAAGAACAATCGATTTGCACATAGAAAAATTCTAGAGACAAAAAGCGCCAAAAACTTTGAATTCCAAGGCTTTATAACAAGTTAATAATATTTCCCACTCATTATTGCCGAAAAATGCAATTAACATAAACTTCTTTGATAGCAGGAATAATAAGAGGTTGTCAATTTGATACAACAATTTTTTATGGAACGCAATTTCGGCCATTATCCTTGTGCTTAACTCCCACACACAAAATAACAATTGTTAACATTTATAATTTCTCTCGTCAATTAAATATTTCATTTAAAATTAACACATTTCCTTGACGGTGTTTTGCAATTTTCTTCAACAACAATAATAAAAGTGTAGTAAAGCCAGTAAGTAGTGTGAATTTTAATTATAAAGAAGTCTTATCTATGTTGTTGTTATAGTTATGGTTTGTCCCATTCTCTGTGCATGGGAGTGAAATGTACAAATACAAGCCATTATGTTGGCACTAAATATATAAACAAAAAATGTGTGTACCTAAAGGTGTTGGGTAACCTCGCCACAAGGCAAAAGTGAAATCAAATCACTGTTCACACTTCCGGAAAACACTCTAACGCTTACCTACATATCTTCGCGATGTTATCTTTTCAAATTTACAGAATTACTCATGTATACAGGGTGCTTCAGTTTGATTGAGATGAAATGATGGATGATTTGAGGGTTAAACTGACTGAGAACTAAAACTAAAAAACTCAGGCCTTCATAGAATTACAATATTTTTGGTATATGGAAAGAACAATAAAAACATTAAGACTCTATAGTTTAAGGGAGGATTTCAGAATCGAGATGACCATTAGAATTATCTAATCATTTCAGTTTGACTCAATCAAACAGTCACACCTTGTATAATATAGATGTTCAAAGAAAAAAAATCTGAATCTAATATTTTGTAAGAGACTCCTTTGATAAAAATTTGCATTATTCTTGAATAATTGTGTGTACGTCGTGAACAGAGAAATAGAGATTTCATCAAAAAGCGCGCTTTATATTCCTCAACAATTTTACGAAATCAGAACGAATTAATTCAACTTATTTAATAACATTATTCCCATCAGATCAACTGTGATTGTTTAATTAAATTCGCGTGGATCAATTGAAAAAAAAAACGTAGATTTCATTTCATCACACAATTATTAAATAACGACACAAATCAATGGATTTCATTTTCATTAGTTGAAAATATCCGCAACTAATTTTCGACAAGGTCTAGCAAACTAAATATAAAATTTATTGTAATACTTTAGTGGAAAAGGTAGGTTCATTTCCTGAAAGAAAACAGGATATTTCATTAAAAGGATCAATACACAAAATCTTAAATTGTTTCAGATAATTGTTTTGCATTATTTTTCCTTCTCTTTATAATTCTGTCACTTGCATTTCAACTTAAACATCTTCTCTTTTGTACCAACAAGCATTTATTATTGTTAATAAAGTTTAATTTGGAGGTGTGTATAATGTCTATTTGATATTAGATAGAAATTCTAACTGTTTTGCAACTATTCAGGGTGTTCGTGCGAACCAAGCACAGATTTAAACTATTTATTTATATTGCATTACTGTTAGGTCCGTTATTAAACACTTCCATATAGTTTCGTTTCCTTTGCCATTAAGTGTTTTTTTATTTAAAATTACATTGTTTAATTTGGCATTAGGATCATATTTAATAAAAATGTCTGTGTTATTTTTTCAAACTCACCATTAATAAAACCACTTTCGCAGGAAAATTCGCCAGTATCCAAAAGGGCCAACAAATTCACTTTCACTGTACTTCCTTAAAGTTTCTTTAGCAAACCAAGAAAGCGCATAAAGTCAATCAAGTTTAAGCCGATGATGAGACGACGAACCCGAACAGTTCAATTTATTCCTAAAGCAACCAATAAAAACACTGAACAAGTGATAAAAATTTTGCAATAAAGGCTCACTGTTGGTGGAGGCCCGAATGGAAACGTTTTTTCCACTTACAAGTGGAAAACTATGTGTTTTGTTTAGTAATTGAACGAAATTGGTTAAATGGCCAATTAAATGCCTGGATTTGTTCGTATTTTATTGTTGAATAAAGCGCTAGTCGAGCGACAGACGGCGAACTGGTCGAAGAACTAGTCAGAAACGCGGTTTTGCCACCAAGTAAGCGGATTCTGTGTGCGGAAAAGTAATGCGCGAGAGAAGATGAGAAGATTTCAATTCGAGATTGGGAAGCGGACCTATAAGGTTGCAAAATGGAAATGGAAAAGGACTTTTAAATAAATTAAAATATGTAATCATCACGTAGCACTTCTTCTTTTTTCATTAGCAACAAACCTCTCGAGATTTTTTATAATAAATAAACGTAATTATTTAATTTATAAGCACGTACATCTCTTAGGGCTGTTTCATAAACATTTTAATATCAGAAAATCCTTAATTAAACCAACATGTCCTACAAACTATCGGTAATCAAGCCTCTTTTAAAGTGCTGCAACATTCTAGCAATTGTAAGCCCTTACGAATTCGATAAAACCCAAAAAATCTCTAAAACCAAATCGAAATTTTATTTTCTCTACGCACTTTTCGTCTTTTTTAGTATAATAATAAGTTTTTTCTACATGTGTCATGGAAAATTCGTTTATTTAATAAACGAATACCATGTAGCTGTAATAATAATCGATACAATAGCAAATGTAACGCTCACTTTAACAAGTTTAACATCGATTATAATAATAATATTCAAAAATCAACGTAATTTCATCAAACTTCTTAATGAAATTCTCCAAGTTGACAAATATATTAAAATAACTCAATCAAATGGAAAAAGGAAATTCTGGTGTGGGATGATCACATTTCAAATCGGCCAAATTTTTATTCACACCCTCGACGCTGTAATTTGGCTGTCTACATTGACATGGAAATGGTTCCGATATTATTTACCACGAAATTTGGAATACTATCGATTCAGTGCAATGATTTATTTAATTTACGTACTGGCAGACGAGATTCGATTGCGTTTTCAACTATTAAACCTGAAACTCGAAGAAATCGTACTAGAAATTGGCGTTAATTCGAATCTTTCCTCTTACATAACAACCGATTATAAAGTGTTACAATTAAAACGTTTCACTTACAATGATTTGACGAGTGTTCGATTCAATTACAGCAAACTCTGCGACATTGTCGACAGATTCAATATGATTTTTGGGGTCACTTTGCTCTTCTCCATTCTATTCATCATAATCATTCTAATAGAATACATTTTTTTATTTATATTATATTCGTTAAGTCCACATAAATTGGATGGAGTGAATTTTGGGGCGAATTTAATTTGCTTAAGTATCCTTTGGATCATTATTATAATGATACAAACGTTCATATTAGCAAAATCATGCGATTCACTTGCAAATGAAGCACAATTCACATCGATATTATGTTACAGTCTATTGAATAAAATTCCAATTATTCCCAAAACAGAAAATCATCGAATTATCAAAAAGGAACTTTTGTTGTTAGCGCAACAAGCGAGTTGTCGAAAAGTCTCAGTGAGAGCTTCAGGATTCTTAACGATTAATTTGTCGCTTGTTGGTTTTATTACAGCAAGCATCACTTCTTATATTATAATCACTCTTCAGTTTGTAGAATTATAAAAATACAATTTTACATACTTAAATAACCAACTCTGTATTAAATTGTAAAAAACAATAACATCAAATAAACTTAAACATTAATAATAAATCTATCTTTCAAAAGTGAGAATCTTTCTATAAATCGCCAGAATTGGCATGTGATTAACAAATGTTATATATTGACTACAACTCGTTATATTCCTAGTTTTTATAATGTGATCCCTAGCTTTATTTCTAGCCAAATCTAATAACATTGGAACTGTGGGCAGTTTTTTAATTCGCTTCAAAATCTCTTCATAATTAACATAATTCTCTTCTCTGCTTTTAAACATTAAAATTCTTCTAAACAATTCAGGATGTACAAAATATTTGGTGATTGTCATGAAACTCGCCAATGGATATTTATTCACATATTGACCAAAGTTCCACACGAGATCATTTAATATCTCATTAATCTCTCTATGCACATCCAACAATACAGAAGAAAAATAGAATTGAATCGGAAATCTGACTAATTTTGGTTCAATATGTAACATGAATTTGTACAAATCACAATAACCATATTTGTTTATGACTGTATCAAAATCGGCCACACATACAGGATAGGCATGTTGAAGTAATATAATTGCAAACTTTGTTAAAAACTCAAGGGAAATGTCCTCTTGCTCATAACATGCATTGATTATATCGCCAAAGTCGAAAAAATTGGCGGCACTCGCAATGCACGCCTCCACATTATTACTGTCCATAATCACATTCAAATATTCTTTATACAATGGCGTATCTGTTAAGTCGCTTTCATTCAAACGAAACATTACAGTCCCCAAAGTATCGTGCACTTGGCTCTGATATTTAGGCCAAACAAGTCGAAAGTTGTCAACGTCCGGAAAACGAAGGCAAATTTCCAACATGTCGAATCGACGGAATTCATCGTTTGAGCCGAAATTGTAGTTAACATAGTTAACATTTGCACCTTGGTCGATGATTGTCTTCACAAACTGTGAGTAATTTGATAAGGCTAACATTAACAGTGACCATCCATCATGTGTCCGATCATTAAAATCGACAACATAATCAATTAACGCTGCTTGTATGTCGTCGTGTTCACGTGTGATCGCTTTCATGAACGGTGTTAAATTGTGGTCGCAATGGACATTCGCATCGGCGTTGTAATAGAGAAGCATGCAGACTGCTTCCAAATTGTTGGCTTCCACAGCTTCGTGTAAGGGTGTCTCACCGCTGTAATCGCGGGCATTTAAGTTCGCCCCATTTCTGATTAGCAGATGAGCCAAAGGGACGTTGTTAATAGATAAATGCAATGGTGTGATGTCTTCATTGTTGGGGAGATTGAGATTGACGTTGTGTTTGATAAGAAGTTCAGCCAATTCGTATTGGGACTCTTTACAAGCCAAATAAATTGGTGTTTCACCATAGAAATTGCGTGCATTTAAACGTATATCGTCTACGTCTAGGAGAATTTTCACAAATTCAGCACTAAAATGAAAATATTTGTGTTATGTTTGGTTTTATTGGAAAATAATGTATAGGTACTTGTGTTTTAGGACAGCGATGTGTAACGCAGTGTTACCGTGATTGTCGTTCATATTTACTGAAAATCCAGAGCAAAGGAGTTTTTTTAATTTGTCACAGTCGCCTTCTACTGCTGGCCGGAGAATGCCTTTCAAGAGGGTTGAATCGTTGTAGTTGAATGGAGAAAAATTCGATGAAACCTATGAAAATAGAAAATTTAATTTCGTTGTGATTGTAAAACGAATTTTTTACCTGAATTGGGAATAATTCCTGTTCGGATTCATTTGAACTTTCCGAAATTTCGTCGTCACTTTCCATTATTTAATCACAAACAATTGAAATTTCACATTAGAATCAAGTTTTGTTTGTAAACTTTTTAGGTTATGGATAATGTTTTGACAATTTTGCTTGGTCGAAGAAATTTTGTTAATTTTTCCTTGAACTTCAAATTCTTATATACATTATGTATGTAATTCCATTGAATTTAGATTACTTACTATGCATTGATGCAATGGTATTTTTTAATAATATAAACAGTCATCCCTTACAATACATTTTTATTTCGATTTTTATTACAAACTCATTTTATTAGAATGTTTGATTTTATTAAATAATAAATAGAAAACGGTTAATGTCTTTTGGAACGCCTCTTGGACTTCTTTGGCCCTTTAACGAAACACCAGTCAACCCCAATTGTTTGTCCCAATAAACTAGAGCCATTTAGAGCTTCACGAGCAGCATTTGCCTCTTCGTACGTTCCAAACTCAATTAAGGCATACCCTTTAAGGAACCCAGTACGCCGATCTAAATTAATACTGATGTTTTTGATGGTTCCAAAGTCAGAGAATTTTTCACTCAGATCGTCTTCGTTCGCCTCTTCATGTACAGAAGTTACGAATAATATCCAGCCTTCAACTGAACGTTGTGGCGTTAATTCATCTCCACCAAAATCACCACTATCTATTGATTCGTATCCTTTTAGTTTTTCATGCTCTCTTGGTTCACCTGATGGACCAAAACCACGACCCTTACGTTTGATTACTTTGTCTTTAAGTCGTAAAACACTTTGTTCGCCTTCATCGTCGACATCAATATCAACGGCATCGTTAATATCCAATACATCTGCCATTTTTTAAGTGGATTTTCGGAAAATTACTATTTTCTTTTTCTAAACTGTATTTTCTAACCTGTTTGTTGATTCTACTTCTGTCAAATGTCAAATGATTACTGATTTCTGTAAAAAAACTAGAAACCATTTTTAAAACAGGAAACTGTAAAGTGTAAATTTACAACAAATAAATACCGAAAAAATGACATGACTTTACTCAGTGACGTGTAGTAAAATATATTTTTTATTTGATTTCTCTCTAATATTACTTTATTGTCAATGAAATTAACATTATCTTATCGAATATCCTAGTCAAAATGAATTATAATGCAAGACCCACAGGACGACAGCGTAAGTACAAGAAAAGTTGGATTTTTCTTCAACTAACCCCACTTTTTAAAATTTCTACAATTTTAGCATTTGGTAAAAAGGTAAAACGAGTTAGCGATGTAAATGCAATGGGATACAATCCATATGAGCAAGGGCATGTGCCCCAACAAAATATTTACCCAAATTTAGGAACAGAAACTCCAACTCCCAATCATTTCCAAACAGGTGCACATAAAAATCAAATTACTTGATTTCCTTATTACACAACAATTATTTATTAGATTATGGAAACCAACAACCTTATGGCAATCAGGAATTCACACCGACACCGAAAATTCAAGATCCTAATTACCAATTCAACAACACTCCTAGTTATCCAACAGGAGCACCTCAAGCTCCTCATACTCCACAAATGGGCGGTGTTTTCGGACAACCAATTGTACAGGATATGGCCTACCAATACGGTCAACAGGTAAATATTTGAAAAAAATATTCAGCTTAATGAATCTTAACATCTTTTTGAAATTTCAGCTAGCTGGGGCCGGTCAAAAAATGATCAAAGAAGAAGTTAGTCGGTACATCCCAGTCAGCAAACTAAAATACTACTTTGCAGTTGACACCAAATATGTCCTCCATAAATTAATCATTCTCTTTTTCCCATTTACACATTCAGTGAGTCACATTCACTCAAAATCACCAAATTCTTTTCATAATCAAACATTTCTTCCAGGATTGGTCGATAAAGTACGAACAAGACGGTCCAGTACAGCCGCGATTCGAAATCAACGCTCCCGACTTGTACATCCCCACAATGGCGTACATTACTTACGTATTAGTAGCCGGATTAGTGTTGGGCATGCAGCAACGTTTCACACCCGAACAAATCGGCATGTTAGCCTCTTCGGCATTGGCTTGGTGTGTTGTTGAATTGGCAGTTTACAGTGCCACTTTGTACATAATCCAAGTGCACACCAGTTTACGTACACTGGATTTATTAGCGTACAGCGGATACAAATTCGTCGGTACCATAATAAGTATTTTAATTAGTCTAGTTGGCGGCAGGTCGGCCTACTTTGCTGCATTGGGTTACTGTAATTTGGCACTAGCCTTCTTTCTGGTAAGAACATTGAAGGCGCAAGTGTTGACCGAACATTCAAATGTTAACCAAACGGAATACTACGCAGCCCAACAAAGTGGCCACAAAAGGCGTCTGTATTTCCTCTTGTTTATTGCACTTGTACAGCCAGTGTTGTCGTGGTGGTTGTCGTTCCATTTGCTAACTTCACAGACAGTCACAGTGCCTGTCGCAACCGCCGATTGAATGAATTTTCTCTTCAATTGTAAACTTTTCTTTTAAATTTTATATGGTAAATGTTCTTTAAATAAATTACCCAATAAATATTTTCAATAACACAATTTATTTAAATATAATTTGATACTTTTCACTGCAACACTTATTACTAATAATTAACAAATTTAAATTAAAACAAATGTTTATAGACAATAATTTAATCGATATGATGAGAACGAAGAAGTGCTAATAAAGCCGGTATAATGTCGGCCCCTTTCTGTATTGTAGAATCGTTGTCCAGTTTGACCAACACTTTTGAAAGAACCGATAGAATTGTTTCAGCTGGAACTAATTTCAGCACTGAAAATAATTCAAAATTAAATCAAATATTTTAATTTGAGTTTCAACGTTTTACCAGTTGAAATCACGTCAACAATGTGATTTACATCCACTTGAATTACATTCCCATTGAAATTATTCTGATTATCTGTATTTTCAACTAAATTTGGCTTAATTACAACATGGGACAATACATTGACTTTGTTCTCCTTTTTCCCACGAATCCAACTAAAATCTTTATTTCTTGTTTTATGAAATTTCTCCGTAAATGTTTGTAAAGAATATTTTGATTTCGAGGACAAACTCGCCATCGACGTTTCCATTATTTCCGTAAATAAATTCGGATTACTAATTAAATTACTATCATCATTTTTCTCATTGTCACGCAGATAATTCAACACATAACTATTACGTTTTTTACGAACTGTTTTAATCTTCTTACTGTCTAATGATTTTTTTGATTTTTTTGAACTTGTAATTGACTGAGATTTGGTGGGTGTTAATGCTGGTAATCGTGGCTTTTTGAAAACATCATTTTTATTAGATTTCTCTTCTTTTGTGTTGCCGTAACTTATCGATAACTCTTCCAAATAGTAAGGATCTTCAGGATCGTAAAGGCGTCTTTTCAAATTTGTAGAATTTGCAGTCGTATCTTTCTCTATTTTTTCAAAACTCTTTTCAATCATTTCGCAATCTTTTATTTGCCTATTTGCTGTTTTCATTTCTTTCTTTCTTATTTCTTGACTCTTTACACTCTCAACTGTCTTTTTTTCGCACGACTGTTCTACAATTTGAATAGAATCAATTACATCTTCAGGCTTTTCTTTCTTTTTATTCACATTTAACTCAGGAATTATTTGTTTTTTCTGATTTACATTCAATTCACTTTCCGGTGATGTTACTTTAATTGTTGGCACATGAATTTCTGCTGTTACTACAATTTTATTACATGGCGGAATGGCTGGTACTGTTGTCGCTTGGGATAAGGTTTGAATCTCTTCATTTGTATTCTCCAATAAAATTTCTTCTTCTTTGTTTAGCGATTCCTCGACAATTACATTCAGAGTTGAATTTTGCCGACTCGATATATTAGAAAATTTTTTAGCAAATGGAGAATATTCATGCGTTTTAACTGTATTCCCTTTTGCCACTTCATCAATGGTTTTCTCTTTGATTCCGCTTGTGTTTAATGGTTTTCGAATTATGTTCACACTATTCTCAAAATAACTCAAAATTGGACTTGCTATTCTTATTTCTTCAGACTCAACAGTTTTATCCTTATGGTCAGACATGATTTTTTCTGCCAACCCCTCCAAACTTCTATCCATTGAATTAATTTCCATTTGTGATTTCTGAGAACTTGTAGAAATTTCTTTCGTTTTTGTTTCTATCTTTTGATTCCGTTCATTCTTCAATTTTATCATTTCTAACCGTTTTTCAAGTTCCTTGTCAATTGTTAACAACACTTCCAAATCTTTTAAAAAGAACTTCTCGCAATGTTTATTGGAATAAACATTAGTGCTGTTAGAGACAATAATATTCGGCGTTTCAGATGAATCTTCTCTCACTTCCACATGTTTTGGACTGAATTCAGGAGACAAAATTTTCAATTTCTTCTCTTCATTTGCTGTTTTTTCATCAATGTTTCTTCCTACAAACTCATGAAAAACCGAAGAGAAATCATCTACTTTTTCTGATCGAAAATTTGTATCTCCACAAACATAATCTGCTTGTTGTTTGTGTTGCAAATCAACATTTCTCTCTTCTGGAACTTTTCCGGACAATTCATTCATTCCTTTGATATCATCACTTAAAGAGGATGATTTTCTACTAACATCTGATGACTTTACAATATTCGGGCAATTTCCACTAATTATTTTTATTGTCAAAGGTTTAGAAATTTTAGGGGTGTACATATTTGATGAGGACACTTGTTTACTTTGAATAACCGAAGATACTTTTGAACTTATTCTTACTTTGCACGGTTGAGATTGTGCAGATATCGAAGAAATGTCAATGATTTCACATCCATTACTAACATCGTCAATGTTGCTATTACTTTTTGGCGAATTTAATATGGAACTGGAAAATGGCTACAACGAAATCTATTAATAACGATTATAACGAATTTAAATATAGTTTTACAATTGTTTTAGTTGATTTAGAAACTCCGCGTTTCTTTGAAGACAGTTTAAAACCATTAAATTCGCCACCTAAACAAAACAAAAATGTTACATTTCAATAGGAGGCTATTTTTTCGGTTCTTACGATTTGATTTCTGTATTGATGATTTATATTTAGTTTGCTGTAAAAAAAATAAAGATTAAAATGGAAACAGATTTGTTCAAGTTATTTTTAATACCGTTTGAATTGAGTATTTTGGGAAAATGCCTTGGAATTTTGATAGCATTTCTTCAATGGACTCTGTTTCCTCATGGGATAAAGTAAAACTGATTGTTTTATATCTACTTAAGCATAATTGCAAATCAGTCGCATTACACAAACAACTCCCTTCTGGTTTCAGTTTTATTTCAAATTGATTACTAAATAAAACAAAGTTTAAAATAGTTTATAGTATTAATAAGAATATTACCCTTTAACATCAACATTTAAAATGTCAGTCACGAAAATTCTAATCAAACACCAAGTATCTTCTTCAGATAATTCCGACATAAAATGATTTTTCAATTTATTTTCATGACTGTACCATGTAATAGATTTACTGCCGAAATTAAAATCAACAAACATGCCAGAAAGATTCTCCATGCCCTTCCGAATAAGCAAATTTTTTATTCAAAAATTAACTAATTTTTGTAATTTTTGTTTACCTTAGGTTTTTCACATTTCACCTCGTTGTCTAAAACGATTGTCGTGCATAAAATCGTTTGAATCTTATTATTAGCAGTCTTTCCGTTAAATTCCAACAAAAATTTCCGCACATACTCATCAAATTGATCCAAATTCATAGTAAGAAACTGATTATCCAAATGTTTTGATTCAGGGAAAAAACTCATTTTTTTTGAATATATCTTTAAAGAATCATAACGGTACAATCGGTAAATCACTTCGATTATGTGTGCCTGAAATTCATAATCGCCACATGGTCCCATCATGTCGATTAAAGTGTAACTAAAATTTCAAATGCCAGTAAAAGAATATTTTGTGATGAAGCAGTTATAATTAAGTTACATTAAACTGGGATTTGGGCTTTTGAAAACTTCTTCAAATGTACTATTACTATGAGGTATTGTTTCTATGATATTAACATAGAGTTTTAGCAATTCCAGTTTAGACCAATGGAAGTCCTCGGAAATCATATCGCAAATTTGGCTAATGCATTTTATCACAAATAAAACAGATAATTTTGTGTCTTCGATCAAAACATTCTAGAAAACAACGTTTTTAGTGGAGAGGAATTTCTGACGAATTCTAAAACGCACTTTTATAGGTTCCAAATATGTTTCAAATTGTTCTTTGTCGGCTAATCTCATAAATGGTTTAATGCTGATCATATGATAAACCACTTTTTGCATATAAGTTGTTAAACATTTTAAGAATAAATTTTGTTCGGAATTACTTACACCATTCACTTTATAAATCTTGCAAAAACGTTTTATTTTCATGTAGTAGTGATTTATTACATTTTTATCTGGAATTATTTGTGAAGAATCACTCTGAAATAATTCGAAACTTTTTTAAGCCTGAAATTTGGAGAAAATTCGTTTTACTTACATCATCCATTTTCTCTATTAATTCTAATAGTTCACTCTCCATTTTTTGATATTTCAATATTACAAATTAATAACATAAATACTGTTTAAATAAAAAATTGTTTAACAATGTCTATACGTACTAGATTTTTGTTTTGGAAACGGAGGGATTTTAAAAACATACGCCCTCTGGTTGCACAATCTGTAATTAATTATGTGTTCATTAGAGCTACTCAAGGACGTTCAACCTACCAACTTTTCACTCCTAACCTCAAACTTTAATAAAATCATATTCAAATTTAATTCGAAGAGCACATTTATGGAAGGTCCTAAACTATCGTGTAAATTAAACATTCTAAGTCGACCAGATGGGTCTGTGTTATATTGTGAAGGAGAAACTGTAGTTGTTGCAGGCATTTACGGCCCTGTTGAAGCGCGATCACATAAATTGCTCACCGACAAAGCAAATGTGGAATGCAATTATAGACCAAAGGCTGGCCTTCCAGGTAATAAAACAGAATCCCTTAAAAACAGTTCTTACTTTAAATCATTTATAGGTATAAAAGACAGATTTCATGAATCAGTTATTCGAAATATCTGTGAAAAAGCAATGTTTACTTCCCTTTATCCTCGAGCAGCAATTTTAATGAATATCCAGGAATTGCACGACAATGGCAACGTAAGGCAACATCAAAATTATAATTTTTTCAATTACTAACCACTGTCCGACTGTGTTCTTGTTTCAGTTAATTTCATGTTCCATAAACGCTTCGTGTCTTGCCTGTTTACATTCTGGTATTGATATGAAAAACGTGTTTGCTGCTGTAACATGTTTTCTCACAGCCGACGAACAACTCTCCTTAACACTGTCCGTTGACAGGGACACTTTAAAAGCAACTGCTGTTTTCGTTTTCGAAAATATCCAGAAAAAAGTGATCGCTTCTCATACACAAGGAACTTTTACGGTAGATCAATACAAAAAAGCATTAGAATTATGTCGATTACGCAGTGAATCTATATTCGATTTCTTTAAAAACACAATCGAGGATTCAATGAAATAAAGTTTATTTTATAATAACAAATTATTAAACTATTTCTTCGCTCCAACATTAAAATGCATAACATTACGGAAGAACGCCGGCCCATTCCAGCGTCCATTCATCATTAACAGCCAATAAATCGATGGCATTACATCCTTTTTCAGTAAAAACATCGACCGTAACTCTTTATCTTGCCTGAATGGGAACGTTTCCAACGGCTTCAAATCGTAATCGAATTCAGCTAGAATACATTTATCATATCCTGTAACCAGTGGACAAGAAGCGTATCCATCGTATCCTAATGGTAATGGGGCGTTATTCATAACCGCTTTCATATTCTGGTACACCACCTCGCATTGAGCGGCTGAAAAATGCAATGAAAATCAGTTCTTAAACGCTAATAGCCTCTAATTCACCTGCAGCCGCTGCTGTCTTCGAATTTGGCGTTGAACTGCAATCACCAATAGCGAAAACATTCGGAAATGCAACATGTTGAAGTGTAGTTTTATTCACATTCACAAAACCGGCTTCATTGGTGAGTTCTTTATTTTTACTTAACGTTTCCGGAGTGCACATTGGCGGTGTCACATGCAACATTGAATACTAAAACCAAAAAATGTTATTAATCCATTTAAAAATGCATTATAGTCTTTTTACTTTTGTTGTTGTTTTTTCATTGGGTTTATCCAAATTCTCAAATGTCGCTTCTTGTTTCTCGCAATCCACGGCAATTAAATTCGTTCTTGTGTTCACTTGAATTCCTCGTTCATTGCAAACTTTCCACAACGCATCCGCATATCGTTTAACGCCAAATAACACCGGTAAAGATGTATTGTATATGATATTGACGTTTTCTCGCCTACCGGCCTTTAAAATACGCTTTTTTTATATTGCATTCTCGTATGGAAAACATTCTTACTTTTCTCAGGTAGTCATCAGTTATGTAGCAAATTTTTTGCGGTGCACCAGGACATTTTACGGGCGTATTGGGAAAAGTGAAAATCGCATTTCCAGATTGGAGTTCTTGTAACGCTTTGTATGTTCTGTCTACGTATTTGTATGAATAATTCGAACAAACACCTCCAGGGCGGTTTAGTGCGTCTTCCAAACCTGGAATCTACATAGAATACCTTGTGTTAATTTGAAATTGTTTTTTTATCAAAGTGTGTATTGACCTTGTCATATCGCGTCTCCAAGCCTACTGCTAGTAATAAATAATCGTATTCAATAATGTCGCCATTTTCGGTGAGGACTTGATTCTTTTTAGGTAAATATTCCACAGCCTTAGTTTCGATTAATGTGCAATTGGAAGGTGAAATTTCTTTTGTGGTACGTTTGGCATCGTTAATAGTGTGAATTCCACCACCGACAAGGGTGAACAACGGTTGATAATAGTGGTTTTTACTTGGTTCGAGAACGATTAGTTCGTTTTTCTTGAAATTACGAGCGAATTTTGCAGCTACTGAACATCCGCCTGTACCACAGCCGACCACCAGCAGTTTACAGCTAGAAATTATTTATTTTTTCAGACAAGACTTATGTAAGGACTTAAAAGAGTTACCTGTGTTTTTTGTTGTGGGGTTGAAAAGTGGAAAAGTTCCTAAAATGAGGCACTCCTCTTTTTAGAGCTAATCTATTGAAGTGCATTTTTTAAATCTGATTAAAAACTGAATGCGTATTCTTTTTATTTAATGATTAATCTCTTATCAGTTAGAATATCCAATAATGAGTTCTTACAAGTTGATAACAAATATGTACAAATGATATTGTGGATTTTTTAGTACTGCATGTAAGATCAACATAAAATTAGCAAATGTTAAATACAAGCCTTTTCAACGAACACAACAACATAAACTATTTTTATTTATGACGATTAATAATGTTTTGAGTATTTGAGTAAAGATTATTAAAAAATAAACATTAATTTGACAACTGATGACTTTTTATAAAAATAAACTATTCAATTGTTTTAATAAATAGCAAACTGTAAACAATTTAAGTAGCACTCCAAAGATGTAGCAATGTTATGTCCAGTAAAGTAAAAAAACCGTATATTATTTGTATTTGAAATATTTATTTCCTAGAAAATAGTTAATCGATCAATACATAATTATTGATTTCAATTTTACCAAACATCAGAAATGATTTCATCTAATTCATTTGATATGCTAAAAAATGCAGCAAAAAGTCCTTTAACGTGCCAGTTATACAAAATATGAGATTAATTAATATTCCTTAGACCACAAAAAAAGAAAAAATTACCAATCACCTTGAAATCTGTTTATAAGAACATTGGTGCTTCTTCTCAAGACTAGTTCTTGTTTGTCTTTTCGTTAATAATATAGTTTTATTTTTTATTTTATAATATATAGTTTCTTAAAAATCAAAAAAAAAAAAAGAAAAATGGAAAAATACATTCAAACAAGAATTATCTTCTTATTACTTTTATTATGTGAGTATTTTTCTTTCATTATCGCATTAACAAAACTGGATATAGTTAATGATAAATTAATGAAACAAATTCAAATTATTCCCAAATATACGATAACCCTCAACAAATCCAACAAAAATAATTCAATAACAACAATTTCCTCTATTTGTGTGTCAATTCACATTATTCTATTATCTAATAACTAAAGTGTATAAAAATGTCATCAAATTCTCGCTGTTTTTCTTTTCTAACATTCCTACTAACAATCGGTGAGTGTAAACTTAATTAAAATACTACCTTCTACATCCACATTAACTATAATTAATAACAAAACTACACATGTATTAAGAGAAACATATTTTTATGTCAAGGCGTTGGCATACAAGGCGGTCTAGTGCCAGATGTAGTAAAGGATCAGGTTTTCAAGATTTATAAAAACGTTGCACTTGAAGTACGGAACATTAAATACGATCCCATAACGGAAGATAAAGTGCAATACTTTTTATTCACCAAAGAAAGTCCCTCGGAATACATACGATTAGATCCGTACCATTTGGAGCGTTTCGCAAATGCCACATGCAAAATTGCCATCTTAATCCATGGATGGACAAACAGCCGTGAAATTCAATGGTACGAAGATGTGAAGAACGCACTGCTGAATCGCAAAGAGGAGTACTGCGTCGTTCAGGTTGATTGGAACGAGCCCGCAAACCAATTGTACACAGTGGCGTCGATCAGTACTTATGATGTTGGTAAATATCCAAAAAATCAAAACCAAAAATATTTTATTCAAGTTTTTTTGTCAAATTTTTAAAATCCAAGTTTATAAAAGTTAATTGATTTTTAATTTAGCCAAATATGTGGCCCAGTTCGTCACCGATTTGCACCAAAACTACAGCATACCATTGGAACGATTCCTGCTTATTGGACATTCGTTGGGAGGCCAAATAACTGGCTTTGTCGGGAAAAGAGTACTGAAGAACACTGACCAGAAATTGCCTCGAATCATCGCCCTCGATCCTGCCGGTCCATTGTTCACTCAACGTCCAAAAGACAAACGTTTAAATGAGGACGATGCGGAAGTAGTCCATGTGATACACACGGACGGTGGCGTTTTTGGCTATTCAAGTCCAATTGGAACGATTGATTTCTTTCCAAATGGTGGCAGTTCACAGCCTGGTTGTAAACGAGTCGATTTAGATGATTTGTCAAGCATTATAACACAACCAGGTAAGAAAACTGTGAAAATAAACCAACATTTGGACGTTGGACGAACTTTCTCATTTGTTTGGTTCTAGTGTCGTGCGATCACCGACGAGCTTGGGATTATTTCTCCGAAGCGGTTCTAAATCCGAAATCATTTTTGGCCAGACAATGCAGCGACTGGAAGAAATTCACCGACAACAGTTGCGACAAGTTGGAGGTAGCAATGGGCAATTTAACGACAAAAGAACGAGGATCGTTCTTTTTAGAGACCAACAAGGACAAACCATTCGCCAAAAGACCGAAAGGGGCCAACGTTCTTGGAGTCCTCAAATTATTGCAACATTAAAAGGTTATTTTTTGAAAATTTGTAACGATTTTAGTAAATAAAAGACAAAGACAATTCGCAATTGTAAAACAAAAACACATTTGTAAATAATTCACTATTGTACTGCGCTTTGTTAGAAAGTTGGAAATGCGACTTATTTGATATGGGAAGGCGTCTGGGGGTTTCCAATAACTAGAAAACTCTATAAGTTTGTTGGATGTGTTTTAGTAGATCAGTTTTCCAACAAAATGAAAAATTGGAAAAATTCTATAGAGAAAAATATGCAGAACAAATGTATAAATAAAAAGTAAGACCAGTAAATAATCCAAGACGACTTCCTCTATGTCATAAAAGAAGTAAAAGCGCCGTTAGAAGTGATTCGATTTTCTGTTAAAAGAATAATTGTTGCCACATTCATGTACACAGTCTCCAATTCACGGAATAAACACGAGAGTCAACAGCGATGAGGGAAATCTGAATAATAATGTGAGCGAAATGCATGTAGGAAGATGTAAATTTTCTACGCTGCTATTTACGCAATTCAATGGACATAAAAAGTGCATTTTGTTAAAAAGCAACAGAGACAGAGAGATGGATTGTCGTGTAGGTGTATGACCCTATTGTTAACAAACCTGCGCGTATAATCAAACCACACACGATTCCGTGTATTCAACTGTTTTCTTCTCGGACAGAGACGGGCCCGCATTCGGACGGATCTCCTCATAGCACACTACTCCAAAGCAGACCATAGTCGAAAACTTGTTGGTGGTGGCTGTGTGCAGCAGAGAGAGTGCCCATTAAATCGAATGTTTATTCCTGCGGCGGTAGTTGTCGCGGTGTCACATAACGACGTCGACTTCCACCTACAATAAACTGCCATCCCCACTTTTTCGCAAAATTACACCTGTTTAAAGTACCTACGTTATTTATGCTATTCGAAAACTAATCAACAACGTTTCTATAACAATATTGTGACACGTGCGAAAAACGTCTAATTGCGCTCGCTTTTTTCGGCAAATTGAAGTTGCGTAGGCGGTATGTGATTCAAGTGTGCGTATGACAAAATAAAAGTTTATTTTGTTTCGGAGAGCGTTAAATCAACAATAGTAAAACATGAACGTGTGATGCGGTGTTTTATTGTGAAATAAAATAATAGAAAATGTGAGGCAAATAATAATTTTTAAATTCTTTGTATTGGATGGACAGGAAACATGCATGCCGACTGCACCACTGAAAATTACTGTTCGGACCGGAAACATCATTATTAAAAGTATGTTTCCTCTTTTGATTTTTTTTTGAATTAAATTGTTTGCTGAGGAAATTTGTATGTTAGGTAATAGTTTTGTATCACATTTATTTTACATATGTATAAGCACATGTTGGTTTTATTTTCACATTTATAATTGCCAAGCCAAGTATAAACACAGAAACGGAATTATGTACATATTAGACAATATTCTTAGTCGCAAAGGATTATTTATGGGTATTACAATTAATAAACATTTTGATGTTAATGATAATGACAAGTTAAGCTTGATGGCAACAGATGCGTGGAAAATAATTAATTACAAAACTTGCTCTCTATGTGTAAGTAAAAGTGTTTAAATTATATTTATTTTATTGATCATTTATAAATAACTGGATTGAATAATCGCATTAATTGACTGCAATTTACACTTTTTGCCGATATTTGTCTAAGATGAGGATTTATTGAATGATCGAATGTATTATGAAACGAGTTTTCTTGTTTATTGCTAGTTGCGATTTGATAATAAATTCAAGATATCCTTATTACTTATCTTGTTAAAGGATTATTTGAAGAATGAGAATTGAACATTCGTCATCATTTTAATTATCTGCAGGTATTTTGGCCCAAAAAATGGGTTAACGAGTGTTTTATCTGGAAATTAATGATAACACTCTATTTGTATATTGATGTGTTATTTTTGATAACATCAATAACACAAGATTGTTTCAAATAAAATCAATTAAACTCATTCTTATTTATAGGTATAGAAAAAATAATTTTATCATGAAATATTGCATGGTGAACGCAATTTTATTGCTTTTTTTTTTATTTCAACAGTAGCACGAAAGTTTCCTACACGTTTTTTTGTCATTCTATGTACAATCCATGAAAACTTCTAACAAAATTATCTAAAATTCCAAACTACATCTTATTCATTAAATATTGAATAAAAACACAAAGTATCTTGGGACTGTTTTATTTTTGTGTTATTTCGCCTCTGAAACAAGAACATTTATCAATTTATTTGAGTAGATTGTATCGATTTCATAATCATAACTACAATTTCCACATTAACAGAGAGTAATATTTGCCCATTAGATAAAAGCTTTTCTGAAAACACAATTATCTAATCATCCAAGGTACATACTGGAACAAGTCTTTGTCCAACGAACAAATACGTTTTTAAAGAGTTACTCTCTTCCTTAAAGAGAAATGAAAGCTGTCATTCCCCCAATAATCAATCATCGTTTACTAAACCGCCCATGAGTTTCTAATAAACTGTAATTAAAGTAGATATTAATTACGTCTAGTTTGTGTGATGATTAAAAGTTTGAACATAACGAATTTCGTGGTGACAAAAGGGGAAACATATTTCGAAAAATTTTATAAGAGAAAATGAAGAGATAAAAAAAGTTTCAAACACAGGAAAACATCTTGCGTACACACACATTTATTATAAGTCGCATACTTGAAACTTTCTTCATAGCTCCATTTCGAGAGTTTCCCGAAAATCGTGATTTGGATATGAATTAACACGCCGGGATGTGGAACATTTAAACACGGCGTTTTTTTTTTCTTAATGTTGAAAACTTCGTAATTAGGTGGAGTACCTACGCCTGTTCAGACCTTTTACAAATGAATTAAGATTTTTTTCTAGCGTTTCTTACTTTCTTAATTGGATCATGTAATATTCAGTGGGTATTGGATGCACAAGCGGAAAGTGTAATTATTTTTAGGACATTTTTAATATTTACAACAAGTTGCCGGCTTTATAAGGGCTTAATTGCACGATTCGTGGCGCATTTTAATGGATTAATACAAAAGGATGTGGAGTGGATGGAGAAAGTCCATCAAAGCGTTCTCTGTGCGAAATTCGGTTGTTTCGGATCGTCTTCTTGGATTTATGATTTTCTATGGAAAAGCGTCCATTAAACTATTAAACTATACGCAAGAGGATGAGAAATTAGGTCAGAAAATGGGAAGTTAGAGAGGGAGTTTAGGTTTATCTATGGATTTGGATTCGGATTTAGCCGAAAGGGAAGTGTCTCATTCCGTCCGTTCGTCCCATGTGCATTATTACTAATCTAAACACTGTAAAGAAACGGTTTTAATCTCGGTTTTAATATAGCTTATAGTTTGTTCCATATAGTAATAGTAAAATGTCAAATTCAAGGTCTGATATTGGTGGATTTATTGGACTTTTTGCTTTTGCTCAAAAAATTTTGAATATATTGAAAAAGTTTGCGAATTGATGAAGTCAGCCATGCACAGGTGGATCGGAATGATTGATGTGCAATATATTTTCGCTTTTCAACAATTTTAATGCAAAATGTCCTTAAATTCCCCACAAAACCAACACTTGACATTATTATTTCGGTGTTCCATTGGATGGTGGCCAATTTTTCTATATTTATAAGTTTGATTCATCGAGTGCAAAAAAGAAGCGGGCGATTAATTAATGACTCACTTAGTAGCCCACAACAATAATTCATTGTAAAATAGTGCTTGTCTTCGCATTTTAAGGAATCGGTTATCTATTTGTAGAATCTGATGGGATTTGGGCACCTGAAGGGTCGGTATTAACTTGAAAAAGGAAAATACTTTATACGGGGTGTAACAGCTCCATTAAATGTTTTTTTGCCGTTTTTTATTCAATAACTAAAAAGTTGTAAACTATCGATTGCGAGATGCTTTTGAAATATTTCAAGTTTTTAGACTGGATGAAATTTCACTAACTAATCCCTTATAAAAAAATTATTTGCTCTCATTTTGTCCAGTCGGATGTAATTTAAAAATTCGATTTTTCTTTGTTGCATTCTGTGTGTATATCGAGCGAGAACGCTTACTTTTTTTCTATTCTAGTCAAATACTCTATGAGTAAATTCACCCAAGAGGGCCGTTTTTACGTTATTTTAATTTCAGATCAAGAACGCTCGAAAGATGTATGAGTGTAGGTAATTTATTGTTTTGTTGGAAAGAGAACTTTTCATGGCAGGCGAAATTTCCAAGCATATGGTCTTGTATGTTATTACATCGCACACCACGATATAATAAGCAAAAGTTATTTAATGCATGAGTTATCGTAGTATGCTATGCAAAAAAATGAGTACTAGATTTACATAAACCCTAATTTCAATATTTTCAGAATTCGTTACAATTTCAATTAAAACAATTCGCAAATCGCAAAATTTATTAACATTCTATATAATATGTGCCATTGTGTGGAAATAAATTCTAACAATTACAAAACCACACTGAATATATGGCTTTATTATGCGTACCTATGGTACATAAACAATATTTATTATAATAACACCTACAACTAAACTAAACGATGAGAAAATTTAAACAAGTCTAATAACGCAAAAGAGTGGGATCATTCAAATATACATAAATATGTTTTCGATATAGATGAATGCCAAACCGAATTTGGTTATAAATCTTCATCAAGTTTTCTATATAAAAAATCACTTCATTCACTCGATTTCTGTTTTCTTTTTCAAGGTACCTATATCTATCCATGCATTTCACCTACACATAACAGCCAACTGTCTATTTCCCAACCGAAAATTTTGTAAATTCAATCCCAATTGACATACTCTCAATAGATAGGAAATTTCTGTTTAAACACTAGCTGTTTAAGCATTTGGTAAATAGAGTTCAATAAAAAAAAACACCAAACACCATAGGCAATTCACATATAATGTGAACACATGGATAGAGTGGCGTTTTCTTTTCATATAAAATTTTACGTGGGCCCAAAAGTGTGTGGGATGAGCGTGTTGCGGCACTCCTAGTTCAAATATGTTGTATTATATGCATTTAAAACAGATAAAAAGTCTACCTAAATATAAAGATCGTTCTGTCTTTGTTCATTGACCATTTGGATCAAGTGAAACTGTCTCTTTCCGTATTTATTGCCACTTTTGGTTGTCGCTTTTGACCAAAAACGTGGCCAAACATGCCTAACTTGCATTTAAAATGGCCTGTCATAAATTCATTGGTCTTTTTCTCTCATTGATCGTGTTATTCCATCGGTTTGTGTTATTATTTAGTTTAGAAGGCGAACGTGCCCAAACATAATGCGATTTCAATATTGTGATAAGCACAGCAGGCTATGGTGACTGACTTTTCATGCCAATTTATTCATTGTAGGTGTTGAATCTAATATGAGATTATGTGGAACAAGAATATAGATTTCAAATCCAACGATTGTCTTGTTAAGAGTGTTTTAATGTTACGACATTCGACAGTCTTTTAACACCCAGTATAAATTGCCTTTTTATGTCTTGGAAAACAATGCAAAGAAGGCTGTGTTTGGTGTCCATGTCAAATTGCGAAATTGCCTAAATTTAAATTAGTGGATTTTCTTTTTCCACTGACTATAATGGCATAGTAAATTGAGTGGAAAATAGCGAACCATTTAATCAGCAATAAATCAATAGTTAATTTAAGATAGAAGCCTTTGCTCGATATTACCAACTTAAATAACATCGTAATTTCAGTGTGAAGCACCTATATGTAGAACGATGGTGCATACAAATTAACTTGAAATTTAGTAGAAAATAGAAATTTATACAATTTAATTATCTAATTTGCATTAGAAAATGTCAAATATTCTCCTCTCTTCGTTTTTCTCACCCACAATCGATATTTTCATGATATATGCATTTAATTGGTGATGCAAGATGGTAAATAAATGTTTAACCAGTAGGAAGGACTTCATTAAAATGCTTGTAATCAACAGTCGAAATTATTCATTAATCTTGTGTTCTGTTGTTGTGCTATGTATTTAAAAAAATACGTATAAAGAGTATGTATAAAAGCACCAAGTTTGTATGACTAACGATGCACATTTGAATATGGTGGGCACGAAACAAACTTTATGTGGGCACACTAGTTTTTCATATTTTTTTTAGTGGGCCGCAACAACAGTTCACTTTTGTAACTCTATTACTCTTATTTCACATCCAGTTTCCTGCAATACACAAACGAATTTTAATCAGTTGATTTACGTTAGTAGAATTGATTATTATTTACGAGTTTACTGGCCATTAGGTAAACTGAATTTCAGTGTCCACACAAAAAAAAAATCTCTCATATTTTGTTTTCGAATAATTGTGTGAATTTTTCTGATTTTGAAGTCTTTGGTATGTGATTAAAGATCGTTTAAATGCGATATGAAAAATGTTATAAAACCACTTGATTCATGAAGACTTTTTTCCCATCGTCTGGTTGCCAAATACAGAAGCAAAATCTTGCAAACATGTCCATCATTAACTTTTTGGGGGCCCATTATCTGTAAAGCAATCTTTATTCCATCACCACTTCCTGTGCCCATAAATCGCAACCAATATCAGCTGACCAAATCAATAATCTCTGCACACAGATGATATCTATGCAATTTCGTTCATAAACTTTTCAGACACATTCTAAAATGCTAGTAAAAGAAGACGGTTGCATTCTCTCCGTAATTTATTCGTTAACTAAAACTAGAAATAAAAAAAGGCAAACTCGAAATGGAGACAAGTGGACGAGTGCTGGAAGAGACGTAGAGAAAAAGTCCCCATAGACATTGTCCACATTGTCTTCGGGCGGCAGTTATGTTGTTATAGTTAATTAGATCCCGCGAGGAGGGCCACAAAAGATAAAAATGATGAAGGCCCGCGCGCTGTTCACAAATGCCAAAAATTCGCATTTTATATTAAACAGTTTCTATATGGATTTATTATCTTAGTTTATATTTGTGTCTCTCTTTTATTGGGTCCATGGATTATAAATCTTTGTCGTCTTATAAGTTGTTATACGACAACACAAGCTGTATGCCACGTTAGGTTTGGTCTTTTTTCCAACTACATATATGAATTATAGATTATGTATTGTATTCGAGTGAAATTTATTTTATTTGTGTAGAACGGCAGCTAAATTGAATTAAAACGATATTTATTATATTATGGACATGACTTTAAGATGCGATTTAATATGGACTTGTTCGTAAATTAAATGATGAACCAGTGAAGAAGGGATGGAACTTGTTTTTTATCTCTTAGAGAAAAATAAATGAAACGTCAATTCGATTTTGCATTATTCCACCTTGTGGAAGGTATAAAGTTTATATTTGTCGTATTTTATCCGTATACCTTCGTTTCCGTTGTAAAAAATTTATGAATTTCCGAAATGCGGAGGCGAGTTATTCTCGTCATATAAATTTGGGCAATGCGTGAATCGATGAATGATTTAGGTCACTAGTTATGTTATTGCGTAATATGTACACAGTTAATTCAATTCTCGTACGTGTGAAATAAAAAAATATACTGTTGAAGAGGAAGTAATTCTTTGCCATCTGTGCGCGGTATTCCCATTTAACGCCTTCTTCTTATATGTGGCGCCTTGTTGCTGCTCTGCTTTTGAGTATTTCAATCAAGATAAAACGTCAACAGCAGACGAAACATTGCAAATAAAAAAGTATAACAGATAAGAATGAACTTACAATTTCGCTATGGGTGGTCCGCCACTCAATAATATCAAAAACGGATGCGATTCGTAAAAAATAAACCGTTTTTGTTATTCGACTTTTATCTTGTGACATCTCTATAGAGGTGTGCACATGTTCAGGTCGCCAAAAATAGGGTTTTATTTTAAATTTGTGCGGGTGTAAAACCATAAAAATGGTGTACAATTTTCAATGTGTATTTACGTATTCGGGACAGTACGCTAGATGCTCTTTAGAGCTGACAAAGTGGTGTGGGATTGCAATACAGAAAGACACTTTAGAGATTATTCGAGGTTTACATTTGAAATGTAATCCCATTCATGGCACACTGTTTTCCACAAACGTCGATTCCGATTTGAAATTTAGAAAAGTATTCACAAAAAGCGCACAGAAACTGTTTCGCAAAATGGAATGATTAATCAATTTCGAACAAAAAAAGGCCAACTTTGATGCTGAAAATGCGCGTATTATTCGGTGTACGAGTAAAATGAAGGGAGTCTTTGAAATGACAAAGTATCCACATTTTTCCGTACATAAGTGAACGGTTTTTGTGCACATGGTGAGTGCACGTATCGAAATAAGGCTCTTATCGAGACTTGATTTCTTGTCCCTTGATACCTGCCCAAATACAGTATGAATACCATATCAGATTCGAGTGTGTGCTTGCTTATCGAGTGTGCGTTTGCGAGAACGAACCAGCGAACGATGGTCTTTTGTTCCATGTGACAATGTTCACTTGATGCTTGATGGCTGTGTGAGGTGCAGGAGTTAGCAGGAAACGTATTATGAGATATCAAGTGTCGCTAGAAACACAAAACACACAAAACACGTAATAGTAGATTACATACCGAGGCGGAAAGGGCAGCATTACTGTCGAGAGAAAAGTTTGCCCGCTGAGGCCGTAGGCCGAAGCGGGCAATTTCTCGAGACAGGAATGCCCTTTCGCCGAGGTTTGTATACTATTTTATTCACAATCAGACACAATTATAATAAAAACATGTTTTTCATTATAAATTTTTTGTATGTCAATATTTCACATATGTCACTAATGACAATTTTTTGTTGTTACTCATCAAATGACAAGTGAGTAATGGCTTGTCATTGGTTGTCCAATATGAACATTATTAAAAATTGTAGTAGCCAGGATTTTGGGAAGCCAGGAAAGTGATCACTTTCCTCTCAAGAGAGGAAAGTAAATATTAATCGCTTGTTTAAAACAATGGGTCACTTTCCATTTTTATAAAACATCGGAAAATGACACATTACATACTGATTGTGAATAAAGGTAGTTTTGTTACATTCACACGACTTTCTTTACGCTATAATTCCATTCCATAAGTTCCATACATAGAAATACTTGTGAGTTGAACAGGAAATGTAAAATTAGAACAAGGTGTAAAGAAACAACAAACAACTGTTTTCTGTTTTATTTTTTTTAAGAATAAAGAGGAAATTTTGGGGAAAGGAAAAGTAAATAATCTTTGGGTTTTGGGGTATGGTTAAAAGGATAAAACGCAATATTTAAACAGGAACCGAATTCTTTTTGTGTATTTAAAGGAAATCCTTCAATGCAATAAATAGGGTAACATTGACAAAAAAAAAACAATACAATATAGTAAAGTCTGTTTAAATCTAATTCGTTGAAATAATACCCTAATTTCCATTTTACATATATGAAGTGAATGCGTTTTGTTGGTTTCCAGAAAAAGGGTGGATTTATAGATGTTTTATGCAATACATACGATCTTTCAAATAAATTTTCCTATAGGTTAAAGTGGATTGATGTGGAAAATGTTTTATTGAAAATAAGGGATGATTGGATCTAAGATAATATCAGTAAATGTTCTCGAAAGGCAATACAAAAAATATTGAAATGAACCAGTACCTACCTAAATAATGGAAGTGATGTTAATTTGGTTTGAATTTCAGCTAAATGATTATGTTTATTATGCAACAATTTAAAAGAAAATTAATTTTGAAAACATTTATTCGTAAAAAAGTTGCCCATTTCCAAAACGAAAACAATATATTAAAGTGACAAAATATTAATATGTAAAAACTCAGATTTATTGCCTATTGTTTTTAAACTGGTATGACACATGTTTCCGAAAAGTATTAACATATGTTTTATCGCTCTCCTCGACTCGAGAAGAAAATTTAAATTCTACTCTGTAGGTTGTTTAGAATTTGAAAAGTGCCGGGTTCGTGTTGAGAGGCGTTTTTCGCCTTAACTATCTTACTATTAACATGATATAACTCGAATGTAAAATGTAATCATTTATTAAACATTGTATATAAATGTAAATTTGTGTTAGTTTATTTAACTTGCACGTTGCTTGTCGAATCATTTATTAGTGAAAAAATCCACAGAAATTTTATATCGTGTCAGGTATTTTTATTTCTAGTTTTTAGAGCCATTAAAAGCACCCAGCTAGATGAATTCTCTTGTAAAATTCAAGCCAAGTTGTGTATTCAGGATTATACAGTTTTTTACGATGTGCAAATGCTTTCCAGACTAAAAAAAGACCCGTACATATAGCTTTAAATATATCTTTTGCTCTTCTAAATCTTCTTAGTGGAATGTTTTTTTGTGGCTTTAGTTTTGTCAAAATACAAAAGCCTTTGATGATTTATTAAACATCGAAATTTCATCGTGTTAATTACCATTAATGTTAAGAATGTTTTCAACATCAACAAAACGGGAAATTGGTGTAAACTTTTCTAGTTTACTTAAGAAATTTACATAAAGCTCATGTACAGCACAATGTAATTGTTTTCATAGTCTTTAGTATTCTCTTCGGCATTAAAATTGAAAACAATTACCTCAACTACAATGTTATTAAAAGTCCGCATTTAAAATTTAATCTCGAATTCAAATTTACGTACATTTTTACGCAAAATGCAGTTAGATTCTGTGCGTTGGAAAAGTTAAAGCTCCGGTTTGTTTTTGAAATTCTCTCATAAATCCTCATCGAATCGGAATGAGACACTGCTTAAAAAGCATGATTTAAGAAAAAATACTTGCTTAAAAATTTCCAAACTATTCGTACGTGTTCCCAATTTCCCAAAGAAATTTTTGTCATGTTAAATTTTGAATGATTTTTTCATAATTGATAAAAAAATAATAAAACACTTCAAAAAAAGTTGATAATTTTGATAATTTTTTAAGGTATCTACAATGCCCATTTAATTTTACTATCTTCAAACCAATAGTTTTTTTTTTGTCAAACGGCCCTCTTAATTAGATGACACACGACCAGCTGGACCGCACATTCCAATTCCACTGAGTCGATCAGAGATTACATTAAACGACCAGAGAATATTGCTTCAGTTCCACATACGCGAAGAAGTGGTACTTATACGTCTGGTTTTGTGTAAAACTGGCGTGATTTGCATGGGAACATGTCACTGGAGGATCAGCAATCGCATCACTCTCTGATTGAATCTGACGAGATGAGAGAGTTTCCCATAGGCTTTGGCAGCTTCTTTGCTTCTATGTCTTTTCTCTATTATTGGAGAGTTGCTGATGTATCAGAGACATTCATCTAGCGCTTGTGATCGTGTCGCAATCATCCACATTACAATTTCCCTTTTCAATTTCACTTTGAAAAAGAAAAACTAACCGAGAAAAAAAAGAGGGCCTATTGAATTTTTTTCTCTATAGCTTGATAAAAATTCATTCCTGTGTTGGCAGAAGAAAAATGAGTAAAATGCATGCCCTCTTTTACAAATCCACACCATTTGTGTAGGTAATAAACAGCTTTCAAAATATCTAAAATGATAATTTGTTTGTTGGACTTTTTATGGTTTTAAATGTACGTAAGTGTGGGCGATGGCTTAATAAAACTCTCTTAATTGTGTGTACACTTTACCAGTGGTACATAACAGTAAATTACTGTAATTCACGTATTAACTAACCATGCTGTTTGTTTCCGTTTTAGTTTCGCACATTTATTTCACTTGTGCTACTTTCCGCCCAGGTCTTTTTGCACTCTCAAACCATCCATCAAACGTTCATTTTTATTCTTGTTTCTATAACGTTCAAGAGAAAAAAATGTGAACTCGATTCCTAAATAATTAACCTTTTAGCTCTTCAAACTGAACAATGAATGAATATTTTCAAGGCTTTCAATGAAAAATATCAATTAAAATTAACATTAAAACCGCTTCACCCACGTTTTAAAGAAAGCATAAAAAGAGCAACACCTGTTAATAATTTGTATTGTGTAATATTGAAGAATTTTTACACAAACCTACGTGTAATTAAAGTTTTACCTCTAGGAGATCTAAAAACTGTACTGTTATTACATAATAACAAATTTTCTCTAATGAAATTAAGTCATGCATATTATCAACCCCACACAAGCATTCATATGCCGTTTTTATAATTAGAATTGCGCTCAAAGTTGATTTTATATGCAAATGGAGTTTGGAGTTTGTAATATTTTCAAAAACGGGTCGTATATTGTATAAAAAAATGTATACACAAACAGTGAAAAAAATAATGTTTAGTCTCATCATCAGAATTGTAAATGAATATTTGGGGAAAAATAAAAAAAAGCAAGAAAATGAGTTATGTTTATTTAAATTAAAATACATAAATTTGTTTTTAAATATACTAATTTTCCCTTAGTGACTGTGGCAATAAATTCTCTTCATACCGATTTATGAGGTTTCCGTTTTGGATGTTTTCTTTTTTTCGCCCTCTGTAGAGATGAGATGGCCATATAGTATCATCTATATCGTAACATTTCGACCTACATTTTTTACGATTATCTAGAGATGGTCGAGTGTATGGTTTTATTGCAGTTCTAGGTACATCGGATTTACAATGCACAAATGGCTGATTCCGCACACAGCCAACTCTTAGCAAAGAAGAATCCCTTTTCACGGTCATTTTCATTTCCAAAGAGAATAAATTTCATTCATACCTATCTTTACACAGTGAATTATTAATGGACTTTCATTAAGTTTGTGTCAAAATGTATTACTTATTGGACAAATTAACGATATATTACTTATAAAATTGCGGACACGAAACGCTTTTTCATCGATAAAGTTCTTTTTTAAAAAAAACCTCCTCATTCGACATATGTACTGATTTATTTGCTTTTATGTAATTTTACAGCCAACAGTCTACAATAAATTTACTGGCAAATATTTATTAATGAATGTCGTGGAAAACCTTATTTAGGAAATGCATTACTATATTTGGTTGTAGATTTATAGAAATGATACTAGATGTCGTTTATTTTAACATTGAGATTATGCGATTGTTTTTTAACGAAAAAAAAAACTTGATTAAATACTATTCCAGTATTACTTTAATAGACATAAAATGGTTAATTATTCACGATGTGAATTCGAGACATGTTCTAGCAATTAGGAATCGGTAACGTTCTTTGATAACAGCTCCTCATCCAACCATCCCAGCCACGAAATCCCAATTTGTCTTGAACTTTTCTAGCACATATTGAATCGTCCCGTATATCATCGTTGATTAAATCTGGAAGTGATCGTTTTTTTACTTTTTATTCAGTCAATGAACTCTTTGAAATTATTTACCTTCGCACTTTATGTTGCATTCACCGCCTGCTTTTCCATAATTGCACCACTCTTTGCTGTTTATCTAAAAAACCTTTTTTAAAGTTTCAACTTCGGTTTGAATAGAAATTAAACCTGGAATAGTCCTAGACCCTTGCTGCCATTTGCTTTGTTTATCACTTTTGAGGTGTCTTTGGCACTTTCGCTTTCCACCAAACAAACCCCTTAAAAATTAAAGATTCGCATTCCATTAATATGTAGAATTAATATAAAAGTCTAGTAGGTTTTGATGTTATGCAAGCAAGGTTACTATAGTGATAAAAAATACTTTACATTGTCCAATAAATGTCCGAGGAAAACCATTGTCACTTAATGCTTTCGCTAATCCACATCTAGTGTACACTTTACAGTTAGTCCATTCGAAATTGGAGATCAACAATGTAAAAAATAAAATTTTCACTGCCACACTTTGATGCATTCTCAAACAAATGATGATCATGTGTGTGATGTTCAAGGTATTACGACACGAGTAATTAAAAACTTTCCGTTTGCTTTTTAATAATAATTATATATTGATTTGTAGTACGTTGATTAGAGATTAAATTTTACACAACTTCGATATCTATACATGAGTGTTTTGAGTAGAATTTTGGGTATTATTTTGTATTTTGCATTATGAAGCCTTGACAATCCGATTGAACCTTGACTTCACAATTTCCATATATGTATGTATTGAATATTATCAGGAAGTGTGTATGTATTATTTATTACTTGAATACAGACAACAAAACCGTTCATTTACTAGTAAACTATGTACTTACTTTAGTCAAATATTCCTCATTAAAATGTTATACATTTTGTGTTCATGGAGATTCCCATGAATTCAAAGCAATACGAAATTAAACACAATCAAATTTAATGTTATACTTGGAAATGTTTGGATATTAATTAACACACAGGGGGCTGTTAATAAAAATTTATGGAAATTGGATGAGCAATTAAATTGAGGACATTTTTTATTTTATTTCTGAGTCGTTTATAGACTGACACTCATTTATGCATTTGTTTGGAGGGTGATATAAATTCTCTTCTAAATGAAGAACTTTTTTAATTTGTACTGGAATATCCTGGCGATAAACGGTGCCGCAAACATTGAATATCGCTTGAGAATTTGTCGTTTTATTGTCAGCTACGTTACTTTGCCATAATACCTAACAACCAATAAAACTAGTGTATACTTTTTTTACGTTATTGACTTTTGACGTAAAAGGGAGTTGGAATTGTGTATGGAACTGGAGTGCATTTGTGTACTTGTTGCGTTTTTTTCTTCCTTTTCTATGTAAAGGCAAGACGAAATGATAATACATATGATACACAAATGTCTTTGCAGCAACTGCATGCCGGCCGCATTCGCATTGATGGACATTATAAATTGTGATCATGTACTACTAAAACTGGAGGAACTCACTGAATGCCGCCTAGCCAAACAAAAACCTTAACTCCTTTGTAAAATAGCAAAGCACGTTTTAATTGTATCGCTTGTATAATGTGAATTGAAACAACTGCTTGGTGGCAATTCAACTTTTATCGAGATATGTACACGCACATTTTGCGAAAGTGTGATAGCATTTTCGTGTTTGAAAAATTGATGAGTTTCCGGTGGAAAAGATCGATTCAAAGTGGTCAAAGTAGCTTTCAAAAGTTTCTTTGGGAAGAAAAATGTCATCAAAGCTTTTAAAAAAATGTCGAAATTCTTAAACATCTCCCGAACTAATATAGCAGAATAGTCAGCATTTTGGTGTACACCCTGTATATATAAAATTTATATGAAAACTGAGGAAATTGTGTGGCCTTTGTTTCCGATTAATATGACTGCATTCTGTATTTTCAACTTTATTCCCTCAGAGAGTGTGTATTGCAAATTTCTAGGGAATAGGGTCCATTAAAAAGTTTTAAGTGGCTGAAATGTCACCGTTTTGTACCCCCTTGTTATAATTACTGTAATACCAAATGATTTGCAGAGACACGTGAATTATTTCAGTGGCAATTTTTCCTAAAATTAAACAGGTACACACGCGCGTCTAATGAGACTGAAATAATTGTCACATGTTGGAAAATTTACACACTTTTTAATTATTCCCCCTTTGCAGTAATTTTCCCTCAGCGTTGTGGGAAAGAAAATATTTACATTGTACAAACTGCTATTTTCCAGCACCGTGTAATTGAGAAATTTAAATGAGACTCTTGAACTATGTCCATACTGAGTTTTTCTTTTTCGTTATTTTCATGTGCAACTCGAGATATACAATTAAGATACTTATCAGTTTAAATAAAGTACACAAACCATCTACAGTAGCATAATAATAGGTATTCGATTTAATTTAATAGACATTCGAGATTGTGTAATATTTTATATTCTACATATATTGGTGTATTGCTGCTGCTGGCTGCTACTGTTTGCATTTATTTTGCTTGGGCTGGATTCAATGGATCACCTAATAAGGCACTGTACAAACCCAAGCCAGCTCCATTTATATGGCCAATGAATTTATTATTGTGTTTTTATTAAGACTTGATATACAATACAATGTGTGCGATCGACAATAAATTAACAATAGAGAAATTCTCTTCTCATCAGACACACAACAGCAAATTTCATATTCTCGCTGCCTACGGTGTGGATTGTGTAATTTTTAATCAACCGCCCCCTTTTCATTCGTTCCAGAATGTGGTGGTTTCGGTTTTGGCTGATGTGGTGCTGGATTTCATCCGTTCTCTCCTCGTCTGCAACAACGGACACCTGGAAATGTCCAGAAATCACCGAACATCCGGTGGTCGAGTGCAGTTGTGACATGCCACACACATTGCGATGTACAGGTGACAAGTCTGCAATGCAAATTATCGGTAAGTTTCACAACATTAATTGAATCTAACTAAATTTCATTTGGTAATTGTGTTTTTCTTTACAGGGCGAACGCTACGTTCCTTAAACTCGAATCCTGTCTCTCTGTTGGATTGTACAGTGCAAAATGTTAGTGCCATCACTGGACCATTGCTGGAAGGTGTTGCATTACATGGACTGGTCGTTTCTTCGGGTGAATTAAAAGTTATTGATCAGAAGGCTTTCCAAGGCTTAGTTTCACCTCTGCAAGCCTTGGGATTACCGAATAATCAACTACAATCGGTGCCCACGGAGGCACTCAATTCGTTGCCTGAATTAGATCGCCTGGATTTGTCGGGAAATGTTATGAAAATACTGGATGGAGGCTCGTTTAAGGTAAGGAAAATTCTTATATATGCGCACATAATCCTGTCCAATTTACGATAAAATTGTGTCAATATTAAGAGTGGAATTTCCCTTTGGAGAGATGAATGTGTGCATATTTGATGCAGGGATTTATAAACAAGTTAATTGCTGCTCGTAAAGTGAACAGTAATAAATTATGACGTTGGAGTTAAATTAAATGTAAACAAGATCAATTTTAATTAATTGTTTAGATGTTATTCAAAAAGGCATTCTTCTAATTTGAAATATTTTATAATAAATTTTGGTTTTGAAATTATAGGGTTTGCGGAATCTGTCGTTTATTGACCTGAGTGACAACATCCTACTAAAAATCTCCCCAAACACATTCGACAATCTACCCCAATTGAAAATCCTCCGTTTACGTGGCAATCGTCTAAATCTTCAGTCAATAACGACATTAAATCCAATGCTTACAGTGGAAGAATTGGATTTATCAGAGAACGCACTAATCGGCCCACTTGGGCCGGACACATTTCCCGAAATGGAATGTTTAAAAGACTTACAACTAAGCCATAACTCACTAAGCAGCATTAAAATGGCCGCATTAAGTGGCCTTTCAAATTTAACATCATTACGTCTACAACATAATTTAATCGATGTTATTGAAGACCACGCATTCATCCATCTATCGACATTGGTGAGTCTAGATTTGGCCCATAATCGAATTGTGGCCGTTTCTGGGGCCTCTTTGGCGCATCTCTTCCATCTAACCGACCTGGATTTGCGTCACAATTTTCTACGTGCCCTCACAGCCGACCTAATACTCCCATTACGGAGTTTGAAGAACCTGAAATTAGATGAAAACGATATCAGTATTGTGGCAAGTGATGCACTGAAACCCACAACAACTTTTCAACATTTCACAATGTCAGAGAATCCATTAAATTGTGATTGTAGTCTTAATGAGTTTGCCGCATGGTTATTAAATTCTAGTCTAAGTAAAGAGGATAAAGCAACGGCTGTATGTACGACGCCACCATCATTGGAGAATGGGATTCTAGTCGAGGTGCCATTAGAGAATTTGCTGTGTGGCGAAGATGAACAGGATAATATGATGGCACCGTTGTCGCCACCGTACAAAGCGCGTATTAATTTGAAGGATTTTAAGTACGATGGACGGAATATTCGATTGCAATGGAGTGTGGAGGATGAAACGTCACCGTACACGTGCGATGCGATTTTCTTGTACGAGGAAGAGGGGCCCAATGAGGTGTTAGTGGAATCGAATCCGTTGAAGTGTAACTCGTCGGACATGAGTGATCCAAAGGTGTTGGATGTCACGATGCCAAATTCGATACAATTACAAGCGAATCATCGGTACAGATATTGTGTGGTGAGTGGTTTGTTAAAAAAATCCAAAAGAAAAAAAAACTTAATTTTTTTGTTCAAAATATCAAGAGCACGAAATTACATGCAAATCTTCTTTTTTTTTGTTAAAAAATCGATCTCTTTAAAGAAGTTGTTTAAAATTCTAGATTTACAGACTTCGAAATCTACCATTTCAATTTAGAACAATTGCTGTGCCCTGAAGACTTAGTTTTGATATAGAACGTTTTAATTCTGCAGGTGCTGTTCGATGCTGGCCAAACGGACGACACCTCCCTAATCCTTGGCTGTTCGGACGTGATCCCTCTGGTACCAAACGTAAAATTTATGCCCAACACCGTATCCGATCACGTACCAAAACTGGCAAAAGTGTTGGCAATCGAAGCGAACCTTTCGACTTATGGCAGTCTTTCTATAAAAGCCAGCATTTATCCGCAAATTAAATGCGAATTGAATTTGGCTTTATTGGAACAGGACGAATTGTTGTCACAACGTAAAATCAATTGTACTGATCCAAAGTACACGTTTGTGGGTCTTGACCAACAAGGACCGTATCGGGTGTGTGCGAATGTGGTGCGGACTGGACCAGCTTTGGATGCACCGAAAAAGCGGTGCATAACAGTTTTCCGGAAAGAGGCGCGCGGTTTTACGACATTGGATGTGGCATTTGTGTCCATCTTTTTGGTGTTGTGTATATTAGTGATTGCGATGATTTGGGGTGTGCGAAAGATTTTGTTAAGACCAAAAATGCAAACGCATCAGTGCTTTTTACCGCCAGAACTTGACGATCAACAGCAGCATAGTAGGTACGTTAAGTTGCAAGCGACGACGAAATTATAATTTTTTTAGTTATTTTGTACCATTGTGATTGTTGTTTTTTCTATGAAACAGTGTATAGTAGTGCCATATTTTACATAAAAATAAAACTATTGTTATCATCGTAAGAGTGCAAATTTTTATTATATTCTTAAGTAACAAATTAACCAAATTTTTTATAAATACGAAATTAGTTTTAGGTTTAATAATGTAAATATTTAAAGTTATTTTAATTGTTTGATTAGATGAGAAGGAAGTGAAATCCCTTTTTAATTTAATCGAACCTCACGGAAAATTTGAGATTAAATTGTCGATTTTGTTGAATGTGTAAAAATGTACCTTGAATGTTGAAAATTTTAATGTTGTTCTGTGAAATTGTGACCCACTTTTAAAGTCTGCTTTTATGAATAGATTTTAGATTTTTATAATTTAGTCAATTTTTGATGGAAAATCGCGGATGACGTCTATAATCCATTTTTAGATTTGGACATTTCATATTGACTCAATTAAAAACTAATGGACTATGTACGTTTGTATCAATCAGGACAAATTTAAAAATGTTAATCCATTAGGAAATTCGGTTTTTTTTTTATTAAAAAAAAAAACAAAAACCATTTCTAATTCTAAACCCAAAATTTAATTGATTACAAATGCCATAATTAAGTGGATTAACATATGAATGTCAGTAACGAATCAATTTGCGACTGCTTTGAAAATGAAATCATTTCGAATTCATGTTGTACTGAAATTAAGGTGCAATAAAAGCAATTTTTCGCTCCTGTACATAAAGAACGTTTGCTATATAATAAAAAAGGTAATATAAAATGTAAATATGTATTCACTTATTTTATAACATTAACCGAACTGACTGTAAAACTCTATCTGTAAATGTAGATTATATCCATTTTACTAACGCTTCTTATTTTTTATTTTGTTATAAATTGTTGTTAGTTTTATGCACTGTCTTCACTGTATATGTAAAAACAAATAAATTCAAAGCTTTAACTTATAAAACTGTTCACATTATTTCCATTTTGAATCCAGAAAAAAAACGTATTCAAAGCTATTAGAAACATAACACATCAAATATTCCCGTTTTGTTCATCCCAGAAAGCGTGTCTATACATCTTGGTGATAAATGTAAGGCCACAGGAAATGTGTGTGACTTCAATGACGAAAATAATTCCCGTATCGCCCCCTAAAAATTGTACATTATCATTCTTTGCAGACATGTTGTCGTTATTAGTTGTGACATTTGTTCTCTCCTCTTCCACATCTGCCACATTCTATAAAAGTAATCTAACAGGTAAATATTTGATTGTGATGAAGAGAAACGCATTTCACCAGCGCACATAATTCCCTCTTTTCCCAAGACTTTTCCCAATGCAACGTATATTATGCACGGCAGGGGGCCGTTTATACCGATTTCTTCTATTTCGAGGACACATCCGGAATGAACGACAGTTATTTACTGGATTTCCATTTCTCCGTATTGGCTGTTAGCGATGCCCATGTCCTTTTGGCACCCTCCTCCGTCCTAAACCCCGATGATCCCGTTTATGAGATTGTTATTGGTGCCGGTGGTAACACATTCTGCGATATACGGCGAAAGGTGAAGGCGTCCGTTAAAGCATCGTCGAGGATCAAGGGATTACTGTCGCCCGTTGATCCACGCTCCTTCTGGCTGCACATCACCAAAGGTAAGTACAATAAAGCGCCAAATTGAAAACAGAAACAAAGACTGTCCTAATTCAAACAGATGGTGTTGTCGAATTGGGCAAAGAGGGTGAGGAATTGGCTTTTATCTCTTGGACGGATCCAGATCCGTTGCCTTTGAAAGTGTTCAGTTTTAGCACTTGGCGGAATATTGAAGCAAAGTGGTTTTATAATTGTAGAAGAGATGAACACATTCAGGTTTGGGAAAGATAATTTTGTTTCATTGTGTTGTGATTAAATTACGGTTTTGCTGTTTATTAGCAAGTACAAAAGCAACTAACTGCTACTGAAAGACTGAGGAAAGATTTGTTAGCAAATTATAATCCGTATGTTCGGCCAGTTATGAACCATAACAAGTCTACTGTTTTGCTCACTACAATTAAGAGTAACACTTTCCATTTGGTAGGTAAGAAATTGTCGTAAATTGTTTAAAGTGACCGGATTGGTTGTTTCAAGGATGAAAAACGATCGGTGGCAGAAATGAACGGCCAACTGAATATCGTAAGTGATAAATATACGAATATTGTTGAAAAAAAAAAGTAGTCAAATCATTTGTATGTAGGTGTGGACGGATGAAAAGCTGCAATGGAAAACGATCGACTACGAAGGTGTGGATTATGTGCACATTTTCCGACGTGAAATTTGGCAGCCGGATTTCTTCCTTTACAAGTAACAAAAATTCCCTTTTAAATCCATCATCTTTTTATCGAATTGAATTTTCAAGTGCCGTCGAAGACGGTCGCGGCATCTTCTCAGACAGCATGATGGTGGTGCATTCGGACGGTTTGGTGGAATGGAATCCAGCGATTAACATGAAAGTGTGGTGTGACGCCACCGACAAGGGAAACTGGCCCAAAGACGTTCATGAATGCGTCTTCGTATTGACAATTTGGCGTGAAAACGCGAACATTGTTCTGAAATTTGACGTCAACAGTAGTGAAGTGGTAAACTTGTTGAAATTCTTTACGAAATATTATTGCAACAATCGCCACTTTGCAGCACGTTCCCGAATCATCTGAATGGAACATTTTAGACGTTTCCGTTCGAAATACACAACCAAATTTATTTCCAATTGGGGAGATTGCTTTCAAAGTACAACGACAAGCTTCCACTTATTACACGATATTTTACACTCCTTTTATCGGTTTGTTTGCGGAATAATGTCTTTAAACTAGTTAATCAAATGCCATTTCCAGTTGTCGCTTTTACAATGCTCGCCTCTTTCTGGACCAGTCCGTTTAGTCACTTGAAAATTTCGTTAAATTGTTTTCATTTAATTTTGTCTACGGTTGTTTTATTAACTTTATGCTATCGTATCCCAACACATCCGGAACGGATGCCTTTCTTGAGTAAGCGAAACTCCAATGTGACATAATAAAAATGTAATTCTCCACAATTTCAGTTTCTTTGTACATGTACAGTCTCATAGCGGGCATTTTTTCTCTCACAATTGCTGTTATTGTTATCAATTTGAGTAGAAACCAAGAAAAGTGCCGTGTGCCCCATTGGCTCTCTGCATTGCTGACATCCAAACGTTTTCAGCAGACATTTTGCCTATCGCATATTGATGTGAGCGAATATAATGCCTTATAAATAATATAAATTATTACACTGCACTCTTATGTCTCTTCCAGACAACGGAAAACTATGGAAAATTGCAGGAATTTTCCGGTGACTATTCAAAAATTCAAACTATCGAACAAACAACCTGGATACGATTCGCCATGGTAATGGACCGTGTTGCATTTTTAATATATCTGCCACTGTTTATCTACTCCCTGTATTTGCACACCAAACAGTAATTTTTTCACTTTAATAAAAATGTACTTCACATTTCAAAAATAGAACATGTAAAATATGTGGCTTTATTTTATTCACCACTCCCTCAAGTTTGATCAATATTCGAGTGTAAATATATTCGGAAAAATGTCCTCAAGCGAGTTGTCTTCCCGGCTAAATAATAAACTAGACTCTATTTGGTAGTTGGTTGAATAAGTAAGGAAGACAATTTGGAAAATGTTCTTTTTTAGTTTGGATTCGATTGAAGAAGACACCGAAATACCTTGGTTCAGTTTAATACAGAACCTGTCATCAGAGAAAATATTGGATTTGAAAAGTTCGTTTGGGGACGGCGTTTCTGGTTTAACCAGAGACAAGTTTATTAATGTCTTGTGCTCCCTTTACGGTAAACAATTTTCACACAAAAACGCGCAATGTTTTTATAATTTTCGTCAGGAAACTCCAACTACGCCCTCCAAACTTCCTTGCTCTTTGACCAAGTCAAGAAGAACGACAGCGATTTCATCAAATGGGACCAATTGTTGGACTTCCTTCTAGAAAATCTGAATAAACCGCGGAAAAACCAAGTGGAATTGCGATTGCATTCTATCCACGCTGTTCCACAGACAAAAGTAAGTGTTTAATGTCAGTTAGTACGATTTGAAGACGATTTTTACTTCAGCGCGAAACTGTGACAAAAATCGTCACTCTTGAAACAAACAAATTCTTCTGTTATGCGATTGTTTCAAAACACGGACGTGTAGGCGTCTATGATGGCCATTTGAACTTTCTCACATCCTATCAAGTGATCATGACCAGAGAGGACATTAATCGGTCGGAAGAGGAACGTCGTCGTCGCAATCGGACGATTACCGATGCCCTTTTTTGTCCGGATGCACTTCTATTGGTAATCACAAACACAGCAAGGAGTCTTATGATTTACGAGGCGTCCGGCCTGAAACACGTACCACTTTATTTATTATTAAGTACTCCGGAAATAGTGGCGGTGAATAAATTTCACTATTGTTGAAAATTTCATTAACCCAAACACGAATTCTGTTGACAGTGTTTGGCGTACAAGCCTTTCGCCGGGAATGGGCCCAGTGCTCTTTTTATGGGAGACATGCAAGGCAATGTGACGGCTTTAAAGTTTCTGCAACCGAAGAATGGCTTATTTCGACGCAAATTTAATGATAAGATTAGCCTGTTTTATTGGACGGTAAATAGAAAAATGTTGAATTCAGACTGATGTAATAATAAATTTGAATTTAGGAATTGGCAAATGAAATAGATTTCGTGAGGAAAATTAAGTATGGAAAAATGCATGGGAAAAGTGTGGAAAAGTTGGTGTATTTCATTGAAAATGACACGATTGTATCGTGTAGCCAGGATGCAAATGCGTCTATTGTTCGAAAACATGTAGAACGGAGAAAGCGGCCGTTTATTTTTAAATTCGCCAGAGTAAATGAATTACGATTAAATCCGATTTGATTCTATATGTATATTGATTTGTGAATGACTCCAGGGTGCAACTGCATTCGATGCTAGCGTAAAACTGAAACTTGTAATAAGCGGGAGCGATGATGGTTTGGTACGTGTATGGAATAATGTGGTGAATTCGAAACCAATTGCCACATTAAATGGTCACAAATGTCGCATAGTTGATGTGAAAATTTTCGAGAATCAGGAATTGTTTATTAGTCTGTCGATGGATGGGGTGAGAGAGTTAAAAATGCAATTTTCGGTGGTTTATTAAATGAGATTTTTAGGTAGTGAAACTGTGGGACCTAAATGAACACATTTGTATTCAAACAGTCGTAATTAGGTATCCGTCGATTGGGCAAAAGGGGAAAATTGTCGAATGGGGCAATGGTTCGATTTATCCTGGACCGAAACGTTCCATTGAGGTGAGAGTGAAGAAGGAAACCAGTAATTGTTTCGATATTGGGGATATAAGCGAGAAAACAGATTTAAAAACTGGCTTCATTGAATCGTGAGAAATTAATGTGGAAATCTATTTAATTTTGTTCACTTTTTGGGTTTTAGTTTAGAGGAGAATGTTTGGGAACGGTCGAACATTTTAATAACTTGTTGCAATTATTTAGCAGATGTTAAATTGCAATTTTCCAGTGAGGAAATAGAGCGGAATTTCTTACAACCGATTTTACCACCGCCACCGTTACAAAATAGTGTGTTAATACCGTCCTCGTGGAGAATTCCGAGTAGTAACAGTATAAGTACAGAACAGTTAGGGATATTTAAAAAATGTTTTAGATAAAAAGTTAGTAAAAGACTAATTTTAGTGTAATGGAAGAAAAGGTTAATTTTCTAGTTAAAGAAGCTTTTGAAAAGTTTGACTTCATATTAAAAAAGGATTTTGTTACTGAAAAGGGTGGAGAACCGAATGACATAAATTATAAAGTTGCGATATTAGAAGAGAAAAAACTACAAGTAAGTTCATAATAGAGTTTCTTAGGTGAAAAATTATTTAAAAGTCTATTTCCTAGATGAAAGAGCATGTTGCAAGAGGAGCGCCCTATTTAGCTTTGGATTTATATGAAATAGAGGAGATTAAACTGTCTAAAGATCTGCCAACTTTAAACCGCAAAAAATATAAAAATTTTGTGGATAATATTCATAGGAAACTTAGCGAAGGTTCATATAAAGATCAAATACTGTCTGAATCATCGTCTCCAAGATCGTCTAGAAGTAGTACATTGGAATTTTCCTTCTGAAAATCAAATTGAAAAATTCGCTTTAAAATAAACTTTTAAATTAGGCGCTTATTTTCCTCACGAATTACAGAACATATTACAGGTTGCTTTTACTTTTTGATGGATCTGAACTTTTTTACTCTTTACTTCTAACAGATGGCAATCTAAATAAATTAAAAGTTATTTTAATTAAAATGTAATATTAATATTGAAATTAAAATTACTAAAAACCAATAAATTAGTTAATTAATAATTTATGTTAAAAACAAACTATCATCGTAATCAAGATGTTATTTATCACATAAATAAACATTTCTAGGTTATGTTAATAAATTTCACTACGCGTGCGAAAGTAGTCCCGCTTAATTTTTTCCCAAAAAAAGTTAAAAACCTTCAAATCATCACAAAACGCACGATTTCGCGACAACATTAAAACAAGACGAGAATTTGGCGGGATTTTAACATAAATGTGCCCTTTTTTAGAATAAATTCAGTCCATGTTATTCCCGCGCTTTATTAGGCGGTGGTCACACAGAAGCATCGACGAACAATCACCAACGCTTACATATTTATTTCCATAAATAATACGAATAATTGTGTGAATTTGTGTAAATATATAGAAAATTTTCAAACATGGGCCTGCGGGATGAAGCTGAAGATGAACTATTCAAGAAACATTCAGAATTGTGTAATAAACTAAATTTAGAACCACACACAATCACAGATTCATGGGAAAGTTATCAATCCATTAACAAAAATTTCATCCTCGAGGTAAGCGTACCCACCAAACAATTTATACAACAATTATTACTTGCCTTTGTTCCAGGGCGATAAGTTACAATGGTTAGGTTTAGCTGTCTTTGTAACTTGTCGAAGTACAGAAATTCCAACAGTAAACCAAGTGACTGTAAAAGGAAATTGCGTCAATCTAACAACACTTTTACGGCACAGCAATTTAAGGTAAAATCCAACACCCAGCCAGAAAAGAATTAAACTTACAACATTCATGCTTCCAGTTTCGCCAAATTCTTCTCCAACATCAACAAATGGGCAGACATGGCCAAATTGAGTGACGAATTCCGTGAGAAAATCAAACATCTCAAAGACACATTCAGCGTCACATGCAACACATTCAAAGAATACTATCCACTATTCGAAAGGATATTTAACGTGCCTGATGCACAGGAATTCGAACAGTCCAAACAGCACCGTCCCCGCAAACAAAGGTAACAAATCTTCCCATGCAATTCTGCACAATCTTTCGCCGTATTGACCACAGTATTAAATCTAGATAAGGATTTGTTACAGACCGATCATATGCAACAGTTCGAAGGTGTTCGAATTCGTTTGGATGCTTTTCATCATCCTAAAAGGCGAACACATCCAATACAGCACGGAACTAATTAAAGCGTTCCATTTGCTGTACGCTTGTCTGGATTTGGCGTTCAAGAACGCTCTTCTGGCCGATCGACGTGATTTGCTTAATCCAAAATTCGAAGCTTTGCCCGCAGATTTCAACAGTTCCACTTACGATGTACCAACAGAGGCGCCATGTTCAATGCCGTTCATTTGCAAATGTGATTCAAAGTTAACCGAAACGCTCCACTTAAAGACCTACAATTTCAAAGACATGATCGTGAATTTAATCAATACAAATATCCTTATCGCTGATAAGGAGAATTTGACCGGTTTGTTCGATGAGAATGCATTCGAGGCGAATTTCAAGAACATTTTGAAGATGTACGAGGCGAGATTGTTGCAAAAGGGCGATTTCGACGAGCGGGTTTTTGTTAGTAAGTGGACTTGAAAGGCAGGTGGGCTTGTTTAACAGCTGATCATTGAACAGCTGTTTCCAACCGACCTTGTCGCTAGAAAAATCATATGTTCCTCCATAATTTTAATTTATTCTGTTTTGCAGCTGAATACAAGAGGATTTTATTGGAAAGAGAACAAGCACAGTTGAATGTACAAGCGCCACATTTCTCTGAACCAGGTTTGAAATTTTTCACATCAAATTTTGCACATTTGGTTAATCAAACGTGATTTTAGGTGATGGTTCGTTGGATTCTCCTAGAAACACGACGCCTGGAACGCCTTTAACAGCTAGACAATATTTGGGACCTAGAGACGTGGATTCTTCGCCTTATTCCGCCGATAGGACGGCAACAGAATTGATAAATCGCTTACATATCATGGTGCAAAATCGAAATTCAGAGCCAAGTGAGAAATTGCTGTTGTTGTTCAAGTAAGTCACTTAAAGAGTGAAATATTTGCATGGTTTTCATTTTGTGTGACTTTCAGATCATGTTCGAATAATCCCAGTGAGAAAATTGCAAATATTATAACAGAAATGAGTGAGAAAATTTTCAATGTGTCTCAAGAGTTTACAACAAAACCAACAGAGGCTCAACATCGTGTCCAGGTTGCGGTTAAATTGTTCTATAAATATATCGAAACGATTTTGGAGAATGAAAAGAAAAATGGAGCGGACATTTCAGTAAGAAAAATTTAAAATGGATTTTAAAGCGTGTTTAATGGTTGACTTGATTTCAGAATTTGGTACAGAAGAATTTGTTTTTTGAGTGTATGTTCGGCTGTTGTTTGGAAATCGTTTTATTCTCATACGGATGTTCGAAACGTTTCCCATGGATTCTGGATGTGCTGAAAATTGAAGCGCATCAATTTGTTAAAGTTATTGAACTTATAATTAGATCCAAGGAGAATCTTTACAAACATTTGATTAAACACTTGAATAGAGTATGTTCAATGAATTTACTTTGTTGATAAAATTAACTGATGAAAATTAATTTAGATTGAAGAGACGATCATTGAGAGCCTTGTGTGGAAATCCACAAGTAAATTGTGGGAAGAAATTGAGAAATCCGGTCAGGAAATACCGAAATTCGAAGACACTGCATTGCCCGGTCATTTACTATATGGCGTGACCAGCAAAGAGTCTGCCGCATCGAAAACAAGTATGGGACCAGTTTTATATTCAATTTCCCTTCATTTCAATTGTCATTGAAATTTTTTAGATGTTGAACAGCCGCCAGGGCCTTCGGCAGTGGATCGATTCCAATCACCAGTGAATGCAACAGTAAATCGGCAATTGTTTAAAACAGTGACAGGTGGACAGTCGGTTTTACAAAAACCAGCTGGAAATGGCACCCCAAAGAGAACTGGCAGTTTGTCGATTATTTTCCGAAAGGTGAATTATTTAACAAACTTGAAAATATTTATAATAAGTGTGTGGTTTCAGTTTTACAATTTGGCTGGTGTTAGAATGGAACATTTATGCACAAAATTGGACATATCCGATATGGAATTGAAGAGAAAAATTTGGACTGTATTCGAAGATTCAATACGGTACACAGATTTAATAAAAGACCGACACCTGGATCAATTGTTGATGTGTGGTGTTTATGTAATTTGTAAAATTTGTAATGTACAACAACTTACATTTGAAAATATTATGAAATATTATCGAGAACAGCCGCAAGCAAGTAGCAGTATTTATCGTAGTGTTTTATTGCAACGGAAAAGTAACGAAGAACGAGGTAAGCTGAGAATTTACAACGAAACATTATTTGACTTAATAAAATTTTTGATTTGCAGATGGAGAGAGTGTGGAAGTGCCTGAAAAGCGTGGTGATTTGATTGTTTTTTATAATAATGTTTATGTTAACATTATGAAAGTGCATGTGTTGAAGTATCAGTCAAAGCAGACGGTATATATGACAGAAGCATACTTGGATTTGTTCATTGTAACTGTGTTTATGTGTTTTGTAGACAAATGAGAATTTCCTCAGCCCACTGCCTGCTGGCAAATATCACTTGACATCACCCAGTGTACAAATTGTGGATAATGTGTTTATAAAGCCATTTGGGAGTGCGAATTCAACGCCAACTGGTACTGGATACAATTATATATTCAGTCGCAGTCCCTCGAAGGTAAAGTTTCTGGAATAATCAAGTAGACGAGGATTAAATGTGATTTGTGTTTTAGGATTTGAAGAATATCAATAAAGCAATAAATAATGTAATTGGAAAACGTTTGCAAACAGATGCTGATTTAGATATACCAAATAGTAAGAGGATTGCGAATCGTAAAATTCAGACGTTGGTGGAGGAGCGTCGGAGTCAATCGTAATAATAATGTTTATAATGTTCTGTCAAATAATGTTACTTTTTTTTATTATAACTGACATTTTAATAATAATTTTAAACTTTAATTAAAGAGTTACACGTTGGAAAACCAATTCTTATTGTATTTTAGGGTTCAAATGTGAATTTTTTGTCGCATTGAGTTTTAGTTTTTAATTCAGATAATGTTTTTTTTTATTTAACTTTCTTGATCTCAGTTTTAAAACATTGCATTGAAAATGTATAAACCATTCTGTAAAAAAGACTCATTAATTAAATTATGTCGTAAGTAAAGAATATTTGTTGATAACATTTTTTTGTAATTTTTTTTCTGTATGTCCAATTTTTATGAATTACATTTACAGGCTTTTATATTTATGGGGGCAATTTTGTTAATTTTGGTACATTTACCTTGATTTTAATAAATAATCTATGAGATATTTGAATTTGTTTAACGATTTATCATGAATGCAGAACCGGATTGGGATTGAATTCAATATAATCACATTCACAAAACCATACATTAAATCTAAACCAGTTTTTCAATTTTCTTAATCGTTTAAAAACGTAGCAGTTTTATTATTTAATCGGAATTACAATTTGAATGATTTTTTTGTTGAATTTACAAATTGTTCCACTCCGACCCTGACCGCTCTGATATAGGGTGGTTTTGTACTTCGTTTTCGAGTCGCCTGTGTTCACTACGCATGCGCATGCCTCTGACGCGCCCTAAACTAAACGAGCACCTGTTACATTCTTCATTGTTCATCAACAGCAGCTTAGAAGCCGGCCGGTAAAGTTTTTCTGATACGTTTCTACAGTTGAATTTAATACGTGTGTGAAACAAGTCTCAAACAGCGTCTGTTTATCGTTAAAACGTTAGAAAAAAGCGAAATCATGTCCGGTGACCAGGAAACCGTGCCAGCGACCACAACAAATGGTGAACAGGAACCAGAAACTACCCCCGAAAACAAAGAGACGAAGGAAAATGGTACTGGCGACGCGACAGAACCTGTTGCTGAAGAAAAGGAGGCCCCAAAGGAGATGCGAGCCGTCGTATTGACGGGATTTGGTGGTTTGAAAACGGTGAAAATTTTAAAGAAACCAGAGCCTACTGTAAACGAGGGCGAACTCTTGATCCGCGTCAAGGCATGGTAAGATTTTTCCCAGCATTATTCTGTCTTCGGTTCGGCTTTTGCCGGATAAAATTGTTTAGTCGTTGAAGATCACTTTGATCCACTTTTCCTTTTCACTATATTTTATTCGATTTTGTTATTCCTTTAGGGTGGGGCTAAAATATATTCAATTGGGATTTTATGATTTTAAAGTTTAGGAAGAAAATGGGAGAATTTAGTTGTGACTCGACACTTTTTATCTCTTGTCTTTTCGATTAAAAAAGTATGCGGAATTTTAATGGAATTTAAAAAAAAACAACGTTTCTTATCAAACTTTTTGATTCATTTTATTGCAAAATCTAACCTCATTCTAGAAATTTTTGAGGAAAATACAGGTATGAAATTTGCAGGTAGAGATATTAAAATTAAAATTCCGTTTAATCCCATATAAAATAATTTCCGTTGTCGGTTTATATGTGGGCGATGTAAATAATATTCTTAATGCCACAGAGATACAGTAGTGGAGCTAATTTAATCTACACTTTGCATACGACAGTCGGTGGATTTTCTTCATTTTCTTTTTGTATCGTAAACCGAGTCTCGTGTTCTCCCTTTTCCTATCTTATTTATTTTTCAACATGGGACACTTTTATTAAGGCATTCGGAGAAAAAACATGGACCTTTTTCCAACGAAGAAAAACACCAAACTGACACAAATAGACCAAATTACATTCCCTAACAATCAAATTAATTGCTGAATACCTCTAAGCGATCCAATTAAACGTTTGTTACGTCTGTTTTTTATCGAAATTTCGCCTAAACTCCCAACTGTCTTCTCTAGCTCACATTCAAGAAAATTATGACTGTTTTCCACTTATCAGTACAAGTTTTGCGTATAAATTATCATCTAAACACCCCATTTCCGTTTGTTCTTTTGCTAAATCTAATTAACGCTCATAATTTAGACGAGCATCTTTGTTTACCAGTTTCGAAATGTAATTTAATATCGCGAAATTGATGTTTTCATGTCAGTGACTCAAAATACGCAGGAAATGTAAACAAAAAGAAATTTATTTTCACAATGTTTTTAATCCAAATCAACACAACTATAATATAAAAATGTATCACATCAGGGAAACAAAAACAGCACGAATGAATAATGTTTAGTTAGTTGTTTATTGGAACAATTTTATCATTCAATTGCAGAAGTGCACAAATAAATTAATCACGCATGTTCTATAAATAGGCGGCCAAGACTTTATTTACATTTTTAACCCCAACGGTGAACAGTCTTCAGCGTTTTTATAGACAAAGGCGGTTCTGGAACTCTTCGAATGTGTCGTCATGGAAAAGGGAAAAGTCATAGATATTTTCAACAATAGAAAACAGTTGAGTGTGGTATTTATGAATGATGAATAGAATTATGGAAGAGTTAAATCTATAATAGTTCCATAATTTCTTTGAGAGGAGTTATAATATCTGTGATTTTCATTTTATTGCTGGCTTTTATGGCAATTATAGAATAATGAAGGGAAAAACGTAGCGTGGGTGCATGTTTATTGATTTATTTCATACAAGTGCAAAATGCAATTGAATCGAGTTTAAATTGCTTGTTAACAGGAAGATGCAATGGATAGACTAATTTGTCATATAATATTCGTTTTACACTTGACTAGATTGAATTACTTTTTGATTAAGTTTTGATGTTTATTTTAGTAAGTTCTCTCGGATTTAATTGGACTTTTTCACTTGTTTCACCCTGTATAATTGCAATATTTCCTTTTTAATTTTCCCACTGGTATAAGACAACTTCCGGCGTTTGGATTTCAGAGTTTATGAAACAATTTGATTGGCAATTTCATCAACATATTTTATTAAGTCGATTTTCTTGTACGAGACCATCAATAACGTCAAATGTGTGGGTGGAGCTGGTTTTGATGAACAATCCTAATCATCCGGACCATAAAAAAAACAGACCGTCCGAAAAGTGTATAGGACATCAAAGTAACAATAAATTATAACTTCCGGTCACGCAACAATGTTAAGTGTGGTTGAAATGGGGGATAATATTACATAGATGTCTTGAAAATAAGGAAAGTTATTCGAAAAATCGACAAAAGTGTGGATGGATACTTGTCGATGTTATTTTAATTGACTTGAATGTATTTTAATTGGAATTAATTTCTCCAATGTGTGTGTTTGAACACTTGTGTAATTAGCATTTTAAATAAAAGAAACAAATGCAATAATAAATTCCTTATTTGCTGCTCTAATTATTCCGAGTCCATGGTTTCTGGTGGGGAGTATAAAGTGTGATTGTGGATCGATTTCAATTATAATTTGTCCGGAAATTCCTACATTATGAATCATCTTCGCATCGGTTTTATCACTGCAATCATTTGTGCATTTTGAATATGTATTGAATATATCTAGCAAGTGGGCTGTTTATATGGAACTTTCAGGTGAATAAGGATCAGATTCAGGTGTTTTGTTGTTGTCATGGATACAATGAAGTCACAATTGTTTAGTTATTTAATTAAGTTGGAATGTTTTCACTGTGTTTCACATCAATATTGAAACTTATTTGATTTGTTGCAACTACTATTGAAGTCATTGTTTTTATTAGAGATAATAAATTCATGATTTAATGAAATATTTTCCCAATTTATTTTTGAAAAATGTAATAAAATATATGTATAATAAATGTACAGTGAACGGCTATAATAGAGCAGCAAATCCAGATAAACTGCGATATTTTTTTTTCTATTGGAGAGAATGTATTTAGAAAATTGTTTCAGAATAAAATATGTACAAGAAAATCCACTTGCGAGGCATTTCTATGTGGATTTAGGTGGGCGCACATCAACTCGTCACTGGTAATCCCTTGCAAAAATTTAGAGGTACCCGAGACACATCAACTCGTCACCGATACCTTAGTGAGATGCATCAACTCGTCACCGGGACGGATTAACTGGTCACCCGATTTTTAATCCTTTTAAATATCTTTGGGTATGAAGATATAAAATTTAAAGTAAAATAAGAAAAGACAATATGTTTTTTCGAAAAATATAAATATATTTTGTAGTATACATATAATGAACATACAGTATCTATATACAAAGAAGGTAAATAATTTTACCTAATGCATCTGATGACCTCTTTGGCTCTCAACAAACTTTACTTCCACATCCATTGCACTTATAAAAATCGTTCTCAATAATACGTTCTAACACTGTCGAGAACGGTATATTAGAACAGAGACAAAACTGTTTAGTCTCTGATTAGAATGAGAATATGTCCAATAAATATCACAGTTATATAGAAGTAATGAGATACGATTCTTAGAATTAACTAATTATACCTAAGTACCCCAGTGACCAGTTAGTGTGTCTCCGAAAGGTCCTTAGAAAATTACCTGAAATCGGCCGGTGACGAGTTAGTGTATCTTACTTGAAAGGGATTAAGTCTGGTGACGAGTTAGTGTGTACCCATTTAGGTCACATTCAAGAGGATTTTATTTCAGTATATAAAAAGAAGAAATATGGGAGAAAGATGAAAATTCAATACAATATAAATTTATCATTTGCGCTTTTAATGTTTCTTGTCACTTATAGATATTTGCAGACTAAATCAATTTTCGAGTAATTACAAAATTACATGAAATTTGGTGATTATTAGGTGTTTATTGCACATACCACAGAATCCGTGCTCTCAACTCTATTTTATGTAAATATTTATTATTACTTCCTGTGTTTCGTTATGTAAAAAAGGTTTAATCCTCACTGTTATCGGCATACACACCATGGAATTCCATGGTCCCATGGACATGTCAACGTCGAATGTAATTAATTATAGTAAAGTATAAAGTTGTATTACATTGTTTGGTGACTTGAAAATATCGTTTAAAAATATTAATCGTAAACAGAAAATTATGGCGTTGCAATAATGTACAATAATTATACTGGTAGTTTTTGCGTTGCAACTTTTTATGCTTCTTTTACTTAGATAGTAAGAGTAGTTGAAACTTTTTTATTTATCGATTTTCCTTCATTTGCATAGTATCCAAAAAGTTAGGGACTTTTGACATACGTTGTTGGTATGACAGTTGAGTTGATTTTCAATTATGAAAAAATGCTTTCAGTAAAAGAACCGGATTTACAGAATCTGCGGGGAAATAATGTTTTCAATTCCTTCGACAATATAAAACACCAATTCACAAAAACAGAAATATGATTTTTGATAAAGAGGTTGTTCCCTTTTGGCTATTTGAACGTATTTATTGGTGGAAATGGGCGAGAATCAATAATTGGGGACGGTTTTATTGAATTTAGGTGGATTACTGAAGGAAATCTGATATTTAATTTAATTATAAATGCGAAATACTTTCCCGGTTAATTAATTAAAAGTATGCGATTATTGTCTGTTTGTGGATAATTTTAATCCAATGTGTTATGGAATTAATTGTTGTAAAACAAAATTTCGATTAATAAGCGGAAATGGGAAAATTTTTAGTGCAAATTAAATATCCACACTGTGAGAACCTAATTATACGGATAAAATGAATTATTGTTATTTAGTTCCATTTTAGCCCTGATGACAATTAACATTTTAAATATAGAGATGCATGCACCCGCATCGGAAATACTTCCAATTTTCCACCATTTATAACATACATTTAGGTTTCTGAAATGTGGACTTGAAACAATTTTGAAATGATTTTCATATTTTCTTTGCAGTGGTCTTAACTTTCAAGACCTGATGGTGCGTCAAGGCGTCATCGATTCGCCACCAAAGTGCCCCTTCATCTTAGGTTTTGAGTGTGCAGGTGAAGTCGAACAAATTGGAGAAGGTGTAGAAGGATTCGAGGTAAGTAAATGCATAATAGATTTTAAATTTTGTTGGGAAATTCAGAATTGGAAGGTCTTCTATTGGCCATCTGACTAAATTGTCTGCTTAGGAATTTTTTTAAATAAACTTTTCAGTTGATAATAATGGGAGCATTTCAACTGAAAACACGAATTCAAATCAAACCAGAAATTGGATGTAGGTAGATGAAAAAAGTTTATCTGTCCAATTTTTATTTGAATATTTATTCAGCTTTGGAGTTAGAATTTTCCGAGCATGTAAGATTTTATTTTGCTTTTTTCCTTGTGGAAAGACGGAATTATCATTGATGTAAAGAGAATGTTGAGTCAGGCGAGTTTCGTTGCTAGGGACAAGCTGAACAAACTTGAAATCACACGTTCTATACGGAAAATTTCGTGAGAAAACTGTAGGCGGTCGGGTCGTAAAAGTCATCCAAAGGTTGCGGGCGGCCTGTCTGCCTTCTCTGATATAATAAAAAAAAACTCGCCCAGAGAGCATAGTTCATTGAAGGAATGACTATTTATATGCAAATTAATGTGTCAAAGTATAGTAATGAGTTTGTTTTATTAGTAAATCTAAAAGTGTGTCTTTTTTGTTTACAGATTGGCGATCAAGTGGTTGCATTGCCGGAATTTCGTGCTTGGGCCGAATTGGTTGCTGTACCATCGAAATATGTGTTTAAATTGCCTAAAGGGGTCTCCTGTGCGGATGCTGCCACCATTACAATGAATTACACCGTCGCTTATATTCTCCTCTTTCAATTAGCCGGTTTGGCACAGGGCAAATCGATTCTGGTGCATTCAGTTGGAGGTGGAGTGGTAAGTTTTCAACAGATTTGCATTCCTACTCTTCTTCAGTGGGGAATACTGTACAATCATTAGTCTTGCATTGTTTTTTAATTCATTTGTACGACTTAAACTTCTCTCTTCTTAAACAGTCAACAAAAGTTCACTTATCGGAAATAATCACGAGATGCGTTTATGACGCATCTCGTATTATATGATAGTGAATGTGTTTTTCCAGAATATTTCTGGTGAAACATTGATTTTTTTTGTCATAGAATGTTTTATAATTATCATTAGACAAACAAATCGTGAAATGAAATCGAACGTTATTTACGTGAAAAGATAACAAAAATGTATTTGGTAAATATTTTAGTAATTTATGTACAACTCGGTAATTGTTTGTTTTATTTATGTCTAAACTTCAATTCGCAGTTGGATCGAATTCTCAACCGGCATTTATGAATTATTTGTGGGTAATACGCAGCGTCACGGCGCTATTCGCTTGTCACAAAGCAGACAAGTACGAATCGTACTTGTTTCCTGTATGGAATGAGTGTAAAAGCCACCATCATGGTGCGCAACTTCCCGCAAACGACCGAAAACTCGCATCGATCCATCGGGAATGAATCTTATGACTAGACCGGAGGACGCCAGCCGTCGCGGCGCCAATACTAACTCACTTTCTACGTGCAACAATTCGTATATGTGTGCATTGTGGACGTCGCCAAGTAGAAACGACGTCTGCGGAACTCCAAACAGACGCCCATACACAACCTGTTGCTCGTCTTTGGGAGTAAGGACCGCGGACAGGAAAGTTTAGATTGAAAAACGTTTAGCCAACTTTTTCACTTTCATTTCACATGAAATTTTCGCAAATTGTTTTGCATAGAAAAAGAGACAAGTTTTTTGGGAATTGAACGGTTTTGCAGACACAATGTCAGGCTTTTTAATGACAATAGTTATTTTTCAAGTTCGAAACGCCAGTATTGATCGCAACGTGTAAAGTACGCAGTAATAAAATAGTGGCGTGAGGTTTGTCTTGTTGAGTAGCTTCTGGAATTACACAATGTGTATTTAGTGGAACCCTCGAAAGGGGGACGTTTGACGAAAAACTTCTACATATACATATAAAAACTATCACTTTTTTTTAAATTCCGTTTCTGTCTGATTTTATTTCTTATGAATATACAAAATATTTGTCGTCTTGTTTTTTAAACCAAGTACATATCTCATTCACAAGGATTCGATGAGTATTTCCGTTAGGGCGTTGGCAATTAAGTTTCACATTAATTTGTAAAGCGATTTTAAACGATTATTCGAGACTTAACAGAGCAATATACTTTGAATGACAACAATGGTTAAAAAAAATCTGCTTTAATTCAATAAAGTGCAATTTAATTTAATAATACGTTTAGAAATGTAATTTTGTTATTAATGGTTGGGATTTGTTGTTGTCTGATGTAGACGGGGAAAATTCTATGTGTCGATAATATAAAACAAAAGGGTTTTTATCTAGTCGGAACACTTGCTAGCAGACGAGAGTTGGGTAGTAGACAGAAAAAAACGATGAGGAAAAATACAAAAGTGTAGAGACACACACACAGTTGTGCAACGCCTACACACGGAACAAATGTTGATATTTTCCTTGTTTATTTGTGATCAATGTAAATAATTGATTGATGTTATCGTTCACATGGGCCCGCATAAAGTCAATAAATATGGAAGGGGAAATCAATAAATGTCTAATAATTGTTAACGTGATTATTTGGAATTTTTAGGGTCAAGCCGTTGTGCAACTGGCTAAAACCATTCCTGATATCACAATATTCGGTATATGCTCAAAAAGTAAGCATGAAGCGTTAAAAGCGTCCAATTCGCCGATTGATCATTTATTGGAGCGTGGAAGTGATTATGTGTCTGAAATACGTAAAGTTTCGCCCGATGGGGTGGATATTGTGTTGGATTGTTTGTGTGGCGAAGAGTGCAACAAAGGGTACAGTTTACTGAAGCCGATGGGTAAATACATCCTGTATGGTTCATCAAATGTGGTCACCGGCGAGACAAAGAGCTTTTTCAGTGCAGCACGTTCGGTAAAAAAACGTCAATTAAAAAACTTTTCCTATGAATTAAACTGGTGGGTTTATTTATTAGTGGTGGCAGGTGGACAAAGTTTCCCCATTGAAATTGTTCGATGAGAATCGCACATTGTGCGGCTTTAATTTGCGTCGATTGATGTATCAGCAGAATGGTGCTGGAAAGGTGAAGGAAGTGGTGGCGAAGGTGTTTGAGTTATTCCAAGAGGGGAAAATTAAGCCATTGGTCGACTCTACTTGGGCCCTTGAGGATGTAGGTGGTTTATGATGGTCATAAGGATGAAATTACTGTGGTTTTTTTATTTTGAAGGTAGCGGAAGCGATGCAGAAGATGCATGACCGTAAGAATGTGGGTAAATTGGTGTTGGATCCGAGTTTAGAGCCAAAGCCGAAACCAGCGACACCGGCTAAAGGTAAGAATAAGGAGGATAAGAAGAAACAATCGTCAGAAGAGAAAAAAGAGCCGGAAGAGAAGAAAGAGGAGAAGGAGGAGAAAAAGGAGGAAGGTGCCCTTATAAATGGTGATTCTGGAGGAGATTCAGGTAAACAAAGACAAAAAGATTAGCGTGTGGTTATTTGCAATAAATTTTGTTGTTGTTGATTTTTAGATTCAAAGGGTAAAGAAAATTCAAGTTGAACATCATCTCCTTAATAATTTCTAATTTCTTTTAATCGAAATTTTTCAACTTAATTATTGCTTGTATTATTTTTTATCGATATGTAAATGTAATAAGTTAATTTTTTAGCAAAGTGAATAGTTTGTTTAATTGTTTAAGGATCTCAGTTTTAAATTATATAAAAAGGCACCAAGAATCATAACATTTGACCATAAATTGATGCTGTGTTATTATTTGTAAAATTTTTAAATGAATAGTTACTAATCGTAAGCTTGAAAATATATTTAAAGAGACCAAAAAGTAATTTTAATTTTCATTAGATTTTGTTGTGTTTAAATGAAATTGTACCTAGTGCATTTTGTTGGTTTCTTATCGTATTTTTATACTCACTAATGGTGCTGTTTAGGAGAAATGATACCATCTTATATTTGATTCATGACATAGTTTGGATTTTTCTATAAATGTCTCTCTTAATTTTTCTAACGAATATCAACAAGTGAAAGGTGAACAAAGCACATATCTGGGTGCATCATGGTATAAAGAAATTTGAAATCAAACTTTAATCAGACCAAAAACGATTTTAGGTAGCATTTTATATAACAAATATTTTTATGCTTAAGATTTAAAGGAAATTAAAAAAACACGAAGTTCAACTTAGGACAAATAAAACGAATGTAGTGGAAAAATGTTTTAATCCTTGCTCTGGATATTTTTGCTACAATTGCTATATATATTTATACACACTATATATATTTTTAAAGCATATCAAAAAATGATTTTTGAACGATTTTTAAAATCGAATGACATTTTCTTTTTTTATATGGTGGAACTTATTTAATGTGTAAGATAACGGCAGTCGCGCTTAAAATTAGATCATTTCTTTGTTGAAATTTCTGCTTAAATGTCTCTAAATATTCCATATATGCATATAATATTAAAAAACTATCATATAAACATTGTCTAATTGTACTGTTCATTGCTGTAAAGATTCCCGTGCGAGATTGTGTTTTTTTTAGGGAAAAAATATAATCAAATCAGTCCAGATGAATATATGGCTCTAATGAAAGTTGTATTAATTTTTTTAGTGTAATTTATAGTTTTTGTTTATGTGTAAGAAAGTGTACATGCCTAATGCTATATGAATACATTTATGTTAACCCCGTAAAATATAATATACTGCTTTAAACTATTTCCCATTAACATAACGTATACATATTATTTGTTAATGTAAGACTGATGTGTTAATGCTATGCATAGGTTTGAGCCTGTATAATAAAATATATGATTGCCAATAATTAATGTTTTATTCCTTGAAATATTCACCATATGGTGAAAGTAATTCTTTGATAGCAATTTGGGTGACGTACATATGTTTTGACTCGTTCTTTATCAAAACAAACGGAATAATGAAGTACTTTATCATTGAAATTAAAAGTTATTCAAATATATTTTTAGAAATGATCCCTCATTTTTAATTTTTAAACAAATTAGATTGTCCTGCAACCATACACGCAGTTCTTTGTATTTTTAGTTGTGTGTGTGTCATTTACTAAAACATAACCAAACTTTCTAAGTTTTCTTTTTCAAAACAGCATGTCGTCTGAAAACAGTTCTGCACAAAATTCGACAAAATTTAAAAAACGCAAAAGGAAAACGTTCTTGAAAAATGCTCGCAAGTATGCCAAAAAGGGCCACTATGGCAGAGGAGCACGAATGGAATCTGACGTGTACGAATATTTTATTCGTACAATGGAAGTGTATCGTGCTGGATTTGAAACAGAAGAAGATAAACGTTCGTATTAATATTCAAATATGCATCATTTATATTCAAATGTAATGAATTACAGGATTATTTGTAAACAACGTCTTTGAACAAACTGTACAAAAGGAAGTGGAATACAGTTGCAATCAAGTTGGTTCTAGGATTATAGAAACTCTGCTTCCTTTCGCAAATGAAGATGTTTTTAAGCGATTTTGTGAGGCTTTCACAGCGGATTTAAGACCGTTGTGTACTGATCAATATGCCACACATGTCTTAGAAAGTCTTGTTAGAGAATCAAGTAAAAAATCTCTTCAAGTTGCAGACGACAACAAACAACAAGTTTTTTATCATGAATTTACGGTGAAAATAAGTAAATATATGCTAAATAATATCGAGGATTTCATATGGGACACATATGGTAATCACGTTATGAGAACGTGTCTGCAAAGTTTGGCACAGTTGCCAAAAGAAGCGAAAAATCAATCGAACATCAAACAAGATTCTTCGGAATTGGTCGATGTGCCAAGCGATTTCTTGGAAATTGTCAACGATTATGGGGAACGGCTTATTGTTTGGCCACAATTCAACGAAATGTGTCATACTGAACTAACATCTGGTTTTCTACAAGTTTTATTGCAAGCTTTGAAAAAGTCTAACAAGAATTTATTAAAACGTTATTTAGGGAAATTACTAGACGAAATTTTGGTACCAAAACAAGAAAATGATAACCTTCCTGTTGCGTTTTCTTCTATTTCTCTAGTGATGTTATTGGAAACGTGTATAATTGTCGCAAAGCAGAAAATGTATTCCAAAATCTATGAAAAATGCTTTAAAGAGCGGTTATCGAAGTTAGTTTCAATGAAAAGCACCAACTTCGCTGTACAAAAGCTGATAACTCGATGTAAAGAAAAGGAGACCTTTGAGGCTATTTTTGACGAGTTGAAAGATCATTTTGGTTCCATAATTGAAGCTGGATTTGGGGGAATTATTTATGCCCTCGGCGAAAGGTGTAAACATTTAGCGACGAGGCAAGGGATTTTTGTCCAGGTACTTTTTTATATCATGTTTATTTACGAAGTAATCACAGAAATGTTTTACAGACATTAATGAACAGTTTAAATTGTGCCGAACCCGAAGAGAATCAAAAGTACTTTGTTTTGTGTGTGTGCCGATTGAAAAAATTAGAAGAAACAAAAAAAATACCAAGCGACACATTGGAAAAAGAGAAATTAAATTTACAAGGAACGTTAACCATTCAACTGATGCTCGAATTTAACAAACCAATTAAAATTGTGAATAGTATTCTTAATATGGATACAAATGAGTTAAAGAATTTGTTTTTAAACACTATGGGCAGTCATATTGTGGATTCTTTTGTAACAAGTTCGTTTGTGGGCGAGAAAAGTAGAGAAAAACTTGTTAGGAAATTGAAAGTAAGTTGAATAACAATAAAAAAATTGTTTTACTAACTAACGATGTTTAGGGATACTATCAAGATTTAGCATCGACGAAATACGGCTCCCGTTCATTTGAGGCCTTATGGAAATCTGCAAACTTTAAATGTCGTCTTCAAATCATGGACGAATTGTCACACAAAGAGGCGGCATGGTCCAATACAATGTTTGGGAAAATAATCAGTTCAAAGGTGAATTTGGTGTTGTACAAACGGAATCAGGAAGAGTGGAAAAACAGCCTAAATAAATCGTATAACAAGGTGGAAGAAGTGTTTTCAGAGATTTTGAAATAATTGGTAAGTTAAAGGAATATACAGTTTTATTATAAACACTGTAAATTTTTATTTTAACAAAACATAATTAGAAATCAGTTATGATCTGTTGAAAGTGACACTTTTAGAATTTGTGGTACATGGAATATCTAATAATGTGCGTTTTTGAATAAGACGCCAATAAAAAAGAAATACAGTAACAATATAAATCACATAACAATTATATTAATTTATTGTATTAAATAAATATGACTAGAATAGTTTTTTTTATACAGAGTATACATATAGTAGATAATAAAATCAAAGGCTTACACATTTTAAGCTTATGAGAATGGATTTAGTGTCTACTACAGTATTTTTGAGGTTTACAGTTACTTAAATAAGTGTGAGTGAGATCTTTTAAGAAGTTCGTGCATTATTTTTACGATTATTTAAACATATAAGAGTCGAATTCACCCTGTTCTGTGTCATTAAAAGACAGTAAACGAATCATCCAAATTGATTTCATTTTTGAGACTTTCTCATATTGAAATATGTAGAAAATGGTTTTCCATGAAAGAGAAGTGAAAAATAGAACAACTAGGAAAATGTACAACGATTTGACGATTATATTGATTTCATACATTCATCGATTGCACATCGGAATTTTAAATAATTTTTATTGAATATCTAAAATTTTTTAATTTTCCTCATCCGTTTCGTGTGTCACTTTTTGAATTTGACTTCACTTTGATTGACAATCGGTGCCGTTGCCGTGACAATGGTGGATGGAGCGACACTGCTGTTGGGTGTGGGTACTTTGAGTGGCCTCAATTTCTCCTTGGAGCACACTTGATGGTGATGGTTCTCCCAATCTTTGTGTTGACAGAAGGCGCCACAATACCTGGCCAAATTGCAACCGGAACATGTTTCGTGCGCTTTTCGACCACAATTCCAGCACGACTGCGAAATTAAGTTAAAGGTAACATGAACGAATGTGTCATTGGTCGAAATTTGTGGCTTACATTTTGTTGTGAAGGTGCCGGCTGTGTAGAGAGATTGGTTTCAGTACCCTCTGCAGCTGGTGCTGTTGCGGTTTCCTCCGAGTGTTTTCTAGCCTCTGTAAAAAGGAAAATACATTTTAACTGGCATTATTTATACATTGTAAAGAATGCACAAATTTACCAGCTAATAGTTTTTCCATTTTAACGCGTTCCGCAGTCACTAATTCGTTGGCTTTTGTTTCTGCAGCAGCGACAGCTTTTTGTAACTCAATTACCGCTTGCCGTTTAACGTCGTTGACGGCATCTTCGGCACGACGACGCACTTCAGCGACGCGGTCCTCCGTTTGGCGGACGGCCTGTGCCATTATCTCATTTGCCGCCTTCTTCAGGTCGACACTGACGTCCTGTTTACGGAGCCATTCGGCCGTGAGTTCCTGGTTGTTGCGTTGTTGGAGGATCGTTAATGCTCTACTCAAATCATTTCCGTAATGTTAATGAAAAAACACACCATTTTTCTTTTACCTTTTCGTCTTTTCCACCATGGAGAGGATGCAATTAAGCATAACGTGTATGTTACGCCACTCTTCATCGCCCCGACTCGAATCCTCGTTACGTGATTGTTGATGGTTGTGTTGATTGTAGTCGAAGAGATGTGCACTACTGCCACCGGTTGATATATTTGGCAGAAAGAGACTTTGTTGATGTGAAAACATGAAAGCGTTCTGTGTACTTTGTCGTTTTAATGGTGACATATAATCGGTGGACGTGTCGTTTATTTGTTGATGGCCATTTATTCCATTTTCATAAAAACTAGAAAGATAAAACAGCAAGTTTTATGTATCGATTTTGTTGCCGGTTTCAGGTATGAAAAAAATACGCGATTAAATCCAAGTCAATAGTCAGTGACGGTGAAACGTTTTATTAAAATGAGTAATGGTTTCTTTTAGTTGGTGGCCTGGTGTGCCGTCGTGCCTGCTGGTGGTGTGCAGCAGCCGTTCTCGAATGGTTCGGCTGCTGCTTGTGCCATCTGGGGTGTAACAGCGTGCTTTTTACTTGGCGCCTATTACCCATTCCCACTTTTCTATACACACATTCATATCCGGCCGCCCCTCGAACAACCGTCACCACCAGAAGTACACACTCTTGCCTTTTAATTACACTCGAATATGATGGTTGACGACGGAGAAATGATTTTTTTCTATTCCACAAAAGTGTTTTGAAAACTTACCTATCCGAGGTGCGCCTCTTAATGCCTGCAAGAAGCGGTGGTGTCTCGTTGGCCATAAAAATTTCCGATGGTTCGGATGGTGAATGTGTTTGATCCAGTAAAATGTGGTCATGGGTGCGAACGTACTGCAAGGGAGACTGAAAATGCGGAAAATTACGAGAGATCACTTTAGAGTGAATGAGGAGAAAAAAAACTATTTTGCATAAGTTTTTCGGAGGGTAAATTAAAAATAAATAGAATGCCAAGCCCAGAAATAAACACAGTTTTAGAAATGTGCCTTAACATGTGGAAAAGCACAAGTTTTAGGAGAGTAAAAGGAAGAAAACACGCGGAACGCTCGGATATTATTTCAACAAACGATTTGGATCAATATGCAAATTAAAATTGGTTAGTGAGGAGTGAAACAAATAAATCAAGGAAACTCAATAATGAATTCCAGCAAAACTGGAATACAAATCAAAAAATAATTGTAAAACTTTTCGTCGTCCTATTTTGGGGGAGGGTAGCTACCCGTTTGGTGAGATGTTATGGCTACGTTTTCTTTCCAATTTTATTATTCTTTCACTTGATGTAACATGTGGATTTTACAATAACCATTAATTTATTTTATGCTTCACTTTTTTCTCTCTTTTCCGTTCTTTTTTGTCTTTGTGTTTTACTCGAGACTTTTTAAATTTCGTTCATTAATGCAATTTTTTGCTGTTTTGTTCTCACCTGTTTGTTTGCTCTGGCAAGTGTGTGAATTTCACGTTGTAAAATCGGCAGATGCGTACGAAGGAACGGCAGGACGAACGGCCTTAACGGGAAATTCGTAACGTCTTGCAGGGAATGATGAAACTCTTCGATACTTAAATTGGAACTCTGTGGAAAAACGTATTCATCTTCCATTGAAAACAATGAAAACGCTATAACGACTTACAATTAAATTTAATACTAGACTTTTCACCCTGTCGCCCACATCGTGTCCAATGTCTGTGCCAAATTGCACCAATGTGCTGAGAAATCGTTTCACCTTCACCAGTTGCCTGGTGGCCGCGTAGCCCCCATGTAAGCCGTACTGGGATTCATTGGTGCAAAGTGTCCTCGGCGTCTCCAATGTGACGGTGAGGGCAGTGGAGGCGGGCAGTGGCGGTGTTAGGCTATCGGCACTGCCGTTATTCATCGGCGATGTGGCCCCGTTGGTAGCCGGATTCGGCGGCGGCGGTGAGGATTGCGTTGGGGAGTGGGGTGTGGTGGCATGACGAGCGCCCTCAGGTGAATCAGGTGTCTTGCATCGTTCTTTGTTTAGCACTGAAATAAATGCACACATTGAAAGGTCGGAATTTGTTTACGCTACTAAAATGTGAGATGATGGAAGGCGGAAAAATGCAATTATATTAAATTTTTTTGAAGTATCTCAAAATCGATAGTCCAACTTTCTTCTTATCTAATGAAATAAAAAATCTCAAATAAATACTCTCAAATTTTTGATGAATTCATCAAAACTCATCTGGTACTAGAACTTTTCACATCTTGTAAATTTTATAACAAAATTCCCAAAAAACATTTGCGGTTTTTAAAAAGCGGTAAAACGTGTGGGCGGTTTGTGAAGACCTGATCAGTCGACGGCGTCTTTCATATTTGGGGGGCCCTTATTGTAGTAATAAGGCACTTCTTAGGGCTTTGTTTCCATAATTAAAACAAAAGTTGACTTGTACAGATGGCACACAGCATCATCAGGCCTGTGTGTATGAACATCACACTGAGAGAGAAGAGCACAGAGGCACACGATTGTTTTTTGTGATAGATTGCTTTGTCTGGTATTGTGCATAGTTTTGATTGTTTTTCCGTTGTGTCTCTGAAAGGTAAATTTATTAGCGTCACCCGGTTATGATTTCTATCTGAAAACCGCTCGCCTTTTGTTGGCATTTTCTCTAAAAACTTTAATAATATCGCCCTATATCGAATACACAATTTTCCATCAAACACACACACACACAGTTTGCAATTAATGAATTGCATGAGTTTTCCCACATGCAACAGTTTGTTATTCAAACTAATAGTCACAAGTTTTCTAAAAAAAGTCCTTGCAGATAGGAATATCTTGATATTACGCTATTAATGGAAGTCAATAACTGCGGATGACAAGTATGTGTAGATATAGAATGGAAGGCGTGTCTCTTGTCCTAACAACCACCTCTGGTCTGGTATGGTATAAGTTGGCCTGATGGTGATGTTATGGTCAGCCGTTCCGACACCTCGGTAAGCATACCTGCTGCAATTGACACCTCACATTGAACACTAAATGTAATCAAATTCAATATGCGGTCATAATCGAATGGAAATGTCGGCCATCTACTACTTCCATCAAGTGCAGACTTTTCGATTATTTTTATTGAAATAATGCTACATCCGACAAAAAAATGTTACGTTCGTAATCCGTCAACACTACGAACTGGTTTATATAAAAACATACTGTATTTATTTTATGCCTTTTGCAAATTTCGTAAAGTTTCGGGGGTAAAATAATCTAATTTTAAAGTCTTTTATGAGTGGATGTATACATTTATACATATAAAGTGCAATGAGAAAGTTTGAACCGCAAGCGGGTAGTCCGGTGTTGGACAGAGTCAGATAAGACACGTTTTCCTCAGAGGATAAACAGCGAGTTAGTTAGGAGAGGCAGAAAATAGTTTAAGTATACATGTTGGAATAACAGTATGAATTTTGCAATTTGGATCCGAGCAGATAGCGCAGAAGGTAATAAGAGTGACGAATAGCGTTAATTTGCAACTCGACACTCTGATAAAATTAATGAATTCCCATTGGAAAGAGAGAGTAGGGAAAATGATTATGAAGAGATCACTCAAACGATCAACACTTGGTTACAATTTAATAATGATCTGCAATGGAATATAATTTTTAAGGGTGAAATAAAAGATCATCGCCGCACACCCGCATATAAAAATCAACCATCATCTTGGAACAATTAAAGGGACCTCTTCGCATCTGTGTGTGAACGTGGAAATTTTCCACATAACGAGAACATAAAAGTTTATACGTAATTATAATAGGAGGCGGGGAAAAGATAGGATAATTTGACGGTGTCACAAATAAATTAGGATGGAAAGAGAGAGAGAGTGGGGCAGCGCAGGGGGATGGAAGGAGCAATTAAAAAGGGTGTGCGGGTTTGATGTTTGTCTGGATGGAAGTGGATAATGTGCACGCGTTCAGAATGTGACACACACCCCCGTGGAAGAGGCAGCATACGCTGTGCGATGACAGAGTCCACACTGCACCGAACTGATATGGAGTATCGCTGCCAGCCGGCTGAAGAGTTAGCTCTAGATTAGCCAACAACGAAATTGTTGTACGTGGATGAGGGAGACGACAAACTGATACCCCACAATTTCTTGACACTTTTTCCTATGTACACACACTTATTATTTTCGGAAAAAAAATCTACAATGCACGATCTTTACCGGATTGTGAACCCTTTTGGTGGGATTTTTCGTTTGGCCTTCTTGTCCATTTCGCAATTGATTAGATTTTATGGAAAAATTCACATAAACCATCTGGGCCTCAAGTTTGTAATTGTTTTGAAACAGGCGCTGAGCGCTGTGTTGTGTGGTGAAAGGGTCAACATAAGAAAGTGTCAATATCAGGCAACAGCAGCCCAACAGCTCGATGCTTGCTTTCGCCCACTCTGTTCTCTGTCAATTACACTTGTTAGGTATATATCTTCGGATAATGGTGAACACGACTAACTAATGATAAATTAATTCATGTGTCGACGCACATTTTTTTCTTTTCACCTAGAAGAATCTTGCATTTTCTCTAGGAACTAACAAATTTTTATTATTGGAAAAGCGCTGACGCCAGCCAAAGGGTCCATATATGGAAAATGCGATGAATTGTCGGTCTATATGGGCGAGCACACAGTTGATAACATTAAAAATGTAATAATGAACACGTTGAGTCAGAAGGCGGACGCATTGGATGCAGATGGTACCGAAACAGAGGTGGCCAAGGCTGCAAATCCTGTTGGACCGTCAGCTGGTAATAGTTTTGATATCGCTTTAACTATACGAGAAATGGAGGAAGGAAAACAATCGCGCTCTTAGCTGACATATGCATGTATATACGGGGGGTGGTTTTTTAATAACACTAACACAGAATTGTATTTTTATCGCGCTAAGTCGCCAATTTAGTGGGTCACTTTTACTACAAATCTTACGTATGCATATTAACGTTATTATTTAGGAAAAGTTCTTTGGAAAAATGTGCGGTGGTGCAAGCGTAATGGAAAATGAGCAGGTGCTTTTCGGGCGTGATAAAATGTAACGGATTATGGTTATTCCGAATAACAGTTCTATATATGTTTTCAATATTTATTAGAACGGGCATATAGAAAAGGGGATATAGAATAAGGAATGTGAATAAATCGTTTAATTTCTATTCGAATTTTTGTGCTTTCAATGGCAAAGTTTTCATCATTGTCGTCATCAGGGTGTGCAGTGATGAGAAACGTCAAAAGCACGTGGAGGCACACATACAAATAGAGAGAAGAGAGAGGAGAGCGGATTTACGAATGAAGAGTAAAATGAAGCCTCGCACACACACACAAACTTGAACAAATAAAAACTTTTCCTTTTTATCATACGAGAAACACACCTGTTTTATATAATATTGTCTATTGTGGAAAAATCAATTTCCATATACCTACACACGCAGTAGGTGGGTGGTGCGCTGAGGAAAATTCATATCAAATGGTATAATTAAATATTTTTTCTCTCGTTTTGAAAAAATGCACCGATATACACACCGGAGCAGTTGTTTCTGGCATTGTGATGTTTTTGTGTTGTTTCATATACGATTTCCATACTATGTTGGTTCGTGTGTGATTTTGACAGATTAATTATTTCTGGATTTTTGTTTCTATATCTGTGCCTGTGTTGTCCGCATATATATATTATTTATCCAGTTTTGTATTAGTTCAGTGCTTCCAGTGAATTTGTTTTGAATTAAAAAATTATAATTACAAAAAAATTTAACCAACAGATTTTTATCGTTTATCGTACAATATTGTATGTACCTCCATAATAGACTATGAGGTTTCAAAATGCCTTTTACATTGTTAATGGGGGTAGGATGGGAAATACAGGTGCATACACGCTGTGTGCTTTCAAATGAATATATCTACGATAGGACGATTGATTTTGACTTAGAATGGGAACATTTTCATGTGCATTTTCATTATTATTAGAATAAATGAATATTTTAATAATTTGCCTTGTAGGAAAAGGCAATTCTCGATTGGACATACGTTTCGCATGCTAAAATGTGTTCTACTGTTTATGTAAAAACCTAATATAAAAACCAATGATTCCAATTATATAACCAATTTAGGGTGACCGTTTTTTCTAAAATTTTTCAATAACTGTTCAAACAAAATGACCTATAAGTAAAGGTGCGAAAATTGATAATTCTAAGTCTGAAATTATCTAAAAAATTCCTAGAATCTGCCAATTTTGAATTGAACTTGTCGATTTTTCTCTAAACTTTTCTTCAACACAGCTGAAACCGATGTACGTAACCGATACCTCAAAGTTGGTTTTTAATTAATTAAATTCTAACACCGCCAATTATGGTTTAATGATAACGACTATAACGATAATGTCCTTCTCATAAAGGCGTTAGAGAAGAGTATAAATACGGCTAGTATCCCAGCTAGCACCTACAATGGATAAATGGGGTACAAACCACACATGGCCATCGCAGATGGCCGTACACAACGGACGTCATAAAGTATTGTGGTCATTGTTGGCATTACAAACTACCAACAACACACAACACAACAACAAAACATGCAATTTTCACCAAAATGATATACGAAAAACTGACTATATTTATTATAGAATCCGTTTTTGTAAAATATACCAAACAGCAGCACAAACTGAAAATTCTCTAAATGCGAATGGACATCGAAAATATGCCATATAAATCCATCACCCGATATATATTCTGTGTATGGGTGCCATTATGTTTGAAATAAAAGGAAAAAATTGAATTAAAACCCACATGGGAACAATATTATTTCGCATTATAACTCACACTAAAGGCAATCAATTAAAATTGTCCAAATCAGGTTATTTCAGTTGAACACTTGAATTTGTCAAATGCAAAATATAATCAAAACGTGCGGATTGATATTTAATATAGTTGACATTTTAAGTAGATGTATAGAATATTGTCGAGTGGTTTGTTTCCATTTATGTTTCTCTCTATGTATAACGTATAATTGCAGTTTGTGTGCGGTGTATTGGTTTTGAGTTTAATGAAAATTATTTCCTTTTCAATAAGCAAAGAGAAATATTAAAATATAAACAATCTCCTCTTTTTGTTTTAATATTATTCTTTAGCAACGAGCCCTCATGAAATAACTGCGTTAAAACGGCAAATGGGGTGTGCTAGTTGTACGGTAACAAGAAAACAACAACAATGCGGAAACGAGAGAGGGATGCTGCGCTGATACTCTCCACTTGTCTTTTCTTTTTGCATTTATAAAGGGGCAATGGGGGACGCGGCCAAATGGTGGTCTTAATAAAGGGTATATGTATATGTGTTATGCAGAATACACATGCCATCAAGGAATGAGGGAGAATATTCGCCGAATTAGCGACTAATAGAAATACGTGCCAAACGGAATATCCGAGGATTCTGGAGGTTTGCACGCTTTCATCAATTCTCTCCTTCGTTGTAGTAACAAGTGCAACCGTTCTCACCATAGTACTGTCGTACTCTTTTACATTTACAAAAATAATGAAAAGGTCATAATATAGCCGCGTAGCAAGAATGAAAACACCACAGTTACAATTTCAATTATTTTATGTGAGTGTAAAAATAATATTTTTTCATCGTTTTATTCATACATATGTTTTTATAAAGTAGGTATCAATGGGGATATAATTATCCAGGTTCTTATACCAGCAGTAAAAAATACTTTATGGTTACATGGAAATAGAAATATGTACCTACAACACAAATTACCTTCTGACGAATTAGTTCCATTTCACATGAAATAAATATACCTATTAGACCACAAAACTATAGCAACTTGTATGTGTTGCGTTTGTTGATTGTTGAACTCTGCATTTGACTAGCTCGGTTTATAATAATGTTATGTAGCAAAAGGAATAGTGCCCCAAAGGCTTTGGTTTTGTTGGTCACCTTTGATAACTGGATTTGTTTGTTACCTTCATACGTATTATAATACTGGAAAATGGTTACTTTGTGGAATTAATTCATAAAAATAAGTCGAGTTTGTGTGCGTCATTTCATTTCAAATATTGAGAAATATTGTTGGTAATACTGAAAATTGTCAAATACAGCACTCTGCAAATGCCAACTATGAATTGTCAAATATCAATATGCACAATTAGACCGCGAACATGTATACAGAGGGATGAGAGATGTTGGAAGTCAAGATTGGGAATTACAATTAGGACGGTTGACGGTCGGACAGTTTTGAGTTTAGAGGAAGACGCGGGCCGCCATTCGCGTAACATACGGGTTTTATATTCGGCACCGCCGGCACAACAACCACGATTTTTTTTTGTTATATATGTATAGGCAAACTGGGAAAAAGTGTACGCGGGTACCATCATTATTATATTGCTTTCTATACGACTAAAGCGAAAAAGGCCCTTATTCCACCAGAAACAGATGTACACAAGGATAAAACCGATATACCTTCAATACCAACAAACATTCAAACGAAATGCGACCATCCTCGTTGTTTTATAACATTTTGGGATTTTCCAAGTGATTATTCGGAAATGTGACGAGGAAGAATATCTAATAATAGCAATACAATTGGGCTAAGCAATTAGACAAACTATACAACACCATTTGCCCAAGTTATGTTAGTGTTTTCACAGCTGGCTCTCAAGTGAAATTGGCTGGAGCGCGTACTTTAAACATTTTGTTTAACAACAACAATAATAATTACAAGTTTCATATCGAGTATATAGGAATAAAAATCGCTTTTCAATCTTCGATCGCGTTATTGTTTTATAATCCAATGAGATGCGGGGAGAAAACTTTTTCTATATCTTTTGGGGAAAAAAGAAAAGCTTTTAATACTTTGGGAAGAATTGTAGATCAATATTATTTATGTCCACGATGTATATATACTTCTATAGGAAACTAAACAGTGAATTATTCCAAAATACACTGAAACTCATAATGCCACAAATGTCCACTGTGGTGGGGTATATTTGGTGGTAAAGGAAACTCGCCCTAAATATATAAATTGATTACGGTTCGGAATTGTCTCCATCTGAGTCCGCTGTTTGAGGATATGTATAAAGGAAGCAGATGCAAGGATTCCGGTAGGAAAATATCGACTACAACACAGGTTGTTCCTACTATATAATAATACACAAACACTCACTTTTCCAAATGGAACGAATGAGCTGAAATAACTCATATTAGCAACAGCTTAACTGCATAATATATTAAACTGTTGTCTGTTTTTATAGTTTCTAGAACTTTACCGCTTTACAATTATATAGGTATTATCAAATTGGAAAATGTGTGTAATTTACTTCACACTTAATAAATGAGGTAATTTTTCTCTATTGGAGACATTGCTTTTAATTGCACCCTGAAATTAATCCAAATGTTAATCACTGTTTTGGAACAAAAGCGCAAACTTTCGGACTGCGCGCACTGTGAACTCAGGTGCGTTTTCTCGCCAATTAACAAGTCTTATGTTATATATTGCCACAGCACTAATATCTATAAATTGTCGGATAATCCGTAACATAAACAGCCACTTAAAGTGATCTATGATCTATTGTGGAGCATTAATATTTATAAGAATGGAATGGATTTGTTCTTTACGGAATTTTTTTTCGTGCGCACACCCTCCAGAAATCTTATATTAATTTCCAAATTTGTCCAAAGAGATTTATTGTACTCACCTTTCGATGATCTGGTGCGCGGTGTTTCGATATAGGATGTTGTGTCCTTTTCCACGTTCTCTTCCTTAATGAATTTTGGTTCCATTCCCTGCGAACATGGAATTGATGATTTAATTAATCTCGATTTCACGTGAAAATGCATTCCATTAAATGTTTACAAACTTGTATACCTTAGTGAGGGGATAATGCATCAAATAAGTTTTCCGTATTAAACTTTGTACTCTATAAAATTTACGTAAAACACCACCCCCTGTCCTAATTGCGAAATAAACACAAAAGACAAAAATGAAATTATACTGTGGACGAAAAAGTGGCGATTTTTTTTTGTATTTTGCAAATTATGTTCGAGTTTCGTTGAATGTGTATGGCTGGTATACGATTGCAGCACACATACGCGGAAGGTCCATTGGCGTTAATTAGATTTTAAATAGCCCAGATGGCCCATCGGTATTCTAAACACGGTGACGTCATAAAACAAAAATCACACAGAGCACTCCCAATTTAACTAGAAAAACGTGACGCACATTTTAATTGGCAATTATTAAAATAGCCGCGATTCTATTTAGCAATATGGCACATCTGTTTTTGGGGATATAATACTTTATTTTTTGTTACCGCGAAAATGCATTAATTCCCAAAGTAAAACTATTAAAATGTGTACGGAAATTTGAATATTCTCTTATTGTATGCTATATTTGTGTGTATGCACGTTATTTTCATGCTAAATCGCGAATTTTATTATCGTTTCCTTTTTTTATTCAACTATCACCATAAATCAAAACGAAATATTTTCACAATTGTAAAGTCGAGTTATCAGTTTGAATTCAATTCCCTCAACATAAATAATTGACGAGTTTGTCTTATTAGACGCCTTTGTACAGGGTGAAACACACCTCGATTAGAACTAACTGAAATGGTACCTGCTTTCTATAATGGTTCATTCTAATTCAGAAATCTTATAATACTTTTTACAGGAAAACCTCCTTAAGTAAATAAGGGCTTCAATTTTTTTTTCTATTTCGGTGGCATAATAACCTTATTGTAGCACCGCTTTGGGTGATATAAAAACTCCATTCATGTATTAGCCTCTATTTTATTTTCAGTAAAAAAAATAAAATCATACACAAATGGAAAAAATGCTCTTAAAAAAACTCGCAAAATGCAACTTTTTTTTTAATATATGTAATTGCTTACCTATATTATTTTATGTGTCTCGAACTCACAGAATCAATTATTTCAGATTGACTGAATCGAGTTGTGTAAGCACCCTTGTACATCTAACCTCCGCCATTACATCACCCATTCTATTGTGTAAATGTACGTAATTATTGCATCGCAGTGCTGTAACGATATGTTTATGTGTATGCATGTAACAGTGGGTTTGTATAAAAACATAAAAGACATACGTATACACCGCCAACTGTGGAAATAAAAACAAACCCTGAAAGTTTGCAGAGTATAGAGAGAAAACACATATGAAAAGCGCCAACCCATCGGCGATGTGATGAAAAGCGGACATATCGCAGGTGGCCTGTCGAATTGAGATATCCCAACCTTAACTGGCATCTAGAACGGCTGATACCCAGGGGACATTTGTAAACAGTACAAAGTATAGGCACACACACACCCCCATTCTGCCGTCCAACCCCATAGAAAACTCCGTTTGCGATGATTTATCTCAACACTCTGTTGTTCGTGTTGCTCTCATATTGTAAATCCGTGTTTTTTCCTTTTATTTTCATCAATTCAATATACATACATTTTTTTGGGTTTGTTGTAAGACCATCTGATGAATTCTTAAACGTCTTCATGACTTGGCTGGAAAATTGGAGGATTATCGCCAACAACACCCAAAAATAAGTTTGATTGATAATTCCCAAAGCATACAAAGACAATGGGAGAATGAAACCGAAAAGTTTTAATTCATGATTCATGTAAAGTTTTTCTTGTGAACGTGTGACACGATCCGACAATATTTCGCAACCTTTTTCCCAGGTGATAAGGGAGATTGCGAGGCTTTCAATAGTGGTTGGAGGAATATTGGGCCACCACTTATGTGTGTAAGCCGGCTTGGGGTAGTAATATAAAATCAATCAATTACCACAGATATGCATTAAGTTATTATTTATACACCGGGTGGACAAATGTTGTTTTTCTCAATAGGAAACAATAATTGTATTGTGGGGAAGTGAAAACGCAACATATGCGTCCACATCCGCGTTATACCTACATAGAGAAATGTGATTGTATTTATTGCTTGGAAAGTAAGAGTTTTCCATTCAATGGCAACGTGGACGAAGGATTTCCTTGTTTTGAAAGAAGAGACATTCAGTTTCGGTTGTGTTCTTGTTGTAATAGAAACAGCGAATGGCACTTGTGCAAACATGAATTCAATTGTCCATGTATAAGATGCATACGGTCCAATATCAATATCGAATACACCATATGGAATCCAGCTTATTTAAATAAATCGTTTTATTTAATGACAGATATATAAAGGCTGATTTAGCTTACAAGGAATTTTGGTTTCACAGTAGCGCTGCTTAAAGGTCGAATGAATTTTGTATAAAGGGTGTTTAAACACATAATTTAATCTATTTTATATTTCGATGTACCTATTATTTGCTATAATAAGTAAGTAATCATTTTCAGATTGAATAAATTATATCTAAGAAATACCCAACTACGTAGGTAGGTGATTAGGTATGTGTTAAATAATTTAGATCAAAGAATCCTTCAGAGGAAGTGACTTAATAAATTTAACATAATGTTATTAATTAATGTAGCAATAATAACCACATGTTATACTTAATTATACATGTAATTATATAGGCAACGGTTATTACTTAATACAAATGAAGAAGCTCGTGAAGGCGGAGGAACAAGAAAATGTCAAGAAAACTGAATTTTTCTTTATTGAATCGAATGAATTTCAAATTGGTAATTTATGACAGTCTAATAAGTGAACTTTGATTCATTTATTTATGGGAAATGTTATTTGAACAAGGAAGCTTTAGATTGCTGTATGGTTGATTGTTGTTCTTGTATTCACCATCTACAATTTCGACTTAGGTACCTACATCACAATAACAAATAAAAAACTCACTAAATATTCTATATTAGTAATAGTACTAGTGCTCTATTACTATATGGATTAGGTCTAATATCATCTTGTGTTTCGTGCAATCAATCTATTATCATTATACCTACATAATAGTGAGTTGTATCGATTTAGGGTATTTTACTAGTCAAAGCTTACGTAGGTATAATACCTACACCTGCTTGGTGTATTTTAACTTTAAACGATTACATTATTAAATAATAAATGCATTGATGTTTCACAGGTACACTATTTTCGGTAAAATCAATTTAATTCTATTACTCTACATATATTGTCAATAAATCGAACAACTTTTCTTCCTCCCCAAGAAACACGATTTTAATTTCGGATTCTTAGGCACATAAATAACTCCCCAGTTATCTATGTCAGATGGTCTTTTCGGATTGGGGGTAAAGACTAATCCATCAAAAGGCAAATGAAGATATTGTTGGCGGTGAGAAAGTGCCGGCTGTCAATAGAAAATGTTCTCAGGTGTGTTGTGGTGGGCAAACGTGCCCGAATATCAGGGAGCACCCAACACACCTGACTGAGTATAGGAAGAAGCATGGAAACACCTGCGCTATTTGTACTTCATCCCCAGGTTTTTCTCTCTCCTCACACAGCTTACTGCCCCCTATTTCTCTTATAGCCCACGTCTTTTGCGATTCCCTTAATAAGCGCCTCACATTTGACAAATATTGCAAATTCGATGGAATTCCTTTGGGCTAAAGGAAATTAATAGGCGAGTTTTAAACATACACATATTCAGAGTTTGTGTGAATGGGAACATATGTGGTATTAAATAAACGTAAAGCACAAGCACGCTTTGTTACCTATATGTAATGGGATAATTGCAAATGCCCCCCGCTTTACCATATATATAACGAATTGGAAAAACAAAGAGGAAAAAAAATTAAACATTTCACACACAGGATGAGGGAACATTTGGTTATTTTTATCCACACACAGATTCAGATCGGCGGTATAAACAAAATGTTTAATTTTTTTTTCTACAACTCTTTCTCTGTTTAATGTTTTAATGTTTTCAACATTATTTTCAACAAATCAATCAAAACAGTTGGATTTTCATATTTCTATTATACTAAAGAATAAAATGAAAATCACGTGCACATGAAAAACTCACCTTTCTCATTCGTGTATTTGGTGATTTGACGGTCAAATCGAAGAGTCTTTACTTTGAATCGTCAACGAATTTGCCAGCAATTTCATGCATTTTCAAAGAACCGAAAGCCGAAATTTTATGAAAAAATTGTTTTATTTAGATTTGAGTCGAGCGCGCAAATAACTAAGAAGTGTATCTGCCGGCGCCTGCTTTAGACGTTTGTTTGTTTATAGAGAGAATTGTCATCGACGACTGACTGTGGGACACTTTGTGTAGGATAGTCAGAGACGCTACTGGCAGAATGAGAGGAGCGCGTCCGTAATCAAGAACGTCCCGACGCCGACTGCGATATTCCGTAATACGGCGGTTCGCTACACCTCCGCACACAGTTGGAAAATACGCACGAGCGCCCATCATGGAATACCACCTTGGCGATTAGATCCAAATTTAATTGAAATATTAAAAGAGCAAAGAAATCTTTATCGTTTATTTGTACACAATAAAAGATAAATCAAGTGGTCAAAGACAAATGACTCTCTTAGCTTGTTTCCCAATTGGTGCACCTTTTCCTAAAGAGAAAATATGAGTGTAGTTGTAGAAGAAGGAAAAAACCGCATAGGTGCAATGTTGGATTGTGGTGTGATGTCAGTGGCAGGTGTTGGAGAGGTGATTTTTCACCTGTCACTAACAGTGGAACGAGAAGAGCGCCTCTTCAGCACTGCTTTAAGGACATTGGAAAACTCGAACAGCAAAAACCATTACGGGCCAACTAACACACACACAGTACGGCCTCTTCCGATCGCTCTCTGTGTGTATTATATTTAGGAGAAAAACCGGATAGAAAGAACGCGTATATGTACATACATATCGTATTGTTGGAGCTTTAGAAAATGTCCCATACACTCAATCGCACTCGATATCCAACGTTTATGGGGAAGTGTGCTTTGGGGGTGCGAAATTGGGACGACATTGTGCTCGTATATTGAGTTTGACAGTGTTATATAAGTAGGTTTTTCGCTAATAATTAAAAAAAAAATGTTTAATTAAAGTCTAAGTGTGGATGACAAGTAGAAAAGTGAATTGTTTCTAGATTTTAATTAATTTCCCGTCTGCAAACACCTTGTAACAATTTGTCGAATCAGAATGAGAAAGCGAAATGTTATTACGGATGTATATAATATTTGTTAGTTGGCAAGAATAAATTCAATATAACGTGTTTTAGATTTTCAATCTAGAGAGCGTAATCCGGTGAACAGTTGTTTTTCTGGAGCGAACAAACAAAGCTCGAACTTGTTGAAGTTGTCAGACACAGAAGAGCTTTGTGAGGTCGCTCTTTGAGACATCTAGCGGCTGTCAGGAGCAGTGCAAGTGCAATTTGTTTTCCAATATGGCGACTACACAACCTTTCAAACGCACGCTTTCTGCTTTAACGCGCTCCGAATATGCCTCTCTGCCTCCGCTTCTCTTTTTCTCTTTCTCTACTGAGCTTTTCAAAGAATTTCCCATACTGTGGGCAATTTCTTCATATTTTTGTTAAAAAAAATACAGTTTAATAGGAGATGGTTTCAGTTACATTTGCCATCAGAGAGCACACATTCGATAAGAAGATTTAAAAGGAAATTAATCGCCAATTTCTCATCCTCTTAGGTATAACTTTTATTTAAAATAAGAACTTTGAAAATAATTTTAATTTTATACTTTTATTTCCTACTATACTTCAATTCAATTTAACTATCCTTGAAGTTTGTTAATGGTAATTAGATTTTCCAAAAAAATATATTAATTTAACAGCCAACTGTGAGCATGGAAAATGTGATTCCGTGTTGGTTAAGCAAATAGCATAGAATATTTTTTCTAGTGTGCATTTTAGAAACAAAACGACGTCGTCGACGACAGCATGTGTTCCACAGCTGCCTCGTACAACATCTGCGACGCCAATCCGCACACAAAATATATTAAAAACACATTACTGTTGGAATAATTACCGACCTGCGATCGATTCTACCACTTTCAGAAAATCGCTTATTCACTTTCCTAGAGATATTTTAACGTTTCCCGGCTTTTTAATGTCCTGTAATGGAGAGAATAGATTAAAACAGGTTCTTGAATTGTTCTTTCATCAAATTTCTTCATTAAAGTTCAAAAAAATGAGATTGTGTACTTATATTATTTTTTAACTCTTTATTTTAGAACTTTAAGTAGGGAATTTTGTTGTGTGATATGTTTTAGGAAAAGTAACAATATAAATTTTAATAACCAATTAAAACTTCAATAAGAAGCCCTTTTATATACATGCATAGAAATAATTTTAAATATGTACTTAAAAATATCTATACAATCTAAAAAAGTTTATTGAATAAAAACCATTTTCTAATTAAAATTAAGGGGTTTTCAAATTTTAAAGATCCCTTTAGAAAGATATGGCAGGGGCCGCCACATCTCCATCCTTTGTTATTGAATTTGAATCGCGGTTACCATGAAAACAGTTTTCCATATAAATCAATTACCAATACAAACAAAAAGTAGTTATATTTACGTTCAAAGTTGTTTTATTGTTGAAAATTTGATTTATTAGGTATATTAAAAATATGTACTAAAAAAACTGTTTTAATTATTAGTTGCTGATTAGGTATAATTTAATTTATAAACTATGGGTTTATTTCAAAAATTGGCCTCTTTTTTGCGTGTTCGTCGTAAAGAAGTGAATGTTCTTGTTGTTGGATTAAACAATAGTGGAAAATCCACTGTTGTAAATCGTTTTAAAAGTGAGGATGAAAGAGTTGCGGAAATTGTGCCCACTGTTGGTTTCTCTGTTGAAAGGTTCCAAAGTACAATTTAAGAATCAAATTAAGTCAATAAATCGTTTCAACTGTTAATTTTTAGATCAGAATTTAGCATTTACTGCTTTTGATATGTCTGGACATGGTCGATATCGCGATTTATGGGAACACTATTACAAAGATTGCCATGGAGTGATTTTTGTAGTGGACAGTAGCGATAGATTGCGTTTAGTTGTTGTTAAAGAGGAATTAGATTTATTATTACAACATCCCGATATAAACAACAAACGAATACCGATTTTATTTTTTGCGAATAAAATGGATTGCAAAGATGCATTGAGTAGCGTTAAAATTGCGTCCGCATTGGGTTTGGATAAAATTATGGATAAACCGTGGCATATTGCCACAAGTAATGCATTGACTGGCGAAGGACTCCAAGAAGGAGTTGAATGGCTCACACAACAAATAAGGGAATATATTTTAACAAGAACATAAACAATTTAACTTATTTTAATAAAATAACAGAAAATCATTTTTAAATTTCTCTTATTGTTCATATGCAACCAACTTTACACAAAAATCGCATTCCCCTACTATGTTCAGTCAATGTTTATACAATGACAGAAATCTACTCCGAACAGTCCACCGAACTTTCCAACGAGAAAATTCCTAACCTCTTTACAACTGTCATCAGAATAAAATAAGCCACGACATATTCGCATTGTTTTCTTTATGTAAAACAATTAATGGTTGTTGTAAATCTATCTGGACGTTAGTCTTTAATTAATCAAACTAAGAATTTTAGTGAGGTCGGCCAATTTGTGGCAGTCCGGCCAAGACGAAAGAATTAGTTAATAAAAAAAATGGAAGAACCGTCCACAGTTAAAGTAGAGAACATTAAACCGGATCCAGAAGGTCCGATAAATGTGGAAATATTAGAACAGGTGAGATACATACATAAATAATGTTTTATCACTGCATTGAATTCAATGTCGTAAACTGAATGAACAAGTTGATGAAAAGTGAAAGAAATCTAAAACGAAAACAGGTCGAAAGTTCAGAAATGAAGTAGAGCATAATGTGTATGTGTTTGTTAATGAATTTCTCTACTCTTCATTCGTGTAGAATGCATTTAACAGTGTTTTTGCAGGAAAAAGTCGAGGTCACAAGTGGTGCCGAAAAGTCAGATAATTCGGAGTACGACAGTGCAGGCAGCTACAGTGACAATGAGGTGGAGGATGACGAGCCGCGAAGGATTCGCTCACGAGGCTCGGAGGGCGACAGTGTGTCGGAGTCAAGTGTTGTAGTGGAACGACAAGAGGGCGATGGACAAGAATGTGCACCGCCGAAAAAAGTGGACGATGACGAGGACAAAAAGAATCCACAATACATCCCAAAACGGGGCACGTTCTACGAACATGACGACCGAACCGCGGAGGATGAGTAAGTTTAAAATTAGAAATAAATATTCGCAAGTATCGGTGTTTGATTGTAGGGAGGAAGTGGACGTTAACGAACCGGAAAAAACGGACAAAGATGGCAAGAAGAAAATGTGGCAAGATAAGAAAGAGCGTTGGTCGCATGATCGCTTCAATGAGTCTGAACAGGCGCCAAAGTCGCGTTCCGAGCTAATTGGGATTTATGGGTATGATATTAGGAATGAGGAGGGACCGCCAAGAGCACGAAGGCGCAGACGGTACGGTCGTGGACCGAACAAGTACACCCGCAATTGGGAGGATGAAGATGCGTATGGGAAACCGGTTAAACCGAAAGTGACTAAGAAAATCAGGCCTAAGAAGAGTTCGGAGGAGTTTCCACCGTTATCGAACAATGGAAAGTTGGGCGATGAGCAAAGTAACACGTCTAAGGAACAGCACAGTGAAGAGCCCGTTAAAGAGTCGAATGGGAACGAGGAGAGTCCACAAGAGGAGGGTGTGAATGCACAAAATCGTAATAATGTGCCGCCACCGTCGTCTCAGCAACGTGTCGGTTCTGAGCAACGTGTCGGTTCTGGACGTGTCATTAAACCTAGGAAAGAGATCAAAGATTCCGATTATAGAGGATTCACTGCAAAGACACGACAAGTTCGTAATTTAAAGAATGAACCACAAAAGAATCTTCCTTCACAGTCGAATGTACGTAATCAAAAGCGAGACGATTTTATCCAAACACAAAACTTCACCAACAAGAATAACAACAATTTACAAGAATTAGAAAAAGATATGAGCAAAATGAGTGTTCAAGAGGGAAGTGGGTATAAAGGGAATAAGCATAATAGTCAACGGCAAGGGAGTGTCCCGCCGCGACTCCAAAACGAGCAGAAAGGCTCGAAAAGGTACAGTTCCATGCGACAACGGTCTCTGCCGGAAAGTGCCACACCACCAAACTTTCCGACCACTTTCTACCCAAACGGTGAGTGGATACAAACCAGAGTTGAATTGTGTGTGAATTGTGTTGTTTTTGTAGATTATAGCCAACAGGGACCGCCACCAACATCGCAACAGCCAATCCTCCATCAGAATCCATCGCAAATTCATCCAACCACTACACAAGTCACTCAAATACCCCAACAAGCCACTCTTCCTCCGATACCCCAACAAGTGCCTGTAACAGCTGCTCCACTGCTCCAGCCCCAGTTCCCTCCGCCGCCGTTTCCGCAACCGCCGCCGCCGTTTCTTCAGCCCGGTGTAGCGCCACCGCCCTTCATTCCGTCACAAACGCCCCAAATTATTAACTATGTACAGGGTCAACCGCCAATCACACCGAATTATCAAGTGTATCAACAACCATTCAATCCAGTGGTGTGCATTTTCATTTTCGATCGTAATTAATTGTTTTATTGTTTTTTGCTTTGTGTTTTAGACACAATCGACTGAATTATACCAACCACAGGGCGGTATTACTTACTATTCAACGGATCAACAGGTAGCTCAGAGATCGGTGCCTCAGAAACGGCCAAAAGCGGCCATACCGATCGTCGCACCGCCGGGAATTGAGTGTAAGGGGCGCGGAAGGAATGAGGGCGATATCGGTATGGTTGGAATGGAGACGGTCTTGCAGGATGGTAAGTTATTGGAGACTGCAGGAGCCGATGAACAATTCGTTGATATGCAACAATGATCATGAGTGGAGATTTTATTTATTGTGCATCTTCCTAAACATAAAACTATAAATTATTAGCTTTTTATGCAAAAAAAAATTACAATATATTTATGAAATCAATTCGTTATTGATTTCTAGGAACATTATTATTTAAGTTTATATAGACGTTATTTTTTATTTTGTTGTTTAAAAATCAACTCTATTTTTATCAAAATCTTGATAATGGAATTTTTTATTCAAATTATATCACATACTCAAAATCGAGAATATTGTAATCAGTTGTATATCTAGGAAATAAAAACATATACGATCGCATCAGTATGATTTATTTAATTAATATTACAGTATTAATCATGAATTGGTTACAGATATCACAGCAATTTGTTCTCCTCTTATAAGTAAACGTGGAATTTGTCTTTGACAAGTTTCTGTTTTCTTTGTTGTGGAAATAATGTTTAATTTTGGCACTAAAACGTTTGTTGGTTTTTTGATATTATCTTTTGAGAGTCCTTTTGGTATGGGTAGAAGTTTCCTTTTCTTCTTTCTTGTCCATACTTCTGTGACATCTTCTAAGACAATGTTCCAATGTTTATCAAACAAAACCAAAAATCCTAAACAATAGCCTCGAATATCGTTTACTGTTCGAGTCATTACTTTGAGTTGGGTACGTTTAGTGGCACATTCGCGTAGGAACGATAAAGGCCCTTGAATACTTTCCATTCTGGTGAAAATATCCTTTTGGGTTCGTTTCTTTTTGTTAGAAATTGGTAATTGATGAGGTTCCCAAGCTCTTTTAACTTCAACCGGTGCTTCTATTTGTTGTGTCTGCGTTCGTGGTTCTCTTTGGGGTAGTAAGTTTTGTAATCGTTTCTGGGTTGAATTGTATTTCTCTAAGTTGTCCAGGGTTTTAGCTGTAGGACATGGAGGTTTTAGATTCGGTGTATGTAAAGCTAATAATGGATCAAATTGGTCACTGTAAAAGTCTAAACGAGGATCGTAGTCTTTGTTTAACGACGAACTGCTTGTTGAAGATTCTGCCATTTCAATTATAGTATTAATATAATTATAATAGTCAAATTCTCACATTTTTATTTCTCGGAAAGAAAGTAACTGCAGCACTGCTATGTGGTGTGTACATTTTACACCGTGCTCGTGCATTTAATTCAACTCGAAAAGTCGAAAGCTCCCCTTAGTGGCCTTAGTAGCAATTTTTACAGTTTCCTAGTTATTACCGGCATTTGAAGAAAATTAAGAAATATGAATTTCTAACCTCAAAAAATTTCACCTCCCGCGTTAGATGTGTTTTTTGTTTATGTAGTAAAATGCATAATTTGTGAATTATAATGCTATGTTATTGTTAATCGAAAGTGAATTATTCATATTTTTGACAAAAATAATCTACTGACTGATAGGATGGCATTTAAAAATGCTTTACTTTTTTGTCTATTAATCTTCTTAACTACCACCTCACAGTGTTCAAAACTAAATGTGCCCCGCATTTTGTTACCAATATTCAATGACTTTTCAAGTAAATTCGTTTTGGAAGCTACAGAAGGCGGCTGTTATAGATGGTAAACATCCATTAATTTTATGGAAAAAAATTAACCTTTCGTTCATTCTAGGAGCACTACCAGACAAGACTTAATAGAAATATCACCAATAAATGAGGACCCTTACCTTAAGTGTTCCACAAAAGTATTTGTTATAGCAATAACCAAAGAGATGGCCCGAAACATAGCCGTCATTCTAGCAGAAGATGTACATACCAAACAAATGCTTCGTTCTGACGTTATTGTCGATGTGATTCATTCCATTGCAATATCCACAACCACTCGTGAACTGTTTATGGAAGAGGCACCAGAAGACTTCCACGTGATTGCCTACGACGACCAGGGAAACGAGTTCTCAACTCTTGAAGGCATCGAATTCAATTGGGAGATTCAGACAACAGGGCCAAATAAAGACACAATATTACGTTATATTCCGTATCGTGATTCACGTTATGAAACACCACACGCAATTGCAGAATTAGAAGATATTGGCAAAAAAGGATACACGGTATTACTTGAAGGAATCAAAAGTGGATCGGCAAAGGTAAAAAATTGTTCCATAATAATTCAAATTCGAATTGAAAATATTATTTTCTTCAGGTATCCGTACACTTGCCTTATACGGAATATAAACACGTTCAGCGTTGTGAAGTTCAATTAATGGTTGTGGCGAATCTGCTCCTAAGTCCAGCTGAAATTTATATGATGCAAGGAGATGTTGCACATTTTAAGATATTTTATGTAAGTTGTGACTGATTTACAAGTATATTTTTAAGTAAAGCTATTATTTTAGTTAAACAATGGCTATATGGAAGAAATACCGCTTAAAAATTCTCAATATTACTTACAAGCAGAAGACGAAGCTATTCTATCAACAACTCGTAATTCTGGACAAGTGGCAGCTAAAACTGAAGGAACTACAAAGATTCTGTTACATGATCGGAATGTTGTTGAAAGCGATCCTGCATTAAAATTACCATCTGCAATAGTTCACGTCGTTTTACCCTATTATTTGATTATCAACTTATTACCACATAAAAATTGGGCTATATTAGCAGGGGATTTTCATCAAATTGCCGTTGAGGTTTATTCAGAAGACGATCATAAGATACACATTGAAAGTAAACAAATCAATTTAAAAGTGGACCCTGAATATTTCTCCATCGTAACTCAAACACAGAATGGTAGCTGGGCGAGTGGATTTGGTATAAAAGTGGGCATTACAACAGTTCAAGCCTCTTTAAAATTGTTTGTCGTTGCGATAAATGATTACGTTGAAGTTACAGCTAGTAATGAAATGCTGATTTATCCGGCCATCACAGTAAATCCATCACCAGTTGTCTTGCCATGGGATCCACTCATAAAACCAAAGTAAGATTGAAATATCGAACAACTATTAGAAAATCTAGTAATCTAGACAGTTTGTCGTTTTCTCACTGGTGGCGCGACTGTCATTGAATTTCCCACTTTTTTATTTTGAATTTTGAATTTTTTTAGGTACGATATTTCTTTGGTAGCAGAAGGCGGCGATGGTAAATTCAGTTGGTCAACAAGCGATCCTTCAATCGGCGTAGTTAGTCAATCTGGCTATGTACACACGCAGTCTAATGGTGAATTTCACGTGATTGCCTCTATGCAACAAAACCACCATATTCAAGGCCATAGTTTGTTTGTCATTCAGCCCCCAAATCGTTTGGAAATTGTTGAATATCTTATGGAAACTGAAGTTGGTAAAACTATTCACTTACATGTGGCTTTACGTGTCGATTATTCCGATGCAAATGGATCCACAATTTCAATGCCCGTTTGGAAATGCCAAGACTTTCCATTTCAAATCAAGCAAACTGATGATAAGTTTTACTATAACCGATCCGATGTCGTACCACCGGTCGGATTTTCGTGCGGCAATTTGGCAATGACAGCAACTGATGTTGGTAGAAGTAAAATAACTGTTTATTACGAACTAGATGATATGATTCTTGAGGATTCGGTCACATTAAGTGCGTATAGACCGTTGAATCTTTTGCAACCTGAACAAGAGATTTTGTTGGCTGTTGGAAGTACGATAAATTTGGTGTATAGTGGCGGTCCGCAATCAGTTATTGGACACTCGAATGATTTTCGACGAATTGTTGTTAGTGGTGATGAGGATTTAGTGCAAGCGTTCGATGTCACTGATAATAACAAGTTTGAATTCAATGAGGATTATACAGTTGTAAATGTTTTGTGTAAGAAATATGGCGAGACTGATGTAAAATTGATGATTTCCAATACTCCATCTTTGAAAAATTGCAAACCACAAACTGATAGTATTTATACACGAGTGATATGCGCAAAACCGAGAGAGATTTTATTAAAACCTGAATTACAAATTGTGAATCCTGCTAATTGTCCGATGGATTTGAGTAGAGGGACTGTTTTAGTGCACAAGGGAGACAATTTGCGGGTTGAAGTGTTGGTTTTGAATGAGAATGGTGCCAAGTTTTTGAATATAAGTAGTTTAATGTTGAAGTGGGATGTAGAACCATTGAAAGAAGTTCAGGTAAGTTATTTTCATTTATATTAATTTCAAGAGTTTTGGAAAGTTGCTGTTTTAGGTGCTCCACAAAAATAATGCATTTGCCCAAAACATTTCAGTTGGAACTGTTGAAATTGCTTATAAACAGTACCAAATTATACATTTGCAAGATATTCTACCAAAAGCGATTGTTAATGTTACTATAACAGGTTATAATCGTGGAATTCTAAAACATAATTCATTGTCGATGGACGATTTTGAATTATCTTCGAAATCGCAACATATTGCCACCTCGTTGCAGTTGTTGGTTGGAAATGATTTGCAAATCCATCCGAAACAGTTACAGATATTTAATCATCCAAATAATCGACGCGTTGTTAATTTGCACCATGGATCGGGATTCTTTGAACTGTCCTTAAATAAAGAGAACTTGGCGAAAATTAAATACAGAGAACATCAACGACAAATCGAAATCATTCCAATTCGATCTGGTGAATTGGTGATTGAAGTGAACGATTTGTGTTTAATAAGTCCACCGGTTAGAGTGCATGTGAATATATTGACAATTGAATTTGTGCGACCAGAAATGTCTGATAAAGTTGAAATTGGAAAAAGTATTGAATGTGTTGTGCGTTTGTTTGATTTGAATGAAAATTTGATCAAACAAACAAGTTTAATTGATATTAAGGGTGTTTTTGATAAAGCGACTATTGCGAGTATACAAAAAGTTAACAGCAAATCGACAGATTCTGGAGAAATACGTTTTGTTCTCACCGGTTTGTAGATTTTAAAGAAATTCTTTGTTGAATTTTTAATATGTCCGTTTTTGTTGTTGTAGGTAATGAAGTTGGTGAGACGCAGTTGGTGTTTTTTGTTAATAATGGCGAGAATGAGAAAAAAAGTTTACCGGTAAATGTTCAAGTATTCGAACCATTAAAATTAGTACCTCGAAATTCAACGATCTTAATTGGATCTGTTTTACAATTTAACGTCGTTGGAGGACCGCAATCGGAAGCACACACAATTTTCTCAACTGAAAATGGTAAATTTGTTCAAGTAAACGATAACGGCGTGGTAAAAGGTCTTAAAATTGGGGTTACAAGAATTTATGCAAAGTCTGTTGGAACACATCCAAATACAGGCGAATTAATACAATATTCACAAGTAAGTGGCGACATTTTTATTAAACATCATGAATTTAAATTCTTTGTTATAGGACAGTGCAGAGGTTCATGTAGTGGAACTAATTGACATCAAAATCGAAACTCCATTGACGAGATTCCAAGTTGGAGCCAAAGTTCCATTTTGGTGTGTTGGTTTACCGAACATTTCACCACTGATTTTGGGTAGTATAGACGAAGAGGCCGGTGCACAATTCCATTGGCACATAGAAGATGGAAGTTTAGCGGAAATAAATGGCGTATTCCACAACTTAGGTAAAAAATTTACCCTTTCTTATAGACATAAATATTTAATTTGGATTTACAATTGTTCAGGTATTGATTTCACAACAAAAAATCAGTTATCCATTCAGTTGGTTGGTTTAAAGCCGGGAAAAACGCATTTAATATTAAATACAACACTCCCAGGATCTGTTATAAATAAGCCGTTTTTATCATCTGTAATCCTTACATCACAAATTGAAATTGAAGTGATACCATCGTTTTATTTGATTGAACCAAAGAGCTTACCGAATATGCAACATTTATTAATTGGGCCCTTTTCAAAAATGCAATTAAAAACGAATTTGGATGATTCTAGACATAAGTTTGTGTATACATTGTCGAATAGTCTTCCGAGTAGTAATAGTTTGACTGATAAATCAGTTGTAATAACGCAAAATGTGATTTCATTATCGCAAACTGGTTTTATTGAATCATTTGGAACGTTAGGACATGCAATGGTGATTATAACGGCAACGGATGAGAATAATGTTAAACAAAATATTGTAGTTGCGATTGAAGTGAAGGCAATTCATTATATTAATGTAGAGGTGAATGCAAATTGGAAGATACAATCAACAAATCCTTTGGAGTTTGTTCCATTAGGAAGTGTATTTAATCTTCAATTGAGTTATTATGATGATTTGGGGAACAGATTCGATGCTGGACCAACACAAGTGAAATATAAAACGAATCGTAATGATTTAATAACAGTTTCATTAAGTGGAGCGAAAGCAACGATTCATAGTAAATTTGTTGGTGCGACTGTTTTGAAATTAACTGGAATTGGTGTACAGAAAAGTGTTTATTATTTAAAACTTCCTGTGGACCAGACAATTCGACCGTCAATTGATTATTTAATGGGAGGTGATGTGATCTGTTTGGCAACGCCAGTTGTTGATGAAAATGGGAAAAAGGGCAGATGGTTAACCAGTGATAAGAATGTAATTCGTATGGATGGACATGTTGGTTTTGTGGGTGAGAGAAGTGGTGAAGCAACTTTAACATACTCTTTATTGCCATCGAGTCCATTAAATGTTCAAGTGAGTCAAGTGCATAAAATTGTGATACAAACTAGTCAATTGAAGATCACAAGTGGACATTTGGATGCGATTACGTATTTTCCGGTATTTTTGCACAGTAATAATGAAAATATTCGACAGTCGAACAAGGTAATTTTTTCGATTTTCGTTTATGAGTAAATGATTTGAGAGAATTTTGTGGTTTTAGTTTGAAGGCAAGAAATGCCGTCAGGAAATATTGAAGTCTGTGATTCCGACGGCTTTTAAATGCTTTATACAATTTACAAATCAGAGTAATGAATTTGTTGCTGAAGATCTGTTTGAAATTCTTCCTGGATGGATTGCTGAAACTGGTAAGAAAAACTTTGTTTATTTAAAGTGATTTTAATGATTTGGGTTATTTTAGGTCAATATGCGTGTAAATTAATTGACAAGGGAGTAAATACGCCGAAGAGTTCGATAATTCAGACAAATTTGTCTGTTTGGGTGACAACTGAGGACGAAGAAATTCAATCGCCTACATTACTGATAGAATTTAATCCACGATTTTATGCACCTAAAGAGATTCATATGCCAGATGAACAAAACGAAGCTGTTCTCAATATAGTTGGAACATCTAAAGTGTTGAAGCAGTTGACTGTAAAGATTTTAATGCAAATATTGCAAATTTCTTTAAGTTAATATTTGTGTATTTAAGGTGAAAGCTGCGGACGAGGAAATGGTATACATTACCAGTGGTATTCACACAAGCGAGACAAATGTACGATATACTGTACAATTAATTGATAATTATTGGATATCGAGTGAGAGATTGGAGATTTTGATAGACTCGCCACTTACACAACAAACTGATTCTGTGGTGCTGAAAGTCGCAAATAGTAATCGGCAAATATGTTATGCAAATCGATCGAAGTTGGTCGATTTAATGACTTCTTACAAAAACATTTTTGTTGTTATTGTTGTCCTTCTAGCTGTAACAATTCCTTCATTTTATTGTAAGTTTTTTTTAAAGTATGTCCTGTATTGGTCTGATTTTGTCTTTTTTTTTAGTTTATGCAACTTACTCGCAATCAGTTGTAAATACAAACTTAAATCCTCATCTTATTGGAAGTACTCCTATACAACGACATCAAGCACCAGTTTATTTATCGCGATTGGGAAATTCATCACCAACAACTGGTCTAAATATATCAAATGTTGGCCATCATAATACAAGTACAAGTTTTACTCGGGAGCCTATTTATGGGGAAGCAAGTAGTTTTTATAATACATCATTGAATTCACGGCGACAGAATTTGTAAATGGTTTCTTAATTTCTCTAATGGTTGTGTTTTCTCAATGTTAATGTAATATTTTTGATAAGAAATAAACTTTTAAGTTATAAAATTTGTAGTTTGGGAGTTTTGAAATTTTGGATAAAATATAGGCAACCAAGAATATACTATTTGATTGTTGATAACTTGACAAATGATCAGATGACTGTCAAATTTTTCTAACCTACAATTTTTGGTCCACTTTTTGAAGTGCATAAAAATGTTGAGTGACTTTATATCCAAGAAATTATCGTCAAATAAAAGCGATATAACAAAGGAAGCAATTCGTTTATTAGTAAAAATTGCAGACAATATTATAAAGGACCCAAATAATGTACAAAAGCGTTCCTTGCAAAAACATAATGCATTATTAGTAAATAAAATCATTCCAGTTAATGGGGCAGTAGAATGTTTAAAATTAATGGGCTTCATTGAGGTAATACATATTTTGTTATACAGTTTTTATAAATTTAACATTTTTTATTTATATTTTAGAGTGAGACATCTTTTCAACTACCTCTAAGTGCTTCTACAAACAACTTGTATGAAGTGCGTTCGGATTTGCTCAGTTGGAGCCCTAATAAGAATTATGACCAGAAAATGGTATGTAGTTAAGAAACTATTGTTGTATTAGTTGAGCAATGTAACTCGATACCTTCCTGATATTGCAACAAAATTAGTAGATATGTCGACGTTGCTCCTGCGATCTAAAAAGTTTTTTTATCTGTTATTTTTGTATAGACTCTTTTTTCTTGGTATACCATAATAAGTAAAGTTGAATCTATTGTAAACATTTCAAAACCAGTAAACTGCAATGGTTTATGTAAAAGTTGCATTGAGAAGATGGTCAACTAAAACAAATTTTTATCGTTGACTCCTCGGTTGACACTAAAGGCAACGAGAGAATTTCCTTACATTTTCGAAAGTCTCATTTGCCACGTCTAACATTTGCATTCTATGCACATCTTTAGCAGTATTAGCAGCTTCTTTCGATGTAAAATTACACACAATTACCAGATACATAATTTGTACAATTAATATCAAACTTGTTGCAACCCAATTAATTGTTCTGTACATATCTTTATTAACTGCCATTGCGTAATATGTATAAAATAATGAAAATGTTAACTCCAGAAATTGAACACAAAGGCAGAATATTATTTGGGGTGACATGATAGAGTCCAATTTAAAGCCCAGATCATGTAGTCGGTCATGTAATTCCATTAAATTTAGAATTCTGACCGAAGTTTGTTTGGCTTTACGTTTAAAATCGTTTTGCCTGAATCCATATTGGTTTTTTTCGTTAATTAATTTTTGGAACTCGTTATTAATCAACGCAAATCTCTGATATATTAACTTTGCCAAAAATGCATATTCTATTTCAAATAAAGTTAAAACAGCCATGGGCAAAAAATAGTTAATTAAGTTGCGTATTATGGAAACATGCAAATTGTTGAATAAATAAAAAATATCGATTATACTTTTTATCAAGAGAGTTATTAAGCTGATGCATATTATACGATTTTCATAAAAATATTCTTTTGAATAATTAATTTCCATACCTTTATCCGAAAAGATCACGTCAATTTCGTTAATTTTGACTAACAGAGTACAAACTTTTCCATTTTTCAATAAATTACAAAGAAGAACGACATACGTGCTAATTGATCTGGCTAGAAATTTTATAGTTGCTCCCAAAGCTGTGGCTGTTACTATTTCAGCTCTTTGAAATTCAATAAACATTTCAATTACAGAAAAAGTGAAACAAATCCCATAAATAATTGGTATTATTAAGAATAACTTATTTATTTGAAGACGATCGCTTTTCTTTTCTAAACAACATAATCCAAATACGGTTAAAGTTATTCGAAGAGGTTCGATTGAGTCGTAAACGTTCATTTTAACGTCTCGAAATCTCGAAACAATTTCAATGTCTATTGATAGTTGCGTGACGAAAATGACTGGAATCCATTCAATTTCAGGTGCAATCTTCCACAAACGAGGACATTCCAATTAAACCGATAGTCTTGCCACCATTAATTAAGGTAAAATCCTTTTGTACTTAAATATTCATCACAAATACATTCAATTTGTGTGTTATAGATTAGTAGTAATCCATTTCTACAACGAATTGAGGAATGTTTCCATTCTGCATTAGTGTACAACAACAAAGATTTGCAACGGCGTGCTAGAAACGTCATACCTATTGCCACATTAGAGGAAAAAGCCCAATTAAAGTTGAGAAAAGTCCAAGAGCAAATTAAGAAAAGTATTGAAATTTATGATAGTCTTTTTTAAATGTGATTGTTATTAATTTTTAGAAATAATACCGGATTGTGAGTTGTCTATTCAAGATATGCTAATATTGGAACTATTGGCTTGGTTTAAAGAAGACTTTTTCACTTGGGTCGACAATCCAGATTGTGAGAAATGTGGCGGAGACACCAAATTTTCTCACATGAGTAAAGATCCTAGTTTGCTGGTGTATACAAGTCGAGTGGAGGTAAATTCAAACACTTCTGTAATGTACAGCGTGTACACGATTCAGTCAGCAACACTTTAACTCTATTCATACGAATCAATAAATCATAAATTCTTAAATTTACCTTAAAAACTTCCATTTGAAAAACGTTGAGACAATCAAATTAATATTTTTTGTGCGAGTAAATCCTGCTAAGTTAAACCAAAAAATCTAAAGAGAATTTTTTTTTGTAAAAGAATTGATGGTCTCTATTTCTTTACTCGTAAGAAAGCGTTTATGACACGAGTCGATCTTGAATACCTGATTTTTTTATAACGTAAAAAATCGGTTAAAATTTTTGCTCGACTGGTCATTTACCATTTTATATATTTCGTTAATTAAATGTTGTTGTGTTTAGATGCACAAATGCAGTTCATGTAACGAACTCACCCCATTCGCCCGTTACAACGATTTGAATATTTTATTAGAAACTCGCAGGGGACGATGTGGTGAATGGGCGAATACGTTCACGTTACTATGTTGTGCTATGAATTGGGATGCTCGACATGTTATTGACGAGGGTGATCACGTGTGGACAGAGGTAATACAAAAAGTTATGTAAAAATCAACTCTTTTATAGAAGAAATGTTTTAGGTTTATTCAACAGCACAGAAACGGTGGCTGCATTGCGATCCATGTGAGAATATATGCGATCAACCGTTAATTTATGAATGCGGTTGGAAAAAGGAGATCAGTTATGTAATTGCGTATTCGTGTGATGAAGTGCAAGATGTAACGTGGCGGTATACATCAAAGCATAAAGAAACGTTAAGTAAACGTAGAAAGTGTACAGAAATTGAGTTAATTCAGCATCTAATGAAATTACGGAAGATTCGTCAAGAGGCTTTTTCGTTGAGTAGAAAGCAGTATTTAACTAAAAGGGTGTTACTGGAATTAGTGGAGTTAATGGTTGAGAAGTAAATGATGGTTTTAAATAAATGTGAATGATGAATGTTGAATTTTTAATGTGTTTTTTTAAGGAAACCTGAAGCGAAGGACGGCAATGGACGAAGTTCTGGTTCAATAGCGTGGCGAACAGCTCGTGGGGAAATTGATGAGCAAGTTGATGAAGGAAATTCTTCATTTGTGTTTCAATTTAAAGATGAAGATATTACTGCCGATAATTTGTTGATTAGATATTCCTGTGTGGCTGATAAGTATGAGATTTTTGCGGGAAATCGAAAAATTAAGGAATTACATAACTGGACTAATGGAGTGTTTAAAAGAGAGAATATATTTCGGAAATTGGAGAAAGATTGGAAAATGGTGTATTTGTGTAGAAAAGGTACACAAGTTCGTTTTAACTTATTACTCAAAATTCGCGATGTTTCTACTCCCATGTGAAAACAATCAATTATTAATTAATTTAATGATTTTTCTTAAAGATGGAGCCATCAGTGGAACGATTTCTTGGAAGTTTCAGCTGGAAAGTGAATATCATGTAATTGAAAGCATAGGTGTAAAATTTCGTAGCAAGACTTTTGAAACTGGGAAAATTAGTGTAAAACTTTTGATGGATGACTTTTCAATTGCTGTGCCAACAGGTGAGTTTGTAACTACGAATATAATTTTAAGAAAATTCAACCTCTTCTTTAGAAACTGGTGAATTGAATACATCGTTAACAGATGAAATAAAATCGTTCATTTTAACCGCTGATTTAATGGATGGTAAAGGTGATGTGGCTTGGCAACATGTACAATTATTTCGTCAAGCACTTGACAGTAGTGAGTTTGATTTTATTCTAAATGTAAATATTAAGAAAAAAATTAATTAAATCACAATTGACAAGAAATAATTTCTATTGCATCTGTTCACTATCCCAAACTATTTATTCCAAAACGAATGGGGATTAATTGCGTTTAAGTGGTGGGATTTGTTTGAAAAGTTCATTCAGTCGCTTGCTAATAGATACATATAGTAAATTTTATACAAAGTTACTCAAGTTACATACAACATCCAAGTTACATATTAGTCAAGACCGTATATGGAAGACTGATTTCGTATAATTAATTAAACTTAATTAAAATCTAATTTAAAAGTTTGGTAGACATCAGCTGCACATACGTGCTAACATATATTTAGAATCTTTTGTTAGCATAAATTAAATTAAAATTTAGTGTTTACATAAAATGTTCTGGCTACTAACTTAAGAGAGATATACATGGATATAAATGTTTGAGAAAAGTTTGAATTTGTTAAAATGTATGCAATTGTCAGCTACATACATTTATAACATTGTAATAAGGATTCAAAGTGGATTTTAAGCAGAAAATTGAGATTATTCACCCTTCTTCTATTTAGCGTATCATAGAAAAGTACTAATTTTAATTGAGTTGACTTTGAAGCAATTAACTCATTTCAATAGGAGATTAGTACCTCCATTCCTATGCTTGCATTCAGATTACGCCTACAGCATATTATCCCTTTTCGTAACGAAGTAGTTTCCACTAATCCCTTTGGGATATTCCAACCGTTTGCTGTGGAAATTAAATAACTCTTTATAATATGTCGTATTGTGTGTAGTTAGAATGGTGCTGATGTTATTAAAATGATCGATTTCCTTTACATCACATTACATATATTAAAAATTTTCCTCAACCCCAAAATACTACTGTACACGTTATAAGTTATATGATATGTTTGGGGGATTCCATAAAATTTGTAGGTGCTTTTCCCATGAAAAATGTTTATTATACCATAAGATTTATTATATCCAACAGTTTCATTGCACACCTTTAAGAAAATGACTAAGATTGAATGAAATGCACCATAATACATGCTCTGAGGAATATATTATCGGTGTTTCTGGTCATTGCATTACGTCTAGATTTAATACAGTTATTTATTGGTGAAATGTGCATCTCGATTTTATGAAATTTGTAAAAATAACAATAGACTATTGAAAAAAGCACAATATAAACAAATAAAAGCCATACTGACTCTAGTAACAATTAATATGTTAATTAAAATTATTTCTATTTCCACAATATACAAAAATGGAATGATCCACCGATAAGTTAATTATTTCGTATTTTGGCTCGGGGGCTAAATATATATTCTGAAAAGCTATTGTGCTCTATTCCATTTTAATGGTGCGTTGCAATATGCATATTAAATATTGTTTTGTTTACGTTTAATTAACTTGAGCAATAATATAGAGAAACAAGAGAACAAATTATTGTCGACACGACAAGTTCATTTTATTTGTTTTTAAATACATTAATATAATACATGATAAAAACAATGACATTTATATGCAACTCTCCTGTATTCTATTTGAGGTGGTGACCACCTCGGGGCCCCTGTATTTGTGCGTGAGGGTTTGGGTTCCTGGGATAACAGGAATACCACTATTTCTGTTCGGTCTTTGCAGACTTCTATATATCTGTAATCAAAAGGAAACCACAAATAACATCAATGGTTCGGTATATCGATTGTGATGAACAGTCGCCCGAAGCATTCAGACACAAGTTTCGCAAAAGGCGACCACAATGAGACTGTCAATTGGATGACGATGAAATCATTAGTAAATCTGACGATATTTACCGTTTGTGTGGGGATGTGTGAATCTTTGGCAACATGTCGAAAGTCGTATTCCTCTCCTTCGTCATCGTCATCATCTTTGCTGATCGGTGGCTCGTACACCTTCATAAACCCATGGATTTGTCGACGTTCTAAAACGAAATGAAAATCAAATCAGTTTTAAAATGCATATAAAATTATCAAGACATGTCAATTAGTACCATATTGATTTTTAATTATGTCTGGATCAGTCGCTTCAAGAGAATTACCATTTCGGATGGCATCAGATGTGATCGCTTGGTCAGGTGTCACAGGTGTTCGGACGCCTGTTATTGACCCATCCACAATGAGATCTTCTGCCGCAATAACCGCTTCCATTGGTACGTGTTTCGTGCCACCGTTATCTGGTCGGTGACATGTTCTCGTGTAATGTTTTCGGCATAATGCCGCTAATACCAAACACACTCCTGTTGCTAAGATCCCCGTCGTGCCAAGTAGACCCATTATTAGTGGGCTTACCGGCATACTGCCACTAGCACCTGTCAATTTCAAACCATAATCACAACAAATTCCAAACAGACGAAAAGAAAAACCGTCTCTCATCCAAGATGAATCCGCTTTTTCGTTCGACACTTATTTAACAAGCAATTACCAACGTAAATATCTCCAATTATCAAAGGAAATTTTGAGTTTTCCTGTTTATGTACTATTTAAAATTACATAATAAACTGTTATGTATCATATAACGATTTTTGGTGAACATTAGAGAGAGACATTATTTATTATTTCAAATATGTATATTAAAATTTCATTTAATTAATTTTAAAATGTAAACACCTGCATAACTAATTCTACTGTATTTATAACATTTTATATGAATAATAAATTCTTGTTAAAAACTTTTTGATTAAATACATGAAAAAGAGAATCTGTTAGAAAACCAAAAACCGTGCCTCCATTCCTACATACAGTCATCGCTATTGCGAAAAAAAACAACACAAAACAGAATAAAAACTTTACAAGTGTAGGCCTTTCCAGAATTATATTAATGAACATTCATTATCGGCTAACGCCGCATTGCTGACGGAACATCTGAGCCATATTATTTGGCCCTCCCCTGATATTCCACTTTATTCTCATTTTTGCGTATCATGATGGTGGACGGTCTACTACTCTGTCATACTTATTTCCATATTTTATTCACACTCATGTATAATTCATTTTTGTCGCGTCGTCGTCTTCCATTTCATTCTCATACCTACTCTCTTATATCTGTCCCGTAGTCTTTGCCTTTCGCATTTCTTCCACTCTGCCACAATTTCCCTACAAACACAGTTTGAGAATCGCTCTCGGGATTGCAGCGCCCATCCTATTCCGTTTGCACTCTATCTTGTTACAGTTTGTGGCCCCGGCCCCTGAAGCTGAATCCCATGCTGGCCAAAAGACCCTATGTTTACGTCAAACTTGCCATCTGACACGAAAACTACACCGCCAGTTTATAACCGCCACAATTCACAATACGCTCTCGTCATTCCGAAACCCAACAACTTTATTGTATTATGTCGGTTGAGGTTTTTGGGACTATATTAATGCTGTCCCACATGGAGAATAGGTGTGCATAATTTTTGTGAAACAATTACCTTGCAATTTTGCAACTCCTTTGAACGTAACTGGATCAATGATAGTGGGATCGCTTCGGCCTTTTGCATTCACTGCATACAACATGATCCTGTAGCTCGTACCTGCATCTAAACCATTTGCAATGAAAGTGGGTGGCATTCTGTATGTAGTTAAATTCAGTCTAGGTCGTAATGTGGGCAATTCGAGTATTTCCATGAAGAAGCTTTGCGGTAAACCACCATCGAAACCCTCCACACAATCGACTTGAAGTGAATTGAAAGTTTGGTTTTGGATGGTGCAGTTTTGCAAATGTGATGGTTTTCCTGTAAATGACAGTATTCATATTAAAAAAAAACGATATACATATATGTATATTAGATAGATGGATTTTGCACTTGTAATAATAAAAAAGCCATCCTTAAGTTTTTTAATTAGGAAAGTGCTGAAACATGGAAGAACACCGCTTCCTTGCTAGACGCCAACTATAAGTTAATTAAGAAGTGGAGCATTTGAAAAAGTTAATTGAAAGCTTGTCAAATTATATCGATTATAAACCAGAAATAATTTTATAGGAAGTTATTAAAGTTAACGAACTTGATATTTCTCGTTTCCAATCAACTTAGTACAAAGAATTCCAAATTGCAATTCATTTTCATTCTTTCCTTCCAACCCCCTCAATTACACAGTGAATTTTTTTTCTTTCTCTTTTTGCCTTGTACGAATGTGTGGCCGATTTTTATTATTTTGATTTTTCACAAGTTCCGGATTGCTTTGCGCTGTGTTCCGTACATGAGTAGAATTTAACAGAAATGTAAAATTTATACAAAACATCAAAGACAACAATAGACCACAAAACGGTACACTAAAAATCACTCGCTTTATTGTCGTATGCTGTTGAGTTTAATTAAAAACTCCTTCATTCATTCCGAATATAAAACGAATAGTAATAATGTTATGTTTTCATTATCGAACTCATAAGTATTTACAGTGGACGAGAATTCCGTTCACATTTACATTCAGCACACGAATTCGTGTAAAGCCCAATCTCTGACGAAGATTTGTGTCTCGATTTGTAAAAACAGCGGTTGTGTCCTACACACACATACACACACATTTAATTGTGATCGATTAGTTCATTTAGGTTGTTTCCATCACGCCATCCACTCGCTCTACTGCATACGAAATGTTCGATGGGTGGCTTTGCCTTGGCGAAAATGGCGTGAACCGCCTTCAACTGTTTTCGAATGCTCACTAGACTCTTCTATGGCAATAAACATTATAATAGAATTGTGTAGGGGTTTGTTGTTGTTGTTCACTGAACATCTATATCCATTATTACTGCCAATGAGAGGGGTCAATTTCGGGCTAAATGTGCATAATTAGCCACCACACAACTCCGCTCTCCCTATTTTCACTCAATTATACATGTATTATAGATCCATAATAAATTTACAAATCGAATGCTAATTTCACCCCATTTACAAATTGGATTTAATGTTAGTCGGTTAATTAAAGTAAAACATGTTTTTGCGTACCTGCAATGACGACTTGGAAGACGCAAGGATCCTTCTGTCGGCCGACATCGTTCACACCGTAACAAAGTAGAGTGCCGTAGTCCAAGTCCGACACAGGGGTGTAATTTAACCTGGAGGAGGTGACCTCGTTAGTGAACCTGTTGGCCGGAACGTCTGTTTGGTCCCCCGAGTTGTTGAATGTCCAGTGGAAGGTCACAATAGCAGGATTGGCATCGACCTGACAGCGCAAAGTCACGGTCTCTTGCTTCAGTGCTCCATACAGTTCTTCCCGTTCCTGTATGCAAACTGGCACATCTGCAATAAAACACAACTAGGTCAACCACCAACTATTTGTAATCGAATGGGGTTCTTCAGAATTTTTAAATATAACTGCACTTCTGCTCATTGTAGAGTGATTATTTACAACATAGTTGTTTGGAGGAGAGAACCGCGTCTGTAAAACAAACATTGCCCCCATGTCGTTTGAACACCGTCGAGAAAGCTCTCGAAACCACCGCAGAGAGCTAGCTGAGACAGCGGTTATGTAATTACTTATTCCAACTGCTAAATGACTTCGTAAACAACTTATTGCACCTTTGCCTAAGAATGAGAGTCAACTAAGGGTTAAAGGCAAAAATCTAGTTCATTCAATTAAAACGTACATCCATCAGAAAAGTTTCTTGTGTATACGACATAAAAAATCAACTCTAATCGAATTTCATCGGGTGAAATGAAATAATATTACAGGACAGTAGAATATGGTATAAAAAAAGATAAATTAATTTGCACTAACAGTCTAATGAGAACTGGCTGGCAATATGATTTTTTATTTAATTACAGAAACTCGAGGGGGTGAGCTAAAAATTAAAGAAAAGAAACAACATCCATTTGGCTGATGCACTTTGCAAATGAAAAAAGTTCAAGATAGATTACCTTATATAAGGATCTAAAAGCAATGATTACTTATTGAAAGTTTGAAAAATATCTTGAATAAGGGAATATTTTATTTGAAAACATCGACTTTCAAAGAAATTATTCAAGATATGTCCGTAGTTTTCTATTTATTTTTTACTGTAATTACCTAATACCTATCTATTATCTATATTCACAAACTCTTTCTAGATTCCCAAAAAGTGCAAAAAAAGGAGTAAACATGCTTTCTTCTCGTCAGTTTAAATATTAATTAAAAGCACTTATTGGGATTATAAGGTTGTAAATCAATTTGCACTAAATGCATACTTTTCAGATTTTAGGCTAACCCCTTTAAACAAAGCAGAAATTAAAAAATGTGGTTCCATTTCAAGACCGATTCTGTTATTTTGTTCGTCATGTAAAATTTGCTCTGTGTACAGAGAATAAATAAACTGGGTGTTTTCAATTTTAATAATAAAGTTTCCAAACAATGAAAGTATTATTTTGTTTGTAAAGGTTTTATTTCTTTTCGTTTTTCATTTTTGCAATGAAATGCGTGCTGTCCGTTTTAATGTAACTTGAAAAAGCGCCCTAAATCCAGTTTACTGGCGATAATTAAATATGTGCAATAATTATTCGGCGTTTTATGAAATTGTTTGATGAAATTTTTAATAATAGATAACGAAATACGAATTACAAGCCTCCCGTCCGAAGAATTTCAAATTATGGGATCTAATTGTACCTACGTGTTGTCCTGTTTAAGGCAAAGGACGAAATAGAATTTAACACGAGTGGAAACAGTACATGAAAATGTTTTATTTGCTTTTATATGAATGTAAGCGAGTGAAATTAAAAAGTTAGAATGCTTATAAAATGTCATTAAACCGACAGTTTTAACTCAACCAAAATACATTCATCCGCATATGTGAGCACATATTGTGCGAAATGGATGGAGCTTTGTGGACGGTCCTTACAGTTTGACAGTGAAATTAAATTTTCTAAGCCGTTTAAACTATCCCTATACGAATAAAAGACTGTTAGATCGGTCTCATTTCTGCAGAAATAACAAATTTAAACTACTTACCTATCTATGTAATTTATTTCTGTCTAAAGAACGGATTTAAATGCAGTTTTTATTAAAAAGCATAAATTTTCTAAGTCGGTGCAGTACTTTATGGTTCCGTTTGTACAGATACATGGTTTAAAGTGAAAATTCTTTGTTTTATCTAAGGTTTCTTTAATTTATATCCACACAAAAGAATGGGGTAGAAAAACAATTCGTTTCATGTTTGAGGCAAATTTGTGTGGAAGTAATTTTATAACACACACACATACATACAGGACTCAAAGTCCTATTCGAGTGTGTTAGGTAGGTAAGATCAATAAAGATGAATTCACACACAAGATTGGAGAAAAATGTTAATGTTGACACAAATTATACAAGATAAATTTTGTGGAACATTTCCTGTATTGACTTTGCGAATGTTGAATAAACTTTTCTGATTTGATAACGGTCTAATTGAAATTATATGTAAAGTTATTTTGGTATTCATATTTTGTTGATTAAAAGAAAACAAACGGTATCATTATTCGGAACGTCCATATTAAAAGCACTTGCAGTCGCGCGCTTTACATGAAAAATAAAATTTCTCTAATGCCCAACATAAATACATATGTTAGATGTGTTTTATATTGGATCATGAAGACGATTTTACTTAGTTTAAAACTTTATACAGCTCCTTTTACGAAAGTAAGGAAGTTTAATTTCAAAGCATAGTGGAAACTTTACTTCATTTAAATCTTACTTATTACAACTGTAACAAGAGAATATGTTTGCCTTTATAGTTCTTCAACTGTAAAACAATTTTATAGCGAAATTGCTCAACTATGAGTTCCTTTCAGTTCAGAACCGACAAGAATATTATTTTTATATAAACAAAAATTGTATGAAAAAAAAATTAATTAGCCAAAAATCAATAAATCCATTATTCAACACTTGTTACACTTGTAAAATAAACAATTGATTTATTGACGATAATAAAATATTCTCCACAATTCAGCCTTTTTTATGCCATTCATATTTAGAATTTTGTTTTTGAGTTATTTATTTCATAAACTAAACAATAGAAACAAACAAGTACATATTAACTAAATACATTTTTATTTTAACAGTACAATACACGCCCGTCTCGTGTACGATGCCATTTCGTTTAAAATATATTGCTTTGAACAAATTTTCCAAAATGCTCACAGAGTTTTATGCGTTTATTTATTATTCGTCACGTCTCACTGGACATTTGAATAAACAAAAACTAATGTCGTTTTCCTAGAAATTCATTACATTGGTAAAAATGGACCGCTATTCGGTGGTTCCCTCCAAATTTGTTTGGTGCAGTAAAAAACATATTTGTGAATTCGTTAAACAGCCACTCAATTTCGAGAAAATCCCTGCATCAACTAGAATTCGCCTCCAGTGAAAACTGCATTACTCCAATTCCAGCTTGTGAATAGGATAATAATAAAACCACTTTTAAAAATGGAACTTTGCACTTACATCTGACTACGAGTTTGACTGGATTACTGGTGCCTTTTCCTTCCACATTCGTGGCCATACATGTGTAATCACCTGCCGTTGCACGTGCCACGTTCTGCAGCACCAGACTTTGATCGCTCATTATAACACCGCCGGAATTGTTCTGGAAAATCTCCACACCCTGGAAAACAGAGATGGGATGAAAGCGTCGATTTTTGCGAGAAAGAAAACTGAATAACCCAGGATTCTTAGTTCCATTCAACAAGTAAAAATATATAAAAGTAAGTGGGTGATGTTGAAAGAAACTTTAAGTAAATAGAGGCTGCTTGTGAATAAGTTACTTTTTCTAGTTCAACACTTACATTATGGAACCAGGAAAGTTTGTACGCTTTGGGGTTTGAACGAATATTACATTCAAAATATACATCATCACCCTCTTTAATATCGCCTGGGTTCAGGGTTGAGCCCATTTTCAGTGACACCACTGGCACATCTGCAAAACAACAAATCAACCGTTTAGATAAACACTTGCCAATATGCTGCCACACAGCAGCAGTGTTATGGTGAATTGTTGGGGCTAGAAAATGGTTTTAATTCCGAGGTGAAAGTGAATTGGTTTTCGAACAAAAGCAAGTAAAACTATTTGGTCGCTGCACTTGTGCATTTTATGAAGGAATGTGACATATATGAAAAGTAATATTCTACTTGCGGTTATTAGAGAAAAAAGAAAAGAAAAGAAAGCAAATAAAGCGTTTCTTGCTTGAATCGTCTTGTATGGGGGGTGGAGTGTGAAAAATGTGAAGTATCTCTGTCATTCCTCTCATACTTACAATGAACGTTTAATCTCCACTTATCCTCCAGTGCACTATCGGGGATGGACGGGTTCTCTGCGCGACAAGTTAAGTATTTACCATCGTCATCAATCACGGGCACAAATGTTAAAATACTCAGAGTCTGATTGTTTTGCTGTGAGAACTGGAACAAAATCAAATCCATTTCAATTAATATGGTTTACATTAAATAAAATTGATAGAGTTTTGTTTTTTAATGTAGTGAAAAATGCAGATGCTTTATACATATAACATAAAAATACATTAAATTTACTTTTATGTCGTATACTTTAAAACATAGAAAAGATCGGTGACTTATTTAATAGATTATAGATTTTCTAGTAAAGTGGATTTTCAAAAAGAAATAAATAACCAGTTAGCTATTTTAGTGCATAGATGATGTTTTCGTTCGATTTAATGTTTAAGATGACTGTGTTTCCATTTCCGATTTATGTTGATTTTTATAAGTAAATACATGTACCTATATATAAATCGATAATGAAATAGCATAACGTAAAAAAATGATCGATTTACAGATACCCATTTAGGAATGAGAAGTTTGTATTTTGATATTATATCTTTAAAATATCTTTGTACCTATCAACATTAAAATTAATATTGTGCTTTATTTCTAAATGTGTTTCACTTTTTTTACTGAACATATTCTCTAAATGATCTTATTAAATAAAATGTATATTTGTAAAAAGTTGTACACATTATTTAATAGGATAAAGAACGGTATTTTAAGCCTCATTAACTTTTTCTAGAAGGAAAACTCCCAACTTTACAATCAGTTGTTAAGCACACTTTCTGATAGCAGCCATTAATTCCGGTGGAATTCTTTAAATATAAATCCCATCTTTTTATATAATATTCAGCAGGGGATCCGTATTGTAGAAAAGCATTGTAAAAGTGGGAAAATTTAACATAATGTCTTATTCAGATATTAAACGTAATTAAACTCCTTTAAAAAATCTATTTCCCATTTTTGATATCTCAATAGGGGGTGAAAATTCTAACTGGAAAATCGAACTTACATTTTTTGGTAATTTTTTAACAGGTTTACTCCCTTTCCACCATGTAATAACGGCATCTGGACGAGATCCAGATGTTCGACACTCTACTTCGTATCTTTTGTCGGCAGATACATGTTTTTCCTTAGTTAGTATACTGACAGTTTGGGGTTTTACTGAAAAAGGAAGATAAATTTCTCTAAAGTAAATTGTTTGGGTAAAAAAACTATCAAATATATATGCATGGTGTAAACACAACGTGTAATACCTCAATTAGACGAAATTATGATTTATAATCGTGTCTCTGTGAAATTTATCTCAACACACCAACTAGACAAGAATAACAAATTATCTCAATGTTAGTTTATAATGTTTAAAATGTTGGACACATTAATCGGGCTCTTAAAGAATTTTCTAATTAGAAAATTTCATCAGATTACAATGAGAATTTGGCATATTTACACACACAACACAAAATAAATATTTCAATTGCCTTTATCTGTGCACACATATTTCTTTCTATTGTGAAAATGTCTTGGAAAAAGCGGAAGCATCTGACGAATTTCCCACTCACAAGGACCTTTTTCCTCTCAAGGATGAAATAATTTCCAGATCTTTGATGTTAGGCATGCTTTTGTGTAAAATTATAATTGATTGCCATTATCGAGCATATCTATCTGATTCTGATCTCGAAAGTTGTTTGTTTAATTCCGCATCAAGTTAGTGGTATTGGAAAATGGATACTTACAATTAATATCTAAGATAGCTGTTCTAGTCTCTGGTGGAACAATATTATTATTACTGGCCTGGCAACTCAGTCTTGCTTGTAAATGTTGTCGACCAACTTTTGGAAATGTGAGATGATTGACAGCTATTCCGTCAGATCGAATCTCATAGGAGTCATCAATAATTGTATTTTCCAAAAACCATACTACCTTCGGCTTGGGTCGACCTAATAAGTAACAAAAATAAAGTTTAATTCGATTTCAATTCAATTTGTCAAATATGTTTAGATTGTATCATCTGCACTCAACATGTGTACAGGGAAAAATATGTTTTTATTAGAGAAAAATACAAAACCATCATTTCTAGCCTATTTAACTGTCTTCTCTAGGAACAATAATACGCGCAACACATTGGAAAATATTGTTGGAAAATTATTTTCTTTGCTTACCTCCTTTGACCTCACATAAAAGGCTCACATCTGAGCCTTCGTTATATGGTCCTAAAACTAGTGTTTTATCTCCACGTTGGTCGTCATAAATGTGGACTTTCTCTGGAGGCACTAAAAAAAACCGAAAAGGGATATTCAATATATTATAATTGGGTTGCGTAACGTTTTCCAACAGAACCTCGTCATTATTTGCTTCAGCAAATAATAATTATAACTCATACTCTATGCAATTATAAAGTAATTTTCTGTTGGATGAAAATTTAAGTTAGCTTATAACTAATAATACTTAATTATCATGTAAAATAGGAATATGCTTTGTCCATAACTTTGCAGGAAGTATGTGAAATAATATTCTTCCATGTATAAACCAATGAAGTGTGCGCTTGAAACTGATGAAAACAATGACACTCTCGTAATTGAAGGATAAAGAATGTGGTAACGAGTAAGAGGAATTGCAACCTCAAAAGGAAACGAACAACTACTCTGGAGAAGTTTCCTTAGGTTCAAAAATACGTAAACTATGCGCTACATTTCTAAAACTTAAAATAAATTCTATAATTATGTGGATATTTTGTTGAATTTATTGTGAAGGAAACTTGGTGATGTACTCTTAAAACGGGTTTTTGGTACCTAATTCCAATAACAGTGTTCACTAATTTTTGTTGGAGCGTAATTAACAACTTTTCGTTGTTGTGTACATACATTTGCAAGTGAGAAAGTTTCATGTTTAAATAACAGCTTTTCAGAACATGTACTTACACATGTAAAAGGCTCTTTAATTAGACATTTCAAGTTGCATTACATTTGCTCTTATATTAAAGAGGTCAAATGTTTCTAATAATATATTGTAATCTAAACTTTTCAGCTGGGTAACGGAATAAAGCTTATATTACAACAGCTTTATGAATTACTAAAGCTTAAAGTGAGATATTTTCCCATTGGGAAAAGACGTCGTTGAAGACAGAAAGATAGTTTTGGAACACCTTAATACTGAAGGTGTATATATCTTGGTTCCAAACTTAAAATGTTAAAACGATGTAGATAAAAAGCGTTTATAAACAGAAAAGTGAGTACTTTTTTCAAAAGCGCTTGAGTTTTCTTCTTAATGGGATTTAATTGCTAGTTTTTTTCTGCGACGGTGTCTCTGGATTGAAGTTTTCCCATTGAAAATGCCGTTAAAAGACTCACCAGATTACCAGTTTGCATTTTCAACATATCATCTAACTTTATTCATTTTCCTGGAAAATTGAATTTAAAATAAAAATGCGGTTTGAATTTCTAACAAACTTAATTCTATTTTTATTTGTGGCTTTATTCTCTTATAAAATAAAAACAAATTCTAAAGGATATATACGTCTATGTGTGTAAAAGTACCCGTACTTATACATACAATAGCAGGCAAACTTTACGAGTATCTCGCGGTAGTAATTAAAGTTTGTGTCTTGTTGTTGAGCAAGTCTTAACTGCATATGTTATGGAAAATGACAAAAACTATTACTCTGAATACGACAGATTAATTTTCTAATAAAGTTATTCTGTTGTTTCGTAAACAAGATGAAATACCTGTTTTGTTCCTTTGTGGTAATTCAATAATTACGTGGATTAGCGAATTATTTTGTATGCAAATTTCCATTTCACTAGAATTAAAAGACAATTCCAAGACAAGTTTTTTTTGTTCATAAAATTTGAGCGAATTTTATCTTTCCTGTCCTCCACAAAATTCTTTGCCACTATTATTATCCCATTCAGTAATCGATTTAAAAAGTCATACCGGAATAAAAACGGTGTCGTTAAAAGAACAATTGAATTAAATGGAAATTAGCCACTCGTAAAACGTTACGAAATGGCTCTAGGTATATGGAAGAAATGTGTTGAATGTTGATCATAAATTATGGTTGTTGAGTAAAAGAGAAAAGGGTGATGGTTAGTGTTTAGAGTGGATTAAGCCCCGATTAGCTGTAAACTATTGTGATGGGCTAAGAAAGGTAATGAAGGAGCAAAAGTGACTGGAGACTGGGGTGTGCCAGTGCAGGAAGGCGAATGGTGCACTTTCAGAATCAAGTTATCGGTTTAACCTGAATGCAAGCGACACATTCCATTTCAACCCTGGTCACATAGCACACTTTAATATGAAACTTATCAGTACATTATGGCCCTATTACTTATCCATACTGAGTTACTACTTATAAAATTAACTAATAACCATTGATCGCAAGTAATTGGATTAAAGATATTGCTTCTTCGAGAATAAATTGCTGCATTTAAGGGCCAGGATTTAGTGGATTTTTTATTTTTTTACACTCCGTGTTGAACTATATGTATGACGGCCTTGTCTGCACTTAACAAATTAAGTGAAGACAGTGTCAGGTGTTGCAGCAGTGAAAACTTGACGGTAAAATATTTAGTGTTTCGTATTGTGTTGTATTGGAAAAATTGCAAACCCCTTTATTTAATTTTACACAAGAGGCAGGAGAGACCATTTTTCAACTACTGTTTTTGTGTGTACAAATTTAATATAAACCTATATCGTTTTCCATAAATTAACATTAAATCGTGAATGTGAAAATGTCTTGGAAATTTATTGTATCATAGCGGCCCCCGAAAATCGTATAAAAATTGTAGCTGTTTTATGGCAAATTCAATTTGATTGGAAATTTTCGGTATGTCTTTTCATCGCATATTTTATTTCAATATTTCCATATAGCAAAAAATGTACCACATTAATAATAAAAATTGATTTCACGAGCGGTCTATGCATCTTTCATGTCACTCATGTTTGAAATAGCAATTTCCATATCAATTGAGGTTTTTATTGATGCAGAATATTTAATGAAATGCTTGTATATTGTTTTTCGAGAGAACTTTTTATTAAAAATCCCTAATGTCGTCAAATCTGTATGACTAAATACATAAATTAAGCGATTTACTTTGTTGGGAAAACAACTTGTTGATCAAACTATTATTCATAAATAAGTCTTTTATGGGAGAAACAAATAAATTATTATCATAATGATTTAGGTTGCAGGCTTTGTACAATTTTCTGCCTGCTAAAAGTGCATTACCTACTAATGGTAGCGAATGGGTCGAAAACAGAAATTTACAATTGGCTGCCCTAATGTCATTCTGAATGGGCTTGTAACGAATTTTCTGATAATTTCTTTGAAAACTGCATTTTCATTTTGATGTTTGATTTGTTGTGTTCTCTATAGCCTCTGCTTTAAAAACGCGAGCATATATGTGAATAAAATGAACTTTTATGTGGTAGCATTTCAATTTTATAGTAGTGGAAATTGCATATCATGAATCAGAGTGCAACGTTATTTTAAATTCTTGTTGCCGGCATTACAACAGGTCTGGATTTCAGATTTTTGTTAAAAGAGTGGCGATTTTGTTTTTACAAATTCGTCTTTTCAACAATATCAAAAAATTCAAAATTTTATCATAGACAAAATAATTGCAAAATGTCCTCACTTCGCGTCATCTTAAAATTCAGACAAGTTTGCGAAATTCTTCCTTCGTCCGGACCAGTCCATAAACGGCTCTCTATTTCTCTTTTATAGCTGCAGATAGTTTGGAGAATGGATGCAATAGTATCACACTAAGCCCGGTTTTAACTCAAATACGAGTACATACTTAGATATTAGCAGAAATAAAGCAAGACCGTAAAAGTGAAGAATATATTCAGAGGAAGGAGGTTAAACCTTTTCAAATTCAAAAAACATTGAATAACATAACGTCTCGGGAGCGCAAAGAGCCGTATATTTGCATATCTAATTTACATGATTACATTTACGTGTTGAGCAGATGACGGAATTGCGGTTACTGAGAGCTCAAATGCACCATCTGGATTAATCAACACATGAAGAGGTGAAATTTTATCATTAAACCGTGCACACTGCCTTTAACTTGTCTGCAAGTAATATTAAATTTTATCTCAAACAACACAGACAGTATGAAATTTAGAACGAAATATTATGTTGTTAGTAGAATAGCAAATATACAATGATTGGCGGCGATGAAACAACTAATACCCACCAACAAAACTGCAATATTACAATATTCTAATGAGATTTTACACTAAATTTTACATACGTTGCCTAGCAATTTTAATAATCTCTTCAATATGTGTACGCTGGTACACTGAAGTATATACGTATACATACATATCTCTACTTGTATACGAGTATACAACAGGAATCATGAAAGAAACGTGTTCATCTGGAATTAACAGATTTTTGAGTTCATAAATTTTATCTGAACGGTGGTTTTGCCCCAGCATCACCAAATAAATGGTTTTTTCGCTCGTCGAAAAATATTGTCGGAATGAGAAAAATTTCTTCTAAAATGAAACTGTGCCAATCTGCACCGATACATATAAGGCAACGTTTTCTAGTATATTGGGCATTATTTGGGATTCGTCGTATAAAAACGCCTCCACTTCAATTTCAATGAAGCAGCAAAAACAAATTGTCATCCACTCAGAACACATTCTCCTTTCTCAATACCTATATGAGAAACGATCTTTATTTTATATGTATATATAGACGGCAACTAAACGTAAAAGAAAACCAACGTATTCATGCAAATGCATTCATCCTCTATTAACCCTATGCAACTTTTCGTTTGCATCAATAGATTGCTTATTAGGTCCTGTTTAGAATTAGCGCCTATTTAAATTACCAATTCCTTAATGTAATGTTGTTGTATTCAAATAGTCTGCTCTTACCAATGACTGTGAAATTCACTTTGCTATTTCTAGTTGGAGAATTATTGAAGTCGACTCTACATCTGTATACACCTTCGTCTGTTAATTCGATTTTGTCTATAACTAATGTTGCTGGGGAAGTGATCGCTCGAAAAAAAGCTCGAACTCCAAACACAGTCGGCGATGACCACAATTTTGCTTGATTAAAGAGGCGACCCCTTACATCGAAACTGAAACAAGAAAACAATTACTTCAATTATTGCATATCACATCAACATATATCGAGATGGTTTATATGCACAATAAGCCACTTTGGGGTTGGATGGTTTTAAACGACTAGTTGAGCGATCCATTTTTAAAATTGAAAAAAAAAAACGTGTCCCCGCACCACGGCATTAGGTGTATTTAAATTTACGTAAAATTTACGTATAAATTAAGTTTCCCAGTAAATAAATCAATTTCCACTGACACTCCTATCAATTTTATGAAAATCCATATATTTCAGGTAAAGTAGCTGTCATTTATACAGTTGGCTTTGTATGGGAACATCGTCAGAGGGTGTAACGGTGCGGAAGAGCGGGCTTCGTGTGACCCCACACCCTCAACTTAAACCGATTGATTGATATCTGTGTGGAATGCTTGAAAATACATTTGCTTATATGGCGGAGAAATTTTTCCGAGATGCTGTGCATTCAGATGAGTTTTCTCACAATTAATTAAATGCTGTTTAAACTTTCGAGTAATATTCATGCGAGACTCTTGGGTTGTCATGTTGTCAACACTGGCACATTAGTTTAAATGTTTGTTATTTTAATAAAAGTTTCCCTATAAAAAGTTATGTTCAGTGAAATAAGCGCAAGTTAAATTTGACTAGAAGTTATACCATATGTTCCATTTAATCCCGACGTTTCCATTATCTTGAATAGGTAAAAAAATTGAGTAGCTATAGTTTTTCTTTTATCAATTGACTTGGCCAATTCAAATTTGTTGCCCGTCTGTGATGTTCTCCTATTCATAGAATGAAAGTAAAAGAAGTACGTGCTTACATTGTAATAACGTGCTCCTCCAAAAGAATGAAAATGACTGGAAAAGCATTAAGTTGGTGAAGGAGAAACTCATGTTTAAGAAATTTTCTGTTTTACGACAGCATTGTAGTATAGTGGAATGGATAGCGAGTATGCATAAAATCTACATTTATATTAATGTACGACATTTTTATAGTTGCGGTTAAAATCAATATTTTCAAAAGTGCTGTTCTACTGTACTTTTTGATGAAATTATAGTAATGTATGTGTAAAGTTAGAGTTTTCCCAATTACAATAATTGGTAGTTACAAGTTAAAGTTCATTTTCATATAATTACAATGTGAAAATTGATATGCTGAAATCAATCTACTTTAGTAAATTACTTCGTGCAATTGCAACTATACCTACCTACCTTATACCTACCAATTTGCTCAAAGTCGATTGATTTATGGAAAGTGTGGTAGTTGCAAAGCTTAGAAATTTACAATATACCTATGTGTATTATTCGTTTTTCTTTTGTTAGGCATATGAAAGTTTGGAAATAGGAAAATTATTGAAGAAATCCATATTATACATATGTAGTGTATAGGTAAGGGTTGATCAATCGGTATTTAATGTCCTTATTCAAAAAAAATTTCAATCTTTTCAAATTTTAATTAGGTAGGTATATTAAAATTGGAAAATTTTTAGGACAAATATTTAATTACAATTCGTTTTTCAAAAACTAGATGGATATTAATGCATATACAAGAACATCACTCTCATGTCTAATTAATTTTAGTTTCATTTATAAATGCACTTGCATTGAAATTGTATCTATGTACAGTACTATAGTACAAAAAAAGGTAGCTCTATACGTAGGTATGTAGGTATAAGGTTCTTTAGTTAAATAGAACTTATATTGTCCAATGCGAGGTCCAATGACCAGAGAATAAGAATGGAGAATAAGGAAAAGAATACAAAACGAAGCCGATTAAGTTCAACTGCGTCATCATTTTTCTATGGAATCTCTGTATGTGCTTGTTGCAAATTAAAAGAAATGTTGGTAACTGATTGTCATTTTCATACATTCACGTTTCTAACTGGATGTACACATTGTACATACCTAGAATGCTTTGGATTATAGAAGATTGCAATTAACTAGAAACTATACATTTTACATGAATGTGAAATAAAAAGTTTGCAGCATTACGTTCTCGAAACGAGCTAAGTAAATATGGCTCTTCTGCGTTTCAAATATTTATTTAACAAATTAAACTTTTAATTATGGTAATGAAAAATGTTGTACCTACATTGTTGAACATACAAACTTCTCATCAATTTTTTTCTAATAATTAATAGCAATATTCGTTCTGGAATGCGAGCCATCGACCCATGGGGATAATCTAACGTATTAATTAAACTTATATAATAAATATGAATTAAAAACAACTCGGAAATATACCTATCTTTCGGTTTTGTAGAAAAAATACAGAATTCTCTTATAATTTAAATGGAAAATATCATTTACGAGCACAATTTATTTTTATTTTTTTTTTTTTTTTGATACATATAAAAGCACCACATCATTCTTTATTTTACTTATATAATATAATAAATCCGGGACCAGTAAAACGTGTTTAGAATCGGAAATTTACAATTTAAGCCCAAAGGATTTTTCTAATCATACAATTTTCTATTTTATATTGTGTTTTCAAGAAAAATGATCCAGATGAATTTCAATTATCTCAGCTTTAGTTTTAATAGTAACTACCTACATGTTACAGTAACGATATTTAGCATGCGTAAAATGTACCTATAAGTAGGTAACTGTGGACATCATGGCAAAAAAGCCAGTAATAGGTGAGCAATTTTACTTCGGTTTTTGATGTTTCACTGAGTTTCAGTTAAAAAGTTAATGAAATTATTGAAATCAAAGCAGTGTTCAAACTTAATGCATTTCCCAGAATTTTTATAAAACGTGTCAACTACAGAATGATGTATTTTTTAATGTTGATTTGATGAACGTGTACATCTAACGTGTACATTATAGTGTCTGACAGGCGTTTTGCCTGGGGTTGATACACATAAACCCACGTTTGACGGGATTTTGTGATTTTTTAAAAATAATTTAAAAACCATGTTTCAAAACAATGTTAACATTAACCACTGTGATCGCAAATTTAACGCTATTCACTATAGAGCTATATGTTTAAGTTAAGTCGATTAAAAATTCATGTAGGTAATTTAAAAACGCCCGACCACATGAATCTCACCACACTTATCATGTAACTTGGGTAGATATTATCAGAATTTATTAGCGTAAAAAGTTAAAAAGTAAATCACTAAAGGAAAAACCTGTTTTATAACTTTTCGCTGTTTGAACAACGAATTAATGAATATTCAACAAATTGATCGTTAATTAAAGTCTCGCCATCAGAGACTATTTGGCATGATGATTGTTTAAGTTTAAATAAGTTCCGAGAGTAACCGAAAGGCATAGGAATAATTTATTTTGGAAATATGTGAAAACGCGTCTAAACTGGTAAGTTTAACAAATTATACCTATGATCCACTTTAGACCACCCTCTAACATTGTTACATTTAGAGAGAAGGGAACTTTCAATATAGGCCATTCTTCTTTTTATAATACATACACAATCTTTATTAAGAGTTTCCTCCACCGTTCCATTAAAATTGAATTTATCTTTCACGGTTGTTCGCCTATCTAAAGCGTTCTGATTAGTTTTTATCCCAGTTTATATATGCACGATGTCATTTTAATTACAATCGGAAGTAAAGTATTAGGTGCCAAGTTGAAGGGCGGCAAAGTGCGAATTTCTGGAAAATTGTTACAATAAAGAGAAAGCTAATATGTAGGTTATGTGTAAAATAAACTCCAAGATGTGTTATTATATGTGGGAACAATCCACCTGCAGTATATTACGTTAGATAAATGTTGTGGATAACTAGTGGTGCTGCCTATTTTGACAAGGGGTGTAGAACTAAATCCCAATGTTATTTTTTGCCACTAAGCATCGTGCGAACAGTGTAATAATAATTCTTTGTTGCCAGCATTCAACCTTTAATCAAGACCACGTTCCGTTCAGGTCCTTGAGCAAATTTCAGATAGATTATTTTTTGCATCGAGAGAAAAAAATACCGCCTCTCGAACTTGTTGTTTTTTCCAACAAACGTGTAACAATGTTAATCTGTTTTGTGTAATTAATCTACAAATGGGCTTCCTGCCTTACATTTCCCTATAACCGGAGTGTTTAGTTATTAGTTTTATTACGGAAAATCGACTGCCTCTGTTTTTGCTTTCGTTCAATTCGATTCCCTCTGTTTAAATTATTGCCCCAAGGCAATTTCGCTCGCGTTCATGTGGTTAAAGTTTGCATAAGAGCCGGAATGATTTGGGTGTTTGCTTAATTTTGAATATTTAATGCACTATATAAATACGTTTGTATATCCAGACACTTATTTTTAATCGTGTTACAATTCATTGATCTCCGATAATCAAATTTAGAAACTAAGTATTGTGAAAATGTTCAACTAGATGGTTGAGTTGAGAAGCGAATCAAAGGGCACTTATTAAAATTTAAAGGAACCCCAATGTGTAAATAGATACATAAGCAAGTTTTAATCAAATCCAAAGGCTTTCAAGGATACATAAAAAAACAATGTTTGGTGTATAATCTACTGACCTGTAAAGAGGCTCTCCAATGGGCTCTTTGAACCAGAGTACCATGGCAACAGCATCATCGCGATCCCTTGGCACGATATCACAGGGCAGGCCTTTCTTTCTGCCCACGACTCCATGAACTTCCTCCATTGGGACTGTAACAATTATTTCATGTTACTTATTGTTCAAATGTTTCTTGTTAGTAAACTTTCGTTTTGAAGACAGAATGTAAACGACAAAGTTTGTCGATTAACATAGTTAGTGATTTGCCACCTACATAAATTCTGCCTCTCTTAAGTCTTAACTTTGTGCACACACAGAGAGAGATATGCTGTTAAAAAAGTCATCAGATCTTCTGATCATGTGTTAAGTGTAAAGCGAGGTAGAGTATTTTTATTTCGACTACAACTCAAATTAGATGTTGTAATGATGGAGAAAATGGACAATATGGAATTTATGTAACAACAGGTGATTTAGTATACATATATGAAGCAGTAAAAGTTTTTCTGAAACATTCGCCGACAATGTATATACGAGTAGAGATGCTTATAAACGTTATTTTCAAAAGAAACTTTTAAAGCAACGAAAAACGAATGAAAGACTCTTTTAAATTATGGCTTACATTAATGCAATGTGTATTTACTATACAGTTTCGTTTGTAAATACATTACATTTCTCACTTTCATATGTAAAGCAATGAAGATGATCACTTTTTAAACTTTGTTTTATCGACTTTTGTAAAAGTTCATTCTAGAAAGAGTAATCTGGGATTGAAGTAATAACAATATTTACAAAAGAGCAGCAATTATATTAAAACGTATATTAAATCACTCGAAGCAGTTTTTTTAATTTTTTTTACATAAAGATACAAGTACAAAATAATTACAGTGAAAATGATTCGTTTATTTATGACTTGAAATAAACATTACATATGTATAAGATAGGTAGTAAAAAGTGCATTAGGTATGATGTAAATGTAATTAATAGTGTGGTAAATTGCAACTATATACTACCATAACAAAGATTTTATGGCATAAGTGCGTTTTAACCAAAGGAAAAATGTCTAGGACAAAAATCTTTTATTCTCTTTAAGATTTCGGTACCAAACTAAAATATTAAAGAGGAATTGAGCTTTTGAATTGATTGATATAAATTAAGAAGCGGTTTAAAGCTAGAAAAGAAAAAGATTTTTGGAGTGGAGGGGCTCAATAAATAAATTATACCTTATATATTGTCTATACATATATTGTATATATATGTATACATATAAATAATATATATTTGTAATTTGTAGAAAATTACTACTGTACATTTGGCCTCCTGATTACACCACTTCCACATTCTATACCATAGTCGTAAATGAACTATTCCTCATTGAACCAAAAATGTAGAAATTAATTTATTAACGAATTTTGCATTTAATTAATAAAATATAGCCTTTTAGAAAGTAATATTGTTCTACTCCGGTGGAGTAACATTTGACGTATCATTTTATCCGTTGGTGGTAATAAGAAGAAAAGTTAACTTGATTAAATTTTGCAGTCGAACTGACAATGTGGATGATTGATGTTTGAGTTAAACAAATGGTATATGGCGCAAGAAATAAAATAATAATAATAAAACGATATTAGATGAGAAAACATATCAGTTAAAATAGAAGGAAAAGGGAAAACGCAAGCCTTGCTCTGGAGAGGGCGATCTTTTATTAAAAACTTTTTGCGGCTTAGAGTTTTTTTAATAAGCGCTTTTTTTGTTGTGCGGTTGTGTGAAGTATAGAGTGGAGTGCCGGTTGGACGACACCTCATGACTGATAATAAGGAATTTCTAGTATGATATCAAGCAAAATGCTAAGGCTGTAATGACAGTTTAGTCAGTGAAGAACCAAAAATCCACCCATTATGCTTTAAAATTAACGATGCGCTTTTTTCCTAACTAACAGTTTCTTATATACACAAGTTCTCGTTATAATATACGCATTTTGTGTATAATAACGCTACTAAAATTAATTTCCATTGTTGTTCGTTAGAGACAACAATAGCTTTGTTAGATTCACTCGATGTAAACAATTACTTTTCAGATAAATTCCGGAACGCGCAAATTAGAAGGCAACAAAAAAGTTCTGTATACATATATTATATAATGTACGTTATAATTAAGGACCAGTGGGACCATGCAGTGTCAAAAATTCCACATTCCATCAAATATGCTTACACATATTCAGGTTGTGATTCCAATGTGTATCGTTGTATGTTTATCATTAAATATACATTCCTAATATATGTGGGTAGGTATACCTATGTAATTAAAGCGGAAATTATTTGCCAACAAAGGATGCAAGTTGCCTTCTTTTGTGCTCGCAAATAATTTATCCACATGTACGTAACATACATACTCGTACTTGGTTGATTGAAGTCATATTTGCCAAGGAAACTGACGTGTAATACCTATTATACGCGCAGGTATTTTCCTGGTTTTGGGTAAACCATTTGTGGATATAGGTATATTCTGCAAGTGAATGTAAATGTAAGTACGTAAATATTGCACATAACAAACACGTTTTATATACAGCACACGAATTCGTTTACATAAGGTATAAAAAATAAATCAATTTGTGTGAATTATTTCGTATAACAGTGTTATTAAAGCTAACAAACTCCGAAAATTAGGGAGGCACACATTAAGAAGCGGTTGTATTACTTGTATGTGTTACGTATATGTTTATTTTCCTCTGTTATTAAATACAATTTGAAGTTTTAACAGTAATCAAGTTAATTAAAGTAGTATGCATGATCGCGTTAACAACGCAATTAAATCGGCTCTTTATCTCTTCTCTGTATATTTGCGATTATGTTTACTATTGCCTAGAACTAGTATCAAAGATGTTTTATTATTTATAGAAATATTGTTTGTTTAATTACGTGTTCTGGTATTAGCTTATTCAAAATGAAAATGACTAAAATAATTTTCTTTATATTTCTGATGCAGCATGCAAAACGAAGGAGGCAGAATAGAAAATAAATAACTTGTCGTGTTTTATTTTAGTGAAACATCAATTTGTCATACTGAGACTCAGAAAATGTAAAAATGAGAGATGCAAAACTCGAGTAGATTTTTATATCGCTATTATTATGATATAGTAATAGTGTCGGTAACGCTTGTTATGAGGGTACTAATCTTGACAAAACAATTGGATTTTACAATTTCAGGGCGAACTTTCTCGTTTTGCATCAACTATAATTGAAATTCACAATGTGTATGATTTTTGCATAGATTGAAGACCAATGGTATTGTCTAAGTTTGATATTCCAAACATATAACTTTTCCAATTACAATGTTTACAAAGTAACCAATTTAGATAATCTGTTTGCTGATGATCGATATTTAGGCTAGGTTAGGTGTTGCCGCATTTCAGAATATTAAATTTGGTAAAGTTCAATTTCAAATCAAATCTATTGCGGTTGCACTTATTATTGTTAATTTTTTTTTATTCATTGTGTTTTTAATCAAAACCGAATGTTATTCCTTTCACAATAATAAATAGAATTGTTTGTAACCCAGATGCAGAAGACACCTATTTATGTTTGCAAATTAAAATTAATTGATCATTTCGCCCAATTCCTATACCTACATACATATGTATATAATCTCATAATACTGCTAGCCGTGAAACCCAAATCAAAACTTCAATAGAATGAGGAATTAAACTTTGTTTTAAACACTGTTCTATATAAAGAGTTTTATCTGCCGTATTTAGTAATTGTGTCTAACTGATGCCAACAAACCTGTAAGTTATATAATAAATTTTATTTACGCAGTCGTATAGGTATATTACAACCATTACAACCAATAATATTTCTGTGAAATTTCTAGGTATACATTTCGGAACTTGGATTAAAAATATCCAAATTTTTTTAACATTAAAAACTTTATTTTAAAGAATGTATCGAACATTTTCGAACTTTATTTTTGCATAAAAGTTTATAACAACAACTGGAATCTGTTTCACCGTTATCATTGCCATTTTAATACAAATGCAGAAGTTAATTCGAAACATTTTTTAGAGAACTTCTTCAATATTTCATTGTGAAATCACATATACTTAGCAATTATAACAAAAGTAAATTGCAGGTAATAACTCTTGAACGACGGAAAGAAGTTTAATTATCAGTTTCTTTTAGAGTAGCTCTGTATGTTCTTTATCTTATCACGAACGATATTATAAGAACATGGAAAGTTGCGTTTGTTTTATTACAAAAATGCGTTTTATATCAAAATGTAATTACCTACTATCAGTTATCTTTTACAGCTCCCACAGTATAATTTAAGGCAGATTTTTTTCGACCATTTCTAATAAAGTGTTATTATACATATTAGATTCCCAGACACATAACAATTTATTATATTTAGCTAATAAATAAAACTTATGTAACACACGAAACGTAAGGTATTACCAGAAAGCTAAATCGAACAATAATTTAAAAATAACTTTACAAATAATAAATGGAAAACTGTAACACGCTGTTATACTAATAATCTAAATTAAAATTGATAAATATCAAAAACACTAAACTTTTCTGAAAATATGCATAAATTACAATCACGCCACTTTCTAAAACTTTTCTTCGTAATGTTTTCTGATTTTGTGTTGCTGCTTAACTAAATGTTCCCAATTTCACTTTAATATTCCTTACTAAACTTTTGTTTTGCTATGTATAAATGGCTCAAATATCTGTCGAAGCCTCGAAGCTCATGAATCCACCACTAAAACTGTCGAACAATGTTGATAAGATGTCGGTTTCAAGCATCTCTCTCAAGTTATTTCTTCAATTGCCTTTCCGTTGGAGGTTAATCTTCCTCTCCACGACAGCTAATAATCAAAAGTGCATTTCCTTTTAGATCCCTAAGCGAACGTTTTTCTTTCAATGAGCCCGAATATCTACATACCTGCACTTTAAAATAGAAAATACCGATGAAAGCTCAAAGCTCCAGTTTACTTTACTTTATGAAAGTGAGAGATTGCAATTTTACGCAAGTGCCTGTTAAAAACACAATGTACTCGAATAAATTTCACGTATGTTTGACCATTTTCCATTCTATGTATATGGAACAAATTACTTATGTTTGGGTTTATAGGTTCCAATCACGCAGCAGACAGCATAAAAGTCCGCAGCATTGTATACATATATCGCCTTATTTGTGGTGGTTTGTTGGATCAATTCTCGTTCCACACTTCCAAAACGGAAGATGGGCACTTGTGTGCTGCCGATTCTTCAACCAGATGCTATTTTAGACCACCAATAAGACTTTTTTCTTATTAATGGCAAATTAAACGAGTGTTTAATAAGTGCACTGATAACAGTGAAAATCTGGCAAAAGGTCTCATAAATTTGACATAATAACCAATATGAGGGGAGTGAGTATAAATTATGAAGCAATTTTTAAAAGGAAACTCCCTTAATAACCCAAAGTCACAACTTTGAACCGCAAATGGCGAAATTTTTAAAGTAAAGGCTCCCAAAGCAGTCATAAGATAAATAGATAACAAGCACAACATTGCCTGCTTTAGCTTGGGGTCGTAAGCAATTGCATTTTTCGATTTTAAAGATTCGTCGAAACCCTAATTTACTTTTATTGGTGTCGGGAGGCCTTTTTTTCTGCCAATACCCTTTCTTTACTACGACCGATATTTCACTCTGCCTGTAACGCTGTTTTTATTTCGCTCTTTTTTGCTTCTCTTACAATATAATACAATGAAGTGTGTTGTTGTATTGTTAATAAGTATGTGGTCCATCTATCTAATGTTGGTGCTATAACTTGGCCCTCCCTTTCTTTAGGTTCAATTGACGAATTTTTTCTTATTAAAACGAATAGATGTTTATTTTCCGTTTTATATTGTAAACAAGGACCGTATATGAAGCGACAGACAGGCAGGCAAATGAGAGACTGAGTGAGTAAACAAAAGTAAAGGGAATGGATTATTTTTGGAACTTTTTTCCTCCAACTTCTATACAAATGGAACTGTAGCATTCTGTATGTAAACAGTATTATTTAAACGAATATCTGGTAAATGTCAGATATAATTTTGATTGTTATTTTTGCTCTGTCATAGTTGCCTTTAGGGCAGATGCACAAAGTCAATAGTATATTTTCATTAGGAATACAAAAGCGGCTACACAAATATTCAAAGAAGACGGCGCATAACCCAGTTTGAATATAATTCCGTTATTGTTACTAAAGAATTGTTCGAAATGAGCACATAAGCATTACGTACACACGGCCAAAATTATATCATCACATTCCTATTCCTGTCATCAGGTTCTCTTGGGTTCTATGTATATTTTGATTGTAATTGTCCTACATAATGATTTATTATGGGAGGCCTGAAATAAAAAGGTACATTTTGCTCTCATCTAACGATAAACAAACACTTATTACGCAGTTATATGCATTATGTGGCACGTATATACAAACTGAAATGAAAAGAGATGTGAAGAGAGTTTGCCATTGTTTGATATGTTATGTATGCGGCTCCCTTTTCTGCAAAAATGTACCTACTTTTGAATCATATCTTAAATTGGCTTTGTTAGAATATATGTATTATTAGGTAATGACATAATGTTGGCAAATATAATTTTTGTTTTCAAAGAAAATACAATTCGAATAAGCAGGCCTCGAAGCAGGCATATTATAATTATTACGGTGCAATGCATATAAGCAGTAAAACCCACTACCAGATACAAGACTTTCTCTATTTGGGTACTGGGTAGGTAAGTAAGTATACAATTATGATGCTTGCATCCTGATGGTAAGCACTTGTATATGTTCAAATGATTGCATTTCTCCAAAATCCTATACTAGTTACTTTCCACTACCAGCAAACCGAAAGATTACTAAATTAATAAACCCTCATTTAAATTCTGTTTAATATGAAAATGCCGAAATAGTATTACAGTGTTTTGTAAAGTTATCATTTTCTTTTTTGTTATTACATATCTTCATCCTCATATATTGTAAGTTTTTCAAAAGTGCGCTTTATAATAATCTAATATGAAAGAATTGGTGTATCGATTTAAGTTATTTTCTCGAAGAAATCAATAAAAAAGTTAATTTGATGGTGAATTTATTAGATCTATGTGACTTTGTACTGGTTAGTGTGGAATATAAGGTAAGTTGTTTGATATAAGCAAGCATACATTGCGATCTAGTAGTGCTTGTGGCGAAATAGGATCTCGGTCAGAGATGCGATTGAACGGAAATTGGAAAACCGTACAATCTATTATATTTATAGTTGAATCTATTCTACCTTTACACCCCGTCGAATAACTTTTTTCACTAGAGTCAATATAAATAAATGTTATGAACTGGTAAATTATCTTTTCACAGACGAAATTCAAATAAAATTGATCCCATTTATATTCTGACTAGGTTTTATTATCGGTGTTACAATTGAAAAAAATATTTCCAGAAAAATGATCGTTTCGTATGATAAGAGAGCTTTTGAGGTGCGAGAAGCAAAAGTTTGCCAGGATGCAAAAAAATAATTAACAAATGAGCCAACTAGTTTTACGTTACATAATTGTGCAGTTAAACCACCAAGCTTCATTCCAAAAGTGTTTTTTAAATGACAGCAGGAAGCAAATTTCATAGCACGCTACAGTTAAATGTCTAGGTGGAATCGGTTCAATTTCAAATTACAAGCTTAAGTAAATAGCCCTAATTTCTTTTGAAGTAATTGTTACGTTGCAATTTAGCTGAAATGGATGCACACGAATTATAACAAAACTTTTGTAAGTGTGAATAAATAGGGTATTCTTGATTTATTAAAAAGGACATAAAAAGCTTTGTGAATACCAACAATGCGGACACTAACCATCATATTTAAAATTAATTTAGACTTGTCAAAAACACCACTCTTTTTTTCGACCAGTAAAAATCAAGTGAAATAATTTGTTTTCTAAAACTCGCACCGTCAGTTTATAAATTTAGTTTATTGTTGAAAATGGTTTAAAAATGCTACTTGCTTTACATAATGCCACTCAACTGAATATTCAGAAACATTGTAGATAAAATTTTAGAAAATCCTCACAATTTACTGAAAATAAACCGCTTTAATATTAATTCCCGAGCGTAAGTGATAATATATGAATTATATTCAGAATAAATATACTTTTTAGACAAAGGCTGTTTAACACAGGGAGATGGATCATATTTTATTTTTAAACTTGTTATTGTTTAAATACTTGTGCTGGTGCGTTAAAAATGAACAAAGAAACTCATATTAAAATATATATACAGAATTCTGTTTGAGACAGCTTCAAAAATAAATTTGTCAAATGAGAACGTACTACCATCGCCACTATAAAAAGCACATTGCACCTCAGCCATTGTGGTTGGGAGCTATAAAGAAAGTTTTTAAGTGAAATTATTTTTCCACAGGCGATTCTGACTTTATATAGAGGGATATGTTTCTGTCTTCTCCAAATCAATACCCATCTCGGAATATTAATAATGAATTCTCTTAGCTAAAAATACATTCTTCACCGCGGAAATCCGTCTCGGTGTGCAATTGTAGGCTCGTGCTGTATAATAAAGCAAATATTGACTTCTTTTGTGGGAACAATATATAGGTATTCGTATTACAAAGATGTGCATAATAAGTACGAGTATGTTGCATGTAAACTTTCTTTTTTTTAATTTTAATAAAACGTCAAAGTTTCATTCGAAATTCAGGCGCACCAATATGTGCTGGGCCCGAGTTAAAATATCGCTATAAGCCCACATATGCCACCGTGATATATTGGTATAGTGTATAGGGCCGTTTGTTCAGTTTTATCTTGTGAAAACCACAAATCTAGACCTGCCATTTGTTTATTTATTGCACGGATGTAGAATTGTTAAGGTAACATTCCAACATAGGCCACAAATCAAAAAGGAACCAATTAAAATGCTTACTTTGTGTAATAGCATAACTTGTTGCTGTTTTGGCAATTTCCAAAATAAAAACTTGTGCTTTTATTCCGATGACTTTTTAATCAGACACTCTTGGAATTCTAGACAGCATAGTAAAAAAATGTCTGAATGGGTCCGAAGACAGAATGCCTAGTAAAAATGTAAGTTTTCTTTTAAGTTGAAAGGATTCTCTTTGCCTATACGTTGTATATCTAAGCTACTTGGAGTTTCTTATACTGTAATCTTACTATTTCTCGAAGAAACAGAAGAAAGAACCAATTTGATCAAGGGTATAGAACCTCAATGTAATATTTATAACAAACTTGATGTTTCTTTTACCCTTTTGGATGTGTGCGCAGCTATAGAAAAGTTTCTTTTCTTTTACACTGGAGGTAAAATTTCAATCAGCTCTGTTCTGTTCACTGCTTTCTTTATTTTACTTTTTTCCATTGACTTGAGTCTGGCATAGATAAAATATTTTACAATATTTAAAAATTATTAAATATTCTGCAGTGGTGTTAGAGTCTTGAGGGTGCTGTCAAATTAGCAAGATGACAACACAACTATGAAATTCAATTATCCATTTGAAATAATTAATCAGCTGCTTGGGAGGTTAGTAAATTTATATTTGTCGTTAATATTACCCTAAACCATATCCTGGAGACTTAAGCCAAATCGATTATGATTTAGTACTTGAAATTTATCCGGAATGGCAGCGACCTTATATCGTGTACATGCGATATGTATTTGGTCGCGAATTAGGTGGATTACTTTATATGGGCTTAAATTTAACACTGAATTATACCCATTATTTCTAATTTGAATAGTCCAAATGTGTACACTACGCTCTAAGCTTATATACAGAGACTTAAAAAATATGCTTAATCCTGATTTATGTCAAAAATAATGTTTGTATTCACGATATACCCAGCAAATAGGGTAAATTTTTATTTTTATTTATTTTACATCAATTAAAAAGCAATTGAATGCCAGGATAAACGCGACAAATGCAGGTTTAATTTTAGTCTATGCAAAAGTTTTCTAATTAAGCAGGTGGCTAGTGGAGGACTAAATATTATATAATACTGGAGTATTTATTCGGTGATTGATCAATCTATTTTTAAATGAGTATGCAGAATTGTTTTCAAATGAAAATGCACAAGTAATAAAGATTATCAATCGTGATATGAGCAAATTTAAAATTTAAACAGTTGTGATATAGCCATTTATATACGCTGGTTATATATAGTAAAAAAAGTGGAGCACGAAATAGTCTGGTTAAAAAGTTTTCGTAATAAAACAACGAAAGTATCAAATTGAACATGAGACAATAAAAAGGGGAACTTTAAATTGTAGAACACTTTTTCTATAAAAATAAAAATCCACTTAAAAAGTTTTTAAAATGTTTAATTTTCCTCTGGAAAATATATACCTACATAACATTCTTTGAGAAAATGTTTCCCATCACCTATGGGAATCAGAAAAAATACCTAAACACAATGAACTTTTTCTCATTGGTTTTTTGACAAACTCAAAAAAATGACATGGAAAAAGTAAAGCAATGTGATGCACGATGGTCCTGCTTTTAATTTTTGATGAATTAGTGAAAATGGCCGGTTGGAATAGTGTCAACGAGAGCTTCGTGAATCGTGACATTAAATATGACATAAAATGTCAAGTATTATTTGGCAATTTTCAGTTGTCGAGTAGACGAGGGTAAAAGTTGTATGACAACAAGCATTTAGTTTATATTGTTTAAGAGTCAGACCATAATTAATACTTTCAATATTATAAGTAGTTTTATCGTGCATGCCTGTCGTCAGATGATTTACCATTTTTCCTGTATCCAAACTTTTGTTAATTAATTTTACAACATTGTTTAGCGAAACAAATGGAATTTGAATATGGAAATGGGATTGAACGAATGAATTTCCAATTTCAAGATAATAGCTACTGTGTGTTGGTATTGATTGGTTGCAGGAAGATTGGTTTGACTTCTGCAACGAAATCATAAATGCGAAACCAAGGTGGTGATTGTTAACTTCTGGTGTTCTTCATAAGTGGATCGTTTTCGGTTGATATGTAAATATGCGAATAGTTTAAATAGACCATAAGTGAGAAATAGGCGTTTGGCACAGAAATCAAGAGTAATAAAGTTTACGGGTGGGTCACTTTTATATGTAAAATACGTTGACCATAAAGTTAATGGAGTGCTTCTTTGTGTAGGGCTTTGAATTAATTGTTTTGACTTGAATAAACTCTAAAATTGTTCGAAATTTTGATCCTTTTACTTAGTGTAACAGTAGTGTTCATTTCATTGTACCAATGTGCACACTAACGTAAATTTAATTTATAGTAGAATGACTACATTTGTCTATTATACCAAATACACAATAAAACCATCATAAAGTATTTTAGCCCATTGTATTAGTACAGGGCTGGAACACACATTGCGGGTGCACATTTTTATAAAAAGAGATCGCATTATGCAATTTCTTCAATGGCAACTTTTATTACGTATATCAAATACGTGTTCTGGTGCATTTGAAATGCAAATGCTGGATGCATTTAATTTAATGGATAATTGCCATGAGTTGAATAGTTTCCAAAGTTATTTTGTCCAGTGCTGGAATTGTCTAAATGGAGCATTCATTTTGATTTGCTAAGTAGCATGTAAAATCTTGTGTTTCACTTCGTTGTATAAAGGAATAGTTATTATACCAGACTATAGTTAGAAGTTTGTATTTGTCGAAGATATTCCCCAAGCTCTTGATAATTTTCTATACTTGGCACCAGAGTCTTTCGAATACGGTATTATGCAGACTTGCATAAAACTTGAACGAATCTTCAATTATTCCCGATTTCAGTAACAAAATGTCGTTTTTCTTGTGGTCCAGTTATACGGTTTTACAACTATGTGAAAACTACTGCCAAACTTGCATTTTTAGATGGTATGCGAGAGAATTTACCCTTAAGTATCTCAGAATGCTTTATTTAATTAATAAAATTCATGTTTTTATGTCCGCATTCAAATTACAAGATTATCTAAGGAGATTATGGTTTATTTTATGTTTTCAGTAAAAAAATCCACACAAAAAACTTAATTGTAGGTAAAAATAAAAATCCTTTATGTTTTTTCAAGTTAGACTTGCTTTTGAATAAAAATTTAAATTTAATTTTCATATACCTAATCTAAATTTTTCTCATTAATTTAAATAAAATAAAATCCACATTTTGTATTAATTCCAATTCTAAAACATAGTGGTTGTGAAAGTAATGTGACAAGGGCTCAAAGACTTTTAGAAAAAAATAAAAAACCTTCCTATTTAGGTAAAGTATATTTATTAGAATTCAGTTATATAGAGTACAGGTTAAAAGGGCTTATCCCAAAAAATCCCGAAATGAAATAAATGAGAGCAGTTGGGGCCAGATTCAATTTCTGCCCATATCTTATTGGTGAGCAACATATGGAAAATCAGCTTTTTCTATGCTTCAATCGAGATGCCGAAAGGATTCATTACTGCGTTACTATGTTCTGGGTATATTAGTAAATGTGCGGTTGTGCGGTGGAAAGATGGGGAAAAGTCGACGGTATAATGAATATACCATTACCAGCTAGAAAATAACCACAGCAGCCTACTCTTAATGGTCCCATGTTGGCTCAAAAAGCGTTGCATTTCAACACACAGAGGAGGATATAGAATCGGGAAAAACTTTTATTAAATCAAATGTGTGATCTTTTTCTTTTCACCAGTTCCACATTATTACAACAGATGACATAAATTTATTTGGGAGTGCCCGCAGGGAATTTTAGCAGGTCAGCCTATAAATAAGGGCCTGTCGCAAAATTTCCGTATCGCCCCAAAATGCTATGCGTCATTTTGACAAATAAACGTACAAAACTACTTAGTCAATAGAAAAAAGAAAGAAATCTATAAAGCGTTCTTTTATTTCCTAGCGAACGCCCATACAGAAATATTATTCATAAGATTTTTCGTAATTAATTAAATAAAACGTTAACGGAAAGCTCGGCAAGTAAACAACATGCAAATTATCACTGCAGTCCTCTCGTATTTGATTCGAAAATTTCTACAAAGGTTGCTCGTTTCGTCTAACTTGTAACTTGGTTACTTACGTTATTGGAATAACGACTAGTTCATTTTCTTTGATACGAATTCAGCGAGAGCGATTTTAAATTAAAATAATTAAAAGACTTATATAATAAACTTGTAGAATGTTCATCAATATTGACTTGTTCTGCTGTCATTTGCCAATGCTTTGCTTTGTAACTAACGGATATTTTCAATTACGTGGCAGAATTTTAATTAAAATATACTGGAATAAGTACATGGCGGAGAAATTAAACTGTTTTTTCTTGCAGTTTCCTAATTGGACATTTTTTTTAATCAAATTTTATTGTCTGTTTAGGTAATGCTCTAACTAATTCGGTTTTGTCAATGCCGCCTACAAAAGAATTGCAAGAAAACTCAAGAAAAACATTATAGGATGCACAAATGAAAGTTTTCCTAGAAAATTGTAGAAATGAAAAAGTTTGTAAAAGAAAAGTTTCATTTTTATCATTATTATTATTGTGTGGTAATACTTAAATCACAGTTCTGCATTAAAATTATGAGAAAAGTTGTAGGTAAATGATTTTGTTTTAAGTGTAACAGGCAAATTAAATGCAGAAATGAAGTACATACTCTATTCATTTTATGTGCACTATACACCCACCCACACACACACAAATTGTTCCATTTTCACCTAAACCTAAACATTTCTTGATGTGACTTGTAGGTATGCATAACTATTGTTGAATACTTCCAATTGTATAAATATATGTATATGCGACTAAAATGCATATTGAATTTATCTTATTTGCATCAAATATCGTATTGATAGACATTTCTTACGTGAAGTTGATACGCCGAAAATTTCTCTTGAGAATTTTCTCTATTCATATATAGTTTATATTTTACATATAAGTATTTTTCATCTCTATCTCCTCATACATTGATCAGAGGGTATAGATGGTATTCATAAGAACCATCGTCAAAGTGTTTCTTTTAGAACGTTCAGAAGAATGCCTGTGGGAGAAATATTTTACATTGAATATAAAATATTCGCCATTCATTTTTGATGGTTACCAATTTTTAAAATATTCCATCCTTATACCTTACATCTTGCGATAATGCAAAACCAGTTCGTCATTATGACCAGAATAAATCTTGGATCTTAAAGAGGAGCAATTGAGTTATTACACTTGTTCTTATTCTAATTCTATAGATTGTATAAATTAACCTGATTCGGTTTCTATTTTTTGTGCTAGTGAGAGGAAAAACGGTTTTTATAAAGAAAAAAACCATAAACATATCTGTTATATTACCAAAGGGAATTTTTATCCATGGCAGAGTAGCCCATAAAAAATTTTACGTTATTCGAATTATTTTATTAAAGTTTATTTTAATATAGGTCGTTTTTCATGTTTAATACCCACCTTATACCAAGTTTTACAATGAGTTATTTCGCAAAAGTTAATTAAATAAAAGGAAATTTATAAATTATTGTTCTCGCGACGTTCTACTGAATTTTTTTGCCCGCAAAAATGCCCTATATAGAGAGACAATTAAATAAAGCGAGCATATTCACGGGGTATTATCATAAAATAATGTCGGACACCCCCTGTTATGCCATTTCATACAACTGCAGACTGTGCCAATATCTGCAGAACAATCGATTGTATATATGTATATGGTTGTATGGCCTAAACGTGTTAAGTTTCAGTAAAATGCATTTTGTCCTGCGATTAAATTTATTGTATTTGTAGGTAAAACCTAACTGTTTTCATAAATTTTACCATAAAGTATTGTTATCTGTACAATAGAAATAGTTAAACAAATAATTGGCTTTATTCTTGCATTTAATGTAATTGTTATTGATTCGAGCATTTGTGAATATAAAAAAATTTGGGCGCCATTTCTACTATTTTCCATGTAATACATTTACATCATAAATTATACATAAATCATCCTTATTAAAATAGTTTATGTGAAAGCGACGTAAAAATCGTAATTATTCACCTGAGGGAGAGTTTATTGTTTCTGGGACAAATTGTTGTAATCCTTTGAGATGAAAAGAATGCATGGGTAACCTAAAATTTAGCTTGTGCTTTTATAAAATGGCTTGAAAAATATTTGTGTAAAAGTGGAACGTTCCTGCATCTACACACATTCCCATATTACAATATAAAATTTGAAGACATTGTTGCATTAGAGAATGTGGAAAATTACACAACAAATTCTATTCTGACTTTGAACAGATGCTTGCAGAAATTTCACAAGGGACGCTTTCTAAACAACCTGACATTAGTGTTTGAGCAGAAGAAAGGCATGTTTTTTTAGCAGGTGGAATCGTGTGTCTCTGTTGTATATAAGACGGTTTCGTCCTATCCTATTTGTCGTGGAAACCTTATCTGACCAAGTCATCCCATGGCAATCATTCTGTCGTTATCACCCAGCTTTATATGTTCCCAGCTTTACTTTGAGCTAACTTTTATTTGGCTAAGATGGAATCAACCGTGTATATGTATTCTGGGTACGTATGGAGGTAGGCAGAACAGGGTCCTCTTTTCGCTTAGCATTTTATAGAGATCTCTTACATGTCATATGGATTTAATGGGATATTCCGCACTTATTCCCGCTGTCCATAATGTATTCAAACGTTCACTCAAACTTTAAATTGATCCCGACACTTGGTTTGACCTATTTCGACATAAAAAAATTTCATCCAACAAAGTTATGAAAAAATTATAATATTTCACGGGGTAAAAACTTTCATAAAACTTATTCTTATTCGTCACGGAATGAAAAACAAAAAGCAAAACATCATACAAAATGCATGCGGGATTAAGATGTGGTGTTCTGTGAAACGAAAGGTTTTCTAATCAATGTCTTTTCAAAGACAGTCTCCAGGGTGTAAAATTGAAAATTCTAAATAAACTCTTCTTCAAATGCAGCACACATTATTAACCTGTAGCTAAAGTTAAAAACAGGTTTCAAGGATTTTAACCCGAATTTAGTGTGCAAAATATTTTTATTTCCATTTCCACTTTTTAATGATTTTGCTTCCTTTTCGACATTTAAATAATTTTTTGTTAGGAAATATACAAACCTAATTTAAACAATATACTGGCTAATACTGAGAATTTACAACATTCGCCTCAAAGGGCTAAAGAAAGGGGCAGAGAATTATTTTTCACCTTCAGGAATCTCGCTTTATTCAACTATTAAAAAATATCAACATTTATGTTTAAAAGCTATTTTATAGTTTATTTTTAGTTTTAGTTAAACATTATTCCGGTGATGAACTTTTCCCTTGCTTATAGGTACAGAAAAAGTGTTAAAACAGAAATACATCACCATTTTAATATAAAACAAATTAAAAGTTCCACATGACACCAGGCATGTGTGTTCTATGTTAAGACACTATTAGTTCGGTGAAGGAGATGGCATTATCTATGTATAGGGAGAAACTGTGATGGTGTTTCTTCATCTAAGTATTATAGAAACGTTTTAAACGCCGCTTTTGATGCGTACTGCTTTAGTTGTTCCGGTGTAATACGTTAGATGTGCTATAGTCCTTACGGCGAAATGTGAATCGACGCATTCTAATGAGACCGGATCCGGAAACGTTAGTTTGAAATACTCTCATTCACAGAGCCATCCGTAGATATATTTTGCACTAGTGAAATATTCTCGTATATGCGCCTACGATATGCTAAAATAAATTTACGATAATCCAGCATAAAACGATGATACACTCCGGTGTAAGTCCACACTGACTTTTGATATTTTATACTGCTGCAATTTAACCGTTCATTATTAATCATTAAACACAAACTTCGCAGATTTTGCACGCATTGCAATAAATTGAATTGTTCCGTGTACCTATAATAATGTTGAGTAAATATTTGTTATATCGGAAAATTCAGCATGGGAAATTGTATTCTTCGGATAATAAAGTGCCTACCTATTATTTTTTTTTGTATATTTGAGTTACTTAACAGAAAAATACATACTGCCATTATTTATTACAAACAAAGGCCTCACTAGCAAACAAATAGATATGTTTTTATAGAAACAACATTAAATATTTATTGAATAGCATTTTGCTGTAGGTATGTTACGTTATGTTTGTACGTGTACGAATGTATGTTCGATAAATGTATTATATAATGACTTAACCACATTTAATTTCTGTTGGATAGTGTTCCAGTTCCAACTGAAATTAGTGATAAAATGATAAATTCGAGTAAATTAAGTATATGTATTAATTTAATTGGAAATACTGTAAGTGAGTTTTATGATGAAAATGGGAAAATATTTCATGTCAAATGCACATCATATTTCAATTGAATAAAATATGTACATACCTACCAATATTGTATATGTATAATGTAACATTATTCCAATTTACATTTTCACAAATTTAATTTACATTATTATTATTATTACATATTGTTATTAGGTATGGGTGTATTTGGTGTGATCTGCATTATATAAATGATTTGTTTATATTTCATTCTACCAATAAATTGCGTGAAAAAGCCATCGTATTGTATACACAGCAAAATGCGGTCTAAATCATAATGTGAATTCCACGATGAAATCGATTCACCATAAAATACACTAGCATTCTAAATATATTAGATAGAGTGCGGATTAAATTCGATTCGAATGGGGCAACTCTGCGGTCAATACTCTAATTCCGTCTTGAGATTAACATAACATTGCACCGATTAAATTGTAATTACTGTGACCTTTCTCATTTGCAACTGAAATAATTAAGTTAAATTTCATATTTTCCATGCATCTATCAGTCCATGTAAATGTTGAACAAGCGGAAAACGACCATCCACTTGTACAATCACTTGCTAAGTAGCATTTCCACACCCTAGGGTTCCATTCCTAACTATTAAACTGCTACTTATTGCAAAATAACTGCGGCTCCAGTTGCTACACATTTCAAACTGCTTATGTTCACTCACTAAATATATCCTTTGGTGTTAATTAACTTGCACATATATGTACATATTATTAAACAAAACCAACGTAAATATACTGCTAACGGTTGGCAAAAGGAGCACTTAAGGGGAATTTCCCGGCAAACATTTCACTGTATAATACATATGTATACTCTTAGATGGAAAGTGTTTTCCTTTTAATATGTATCACACTTTTTCCTCATTTATTATTACTTAAATTCCAATGAATTATTTAGTGCTAACATTGACGTGGAACAGAAAACAATGCAACTAGATAAACATCGTAAACAGAATGGGCTCTTTGAGGATTTTAATAATGGACTGTTTTCACGATAAGTCACTGACAAAATGATTCATTATCTGTATATTTAGTACAAATGTTGGTAATATTTAATAGCGATTTTTATTAAAATGTAGATATATCTAAATAGTAATAATGAAACCGAAAATGATAAATTTACTGTTAGGTTTATATATATATGTGTAGTCAATCTCTATAGTGTTGCGACATATTTGCATTTAAATCAAAATGTGTGCTATTAGGAAACGCCGTTCAAAGTGTAAATGTTCGTAATTACTCTAAAAATATTAACCAAAGTATAATACTCCAAGTGCGTGGCTAAATATTTAACCTTATTGTGTGCTGTGTTTTAACTCATTAGTGGAAATAATGGAAATAAGTTGGGGTTGCTTTTACAATAAATTATGTATTCTATTATCCACATGTTTGGGGTCCTAATTACTCTAAAGGGCTTTTCACGTGTTTATATACTAGCACTATGCCATTGAAAACGAAACTAATTCCTCTTTGCAATAACTACTACATTACGGTTTTTTTAAATTTAGTGAGGTGTCTTTAAATAAATTAGGAGTTATTAGTCCGACCATTGAAGCGTGTTTTTTTAATAATTGATTGACCAATTTTACTTAAATTCATGTTGCATGTTTTATTTCCGTTTTGAATAATAGTATTACACCAAATAGAATAATTTAGGCCGTTTTTATTATTTAAACAAGCACCACATATTACAAATCCAATATGTTAAATACACAATATGAGTTCAGCCATTAAATATGTTTACATAATGAGCCAAACAACGTTTTATTAATTATATAAGTTTAATAACATACGACGAAACAATAGAAGCGATTTAATTAGTTCTAAAGTAATTATACACAACACACATGTATATGTGTACCTACTCTTCATGGTTGGCCACATAGTATTGTTGCTTGTCGTCCTGTTTAGTTCAAAATTACTGCCTCCGCTATTAACAGGCGACTGTTTGGAGCATTTCCTAAATAAGCATTTCGAGCATTAGACAATGTGTGATTATCGCTTTTCTAACAACAGATTTAATAGAATAGTTGCTTAGACATTATTAATAATGAATAGAGGATTCGCATTGTTCGATAATGTTCGATGGTTTCAAAGGTCCTCCGTTACGTGTCTTTAAACTTGGAAATGATTTTAATACCCACTTCTTCAGACTATATGTATATGTATATATGTATATAAAGAGAAGTGAGTTGCTGTATTCAATTTGCAGATTCACACAATTCTTTCCTGCAAAGGATGATCCTTTTGAGGAAATAATAGTATAAATGTTTTAAAAAAAACATAAACCTTGCCGTAAACGAACAAAATGGATACATTAAAAGAGTTACAAAAGTTCAATTTATATGTGCGAATAGGTTTTCAATTTTGATCCCAATCCAAAGGGCAAAAGCCTAAAGTTAATTAATTAAGGTGTACCTGAATTATGTTTCTTACAATCCGAAGTTATTGTAGTAAATATTAGAAGTAGGTATTCTTCACCTACATAAAAAAGAGAGATTTAATTTTTCCATATTATAGGCTTTAATTTATTTTTTGTAATACGGCGCAAATTTAAATTAACACAAACTCACCACTTATACTTACCTTAGATATCATTTATTAGATCGAAATTGAAAATCTCTTACCATGTAAATTGAACTTTTGCCAATCTGCTCATGTATAAATATGCGCGTGTCGTTTTTATGCTTTTATTAAAAATCTTTGGTATTTGCACAAAATGAGACTGTTTCCTTGGCAGTGAGACATGTAAGTATGGCTTGTACAGATCACACTTTCCTTGCACACTCCATGAAGAATCGAATGCCAAATAATGACTGACGTGAATGGTTGAAAACGCGAAGACACAAAATTCAAAACTGAAAGGGAAAAGTCGTTACTATATCGCAAATACTTACTGAAACAAAGGGAAAGAACGTTTGGAATTTATAGCACAGCATAATGCAACCTTACATAAGCCATTTTAACCTGAATAAAATTTAGTAAGAGTCCACAAACAGTTTTCCCCGATAAAGGTTATTTAGTAGACGACAGTCACTTCGTAAAAGATTAATACTCCAACGATGGAGAAAAGTTTTTTTATTCCCAACTACTCGTAAATGAAGGGGAAAATATTTCTTTGTTTCTAGAGACCACCATAGCTGACAGGACTGTTTGTTTTTCATAATACTCTCCAGAATAAGTCAATTGATTATTGAATGAATGTATTCGATTAGGAGTTTTGTAATTGGCTTTGATCGCATATTGTTATAAAAGCGGTTTAGTTTTGCTGTTTGATGGTCGCGTGGCTGTTTCTGAAGTTGTGCACGAGTTTTCGGTGTATAAAGTTGAGGCGTTCTAGACATGAGAATTTGCCATTAAGAATCAGGCAAGAAGCACACGACACTTGATTAAAACGGCTTCGTATAAGTACATCCATTACCACGGACTATAACTGTAGCTTTATTCGAAATTAGACGCCACCGAGCTGTATTAGATCTCATCTACGAGATGGGAAAGGCGCCACAAATTATAGTCACAATCCAATTTTAACGTCATTATAGAATTGTGCGATCTCTAAATTACAATTTTCCAAATTACGGAATATTAGAAGCCAGTATTCAGCACTGTGAATGAGACATATGGATGAAGGAAAAAACGCGCCACCAAATACAAAAAGACCAAACTAATTCATTAGAATTAAACGAGAATAAAGTCATTTTACCATGAATTGGTGCATAATGTAATTAGAAATTTTCATTTGTTCATTTTAACCCCCGCACAACACAATGAAACTCTATGCATTGTTGAGCGTTCCAGTTGCTTATAATCTTACTAAATAATTGCTCATTTCTTGGTGTCATTTAAACAATAACACAGGGCACCAAGTTGCAAAGAATTCATAATCCAATTCCAATGGAAATGGTAAAATGCAAATCGTATAACCGCTGAGTTTATAATATTCAAATTGCACGGTAATATAAAAAATTAACGCCCTTTTGTTCGCCACAACTTAATCCGACGAGCTTACGTGTGTAACCGAAAGTTATTAAAGTTGTGTAGACACACGAAGATTAAACCAAACCAACTAACCGCTGCTATTTATGGGAAGATTGTCGAACTTGAATTGATTTTACCAGTATACTAACTTTATGTTTTCTTCGTGTATTATGCACTTCTATTCCAGTTTTAGAACACACATGCAACATTTATCGATGACACCTTCAATAATTCATGCTCACCTGGGCATTCTGTTTTCCGAATTGTCTCCTTTGACCAGCATTTAGTTTTGCACTAATTCCCGCTTTATTCAGGGATAATCTAATGTAAACATCGGTAACAAAGAGAGCAAGAGAGACAGAGAGAAAAGTGGCCAGATTATGCATGCGGTGTCTGAAAATTTACCAGTAAGCTTTTGAACACGTACACACAAGAGGATCTTTGTCAACAGTTGCATGTTTATTCAGAATTTAAGCTATTTACTGTGCATAGCAAGAAATCCCATCAAAAAGTTCTATCAGTCGTGTAGTGGAGTAACTATTACTATGCGCATCTTTGCGCTTTCGAGATGAATAGGTTAGCATTTTTTAAGTTTTACTTAAACCGTAAATCGAATTAAACGTGGAATTGCGAATTGGTATAGTTTACTATGCAATAACAATGTTGAAATGTTCATCTGTTCATTTAAACACAGAGAACAAATAAATGATAGGTGTAGAAAATTTATAGGGTTATTTTGTGTAAATACAGATTAAAAGTTTGAAATAGTGTTGCCTGTATAATTGTAATGAATCAGATGAGTTAATAAATCTTTTATTAGCTCGTATTTTTCATTAATACTAAAATGAACGTCAATAAAATTTCGTAAATATTTTGTTACCGTATACGAATGTGTAACATAAAACGAAAATAAAACATTTTTACTGGAAACAGTGAAATGGTGATCCCTAAAATACCAAATTAAAGTGAATGTTTGTTTCAATTCCAAAAGAAAGTAACCATAACAGTAACAACTATACTACCACACACGGATATCTAAGCATATCAAAATCATTTGCATATTTAGGAAATAAATTCAAACATACATTCACAAACACCGCAAAGTCTGAATGGAGACGAAAGTCCTCTGAATGGAGCAGAAAAATATGCTATAGTATTAACGATAATTTTGGGAAATAGAAATAATACAAAAACCAACAGCCTACACTGAAACAAGCAACTGGAAACTGTGGTAAAAATTAATGATTTGATGGACTCAAAACTGATATCCGTATTTCATTCATGATGATACAACGATGTTTGATTAAAAAGTTTTTAATGAAAATATTTTAGTATCAAAAAAACTGTGACAATTTCAAAACCGATGCTATTTTATTGTGGTTATAATAAACATTTTCATTACATTAATATGGAAAAGTACCGCATTCAAGTCTGTATTAAATGTTATCTATAAAATATCGTCAATAAATAACATATTGTCAATCACCATAATCGTTATGCTATAACATAATCCATTTTATGAAGTGCTTGATGAAGAAGGGGGCTTTTATCACGCCATTGATAAATTATTCAAATGGAATTGCAAACTCACTGCCTATATAGTGAGACAAAAAGGCTAACGCAATTAGGTTGGGTGTATCGTATCGTTTTCTGGGCATTTGTAGATGGATCCACTTTTTATGATGTAATAAATAAAAAAATATTCAAGAGAGCGCCTAAGATAAAATGAGAATTATGCATACATATACCTACAGCTAAAGTATGTAGGTACATATTATAATATTTTGTAAAAAAATTTACGGCATTGCACAAGATGTAGGAATTTTAACTGCAACATCGGCGAAATTTGTCAAGTACCTGTTATTTTTCATAAAATTTTTTATTTAACTCTATAAAATGGTTTTGGAAATTTGGATAAAGGGTTAGTCTAACGAATAATGACCATAAATTTCATAACATAAAATATGGTTTTTTTTATGAAGAAGAGGGAATTACTTTATTACCTCGACTTCATCCTTTATCAAGATACATCTTCAGACAAAAAAAGTCAAAATTTTATTTTTTATGTAACGATAAAGATACAGATTATTGTGAGAACAGAAAAGAACTGAGAACTGATTCCTAAATCAGCAAAATATTGGGACACGTGTTAACAATAAGTCTGTGTTGAAGATTATGTGCGTAATGCGTATTGAATTTCGGTACTTTACTTGTGTTATCACCATGTATATACTGGCTAAACCTTAAGAATAGTTACAGTCCTTGTACGACAGTCCTAGTACGACAATTAATTGATTCATTCTATTCCATTTTATTTTACATTTTGTTACTGCACGTTTCGTTTTCCCAATTTACAATAAATTTGTGTTAAGTTTCGTACATCAGTCTTTAAACATTCAATTAGGCTTCTCCAAGTACGTCATCAAAGCTTCGTACCTAACTTCAGTTGTCTGCCTCTGTCCAAACAGCTGACACTTTTTATTTAAAAAATCACTGGAATCTAAACAATTTTGTACGAAAACTGATCAGAGAACTGAAGTTAGCTGATAGAGCTGTGTGACGTCACATGGAGAAACCTAATAACACCAAAAGTTTCTGCAACGCTCCAACATACTCCACGACACCACTAGTCCTGACACACATCGTGGCATTACAAGTACGATATTCTCACTTAGTTTATTTTGATTGTTTAATTTATAATTTGAAATCGAATTAATTTATTATTTGAAAATAAGGAATTCCTTAATATTTGTTTATTGTCCGTGTGAATTGCTTATGTTTGTTGTTTATACGTAAATTCATTATTTAATACTTTGTGCCTCTGTATTGGATGTACACGTTAAAATATTCCAACTACAGTAGTGGCCAATATGTAAACATTGCGCTATTCTTGACAATTGGTAGATCTTCCTAAGTAAGACTGCTAGTCAACAGCCCGTGCTTCCAAACTGCGTTGCCAGTGCTTTGTTAAGGACGCTTAACACCCGTCAAGACGTTGATGGGTTTTTAATGGTAAAGTCCTCAAAATGACCATAAGAGAAACTTGGTCGAGGTACTTGTTGGAACGATTATACATTGCAGCCTGCGCTTTTTATATTTTAATAGTAAATGAAGATATGTCGGACATTTATAATAAATGTAATATGATAAATAATTAATAATAAAATTAAAGACAAAAGTCCATACATTATCTAAGAATAATTGAGCAATTCACAACGGGTCCGATTTTACTTTTTTATAATTAAATAAATAGATGACGGTCAATTAAACTAACGTACTCTTTTTCTAAATTTAATTTTCAGATATTGGTCTTCTCCACTCAGAGCCTGGTTAAAATATTTATTTCTGTTTCGCATTTATGTGAGACAGGGGTATGTACTATTACATTGCCTGAAAAATCTAGTGTTAGGGAGTAAAATTAATAAGTGAAAAATGAAGTACCTATAGGTATTGTCGAAAATGAGAACCTAAGACATCTTTACATTTAAGGATGCAAGCGAAAGCACAATCATAACGAGATCGTGCTTGTCTTTTCTTTTTAAAAATTAAATCAGACATCTTGCGCTATAGAACAGTTATATTGCTCCGGCGGCTGTTTCATGACTTACACAGAAACAAGGCATGTTCGAAAATGTTTTACAACATTATGCGTCAGTGTTACTTTGGTCAAACCACTCATCGTTCTTACGAAGGCCGGATAATGATTGGGGTGCATTCCATGTTTATAGTAATTTCACTTTGGGCCCTCCTGAATACACATGACAAATAACGTTCCATCTAAGCGAACCGGAATGAAATGTTGTCTAGAAATTTATTTTATTACACCGACAATGCTCTTATTTACGTAGCCTAATACTTCCTTCTTAATTTATAGTTCATGTAATAGGCACGTAAATTATGTCCCCCAAAAAAAGGTTCCATCGCAAATTGTTCAGGCGGTCCCAGCAACACACCAACCACCTTAATTTCCCTATAAATTCATGATCAAGTTAAGTTAATCATAATACCGAGCGCATAATTAGTAGTAAATTTGTACAAACATCCATATGTATATTAATTGAAAATAATTACCTTTATGTTAACAAATATACAGCAACCTCAACTGTTAGTCTAAATACGATATAGGTACACCGTATAGCTTGCATAATAAACATATACACTGTACGTATACATATGGCGAATTATACTTGCCGAACTAATTTGTTAAATTTAAGCTTAGATTAGAGTGAATTTTATAATTTTATTGCATGCAAACATATATGCATAAAGTACCTATGTTTAGTGAAATGAACCAATGAATATGTTTTGCGGTCGAAGTAAATACTTTACCGAGGAACCATTCATTTTAATGAAGTTTAATGTGGTGCGACTTAATATTCCCATATGGTTTTCACTTGATTGGATATAGTTTTAATATAATAAAGCTTTATGCCATCTATATGAAATACAAATAGATCCACACCAAAAAGGAAGAGCTTAATTATTAGAAAATTGTGGTAAATAAATATGGAAAATCGAATTTTTCAGCTGGGCGTATGCTAATACTATTTTAAAGAACATTGATAGGTAATCCTATACCTAATTAGCACTATTAGCAGAAAAATTTAGTTTATTAAGTTTCTTAGTATAATAGTATTTAATAGTTGAATCTGTTAGAACACCAATCAATTACACCTACAACACTTAACATAAAAAATAATTGATTAACGCCGATCTAAAACCATAAAAAAGTGTCTTACTTAAGAGTAATACCTACTTATATACGAAAAGTAAACAAAAACAACGAACGTTTTCAAAACTTCCCTAAAAAATTTTATTGTAATTTCATAAATTATTATAAGAGTTTTCAGCAAAAACACTTTTCTTATTTTATCCCACACTGTATCTAATATTGATTTAAGTTTCTATCACATTCTTTATAAAGGTAAAGAAGCGGTGACGCTTACGACTTTGTTTTAACTCTAAACTTAAAAAAAATATTGAAAAACACCACTGGCTTTAAACGACAAAGTTGTTTCGCATTTGCTTTTCATCAATAATTGTCAAAAACAGAAATAATATAAAATTTGTAATTACCTACTAAGATAAAGGGACAAAGGGATCATAAGAATGATGCAATTTTCAATCAGAGTTGGGAAGTTGTAAATATTAATATTAATTTATGCACATCTTTTAAAAATATATCGGAAAATGTAACTAATGTAAGTAATAGGTATTCATAAGTGTGTGATTTTAACAACACATAAGAGAAATTGAGGCCACATGTTTAATATTCAAATATCACAAATATAAACAATTTAAAACCAACATAATTTATTTCGAAATGTGGATTTTTTTTCAAACTGAAACTGCTACTAATCTTTTGGTAATTTGCATAAATTGTCATCATAATGAGTTTGAAAGCAAATGAGTTCTCACTGTCCAACTGTTATCAGTTTCAGTAAAAATTTTAATTAACCCTTTAGAGTGTTGTTGTATATTTTCTTTGTTGTGGACAGAGAAAACTGGTACTTTTTGTATGCAACATGTGCAGACTGCAGTTAGATGTATGTATAAAACGTAAATTTTTAAAAATGAAACATAATGTTTTACAAGAACGTCTACATTTTTAATGTATTATGTATGTAGCTATTTTATTCAGTGGAATATATTACTGCGGAAATTGTTGTTATTCATTTCTGTTATATCCCTTTTGAAATATTGTTTTACAGCTTGACTTTATAGGAAAAATTCATGCTTCTTATACATACTGGAAAGGGGTGCACCGATTGATTCCATTGTGGCAGCTTGTTATTATTTAGTGTGAACTTACGATTTCGTTATTGATCATTTTGGATGAATTCAAAGGAGGTTACCACTTACCTAAAAAATAAAATAAACATTATGAATTAATGGGTTACAGTTGTATATAAATAAAAAAAAATAGAATGGAAATCGATCAACCTAATTCTGTTTAATAGGATTTTACCATTAATTTCTTATGCAACTGTTGTTTGAATCAATTGTTTACTTTGTCATGTCTCGTACTCTCATTTCCATACAAATGTATGCACCTACATCAGGTCTTTAATGAAATTTCAATTCTAGTGCAATTGTTACAAAATTAAAGTACAACATTTCCTAGAAATTGATTCAATTGGGTAGACAAGCAATGCAATTGGTATTGATACCATTTATATGGCGATTAAAATTACAGAATTTCCAAATTCCAAGATAATCAATAACAAAGAGAGGTATTTAAAGCATTCTATAATTTCCAAGAATCTTAATGAGGTAAAATTGTTTTAAAGTACCATTTATAGGATGCATTTAAATGCAAATTTATTGTATAACTGTGAAAGTTTTTCTCAACTAGAAAGACACATCCAAAATTTGACAAAAAATGCAAAAATTCGTGGAGAAAGGGTGAAACGAATAATTTCCAAAGAAATCCTCTCCATCCGCTGCTTCTAGAAACTCAAACATTGTCTGAAACTGACGAACTGTGCATGTATGTATAGTGAGGTTCATGAAATACCCTAACCGAGAAAAAATATTTACATTCGAAGGAAGGCGTAAATTTAAAGCCTGCTTAATGTGGCTTAATATACAAAGTAAATAGTACAAGATGACCTAAAACAGTTGAATTGTGTGTGTCAGAGAATAACACATGTCGGCTTTATCACACCACCCCAGAGGCCGCGTGAGTTATGAAGTGAGTTGCTTCAATTCGTGGAGTCCGTTTGGAAACGTTTGTCCGGAAATACCAGCCGTCTTTTAGAAGACAAGTTAGAACTCTTTATTCTCAGTGGTTATACGATTCCTTCGATACAGATTGATAAATAGCACTTTGGTATATATATATATATATACATATATGTGTGTGTGTATATATTTTTTTCACTATTGTACGCGAAGTTATGTGTTTGAGGTTTTTATTTTCCTCCACTTATCGTTTTCTTCTTCTCTTATACGCCTCTTCTATTATGATAAGATAAATTGATGGATTGCAGGTTGGAAGATTTCGCCTTGGGTGGCTCTCTGTGGTCGATGGTCGATCCATTTTTATTTATCAACCACACCAACAGTTCATGATACATCAATTTCAATAATTGCGTGTTAATTTCTCAAGTGTGCAGAATTAAAACTGTCAACATATCAGATGGATTCTTTTTACGTATCCAACAATGCTTTAATATATGATCTCTCCTAATACAACTTTCAACTGATAGTATGTGTAAGACGACAGTATTGAGAAATGGTAGTAGTGCAAAAAAAAGATCCTGATTTATGGATTTTTCACATTTTCCTCTCACTCTGGGCCCTTTTTCTTACAAGTATTATACTTTTTCTTTCTTAAAAAACCACTTTTTTCAAGTAGGTCAAACATGTTTAGCATTCAAATACAGTGTTATTCTTAGAACAACCAACTGTCTAGTATTCCAAGTTTAAATAAATAAAACACCCGTTCGATTCGTTGTATTTTAGCAGTAAGAATATGTACCTATACCTGGTACCTGGAATGAAATTCACATAAAAACAATTCCATACATCGTACTCGCCAAGCACACGTCTAATTGTTAGGTGTTCAAAAAAATCAATCTTGATCATAACAATATTACACAAACTGCATTAACAATTAATTTATTGGCAATCAAGTTGAACGCCATAATATAGAAGAGAATATTAATTACGTTTACGTGGTTATTATACATAATCAATACCATCAGGAAATTGGAATAACATAAAGTAATGATATTGCCCTTTGCAGCTAATCATGTGTTTGTTTTGAAATTGGAATAATGTTGAATTAATCTAAAATTTGGATCAGCACATATAATAAAATCAATAATTTTGTTAAAATGACAATTGGATGCATACCGAAAATTAATTATCATTTTAATGATGATCATAATACATGCTAGCGTAAACAATTTCACTTTAAATTTACTGCGACCAATAGAAAGAGGGATTAAATTTAATGTACGCACGCATTTTCAACTCAAAAACTTAGACCTACATCATTATCTGTTTGAAGGAAAAACTGTTACATTAACCGCAATAGGTAAAGTTAATAGCTGTCTAAACTGGTGGAATTAAAAAAGAAATAAAGCGTCGGATAGAAATTGGATAGGCTCGAGAGGAGTTCTACTTTGACCATTTTTTATATGTCAAATGAGCAGTTTTACGAGTACGTTGTCTGCAATTTGTTTAATTTGTAGGGAGTAGAAGAAATGTGGGCGTAATAAATTGTGGTAAAATTTTCCAAAAAATTCTAGGCACCGAGTTGTTTGACTTAATACGGTGCTTTTTACCGTTTATAGATGTTGGATTTCTTGCATGCTCATGATGTCAAAATATGAATAATTAATGTACTTTGTGGTTTCGTGTTTACTTCAAAGTGAATGGATGACAAATTATTTCCTAGATGAGGATTAGATTTGCCCACATGTGTGTCTTTTTCCTTTTTTATTACCGACTTCATGCTGCTCTTGGCTATCTTATTATTACGTAGGGACATTAGTACCTTCTACTTCAGTTATCAAAGTAAAGGTCACCCATTGCTCTGGAAAATTACTAAATAATAAATAGGTAGAAATTAAAAAATTTAAAAAAAATTACCTGATGATTCACGAAAATTTTTAAATAAAATGTTTACCCGACAAAAAATAATACTATAATCCAAATTCTTTGTTAAAACATGTATAAATTTTGTATTAAAATGTAGTAGTAAAGTACTTAAGAGAACAATGAAGGTACTGTTCGAAAAATTGTTGAAACAGCAAAAGGGCGAGCGTGTTCTGTAGTAAGAAGAGCGAAAATACTTAGTTGAAAGTAAATGAGTGGTTAATCGCTATACAGTTTCGTGTGGTAAATTAAATTGTTAATTATTAGTGAGTACCAATTTCAAATTTTATTTTACTTATTTTTATATATCATTACAATATGTTGTTTATTCTTATTCGTTATTTTAAATGTACCTACGTACCCGTAATTAACTGCAGAATTATGTTTTTAGTCGTTTAAACGTTTTCATTTATGATAAATATTTGTTTAAGTAAGACTTAAATAAGTCTTAGTCTTAGTATTTTATTTTTAAATTAAACATAAAGTCTTATTTTTTTAATATATATTATATTTTAAACCCATACGAATATTTAAGTTTTTTTAACATTATTGACTCGATTATTGCATTGGATAATTTAATTTTTCATTTTTGACAGGTCTTAGGTAGAATATTTAGGTAACATTTATACTGGGAACCTTATTCATAAATATTAAATTGCACAGTAGCGAAAATATATATCTTTTAAAAACGTTTTTAACACATTCAACAAGACAGTTAGGGCCAGCTTAGCGCACAAAAAGATAAGATCATTTGACGATAACCAGAAACTAGCCAAGCTACTTGTATCGATCATTAAACTTCTAAATTATTCTACTAAGTGCGGTGTTTAGTGTGAAGAAGAAGAAAATTGTTACGAGAATGTTGTGAGTGGAATGAAAAATGGCTTTAAATTCTCGATGGAAAAAGAATAAAAGGAAAAATGCAATTAGATGTATACCAAAGCTGTAAAGAAACAATTTGGAACAATTGCAAATGAAGCAGAAGAGCAATACATATATGGATCGATGGGCTAGTTAGTACAACAGTAAGCAAAACTGGGACATTGTATAAAAGTAAATGGATACTTTTGAATTCTCTGGATAATATTAGATACTTCGTATTCCTCTTGTTCTATTCTGTTTTTATTTGAAAATGTTACAAACTAAATTTGAATGGAAACCTTTCAATATTCCCGTTTGTATTTCCATTCTCAAATGGGCGAAAATACTTTCAGTTTTAATTAGCCACAATTTTTTCCGTTTACAATATTGAAAAGGAAAATTTTTTAATTTGTTTCTTATCTAAAGTTACCACCGTGAAAATCGGGTACGTTTATTGTGTTTTGTGTTGCACAGTGTTGCGTGCTTGATTTATGTTGATTATTATTTAATTTCTTTTATATCTTTAACGTACTACACCCTTGAAGCAGTTTTTCTTCATGTTAAAGTAATAGTTATAAATATTATAAGGAGCCAATTTTACATATTGCACGCAGTCTCCCGCAACTATTCTAAATAACCTGTAAATTATGTCACATGAATTATACAAATTATATAATCATACACATGTTTTGTTTTTCTGCACAGGTCAGACTTGTACACATATTTTCCAAACATAAAATTTTTATGATTGCTGATTATTAGTTTCCTAAAAGATAATCTTTTTATTGGAGTTGTAAACTTGGGCAAATCATTAGTGTACGTGATGTATCAGAAAAAATTTATTACTGGCATAATTTATCTTTCAATTTTTTGTGTAGGCATCATGCAAACAGTTTCTTGAAGGAATAATTAATATTTTATTGCGAAACTATCTTTAATAAGTATCTCATGAATCAATTTTTTTCACTTATTTGTTTCCTGTACCCACTAGGTACTTGTATCTAGTTGATTTTATGGTGGCTTGCACTTGAATGTGCCTAGAAGGGATAATAGAAAAAATGCCGGATATATGAGACACAACTTTGAGGTATAAATGGAGATTGATATTGGACTAATGGTTTAGTAGATTAGATTATTTACGATTTTCCAGAGAAGTATCGAAGAAGATGATATTCTTTGTGATTTATTACAGAACACACAGCATAAAGGCATTCAAAGGCATACATCTAAAATGAGGAATTCTTATTTGAGGAAAAACTAAAAGAACGAAGAACATTTTCAATTATGCAATGTATATAAGCGTGTAACAGGAAAATGTCAATAAAAAGTTTTAAAACTTGGGAATTTTTAATTAATTACGAGACTGGCTGTTAATAACGATAAAAATTTCATTTTTTCACTGACGTACTGTTACGTTTTAGTTGTGTTTTTATTAATTATGATGTTGTTAACGTCAGTAAAAGAATATTTCATCTTCATGGAAGTCTGCTAGAGTGTCAGTATAAAATGTTTCTGGTAAGTAAAGGGTTCCCAGTTTTTTACTTCACTATAACTGACGCGTTCAAGTAGTGTGAAGCTATTCAGTGAAATATTCATTGAACCACGTTTTAAATGATGATATAAATTTTACTTAGACAATTGATTTAAATTTTATCTAGTAACTCGAAGAAAATTATTACTGTACCCACCACAACCAATAACGTTCATTTAATACATCAAACATACAGATATATGGAGAAAATGGTTTAGTAAGTACTTCAAGTGACATAACGTTCAGAGATTTTTCACATCAAATAAAAAGTGGAGAACTTAATTCTATGCAATTGTTTTGGCTGTGTTTTTACAGGTCATTAGATTTCTATTATTCTGCCAGTCATTAGGGGTTTTTTTTGCTTCCATTATTTAATCAGTTTCAGAATAAGGCGAATCTATTATAAAAAAACATTAAAAGCCCTTATTTATTTTCGTCTACGGGCGCAGTTCAAGTTGAATTGAGCAAATGAGCAATTAAAAAAATTACCAGTTTCCCGAAGGTATGTCTGGACGAATTAAATGTTGTTTGTTAAATGTTACCAGCATTACTTTATATCTTTGTATCATGGAATTCAACAGTCGCTGTCTTTGTATTATGATTTTCAGCTAACCAATTATCTACTGATGGAGTAATAAAATTGTAGTTTTAAACATAAAATTATATTATTGGAATTAGTTGTGATTTATATACATTTTTGTAAATCCTCCTTAATTGACTTTGTATATGTACATTAAATTATAGCTGCAAGTAAATTATAAACCAATTTTTTGATTTTTATTCAATATTCATATATAGGTAATAACACACACTCGAACACACATATCTACGTTTGCTTCGATAAATGTGACTTTCTAATGATATAATTTGAACAGTTTTTAGGTATAAAATGGTCTTTTATTCACAATCAGTATGTAATACTTCATTTTCAGTGGCATTTAAAAGTTGGAAAGAGAGCGATTACTGTTTATTATGATAATTTGTCTTTTGTTTTCATTACTCTTTACTTATTTTCAATACCCATTAATTTTTTTTCCACCACCAGGGGGTGGTCTAATGTGACCTTAAGTGTAATCCTAAAATATTTTTAGATGATCTCAACTTCCAAATACACGTAGGTTGAACATTAACACATATTTCTAACTTTTAAAATTATATTTTATGAAGGACGAAGGTCGTACAGGTGGTACTCATAAATGACGATGTATTATAATATTTTTATTACCTACAGTAATTATACATATAATGCCCCACAACCCAGCTGCGAATATTAAATTTTATCCATACTTAAATTATAGTGTATAACTGCTGTACAAGTGTAATAAAAATGAATCTTAGACAAAAAAATCAAGTTTTATGATTAAGCGTTATAAATTAGTATATTGTGTACAGTTATTATGTAGGTCGAAGGATAAGAATCTCAAAGTTAATAATGTAAGTGCTTTTGATCCTGCATACCACGTAATACACGTTGTAGCATATGGACTTAGAGAGTATAATTACGTGCAGAAATAACTTTAATCTATAAAACTCCTCCCATTAATTTTTTATTCGTAAATATATTATTGATTAAAATTTGATTGAAAGACAGATGAGTTTAACAATTCAACAATATATAATTAAGTACCTACGAAAGAATGCATTTACCTACATAGGTATACCCGAGCGTATACCTACAACTTTTTTCCATCATATTTATTATGTGTGAATCAAAATTTCATGCCTGACCAATGACTTACATTTTATTGATGTTTATTTTTAGGTCAGAAATGACATACATATATGATATATGTATGTAAAATGTAAAGGTAATACCTATGCTTCTTTAGATGAATTTCAGTTCGTTAATAATTAATATAGCAATCTTGCATATATGTAGGTAATACGATTGTCGAAGCATTAAGTAAAACCAAATAAATATTCCACGTAGTCGCACACAAAATTTAATTACATTTAAAATAAATTTCGAGAGATAAATGTAATAAAATGGATTTATTGGAAATCCAATAAATTTCGGTCTAATGTTTGCCATCCATTTGCTGGACGTTAAAAAAGACCGATCGTAATTTGGGTACACAACAAAAAGCATGCCTGCAAAAGTTTTTCACGTAATTACTGAATGAAGAGGTTGACGTTATATGACCAGTTGTTTGTTTTACCGGTCGGTTTGCACCCCTACTGGCCCTACTCGTGCAGTGGTGATTAGCATGAAGCTCTGCTGCTTCACTTTACTCCTTTCATTTTCTATTGGTTGTTATGTGAAGGACTTCCATATGAATTCATTTAAACTGTTGTTATGTTAGCTTTTCTCTGGGTCTAATTAAATTTCACGTTCATCTTGCACTATCATTGAAAAGAACTTAAATTAGTTTGGGGGCATTAAATATTTAGCCCTTTTTTAATTTCGCTCTTGTCCTGCCAACGTGTTGCTATTTACGCCTGTTTGTAACAGAATATTTCATGACAAAAAAAGTGCACGACAGATCATCACGTTGGATGTCTGTCATGCGATGCTTTCATTTAGTATGGTCGTATAATTAGAGATTCATGGTAACTCTACAGCACTAAAATGTTGAATTTTTTATAAAGGAGATTGGGAAGTGAAACTTGCCACAAATTCGACAGGAGCAAATATGTCCGTCCAACAATTTAATTATTTTTTGAATTTGTTTTACGAGTATTTAATACTCATGCATCAGGTTCTTTTTCAGTGGATAGAAAAAAGTTACACCTATTATAAAACTGTGAGTTTCCAATAGGATATTTGCACCACATTGTGATAATAACTTTATTATTATTGTATATACCTACTGGAGAGCAACAACATAGGTTATACATATACCGAGACATATACTATTTAATTATTCTAAACAAAATATTTATTCTCCCAGTAAATAGTAATCTAGAATCTAGTACGGTAATATTTTCTTTGCTACAATTTTGCTTATTTTACTTTTTTTATATGACCCTACATATGTATAGTTATGTAGTTCGTTATAGTATGTATATTAAAAAATGTGTTGCATTAACGGCTTCCAGAATAAATTCACGATTGCAATAAAATACCTTACGCGAAAAATTTTTTACCCTATGTTATTTATTTTAAGAGACCATTTTTCTTGGTTTTTTAAATCACTCTTATTTAGTCTTTAATACAAGACGAAGGCTTTTCATGTCGGTCAATCATGTTTTGTCTAAACTTTAACACATCTTTCACAACGCATCCTTTTTGCCAGGGAATTGAATTGTGACCAATATTTGCGGGTTCAGTGGTGGTTGAGTTTCTTTTTTTGTGTTCGCAAGTTGGTGTAATGGAACAAGCTGCAAACACAGCATAATATATTATACATTATCTTCCACGTGCTTTTCAAAGTTCATAAACCATACTACACGTGATATATCGATTTGATTCGGGTTTTAGTGGTGTAACCTCCATTGCAATTAATTGAAAACGTAAGAACTTTTGACACTGTGTCATACAAAAGGTTACCAATTAATTTATTGAACTTGTTCTATTGTGGGAGAATTGGTTTGGTGTAATATAAGTCCAAAACGATGAGCCACTGAAACTTTTTTTGAGGACGATTATGAATTTTATTTTAAACGCTTTGTTTATGTACTTTGTGTATGTAAAGGTAATAGGTATATAAAGGTATAGCTACACTTGTTGTTCAACTTTATGAAACGGACAGACCAAAGTAAACTGAGTCGTAATTCACCTATTTGCATACAAGTGGAAGTAGGCAAGTATAATTTAGAGAAGTTTTTGTGAAAAATTCACTTCCTTGAACAATAAAGGAGAATTCTCTTTTGCGTTTTAATAAAGAATAAGCACACATATTAAACTCATGTGTGAGTATATACATATATAGTTAATTTCACTAAGATCTAATTTATCAAAATCCCCATTCCCTAACTTATCCCATATCAAACAGGATCTTTAACAACAGCGCGAGCGTTTCTATATTCTCCAGCTTTCAAATGTTGGTATAGAATATAGATATACACTAGATTAAATAACTGATTTTTATTTATATATTCCGTTTTCTTCACTTAGATAGAATGGCAAACAAAATCAATATATGTAGGTAATTTTCTTCAACTTCTTCGTGTATGTATATTTTTGTAACACGCCTTCGGGCTCTTTTTATATGTCTTTATATTATGAGTTTCCATATACGAACTCGTTTCAGCACATCCCCTTTCATATATTACACGAGAATGCAATCAGGAAGATTAACGTGTTTAGATTTTTAAAAAACACACATTCAATTATTACAGATCCGGCTGTAGGTCATATTCCATGAATAATATAAATACAATCCTCACAGACTTAATGTCGGCTCATTTTTCCCATGTCGTTTGCTTATATTCCCAGTTACGAGTATATTTGAAATTAGAGTTTATTTATTGCTGGTGCGCCTTGTTTCCTCAACTATAAAACTTATAGCTATGGTTTATAACGTGAATATAAGGAGAGCTGATGTAGCGGACAGTCACTCATGTTTCATGGTAATGTTTTAACATACAGATTACTTTTCAGAAATTGCACATTATGAATTTTTCATCCGCAGTTTTTAAGCTCACTGACGTTTCAAGCTGTTATTACTATACAGGACATATAATATTCATAGGTCTTGTGTTCGGTAGTGAAAAGTAATCCGGAATTTTTCGTTAAAATGCGCATTATTCTTTATCCATATATCTAGATATTGAAAATATGATTTTATCGAAAAAAAATAAACGAACGTTTAGAAAAAGGTCCAATGTGATTTGTGAACATTTTCATATAATGGGTTGGCGATTTTAATGCACTTACCAAGTAAATGTGACTAATTAAAATATGACCTACGCTTAACGGTCACTAACTGCTAATTACTATTAGAACGGAGAGTGGACTGTGTTAGACTGGACATTAATTCCTCTGATCATTCAAACAACCACTAGGTAATACATTCTATGAGAGCTAAAGTCCAACAAAAACTTATCCATATATTTACAATGTTAATTTACACGTTAATTTATGGGACAAAGTTTTAAGCCGCTTTTGGAAAAAAAAAAACTCTGCCCTAGTCAACCAAAAACATAAACTGGGCTCCTATAAATAATAACATTTCTAAATGGTAATACATATATTTTTTTAATATTCGCATTCACATACATACCTACTATAGAAATTTATTGCTGTCAGGCCGTAAATTTTATCAATATGTATATCTGTTCACGTTTTTAACGAAATTGTCGAAACGTTAAAATAAATTAGGCGGTATAGATGCAATAAAATTTCATGCCATTATATATACCCACATGTATTGTATACGTCGAGGTGTTATATTGGGTTCCTTCTGTACCATAATACTATACCTACATTCAGAAAACCATTTCGATTGATGGGATTTTTACGGGTATGAAAACTTGAATATGGTGTATTAAATTTCCAGCCAAATAATCATTTTATCTAATAGCTGTTGAAGAGTTTTAATGAATGCGTTAGGTACTTGTGGAGGGTACTTATTGCTTTGAACTGTACTTTCATGGTTTTCCGGTACTATTATATTTTACTCTATTAATAAAACATTTTTTTATTCACCGGGATTATATAACGTCCATATAATACATATGAGTTGTAAACTTAAGTAATAAATTTTACAATACAACCAGAGATCAAATGATACAAACTGTGTAGATTCAACGTTCAACGGTTCAACTGGAGAATGTATAACAAGTGTATATACTTTGTTTCTCCTGTATTGACATAAATCCTGTATTGCCACAATTTTAATTTCGTCATAGAAGAGATTTTTTTATTTACAACTAAAAAAATCTTTGTTACACGACGTGGTAAGAGATTTATTATTTTCATTTCAGTGCTAAGGAACTACTGTAAAAGAACAGAACTCTGGCAAAGATTAAAAATGGATAAGATCTAGGTACAAGTAAGACAAAGAATTTAAATATGACAGAGAAAGAAACACCGCCCGTTTAAAGGGACAAAAATGTATCTCATTGGTTGGTTACATGTGGCGAATGTAAACTCATCCAGTCGTCCAGTGAAATAGTCGGAAACAGCTATCGCCGCTCGTTTAAATGTCCCAAGGTCATAGGCACGCTTTCTAAAAGACAATGGCTTTTCGACGAGTCACATCTTCGAAGCGATGATATACGTACAATATACAAGTTTTAAAATTTTGTCGCCTGGTGCCACAGATATAAAAACATTCGATTGCTAATGGTCTGGATCCCCACCACTAAAAATAGCCATAGCATGTTCGCCGCCATGATGTTCAGAAATCTAGGGATCTCTAGTTACTTTTACAGTTTGATATTGTCAGATTTTAGAAATTTTATAATGTTGATGATGTCTATATATGTCATTTAATTTTAAAAGTTATTTTGGTGTCTCAAAGCGAGTATTTTGTGTATTATTTAATCGAAATTACAATTTTTTTCAATAAAAATGCCAAGTTACTTCGTTATTAATTGTAAAAACAATTCTTTCCGCAATAGAAATAATAAATTTCATCACTAAGTAGGACACTATAAAATTAAATTTGAAATTTTGAAAACTTGAATTCAAATTCCGCGCTCTATGTAACTGCACTGATTGGTCAGTCATAGTTTTTCTGAACATCATGGCGCCGAGGATAGTCTGGACCAGAGAAATGGAGTAGGGAGAACGAACTTGAACCTGCGCGAAGTGGAAGAAATTGAAGACCTCCATTTTCTAGGTCCAGAATGACAACTTATTGGTTTGTAACTAAATTTTGACTAAAAATTACTACTTTGTAGCGGGAATTTTGAAAATTGCGTAAATTAGTTATAAACTTTTTCAATAGAATTTTTCTTTTATATCTATTTTAGAAGTATACATACCAATGAAACGATATATTATGAGTTCGAAATCGCATATTATGTTTACTGTGGCCAATTTGGCACACAACCATTTCGGATTAACATTTAAAATTAAAAATTCAAATGTAAACACCAAAACAATGCACAAAGTTTGCAAACTTGCAAAATTTCCATCTAAAATTTAGGAATTTTAGGTGTTTTATTAGTTACAAACTAACGGTTGGCAATTCTTGACCTAGAAAATGGCTGACATTATGCCGTCTCTCAAAAATTGGATGCGGACTCGTCGAAGCTCCTTCTCCCTACTCCATTTCTCTGGTCTGGACATTTTCTCACTGTGCGATTAGCAATCTAGTGTTTTTATATCTGTGCCTGGTGCCCACATCCCCCTATGTTAGTTCATACTACACTACTTCACTCGGTAACCCAAAATAAAGTAACAGACACAGGATTAATCCTACAGAATAGGATTAATCCTATTCTGTGTAACAGAGTACAATCGACAACCCCAACGAACAATCTGTCCGGGAAGTCTCAAATTTATATATCCACGCGTCATTCCGGCTAAAAGAGGAGGAGTCGGATTTCTGTGTCTGCACAGAATAATATTTGGGATGTGGGTACCGGGCTTTAAGTTGTTAAAACTGGTATATTGCTTCCTATACATGCGCCTGGCCTAGCACTCAGTCGAAAACTTACAGAAAAAAGAACAATGGAAAAGGGGAGGAGTCGTATTTCTGTGTTTCTTATTCTGTTTGTCTGGTATTCTGTGGTTGAGTCGATGTCGATACCTCTGTTTATGCCATACAAGTGTTTTACTTTTATTACAATTGAAAATTTATTAATAACTTCTCTTATGAGTACATTTCTGAATTGTATTTTGTTCGATTGTAGTTTGATTTTATTTAATTCAATAAGTTTCACAAATCACAATACCTACATTTTGCTATTACATTAGTGATTTCCATGTTTAACAATTACAGAACATTTATTGAATATCTTAAATTTAGGAGTTAGACAGTACACTGTAATTTTTAGTAATTCAATGTAGATAAGTATTTGACTCGGTATTTGATATACTTTTTGAGTGATATTCTAATCTATTGGCATCCAAACCAGATTCAAACTTTTAATGCGAGTATTTAACTTTATTTCACATAATAAAATATCAAGTTCTGTTAACTGTTTGAATATTACGTATAAAATTTTTTTAATTATTCCATATTTTTTTTTAACAGATTTGATCTCTCTTAGTCATCTTTCCCTGAATTTGGTTTAGTTCAATCATGGTTAAATAATTATAAGAATTTTTTTATAATACACTGGGGGTTGAACTATGGAGGTACACTACATATTAAGTAGGTATATCAGTACATTTTTAAAGCAATTTGCTGACTATAGTTCAGAATGAAAAAAAATACTTTTGGTATCTACAAGTATTATGTTTAAATAATTTCCGATTTAATTAAAATAACTGATCGTATACTTATGAATCAATCCATCAAATTTATATTATTAATTAGATGGGCAATGCAGTTGAAATGAGATTTATTAGGTACGTAGTTTTGATGACGGCAAGATTGCAGTTATATTATGAGAGAGACTACTTAATATCATTAAACTGGATGAGAAACTTTATCAAATGATGTCAATAAAAATATATTATTGCCATACTTAAAGAAAATGACACATTTAGCTGTAAGTTTCACAGCGAATATAATGTGTTTTATATGATTTTTCTACACATTCAACACCAAACCATATTTACTTTTATTCATAAAATCGTCTAAGCTGAAAGTAAATGTTTTGACAAAATATTTTCTTCTCGTCAAAAGATACAAAATTCCCACTTATCTTTAATGTTGTTGGGGGTGCGAGTTTTATAACTGCCCTTAGGCATATACTAAACGAATTCTTCTACATATTTTTGTTGGAAATATACAGTTTCACTTTCTCCCAAGGTTTAGTTGATATTGTGATGTGGTATTTTAGAATTACTTCTGATGTGAGTATGAGATTTAATTTCAAAAGCAAAACACTGAATGCGGTAACTTTATTTGATTAGTATTGTACCTGATAGGAACATACAACAGGCAAAATTCGGGGTAATTCGATTACCCCTTTATTAACGGTTTATTAACCTTGAACTCTGGTCTATATGACCATGTCCATAAAGGTTTAGACCTAACAAAATCAATTCAATACCCAAAACGCTTGATTAAATTCTTAAATTGTGCAACGAGCTTAATGAGAAAATGAATGTCAGACAATTACATTGCACAAACACTCTTTTTCATTCTATTTAATCAGAATAGGAAAAAATCATTAGCTTTCAAAAATGTCCATATCCATACCTAAGCTATACAGTGAAGTGATTGGATGTTTTTTAATTGGACACGCTTATAGTAAAGAGGCACTTTTATTTGCTTGATTGGTAGTGTGTGAAGTACAAATTGTTCATTAATTTCAGTCTTTGTTTTATGACGAATTAGGAAATTGACACAAATTTATAACAGTGACAAACATAGATACAGCTATAATACTGGAATACTAATTTACTTTATCTTCTCAAATCCAACGACAGGTTTAGATATAGGTACAAGCTTCAGAATTTTTAAAAGCATTTTCATATTGTTGAATTGAAACCCACTGTCGTGCCGTTGTATATTTCTTTATTCCATTTGGGACTCTAGGCACCTAAGTTTGTATTATATGAATATGAATTTAAATAATACTTTATGAATATGAAATAGAACTCAAAGCATTTCTAATTAAAATAATGCTGTTTATAATATCGTCGTTTTGAAAATAATAATCTAAGCTTTTAAGCGTTACCTACCCAACAATGCCTTAATAAGTCCAATTTATTAACCCATTTTTGTAATTTGTAAGTTAGAATATAAGTGAAATTTACAATTTAATTGTCATTTATGGAATCGTAAACATAGTTAGTTTATTATTAAATGCGGGAGTTGACATTTTGCTTGCAAAAAAAAAGGTAAAATGCACATGTTTTGCTCACGGTGATTTTTTTTAAAAAAAGTTTATATGAAATAAATAAATTCAGTGTTTAGATAGTGTTCAATTTGCATTTGTACAATAATAAGCCATATTTAGTTATTGAAATATTTCAAAGTCAAAAATGATAATACAATAAAATGCAAACAAACTAAACCTAAACATTTTATGCATATTTTGTAATAGTAAAACAAGTAATTTATATTCATGCAAATATTATATTCATAAATCTATAATATATGTATATGATTCCATAAAAATGTGACGAATATTATTTGGCTGAGTAAATTACGTTCTCTATCCCAAAAACACATTATTAATGTGAAATCAATCGATTTCGAAGGAATTTGTTATGCTTAGGTATACAGTTATTGCGTGGGACGGATCTTCTTATTACATATTTCAATAAAAGCATTAAACGGTTATTTATCGCACACAATACGTTAACGTCAACGGGAACGGCGTCCAATGTTATACTATGTCGAATGTTACCCAAGGGATATTATGGCACCTTCCGTAGTGTAACCACTTTCCCTAGGCGGAAACTGCTATTTGTCTTATTGCTTGCTATACGGCACACCGTTTTAGATCCAAATGAATATAATGCTTTCATATTGCGAACGAGGAAGATTAAAGTGGGCCTTTTATAATAGCACACAGCTTAAGATATTTGAAATTATTTTCTCTCGGAATTATATTCATTCAAAGGTACCTACGTATTGTTTAGGGGACCAAATGAGCCATTTTAAACAACAAAAACCGACAAAAACCTAGCGATTTTAGTACAAGTTAAACGTTGGATAAATAAATTTCTTAAATTTTTTTCTCTGGTTTTTAACTAAAGAAATTGACGTTGCATTTTCTTATAATTCAGCGACTTGGTTTCTTGGATTAGTTTCAATGTTTCATTTTTGAATTTGGGATTGAATCCTGTGTGGAGATATGAAAAGTTGTTGCGTGAAAGTTGTTCAATCACAATTAGTATTCATTTATTCGATTACTTTTGATCTCCAAGTCGTGTAATTATTTACTTTATTTGAATTTAATGGGTTACAATTTGCTGCTATTTGGGGAACACAACATGTACTTTCTCATATATGACATTGTGCGTAAACACAGCAGAAAATGAAATTTACACGAAATGTTTCAGTCGAGGTTTCAGTTGTTATTAGTATTAGTCTAAGAGAATTTTCCATTCTGGCCAATTTAATTTTAACGGTGAGCGTTATTAGTGTACACGATTTTGTCGTACACTTCCATTATTAAGTTATTACACTATAATATTCTCATTTAATTTCCTTAAATAGGCATTTGTATCAAGCACAATCATTTCGTGTGGAATGAATGTTGCTGGAAAACGCAAACTCGACAATTTTATAGAAAAAAATTGTTCGTAATAACCTAGTATCAGCACTGTGTTACGTATATCATTGTGGAGCCTTTTGTTGTACTAAAACACCTATAATCATGCCTTTCAGATATTTTCAATTTAAAGTGTAATTAGTTTCAAGGTAATTCGTAATTGCTCTTCATCTTACAAACAGTAGGAATAAATAATTAATGATTACGGATTTATTACTGAGGGCCAGTGAATTACCGCAGCTCGTCATCATTACAGTTTTTAATTAGGAATGTCTTTTTATATTATGTTCGTCATTTCATGAAAATTACATGGATTAAGTGTAATTATTTTAATGTTTTTTCATGATATCATCAAAGTGTCATTTATGTTGTTTCTGGCAGTGATTTACAAAGAGTAATATTAATGGAAAACATATTAGGTAGGTAATAATATGTATTAGTTTTACAGTTCTATAAGAGAGAAAACGAACATGAAGTCTTTTTGTTCTTTTTTACAATTTTCTTAATTACGTAAGAAGGTTATAAATAAATTCTGACTTTTATCTAATGCAACTACCATCTTTTGGTAATGAAAAAGCCTCATTTTATGCCTACTCGGCATTCTCTAAATTAACAGCTTTATGTAAATACTTAACAAAGTATTCTAGTAAGTTTTTTTCTTTGATTACTTTTGCAAACCGGTTGTCGATGCAACACCTTAGAGATCTAAGACTAAGAATACTTCCTTAGAATTAATAGGATAAAATATAAAATTAACAGTACTCGTACCTTAATTGGTACTTATGATTTTCAAAAAGAAAAGAATAATACATACTCTAACCACTGCATTGTATCAACATGAGAATTAAATTTACTCATTAATTAAGCAGATATTTGTTGTGACAATAATTGCAGAACATCACTTATTGATTTGTTATATTCATTATTTTTTGCTTGTTTAACTAGTACCTAATTTTAAAATATATAAAATACTTGTATATACCTGTAATTTGTGTAATAAATTGGGTAAAACACAAACAACAATCTACTCATATTACTTTGATTAATTAATAATGGTAATGTCAATTAGATGTTTATTAAAATAAATACATTAGCTATTTGTACAAGCTAGTAATAGCCCTTTATTTGACGAAAATATTAATGCGTGTGAATTCGGATTTCTCGTGATTTATATAAATTTTGTTATTTACAAAACGGAAACATATCTATTCAAGTTTTTGAAAATTTTCAAGTGTGATATTTGGATTGGTAAACTTATTATTTCCGATCTACGAACATAATAATAATAATGTGATTAGAATGCAAAAGTGCCGGAAATTGTTGTATACACGTTATTTGATGTATAAAACTGTTCTAAATTTGGTATCCCCATATCTTATATTCCTGCCATTGCATGAGGAAAAACACAACTTTTAAAACCCTAGCTTCAATTATTACGGTCATACAAAACCGGTAAACTGGTTCGACCAATTAATATATTAAGCTTATCAGTTTTTTATCTAAACTATGTACAATGAATTTCAACATTCTCAAGTTTCAATTTTATTATCTCATTGAAAAAAAAATGACAGCGTTATTGATGCTTTTGTGAATAAAAATACAATTTTAATAAACATAGTTAGGGAATGTCAACGTAGCATTTTTTAAAGAGTGAAAGTCGTTTTGTATCTCATTAAAATTAAAGATGCTCATAGTATAAATTTTGGTTTCGGCGTATAAACGATTAGGCATTAGGAATTATTAGAGTTGTTTTCAATAATAAATCGTGCTATAAGCACCAGCACCAAACTTGATGCAAAAGCAATCATGAATTTTATATAAGCGTTCAACGTACAGGTGTACATCAAAGAGTGGAAATCATTTATATAATTATACGATTAATCGACTTACCTGTAAGGAGGATTAATCCTAATTTTCCGAGCTTGTCCGACGATATAATTACTGTGTAGTTTCCGAAAATCTGACTCATTAGCACGAACGTTTAGAGGAAAAAACCGGTCTCTGTCCACCCGCACTGGAATTTGGCCTCGTGATTCATTCCGTTTTTATGGAACAAAATCAAGGGGTTGCCAGGGTACCTATTAGGGTGGGTTATATCGTCGGACAAGCTCGGAAAATTAGGATTAATCCTCCTTACAGGTAAGTCGATTAATCGTATAATTTTCCTTCGCTTGTCCTAGATATAATTACTGTGTAGATGTTTAGAGTAATCAGTGATTTTGTTCTACAATACGGTAAATTATTTTATTTAATTAGTTAATACCTAATTATAATAACCTCAAAACTTTTATAATATATCTATATATAAACATCTGTGTAATATAATACTTAAGAGGAACATTTACTTATTTAAACATCTCTTCACGGATGATGTACTTATAAAACTATGAGAACAATATACTAATCGAATTAATAACAATTTTACTAAGTATAACAATATTTTTGGTAAAGGACTAACAATTTTAACATCAAGGTACATACAGTAGTTATAGTACAGTACAGTAGTTAAGATATATGTAAAATAGCTTTCGCGAATCTATCTTTGGGTCCTATTAGGGGCCTATTATAAAATCGAAAAAATGTGTCTGACTTTGGTGTCCATCCGACAGAATCTTTTATTATATTGACGTTTATGCCACTTCTAAGGACTGCTGAAGTTGTGGCGTGGCGTACACTATGAGCAGAAAAAATATTGGTGTTAATCCCTGCGTGTTTCAGGGTTGTTTTGATCCAACGGCTTATAGTCTGAGAAGAGGCTTTATGGTGTGGTTTCTTATGTGTTACAATCAAGTACTCCTGAGAAAATTCAGCTGTTTTTTCTGAGTAAAATTGTATAGTAGACGCCACACACAATTCTGGTCTGTTATTAAAGAATGGAAAAACAAGTACCGGTTGAGGTTTATTGTGCTGAGACGTTTTTATTCGTTCTGAAATTCGGATTTCAAGATTTGTTTCGTTAACGATTATATTTTCCCTTCTAATAACTGACAATGTCTGAACTCTATGGCCGGAAGTCAGTGCCATTAGTGTTACCAATTTGTACGTTAGTTTCACTAAATCTAGGGATTCTAAAGGGTGCCATTTGGAAATAAACTCTAATAGATTGTCTGGGTTCCACGTTGTGTTATATTTTGGTGTCGGTGGTCTTATATTTGAAACACCTTTTACGAATCTATTAATGATATCTTCATCGTTTTTTGATATATGATTGAAAATTAGATTTAACGCTGATCTATAAGAGTTTATTACCGAGTATGAGCAGCCGTCTTCTAGTAACTTATTCAAAAATTCAAGATAGTAATTTAAATTATACTTGTAAAAATTAGTATTCTTAAGGTTACAAAATATCCAAAACTTCTTATAACAAGCGGAATACTGTTTTAATGTACCTGGCGTGATTGAGTTAATTATTATCTCTATGGACGATGTTGGTAATCCTCTGTTTGAAAATGCTCTCCTGATAGTTTCCCTGCCACCAGGGAAATCTGTCTGTATAATGGGTGACACTTTCTGAAAGGGTCAACAAGTAATTCTTTATTTGGTTTAAATATTATTGGTGTTTTTAAAAGTAATTTTTGAAACAGGGGATACCAGGGTTGGGATGGCCAAAGTGGGACAACTACTATGCCAGTGGCTTTTTCCTGAATAATTTTTTCTAATACTCTAGGTATTATTGCGAAAGGAGGAAATGCATAAAAATAGTGATTTTGCCAATCTATTGTAAAGGCATCTACTGAAAAAGAGCCTGGGTCCGGTAACCACGAGACGTACTTGTTACATTTTGCATTTATTCGAGTTGCAAATAGATCGATATCTGGATTATTGAATTCTTTTACTATTTCTTCAAAGCACTGATTATTTAGTTGGTATTCAGAATCAATTGATTTTATTCTGGACCCCTCGTCCGCTTCTTTATTTAACATTGATGGGATATAAGTCGCAAAAATGTCTAAATTTCTATGTTCGCACCAGTACCACAGCTGTTTTGTTATTTCATTTAAGTGTTTATATTTTACGCTTCCTCCTCGATTTATACACGATATGGCGGTGTTATTATCGATTCTTAATAATATCCGAATATCTTTTACTTGTTTAGTAAATGATTTTAATGCAAATAATGCTGCTTTAATCTCCAAAAGGTTAATGTGTAAGTTTTGTTCTTGAAAAGTCCAAAAACCATGTATTTTTAAGCCCTTACAGTACGCGCCCCATCCTGTTCGGGATGCGTCTGAATTAATTTCTAATGTAAATTTTTGAGGTTTGATATGCCTCCCTTTCCCAATGTTTTGGGACCACCATTCTAGTTCTTGGACAATATCACTATTTAAGAACATTTTTGAATTATAGTCTCGAAAGTTTCGTTTTAAATTAATCTGTTTTTCTGCTTCTAAACTTTTTAAGTGAACAAAACCATATTTTACTGCGGGACATATAGACACTAAGATTCCAATAAGCTTTGCAAATTGACGAATTTTGTAAACTTTTTTATTTTTGTATTTCATTATCTCTTCTTTTATATGTTTGATTTTTACCGAGGGTAAATTTATTGTCATGTGTTTGGTGTTAAACATAAACCCAAGAAATTTTAGTTCCTGTACTGGTTCTAGTTGACTTTTTTCGAAATTGATAATTAGACCCAAGTCTTGGAGAAGCGCTATAGCCTTATTTGTGTTGGTTTGACACTCAAACGCGCTGGCTGCTATAATTATAATATCGTCTAGGTAACATACACAGAAAATACCTTCTAGTCGCAATTTTTCCATTACGGGTTTTAAAAGTTTTGTAAATAAAAAAGGGCCTATGTTTAACCCGAACGGTAGACAATTAAATTGGTAAAGTATTCCCTGGAATTCAAACCGGAGATATTTCTTATATTTATTTCTTATCGGAACTAAAAAATACGCATCTTTTAAATCAATGTTAGTTAGGTAATAGTTTTTATTTAACAATCTTAAGACTGTCCTATAGTCTTCCAGTTTGAAATGTGAAGTCTGAATGAATTTATTTAGTTCTTTTAAATTGAGTATGAATCTAGGTTCCCCGTTTGGTTTCTTTATTACAAAGTATGAAGAAAGAAATTGGTTATTTGCTTTTTGACATTTTGAAATTGCACCTTGGATTTGTAGTGTTTTAATAGCTTTTGCGTATAATTCAATAGAGCCCTCAGATGTGAAAATCTTTGGTTTGTTTCGTTGAAAAGGTTTTGTATGGAAAGGTATTTTTATACCTTTTACCCAACTAAGAATTAATACATTTTTTGTAATATTTCGCCATTGAGGTAAAAATTTTGATAGCCTACCAGCAGGTTGTGTTACCTGTGATGAAGGTTGTGCTACTTGTGACGGTATGACTTCTTCTTGTAGTCGTAGGGTTTGTAACGATGTTGATGGCTGCTGTTGTTGTTCCTGGAACCGCTTGGCTCTTCCTTTCTTTTCATTTTGGTTTTGAATTGCGAGCGCTTGTAGTTTAAAGATGTCCCTGGTATTGGAACATTTTCAACTCTCTGTGGAAATGGTTTAAATGATGACGTTTTCCTCTTCATCTCCGCGCTTGCCTTTTTTAGGGCTTGATCGGTCTTTATGATCTCCGCAAAGTTTTTGCCAAACAACATTTCGTCAATTTCAAGTGTCTTGGCAACTTTCTGGCACTCTGGATTTAATTGAGAGGTAGCTTTGAATTTCCTATGTACGGAAATTGCATTATGTACGTTGGTAAATAGTTGGCAGGCCTCCGCTAACATTTTTAGGTTTTCTGCTTCTGCATTTTGCGAAAACATTTTATCCAGAACAGTGGCAATTGCTGTAAGCCCATGCCCCAATTGCTGTTGAATTGCTGACATGAATTTATCATGTTTCAGAGTGGCTTCTGATAAACATGGTAAGATTTCAGTATTCATCTGTGGGGGAAATAGAGCCTTGCAATTGGATGGTATTTTATGTTTTGCCATAAGTTCCTTGCGTTCTGATGCATTTAAGCCCTTCTGTAGGTATTTGTTCCACCTCACTAGAATCTCCTCATTAATCGGTTGGCCTTCTTCTTGTTCATTGTCTGGTTTAGTGCCTAGTGTTTCTTCAAAATATGTAATTGTCTGTCTTTCTCCTTCTTGACCTATGTCGTCCGCTTCTGATTCGCTGTTATGCGAGGAATCGCTTTCAATAAATTCCTGTGAGGAATCTGTAATGAAAGTTTTTTGCTATTGATTTTTTGTTAAATCATTTTTAATTTAAGTGTTCAACGCATGTTGTAACGACTTAATTATTTTGGAACTTTATTTATGCAACGCATGTTGCAAACTACTGCAAAAAAGGAGCAGCACTCACTGTCCTATTAGTAGTATTTTTGGGATAAAGGAACAACGCGTGTTGTTCTTATGTTTATCCGATAAAGAAAACAAAGGTTTTTTTTTTTTTTTTTTGATGGGAGCAACGCCTGTTGACCACTAAGTTATTTTATTGTAATCTACCTGAATCTGAACTGCTACTCTCCGTGTCACTTTCCATTCGCTGCAGTTCCTTTTGTAAGTTTTCCATTTTCTTCTTTAGTTTCCGGAACTTTCTTTTCTTCTCACTGGTTTTCCTTTTTATTTTTACCATTTTATTAACACTTATCACTTTTCTAATTTAATTAATCTCTAAATAATTTACGTTTGATAGCTATGAGCACGAAAAACGGAATGAATCACGAGGCCAAATTCCAGTGCGGGTGGACAGAGACCGGTTTTTTCCTCTAAACGTTCGTGCTAATGAGTCAGATTTTCGGAAACTACACAGTAATTATATCTAGGACAAGCGAAGGAAAATTCATATTATTCAAATGATGCGTCCATTGAGTAATAAAAATTAAATTCATTTCACAATTATTTATATATTGAATTCTTATTTATGTATCAGGTTATTGGTTAAAATCTATAGCAAAAGCCAGACCAAGCATTATGTACATACCGAGATACATACTTTACATAAATATATTTCAATTTTCGATGGGAACTGAACATTTCCATTCATAAATTACGTCTAGGTAATCTCTGGTGTTGGTCTTAAAACTTTTAGACCTACCTAGAAGATTATTAATCGTTAATCTCAAACGTGTACGTAATAAATTTAACTCGACTAGAAATTATAGGAACATATATATCTAAGGTTGATCTTCCAGCGCGATATGCCTTTAATTGATTTATTTTTAATTTGAATTGTTTACTGATTGATTTTTCGAGGGGTTTTTTCATTGAAATCGTTTTAAAAGAAGAATGATACTTATGTTTAGATGATTATCTTACCGGTTGTTTAAGATATTGTATTTTTTTATGTATCTATACCTAAATATACTTAAAATTTCAAATGCTAATGAAAGAATAACATGCCAGTTTAAATTGGTGCCCATTTATATTTAAGGGACTAATTTTTATTTGATTACACTCGTTTTTGGATGTCTTAAATGGAAAAACAGGTAAGAATGGGATTTATAATTTATGGAAAAAACTAGGTATTATATGCAAAATGTGGGCGTAATTGGCTATAATACAGAATGTGAAGAAAATTAGAAAATCGATTTGTGTAAGCGTTCTCTCGAGGTATGCAGTTTATTAAAAAGTGACGGGTTTGTAATGAAATATTTCTGAAATATTTGCAAACATATCCAGTAAAGATAGGCAATATAAACAGTCAACTTAATCTGACATTTAATTTTTATTGCGGCATTTTAATGTGTTCATCACAACAAAATGTGTTCTAATAAAAGGTCAGCGGTTAAAAACATGCTTTTCAATGTAACAAAAAGTGACACTCAATTACAAAAATATTTATATTTAAATTGTGGGATTATATTTGGAAAAATGTAAAATTGGCTAAAATACGCAAAATATGAGTAACCTGTTAGGTGTCATAAATAAAAAACCAAAAAACCTGTGTGTTAAAAACGTCTAGTTTTGTTTATATAAAAGAATACAGGTATTGCACGGATGTTAATAACGCGTCTATAAATTATTACCGTATGAGCCGTGGAAGTTAATTAAAACACATTAGAAAAATGTTACAAAGGAAAAAATTTACATTTTGAAAGTTTATTTATCATCTGAATAAAAGGAGTCTGTTTCTGTTATTTGTAGGTTTGAAGAAGTGTATGGTATCGACTTTTACATATGTATAGCATATTGTGTGTGAGTATTATGGGGATAAAAATCTAGTAAATGTAAATAAATCTGTTCACTCACACTGGGGATGGTATTACTATGCATGTAAATACATAAAATAACGATATTATACACACAGTGAACAATAATAAATATCATATAAACAGGAGATGCGTAGTTTCCAGAAAAAGTACAATACTTTGTTTAGAAAAATTTTAATTTAAAATCAGTGCGGCTTAAATTAATGTAGAATTTATCGGTGTAAAGTAAATATATAAATAAAGATGAGTTTACCTACTGTTTAATCACATATTGTCTATCTGAGTAGAAGAACCATTTCGAAATTATTCAAAAATTTAAATATTCAACACATTGCAGTAATAAAAGCCTAATTTGGTTTTCCAACATAAAAAAAATAACTAAATATTAAAATGCCTTAAGATTGATAAGTTAACCTAAAGAATGATGAGAATTATCTTACAATTTGTAGATAGTAGGTAGTAGATATATGTCTGAAATCCTACCTCCAAAAGATTGCGGTATAGGTAAAATGTTTTTCGTAATAATTTTAAACTAATGTGGAAAAATACTATGTCATCTTAGCCATATAATATGTGTTTCGAGGTTTTTTTATTAGATAGATGTACGAGTCTACCATATTGAAATTCAACAATTCTACTTTCTTGTCAAGATTCTAGGACATATCATTAATTTTCTAACAAGGAAATCATAAAACTGTGATTTTGGTGTGATTTTTCACAGTACCAAATTTAACTCATTTATCATTTGTTAATCACGTTGATTATTTAAATTTACACAATTTCTTTTGCGTATAAATATAATTTTAATGTAAATTAGTATATGTAGGAGCGGGAGAAAAAGAAAAAGATTCTTATAAACAGAATCACCTAAATAAATAGCATTGTTTTCGGGGCAACAGAAACTTTCCATTTTAAGCAATAAAAGAAAATTAAATATTTAACGAAAGAGAGTCCTTCAATAATTCCAATTAAGAGTCCTTTATTTGCCCTAAAGACAAGTAGTATTCTCATTTATTTCTGTGGCGGATATACACTAAATACTTTATTTCTTGTTTACAAACTGAAGATGGTCTCATCGAGAGTCTCATTTCTTAACACTTCAGGAATTATCGTGAAACCCCCTTATATTGATACTTAATTTGTTGTATGTAATTTTGTCCTTTCTTGTTTTTTTCTAGTAAATTATAACCATTATTCGTTTTCAGTTAATTACGCTTTAATGAATTAAACCCGTCAATTGACCACTATAGACTTTCGGCTTAGTCTATTAGGCAGATACATATTATGTTTTATATTCGGATATTATAGTTTCTTTTTATTTATCTATACTAATACCCACTATTAAAATACCTACGCCCAATAATGTAGTAATGGTGTGGATTTAAAACGATTTGTTTGGAAATTTAATTAACTATAATAAACGACTACCAAACTACAGCAGCTTCTTGTTATAATAATTATAACATGTATTTGTTAATAAATGTTCATGTTTGTTTACAATTTTATTTACATCCGTGTCACCTATAATTATATTATTATCTTGACTATATAATTTTCAATACTGGAATTTTGAAATAAAAAAGCAGCATAATAAAACACATGTTCTCTCTATGTATTTAGTGAATGTTAAGTTGCATTCAGAAAATAGTTAGTTGTTAACCTTTGCACATCATGTTCAGCTTTCAAGGATCTGATTGCAGCCTGATTTTGCCTATCTGCCTAATTAAAATTATATAAAATAAACAAATGGAACTGAGATAGGGCTTATATATTGGTATACAGACTCCACAAATTTTTGTTTAAATAATGACTTTGTAAGTATTTGAAAAAGTTCACAAAAGCACATTTTATTCAAATGTATTAATAATAGAAACTTGCATTACCTATAGAATTTTTCTCATATATAATATTTTTCATACATTTTCAACAAATTTAAGAAAATACATATAACGAAAATGTCATCTGGACTTGACTCGCACTTCATTTATATTCGGAAAAATGCATATTTTCATGAAAGATAATTGCAAAGACCTGTGATTGAATTATAATAATTGTTAAACATAATTTTCATTTTGAAATTATGAGTTTTTCAAAAGTACAGAACCGAAAAAATAATCCAATCAAACTAGACGATAAATAAATTAATGTAGATGGACTTACTAATGGCATTATTTCGTTGCATATTTACGAATTTCATCGCCCTAATTGAATTATTTAGGAAGAAATTCATGTAAGTCAAGGAAAACATTATTATGCATATAAATTATTTTCACATCGAATGAAAGGGGAGGATTTAAGTAGAATAAAAAATGCGCGCTTTTATTCCCTCGTTGATTTACTTTTTTATAGGATCACCTGCCGCTAAATAATAAGGCGAAGCGAAAAAATAAAGTTACAATTTACTTCTTTCCAGTTCATACATATACCTACTTGTAACCGAGACTTGTAACTGTATATGTACCCTGCATTAACACCATGTTGAAGGTATGTACATTAACAAAGATAATGTAATAGAGACAAAAAATTCATTTCACTTGTTCATATATCAAATTACTTCTATTATAAATCAAATTAAGAGCACACTAACTTAAGGGAGGAAATTTATTTCCCACTGAGCGTTTTTAATGAAAAACAATGCCGAGAAGGTTTATTAGAAAATAATGCACTCACTTGGCCGGTCCAATTCGTTCGGTGCGATGCCATCATCGATATTGTTGAGGAACATGGTCACCCGTTCCGGCAAGACCACAAATACGGCTACAAGTAGCCAAATCATCCCCCTAAACACTTGCATGACAACACCTCTTACATTTCAGCACACAACTCTTTTTCTACTTTTAATTTACAACAAGATTAACTCAAACACTATACACAAATTCACATTTAGATATCCACACCACATACAATTAAGGTTTTTCAATTTATTTATGCTATTTGTTATGTGGAATTAGTTTCGCAATCATTGGGGATTCGAACAGATTCCCATTTTCGTTCACAAAGTTTTTTTTGTTGCTTGCGGATTTTTTCTTGTTGTGTGTTGTTCGATATAGTGGCTCCTTTTTGGAACTAATTGCCAAAAATAAAAACAGTAACAGTTGTTAACAGTCGAACTAGTCCTTTTTTATCGGATTTAGAATAAAGTTGTATAAGCAATTGTTTCTATTTGTTCACATATAAAAATTAACAGCTATAACATTGAATATACATGCAGTAGATATTGATTGATTAATTATTGAATTACTTGTAACTGATTAAAAAATGTTTGAACAGTTATTAATTATGGAAATTGAAGAATTGATTACTTATTTTAATATTTATTCACTATACAATGTTAATTTAGGATAATTTTTTATATACAGAACAGAGGTGGGCGTTCATCGGATTTGTGGTGTGATATTGTTCGTTTTTTTAAAAACTGTCAATCACGTCGCGCGAGCATTTCTCTAAAGCATTCATCCCTCACAGCGGGGTTTGAATTACGGTGTTGTGCTGGTAACACGCAATTGAAATTGAAGAAACGCGCGCTTTCGCGGTCGCCGCTATACTAAACATGATATCTAGATAGTTGTGCTGGCTGCGCTGCTTCTACCTTGTCCGTAGACCTAGTGGTTCGCGCTTCGCTCTTCGGACCCTTTGCTGACTCAAGTACAAGCCAACCCTACATATTCGAAATCTAAACACATGAAGCCCGAGTGATTGGACTTATGTAAATGGAAAAAGAAATTAGCTTTTTCAACCTTTATCCTTCCGAAAGGCAAACTGACCTAAAATAATCCGACGTTCACCTCCCATACTTGATAAAGGTACATCCAGCTAGGGCAAAAAAGTGTCTAATGCGAAAATTTAATTCAGAATAGTGTAGCTGAATCAGTAAGCGATGAGGAGGCCAGATAACGACGAATCAGTGCGGTAAAAATGTCTCAGGGGCTAGATGAAATGGCAATATTTTTTATAATACTTCAAGTGGCACTTATATTGAGGAATTTGCGATATTTTAATAAAAATGCTGTTTAGAAACTCAAACTCTCTTTAATGAAATTCGCCGTGTTTGTTTAAACATCGAAAATGAAAATTATATTGCTCCGAAGACTGTAATTAACTTGGGATGGGATAACTTGGATATGAGATAAAATTTTAATATCTTTTTTTTTTTAATTATCGTTCATCTGATTCTTGCACATTTTATTACAAAAGGTGTAAAGATCTTTTATTTACTTAGACTTTCTCTTATGTACATAAGTCAATTTGATTTTTTTAATAAACGACTTATAAGTAATTTAGCTTGTTATATTAAATTCTATCTTGTCAAGAATACAGATTTAACATATCATTTTGTGTTTCACGTTTGACTTAATGGCGTTCAATTTTATACGGCTTTTATATTAGAATAGATATCTGTGTACTTTTTGTCCATTCAAAATTCTTAGATTTAAGCCGGAGGTTGTTATGTAATTACGTAGCAATATTATATGCATGAAACCGTGAAAATGTCTTAAGAATGTATTAAATTTACACTGACTGAAAGCCTCAAGAGTTTCGTATCGGATTTTAGGGTTTTGGATTAGTGTAGTGCAATTTGTAACACACTAGAAAGTGCAAATTTGTTACTTTTACAGTTTAAAAAGTGTCAAGGATAATAATGTATTTCAGGAAATTATGTTTTTTGAACTGGCTTTTGTTCCAGTGTTCCACTTTTAAAATAATTTTCTACAAACTATTCATAATCGCACCTACATTATAGGTACAATTGAGAATTTAAAAAAATCCCAAAGATATTCTGATAACTTGTTACGACTTAAATGCAGACTTATTTTAAAATGCTTTATTTCATTCTTCTCTCCATTGTGAAATATTGCTTCGTACTTCTTCGAATAATACACAAATATATGTATAATTAAAAAACTATATGTAATTGTGAGTGAACGGCGGATCCGGTTTCAAATTGTTTTTCTAGTTATTGTATCTAACTTATCTAAGTTGATATTTCACATTTGTGCATATGAAAAATTAAGAATTGGAATCTTACTCCTTGTTTACATATATATCTACTTGTTTATATTTGATCATGTAAATTGTTTTTGAAAGAATCTTTGTAAACAGTAATAAATTATAAATTTGCTATTTTGTACCACTCACTGAATATTCACCTCTGCTCATTAACATTAACGTTGTTGGATAAATTTTAGTATGATATGTTTTACTTTTTTCCAAGAAGGTAAAATTTTTACTTGTTGTTAATTAAAATTAATGTTCACTGACTAGGGTTTTATTTCGTTTGCATTATTAGAATAATTAATTCCTACGTATTATATATCTTTTTAGCATTTGGTGGTTTATAAGCATTACTTGTATGTATACATACGAGTATTAAAGTGGATTATTCAAGTACGCAAATATTTTTCAAATATCTTTTGATATTTAGATACTTTGACAATCAATAATAGAATTCTAAGAAATTTGACATTATTTCCACAACATACATACATAATTCTATTAATATCATATAAAAGGAAACATTCTCATTTTATAAATATGTGTAAACGAAATAGTTCGTTTGCTCGAATCCATCCACAAAGGGAATACATATAACGTAAGTTTGTTAACGAACTGCTATTATAATAAATTCGAAAAATACACAAATAACATGATTATTCTCTAGTGATTTGTATCGGAAAAATCAATAAAAATCCGTGTTATAAATCAGGAATCAAATAAACAACAAGCCATGGTTATTCTTATTTGCGAGCTTATTTGCAAATAAAACTAGCAACAATATCAAAATCTCAGCCCATAAGCAGAGTGGCCTCGCAGCAGCACAGAAATACGAACGTGTCTGGAATATTAAAAGATTTTTCCCGAAATGATGGTAGTAGTAGGTGTCTGTGTGCCCTTCAAGTCTATTTCCCAAAGCTTGACCCAAAATGAAGACAAATAGTTACACAAATTTTTCCTCAGCTAGAAATGGAATTCATTTATAATTCAGACACAATGATCGGTAAACATTTCCTCAAAATATCGCTTCCAATGATTTAAGGTAACATTAATTTCCATTTACAGAAACCACCAGGAATTAATTCGCACACTTCCAACTATCCATTTGATTTGCAAACAAACAAAATTAATCGTTGATCATGTTTAAATATTTATGTAGTTAGATGTTTGTTTTTCTGCAAAGAATAAAAGTTGTTCTTGACTTTTGATCTATTCAACTTATCTGTATATGTATACTAGGTACGTGGGAATAATAAGTTTCACTTAGCCAATGCTAATCTATAATATATTGTTTCTTTAACTTGATTATAGTAATATTTAACATCGCGCATAATCCTAAAAAGAAAATTTACATCAATAATCACTTAATTTCTTGTGCTTAAAAGTAAACTTTTATACGCGCCTAACACATATCGATTTTAATTACAAGTGCTGTAATATCGATTACTACTATAGGGACTTTTAATATATAAATTTAAATAAATGATTAAATTTTCATATACACATTAATTTGAGTATTATTAATTATCGTTTGAGTTTTAAGTGGGGTTTAACTACAGATAATGGAATTATTTTTCTTTTCTTTAATAAACAAAAGGAAATATTAGCATTTAAATAGTAAAACCCAGAGGTGTTGTAAGGTTGTGTTTATGAAATTATTTCGGTACAGTCATTAATCACTTTCTTAGTAAAATATTGATAAATGTAGACGTTTCTTTAGATCCACCATCAATAAATATTCGCGAGGGAATTAATAATCTACTCTATATCTATGTGGTTGGTTATGATGCGCTTCTAAAACAGGATGTACATACCTAATTTTGCATTTAGCTAATTAATAATTGTAAGCGAGTTGAAATTTTCATATAACGCATCAGTACATTAACAAATTAAACTGCAAACTGTTTATTAAATAGTAATATAATATATGTATAATAAAATACATATAATAAAACAAGGTAATAATAGGTATACTAAAGAACAAATCTGGATTGTTATCCGACAATGCTGTTATAATTAATTAAGTCTGGATTTCATAATTTTTTTCTTCTAATTTCAGGTACTTAAATAAAAAAATTAATATTTTTATAACGATCTCATATATCTCGTTAACGAAAACAATTTATTTGTTTCATGTGTTCAAAAGAGCAGTACCTACCTACCTTGTTATCAATCGCTTTCTTTTCAGATCACCTACTCAACAATTTGTTTCAACAATAGTAGATGCGATAGTTCTACTATAGAGTACGTACTTACTTATTAATTTTGTTCATTTTTTTTTTCTGAGAAAAACCAATTTGCATGTTCCGGATTTTATTCAGCCCACGCAAATATACAATCTGTCACCAAGAGACGTGGCCATAGAAAAGGTGAGCGTGTGAAATATAGTACTGAATGTTAGTGTATTTCTATGATATTTTAACTCTAATTGCGTTTTTTTGTTCTTTCATTTTGCGAAACACTAAAGCATTAGTTGAATTTAGTTTATGTTAAAGTCATTCGTGTAAAAAGGTTTATGTCAGTTTTATTAGGGAAATCAATTCACCTTCATAATCATAGGTGTTTAAGTACTAAGGTGATTATTTTAAGAAAAAAAAGATGATGTGCAGAATAGTTAATCGCTTCTTAAAAGTCCATCAAGGATGTTGTATTAGATTAATTTGAGTAGTAGGTATATGGCTACAAAATTACTTTCGAATTTGTTAGTAAATTTAAAAGTTACGTGAATAATCCATTTCCATAGCTGTTTTATATTACATTACGTCGACATATCAAGTTGGATAGTGTTAAATATTTCAGTATTTGATTATTATGTTATATAATAAGTAGGTATTGAGTATTTGTTAGAGGTGTCATAAAAAACCTATATGCATTATAAATTTGTTCTAAATAATAACCTCCCATAAACTTTGGGGAAATATGAAATATATTCTAATTTGTTGTTAATCGATATTGAAAATTAAATATAACTAGGTAAATGGAAAATGTTTTCAATGTTGATTTGTTGCTTTAGTAAACATGTGGGTGTGACAAAAAGTCATTACTTAATTATTATACTTTATTATTAAGAAATTTTACAATGCATATTATTAAATATCTATTATAATTTAACTTACTTCTATAGTTAGGTCACTATTACGCATAAACTTTAATATAGCATTTTTATAAATGGGAAGTTCTTTCTTCTCATTTTGCTTTTGATAAAGAAAATTTTTATAAATATTCTATTTTGAGATTTATGAAATACGAATACCGTTCTCTATGTTATACATAATAAAAACAACTATTCTGTTTCTTATAATGCATATTGTAAAAACGTTTTATGATAAGAAAAATAATTTCTATACATAGGTATACCTATTTAATTGAAGTAAAATGTTTTAACTAGGTACATACGTATTTAATAAAAAGCTACATTCGGAATGGAGATTTCACGACGTCCTTTTATTGTTTTCAAATTCGAAACGTATTCAGTTCATTTTATTTTGCATAATTGGTTTGGTGTAACCTCAATACTTCATTCAGGCAATATAGGTATTATTTACATCATTTTATTATATACCTAAATATAATACCTACATATAGGTATAGGTATTTAAACAGTAGGTAAAAGTTGTGAAAATCATATTAGGTAGACATTAACAATACGGTGGGTATACCGATATTTTCTGTTTTCATCTGAAAAGAAAAGAGAATCCTTAAAAAGAACTAAAAACGCGGGTACCTATATCTAGTCCGGTTTTTAATGGAAATTCAAAGTTGTATTCTGAATGCCGTGATTAATTAAAGAGACTCAGTTTTTCAATTTTTCCAATCAATCGAAACGGGAGATGAGTAAGTAGGTAGTATTCATATTTAATTGCATTATAATTCAAACCATTCTTAAATCTTTAGTCATTTAAACCTGCAAATTTCACGCGCTCATCCACAATGAAACTATATTATTCTTTATTCTCACAATTTCATCATATATTCTATTGAAATGAAATATGAGTATTTTTTTTAATTTGCGTGTTTCTATTGTACATTTTTTGTATTACAGGTAATGTTGAGACGTTCGCCTGTTTACTGTTAAAGTAGGTGTTAACTCATTAAAATGCAGGAAAATATTTTACTTACATAATATTTTATTTAATAATTGCTGTAAAATATTACATTAGATATATTGAAAATGCCATCGGTGATTTATTAACTTAAATATATATAATTAATCTCTGTAATATTCTGTTTTGTTTCTCTATTTCTTTTTCCTTTGTTAAACATAAAAGGAATTTTTCTTGACAAATTACTCCTATGTACATGTTTTAAAATAGGCGAGTATACGTAAGACTCTCCATCTTCTAAAAAAAGTCACCACTTATCTCCATATTAGGTTACAAAATTTCTAATTAATCAATTTTCATTTATATTAGGTACATTATGGGTAAATTAAACACTAATATTAGTCTCTGTTAACTATTTAACAGAATATATCGAGTTCGTGAGAACAATGTCACCAACAAAACATATATGTATACCATTATTGAATGCTTTAATTCCAAATGACAATTGTCAAGTGCAATTCAAATTGGATTTCATTGAAGTTTTCGTATGACAACGACATGTAATTGTTTTGTGTTATAATTACTAAAATAGGTTATTCATTAACTGCATGCACTAAATGACTGACCAACTGACCTACACAAATAGGTACAAATCTAGATATGTTATTGAGCATAATAGTATATTAAGAAATGCCTTATGGAACGAATTCTTTATACTATTTTTTCTATTTTGGTCCAAATTTATTGATGTTATTGAAAAATTGTTAAATAGAAAATTTAGGGAATTTTGATCAGAAAATTTTTATGTTGGTAGTTTTTTAAATTATGTTCAGTCCATATGTGTCAAATTTGACAAACTAGAGATTTTTGTTAGTATGGTTGACGTATGAGCAAGTTACTATAAAACATTTAATGTCATTCAAGTCTATCTTTCGATATTTGAAGATTTCACAAATTCAAATATAAGGTCTACCAAATGCGATTTTGCGTGCTAGATTATATTAAACAGGTGTACTAAATGCGATTTTGGGTTCTATAATAACATACTTATGGCAAGTTTTTTGGAACTAAAATAACTATATTATGGCACCAAAATAGAAAAATAATTTTATTTGTCGATGATCAGCAGTAATTTGATCTTCCTCTTATCTGTACCTATTATATCCAGGCATAAACCTATTTATCGAAGGTTTTAATAATATTACTTCATTGTATGCTATGCCCCATGAACGCATCTTTCCACTTAAATAAATAAAATAAATTAACCCTAATGAAACATTACAGTGGTGGTGGATTTCCTAAAAAATATCCCCTGTTTATTTGCCTTAAAAAACAGAAAAATAATTACAGTTGGAAAGTCGGTTTTATTAGTCTTTTTGCTAATCGACAAGGACAATTACAACAATAACCCGAAGGGTAATTAGTATTTCAGGGTAAATTGAGCACGGATAGATTTAACTAATTTCTGTAAAATTTATTATAATTACTACGTAGACCTTTTAAAAAAAGAGAGACAAAGGTGGTGGCTGCGGTATTACACTGTCTACGAAACCAGTATTAAAAGCACTTAGTGCCAAATATGTATATTAGATTATATTTACATATCTTGTTGGGTAATCTACATCCCTATAATGATTTCACCAATAAAAAATCTAATAATAAAACCCGGCAAGAACGTCTCTCCGATAATTTAGAAAATAACTAGTAGTGTCAGAAAATTACAGAGAACACCTTGATTTAAATTGGCCTTGCGTGTCTTAAATGAATACAAACCAACTGACGAAAGGAACAACGAAAAAAGTCAATATATATATACATACAATAATGTATCTTGTCTTGTCCATCGGTATATCTATGGTGTAATTTAATAGTTTCACAACTTGTTTTTTGCTTAATAAATAATAAATTTTATATATGTATATGTATATATATATATATACATATATTCTATTGTTACATAGATATTATACATAAGTGATGAGGTTGTAAGAAAAGAAGAAAATACTCTATTCAATGGTCATGTGATTAAATACGTTCAGTCAATAATCGATCAGCATTAATATTGGCGCGAGAACCAGACACCTAGCACGACAGTGTTTCCTCTAGGCAGTTTATAAATCTTTTACATTGTGTAACTGTGTAAATGGCTTTAATTGCTTCTTTCGATGACTATGGATTTATAGTCCACTTGTTAATAAACTAGTTTGTGCTCTCACATTTTTTCACAATTGAATTAAGAGGCCCATCTATGGTCAATAAATAGGAGAGAAAGGCTCTATTAACAGTTAATAACCTGAATTACAAAGGTCCCCTGGAAATTGTTCACTCTGAGACTCTGACATATTTATAACTGTGCAATACCAAAATTTCTCTGATTTTACAACACAACCTCTCCGAAACGAAAGAATGATATTTTCATGTTGTTATAATGAACTGTTTGTGAATGTTATGTTATGTAATTATGTACATAGGTGCCTATTTGCTACTAGATTTTCATAATCTTCTTCTTGGAGAACCATTAATGATGATGAAGCAATATACCAGTTCATCAGATGTGTGATGCTGTTTAGGAACAAAGTTTACTCTTCTCATGACTGATGGTTCTCATATATTTTTTTTTTGGTTTTATAATGGAGTGTATATTTGCTTACTGCGGTATTTACTGCATTGTAATTAATCATAATTATTTAATTATTTGCCCTACAGCATTTTTGGTGCTTATGGATATTGAGCAGGAAGGATTTTTGTTAAGTCACAGTATAAATTAGCGAATGTGTTCATCTTCATCTAAATTTTAAATGGAAATCTAGAAATACAAAAACTATGAATTTCTGAATTCGATATGTTTGATTGCTTAGTAAACTTTTTTATCATAAATTATTGAACAAATCTCACCTTTTTGCGAAACAGTGCTAATGTTGAGCACTAACATAACATAATTATGTTTCAGATATTGCCGCTGAGAAATAAACATTGATAGTCATACCTCTATACCTGCTCATGTATGCATAAGACATATGCATGTATTATAGATATAGATGTGTCGGCACTCCAGTGCTATTAAATAAGTGTATTGTAAATATAGCATGAAGACGACGAAGTCACGTCTTTTTTTCCATATTACTGACGGGTAACTGTAAAAAACGAACGATGAGATAAAAGAAAATTAAACAATTGCATTGCATTAACACAATATAAACTTCAGTTGGTTTTTATAAAAATTTAGCAATTTAATATTTAACTAAATGTAATATGTCTGCTTAATATTTTTTTTTGAATTTTGTCTTTTTTCAAGGAAAAAAATATTTTCCTTGAAAGTTGAAAATCTGCCTCAGTTATGTCTTAAAGATATATGCAGATAAACATTCATATTAATTAAGCATTCAACAAAAGAATAAAAAGAAATAGAAAGAATTTCGTCTACAATTTGAATAATTGGTGCTCGTTTATTTAATATTGTAAATAGTAATTATTAATTAATAAAGAATAAAGCCACCGACTGAGACAAGTTTTTTAATTTAAATTTAGGTAAATAGAATTTTATATAATATTATACATATAAAATTAAGACTAGAAAATTCAAAATATATGTATGTCTAATGAATTAAACATAATATCTACATATATAAACATTTTATAATAAACTTCCTTAGGGCTAATTAGTGGAAGGTTCTGATTAATCTCAAATGGGCACGTTATGTGCACATAAATCACATTAATACCAACGATATTTTACTGTTGTATTTTTGTGGTATCAAAGTTTGGGAATTAGGTTATAGAGTTTTTATATGATGCGGTTTATGTTATTTTTGGTTTCCAATGTTTCACAAAGAAATTATTTTCGATTAAAAATCACGTTTATAACAAAGTTTCCAATCACAAGCATGTTCATTGTTATTAGCAACGCACCGACTAACATACTACACCCTACACATATTTACATTTCGTTCTGGTACTTAAACAAGACATTGGCACCATGGCACTTAAACCTAAACGATGTTTCTATCAGTGCGAACAATCTAATATAGTCAAATTTAACAACGTGTTAAGATTATTCTAATCAAATACCTGTAATCTTTTTTATGGTAATACTTTGTCTCTAAGTAAGTATATCAAATATCATAAAATTTAGTCTCGTTATTCCACAATCAACATTCAACATTTATCTGATTGAAGTCACTCGGAATATAATTACCAAATAAATTAGAATGTTTACATATTACAAATTTCATCAACACATCTGGAACGAAATTGAAATTTGATACCGCTTCCACTTGTAATAAAAACGTCTTAAACCTAGGTACATATGTAATGAGAGAGCGTTTCTTCTTTTGAAAAGACGTTATTGAATAGTTTCTTATTTTCTATTAAAAAATTTAACAAACATTCTAAATTAATGAGCATTAATATAATTAAGATATAGTCTAGTGTATAGGTATTTAAATAGTGCTAAGACACTGTGATTCTAATAGAGTGTGTTGTTATTACTGCATATAGAAGGCAAGCTAATTAACCGTGTTGTACAATTACAGAGGCGAAGTACTTTTGATTAGATTAATTCCCCTATGTATTGGAATGCGATGGAATTTTACAGTTAATAGGTGTATGTAATATCAGCTGGGAATCAAGAGAGTACCGTGTGAAAAACATTTAGGAAGAAAACCCCTAATCCAACTACCAACTTGTTAATGTCACCCTATTATAGAATTATCGATTTAAATATTTATATAAAGTAGCATTTCGTGTTGCGCGTATTCCAATTAAATAAATTATTCACATCAAACAGATACATATGTGGTAGTTAAAGTAAATTAATTAAAATTGTATTTGGAAAAGTGATCTGAGTCCTGGAATATGTAATGTATGGAATAGATAATTCGACATATAGAATTAAAAAAATGTTTATTACCTATTGTAATACATTCAATTTAATACATTTATTTAAAGAATCAAGTCCCTGATGGGTTAAAACCTTGTGATAGTTACTAGGGAATTGAAAATGCCGTAAAATTTTAAAACATTTTAAAAATAGCAATGAAATACTAAGGTCATAAATAATCCCTCCACTTATATAGCCAAGTAAAATAGATTCTTTGATAACTGATAAGTCCAAGCGAATTGCGAAAACAATATTCGGACGAATTATGTATTATGTATACGTTTAATTTGTATCGGACTGGATAATTTTTGTCCTCTGTTAGGTTTACTTCAAAATAAATATGAGTGACAAAGTCAAAACATTTAACCAGTCCGTTAAAAATTAATGTGCAATTTCCTACAGAATACTCCTGACTCCTGATTATTTACTTATTTAGACGTACTTAGAGTTATTTCTGGTTATGTTTATATTTAAATTTAGGTTACTTGTTTAATGGTATAGCGATATTCCCGATTTCATATGGGTAAACTTAAATGTCTATACCTAATCGATATTGTATAGATGTAGGTATTGACATTTAAAGTACCTGTGTGTATTTTGTAACAAATCGGTTTATTTAATTTTCTTTTGATGTAGGTAGATATAAGTAAATGCGAATTGGAAAAGTTTCTTCTCTTCTATAACCGTCTAGAAATATGTAAATGTAAATATGTATGATAAATAAACTGATGGTAAATAATCATCAATATATCAAGGACTCTTTAATAGTCAGAGTTAAATATTGCTAGTGGCTACTTTACGATACAGCAACCATTCTGCATTTTATTGTTCATACAATCAAAATAATAGCGTTCAAACAAAAATTTGACAGTTAATAATCAACATTAAAAAATTTACATCCGTTTTAAAAAGTGCCAAGCAATTACACAACCATTCATTTTTGTAACATACAGAAATAATAAAACTGAATAATTGTACAGCATTCGTTTTTTTACTTTATACCAATTTTACAGAATGCAGCTACATAATATACTTAGTTTTTGTAATAATTTTTTCTACAACATTAATTAAACTACAATAATAAACTCCAGTTGAAATATTTTACCAAGAAAATATCGTTAAACCCTCTAGTATAATAGGAGTTTTCCTTGTAGGTAATTGAAAAGCTTTTCTCATTTGTGATTTTAATTCTAAATAATGTTCGACTTTCATAATCCCTACAATTACTTTAATACATCACAAATTTAACTGGGAACTGCTTACGAACGTTTTTTAGAGTAGCCATATAATTATTTTGATTTTTGAAAGAGATAGGGTAAATTTGTACCTGTTACCTGACTCCGTTCAAGCTTAATATGTATGTATGTGTTATACTTTAAATATATCTATATTATGCTTTGTTTAATTGGGTTCTCGTTTTATAAAATTTAAACTTGAACATAACGTTGTAAGCAAGTCGTTGATTATTTATATACTTATTCCAATTAACTTTTAATTAATCTTTAGATGAAAAGCAATTATTGTAGTAAAGATAAATGTCGAACCTGAAGTGTCGGAATAAATAATACGCATAAATATTTCATTCACAAATAGGCTAATTGAATTCAATAAAAATACGAGCTCACACATTTTTCTCAATAGAATAAAAGCAAATCTATATCTAAGATTGTTTTCTCGAAAATGTGTGTATTTGTATTTTGTATGTGACAAGTAAAATCAGCAAAGGAAGGTACGTATTGTTGTTTTTTTGCCAGCAATAACAAGTAAAATACGGCCGTGTTGGCATAGCAATATCAGCGAGTGTGCAAATTAATAAATCACAACCTTTTGTTTAACATGTATTATGTATTCGGTAAACATATTCGTGCATAGTTTACACCCCCACTACAATTGGAATAATAAGGCCGAGATACACTCCTTGTATTTTATAACACAACAGTACAGCCTTCTATAATTTCGACTTGTTCCTTGCAAATTCACTTAATTGCATATCTACACAACACGCTTGGTTAAATGTTTGTTGTCTCATGTTAATGTTTTGTACGTACATGGCAATTATACATATAAACGAATTGTGAGTGTGACGTACAATCAACATTATCTTGAATATTCGAAAACGTGAGCAGCAGAGCGTCGCTTTCATTAACGTATGTGATAATATTAGCCGATAAATCAACGATGAATGCGGCAATTTATTGCCCTATTAACACAACCGACAAGAAGGGAACAAATTGTAAATATTGGATCATGAATGCTAGCCTTCTGCTAATTGGAAACTGAACGTTTGATTCAACTGTTTGGGTTAGCTCATGGTGTAGAGGAAGGATGAAAAATTGTCGGTGCTCTGTTTATCCAAGACGGCCTAAAATATAGGAGAGTATTTTATCAGTCTAGGTCAATTTTTTTGTTCCATGGCATAGAAGTCATCGGAACAATTTACGAAACTGACAAGTTGTGCTTAATGTTTGATTTCAGACTGATCTGTAGTTTTTTTAGGGTAGATATGTATGGGCTTATAGGATCTCTGGTATAAGGTAAGGTTGAAGGTATGTACATATTTTATATGTATATGTATGGTTGGTTATATGGATATACAGTTCACTTTCTTTTTATGAATTTGACTTACCTACTGAATAATTATATCATTTTCTTCTATGATGACTGACATTTTTACATCCAATACTCAATACATAGCAATACGATACGATCTAAAGGTCTTTACACATTTCAATTTGATTTTCTATTTTCAAGTAAAAATACATGTTTTGTGATGAAATTCAAATGAAAACATGACTTAAATAACGTGCATATGTATAAATAACCATTAACAACAGATATAATGTTTATGCAAACAAACATTTTTAAATGCTCAAAAATATTTCATTATGTTAGATTCATTTGCATGTGGTACATATAATATCAATCCTGTAGAAACATTCCTTATAAACATACAAATGTTAATAATAAATATATTGTTTTTTTTACATTAAGCTTTTTATATTAGAGGCATAAGGGTCGGGTAGTATAATGTTATACTGTTATAGATACATACCAAATATAAATAATTACTTGTACCTATTAGATATGTTTCATCTTCATCTTCGACTGGAAACATCGACTTAATTTTTACTTAATTATCGTAAACATTAACATTTTACAAATTATTTAGAGTTGGAGGTTTATGCATAATTTATACAAAAACTTAGTTAATAACTTGATATATCCAATAAAAAGCTATCTAATAAAATATACGTTTTTAACTTTCTTTGCCAGTTTATACCTATTTATTTTTACGCGCTTTGAACAGTATTCATTCAAATAACTATTCGTCAGCTAATTATTTATATCATTATTTATAACTTTGCCACATCGTGTCAAATTTAGACTCATATAGGTACAAACTTATGTAAATGTGATTAATCCACTTTAGATAGGTACACACAATAATTGTTTATGTGTATGCCATCAGGCTTTAGCTTTAAAAGCATCATTTCCATCCACACTGGTTTATAAATCTACATTACACAACTTCGATTAACTAAACTACACTTAAGTGGTTGATACATTGATGACGTGCACGCTAGTTAATTATTCGCGAGTGCTTAATTACCGGCGACATGATAATCATCTCATCATACATCTTCTCCACAAATGAATGATTGATCGTTATTTTGTCACTAACTCGCCGATTATTATTGCATAATTGGGGTGATATTAATTGATTGGGCATCAACAATTAATTACACCCATAGGTGTATGGTTTATGCACGGATACCTATACTCTCTACATGGTCTATTTGCTTCCTTTTTTTGTCAAACATTTTATAATAAAACCGGATAACGCTGTGAAGGGTTAATATTTAAATGAGAAAATAAGAGTTTATGATATAACATGGTTAACATAGAGTTAATTAATTTTGGTAATTTATTCTCTCGAATTACTTTTGAACTTCAACCTAAAAGAATAAAAGTTCATCAAGTGAAAACATTGTCGCTTTCTCTGTGGAAGTACAAAAGACAAAAATGACTTTAAATAATATTAATTTGCTTGGAAGTTAACAAAACTATTGCAGAGTTTGTTACACTGTGTTGAAATTTCAGTAAAACTTTCAGTTTCCAAATTACATCTCATCTACTTTGTCAATTACATTTACTTAATAGTCTTAAGAAATATCTTCTTGTAAATGTATTTATTCTCTGTTGTTAACATGGGCGTTATGATTTCTGGGTTCAATAATTTGTCAGACGGTTAAAAATTGTTGCACAATAAAATGAAATGAATTTCACTGTAACCAATTTATACATATTAAATCTGCAAACAATGCAATTTCTTAAAGATATGTAGCGACGTTTATGAACAATTTAAACAAAGAATTGCTATTGTTATACACGTAATACCTATACAACGTGAAATAAAAATGCAGCTAATAATTACACTAAGCGCTCCACCTACCAATAAAATAGAATTATCACTTGAAAGAAATATCAATCTTTAAGAAACTATTATAATTCATAGGTATACTAGCAGGTATTACAGCAGCTTTGTCGCTAAAAGTTGAGCGCATTTACCTGAGTAATTAAAATTTTCGAGCAGCCTCCCAAGTACGGCAATCTGCGTTGCAAAAGAATAATGAAATAAAGAAGGACTGCAACAATACGGTTTAGTAGCCATTAAAGCGGAAATTACAGTTACTTTCTATTTTGCTTTTTAGTACAGTAGAGGACTTTTTCCATTTTCGTGTATTTTAGTATCCGGCATATGCATTTATACAGTTTCTTTAAATTTAATGATACTAGTTGAAACTAAAGAGGATTCTATAATTGTAGCGGACTAATTCATCTTCAACAAGTCCCATTATTTCTTTGTACGACGACGGTGTGGGTATTGTGAAAAGGTAGTGGCTTTCAATGGTTGTGGACCCAGCACGTATAAAAATATGCTAGATTTAGCAGCTTGTATGTTGATACGGGGATGTTGGTAGCATCAGGCTGGAACAACGAGGAAACGAGCTTTTGATCATAATGTTCTATTCCTTTCACGAGATAAGCATTTATGACGAACACGTATAAAGACTAAACTTCCCCTATTATATGCAATTGTATAGTAATAACTTTTTATTCCCTGCTGCACCGGTAGGTACGAGTGGTTTTTGAATGCAAAGCCCGAGATAAGGCTCCATGCTCCATAGAACAAAACACCCTGTATAAAGTGTCCATTACTCCCAAAAATGTATATATCATCTCTGCTGACAGATGTAGGTACACTGAGTTTTATTTTCCCATTTGAAAAAACATTCCACTCTTCCAACTTCGTCCGAACGAGAAGTCAAATGAAGAGTAGATGTGAAGAGATCGATGACGATGGGAGTTTTGTGTTGTAAATTTGTGCATTTTTCCACCAAAATATACAGGCACAACGCCCCAAAGTCCACATTCACAATGCTATATGTATTTATATACCTACCTGCATATGACATATGTAGAAAGTTTAGTTGAAAATATATTAATTGGAAAGCAGAATTTCGCAATTTTTCATTGGACTCATAAATGTTTGTGTCCAAAGATAGATGGACAAATGTTGAACAAAACGGCGCTTAATGGTTGTAATTTGTACAAACATAGTGTCGTTTATACAATTAAATTGTGTATATAAGGTTAGCAAAGTGCCGGTTTTAATTTGTATTTATGCAGACGTAGCCGAAATTAAAATTAAAATTGCTAGATTTAAATGCAAATGGGAATAAAATTGCAACTAGTTTGCAATTTGTATAATGTTTTATATAATAAATTAGTAAATTAGTGTTTTCCAGATGTGGTACAGTAACGTTTTATTTAACCACCGGACTTTTCATATATCACAATGTCTCGGAACGATTATTAATTGTTGTGCGAAATGTGATTTACATTTAACTGTTTTCAAATAGTTGGAATAAAACCGCTGGAAAAGTTTTATGATTACGTCTAGTCACGAGCTACTTACATCTTTTTGTGTAAAATTTAATTTCGCGTGATTGGTACACAAAATGGGACCAGTTTCGTGTTACATAATGAATTGCACCAATATTTTATTCAGGTGTTATGTATTTGCGAAACTAATAAATGAAAGACATGACTCGGAAGATCACTTAACCAATGTGGTAGTTTTGAAAACATTGGTCAACTGACCAAAAGTCCATTTATCACTGGTCTGATAAGGAACGGTCCATAACGCACACGTTTGTGTACGTAATGCGCTAATGGCACACAGCAACCTTTGTATATAAGGTCTGTTTTGATATAATTCAGTGTACATAGTTGCACAGTTTGCGATGAAAAATGACTTTAATGTCGTATCAATATATAGGGTCTTCGCTCATGATTGCTTCTTTGGAGCAAAGTTAATATTTTCGTTTTGTATATGAAGCTTTATAAACGCTCTCGGCTACTATGAATAAATTAAGTTTCTCCAAGTGCGATATGAAAATATTGTCATCGTATTTTCCATCATAGTGTGAACTTGTAGCAGAATAAGTTATTTCGAACACTGGTATATATGCAGGGAAAGTAATTTTCGAGGATACATTATAACGATTTAAGTTTTAATCATACTTTAGATATATATTATTCACCGTTGGACATATGCCAAAAGTTTCATTCGAACGGCAATGCATAATGTTCTGTTTCATTTTTAAAAAATTCCCCTTTGAATTTTCACTATGATACCTAATACAAATATACACTTTATATTTTTCATTATATGGCATGAAAGTGGTCCCCTTGAAAATTTGATCTTATGTAAAAGTTACGTTAAATTTAATTTTATCATCGGTGGAAGCAGATGGTTTTTATGCAATTTAAATTCTCTACAGCTTAAATGAGACGGGTAGCAATGCACTAAATTCCAGCACTTTCTGTTTGATTTAGACGACTTAATTTTAAATGACATCGGAAAGGTGATTTCCAACTTTCTAACATCAAATCTAGTCTCTGACTGATTATTTCAATTGATATTTAATTTGGCAATCCATTGAACCGGGAGAAAATGCACGTTTGAATAATGAAATCCGTCGGAGAAACAGCTTTGATTCCATGGTAAGAAAAGTTTTTCCAGACTATTTTGCAATAGTAAATATAAAATATTTATTTATTTACGAGTACTTAATACATTATGTCTTAAATTACTTTTCAGTTCGCAATTCAAATTTCCACTCACATGATATTTGTACTGCAACCATGTACCAAACTGTTTTGGAAAATTCCAAATTAATGTTTACGTTTAAAGGGGGAAGTCACTAAATGAAAGATACACAAAACATAAACACATATTTCCATATTCCATTAAAAAAATGCGAAAAATATCGCACAGAATATAATATGTAGAGTATGAATTAAATTCTGTTCAAATAGCATTTACTACAGTAGTATCCACTCATCTGGACAATCTTAAATAAGGATTTCTCTGGTATTGTAAAATACTCCATTTGGTGCTAATTATTCTGTCTGCAGCATTGGAGGAATGTGTATATACATTGTTAATGCAAAGGTATGTGATATCTAATATTCCTGTAGTGCAGAATTTCTCAGCTTAACTTTGCTCGTCTACCAACCAATTTATCACGTAATTTAACTAGTTTAACTTTCAGTTTGGACATAGATTCTCATATCAAGTAAGCATTAATTTACCTTCAAACGTACTGTAATCGTACAATCTTCACTGCCACGAGGGATTTGCAATTCCCATCTTCATCTTACTCAAGACAAATCAAAGTTCTTTTAACTGATAAACACATGTATGTACAATGAAAGTGAAGTACAAGCTGTACATAGTTACCTATTTAAATATAATTATTTTTCTTAATAAGTAATTGATAATGATTATTGTGGTTTGCTTAATAAAATTAAGTTTCTTTTGAAATTGTTAAGAAACTTAATGCGTAAAATAATAGGTATCTAAGATGAACAAATCAAATATAAAGAAACTGCACACCTGCAGATTTGTTGGAATGTTTGTTTGTGAAGTCTTAACGCACACAATCAAGAACTTAGGGAGAGAGACATAAGGGACACATCAGTTTAGTGAAATGAATTGGACAGTGAATTTCTGTACATATACATACATATAGGCGTGGAAAACTGCTTTAGTTGAATTAATTGTTGTAGTTTCTTGTAAAAGCAAACTGGTGAGTACGAACCTATAACACGAAAATTTAAATTGTAGTCTTAATGTTTGATTGTTGATTGAGCACAAATACGCAAAGTTAATCGGTAATTGATTGATTTTGATGTCATCTAATTCCGATTCACTCAAGATACCTTGTTACTAATCCTGTCTGAATAAAATACAGTTTTGCTTATGTAATTTTACATAAAAAATCTATCAATATCTAATATTTCCCTTAAAAAAATGCGTAGTTCAGCGAATTTCAAAATCATCCTCCACTCTCGCTCGGTACAAACTCGACTACCAAGAAAGTTGCGGCAGTGTTCGGAAACTAGAGCCTCTCATAACAGATTACTCAGTTCGTTTATAGGTGTAGGTATATCTTTATAAACATCAAGGAATATAATGTTGAGTAGTGAGTATGCAAGATTGATGGGCCAATCTAGAGAAAAGCATCAAAGCTTCCGCATAACGAGAAAGTTGTGGCATCAGGTTTATGTACTGTGTGTATGTATGCATAGGCCATGTGTAGCCGTAGGAAGACGATGGCAGAGTTGTAACAAGACAAGTGGTAAATATGTCGAGGAATCAGTCTCGGCAGTGAGTTAGTGAGCAACGGCGTTGATAGATCAGTCAAACCAACTGGACGTATCGATCTGGAACGTTTAACCCTCGGATTAACCCCTGTACCTACTCGAGATCCCATCATATTAAAAGACGTCCTATTTTTACTTGATAACTGCATTCTGATATTACCAAGACATTCCTTAATGTCTCTTATAAAATTTTGTAATGTCTTGTAAAATCAATGAAGGACGAAGGAGTGACAAATCTGTTTATATAACAAACAAATTCCTTGTTATTAAAAATGTATCGACCGATTATCGAATAGAAAACACTGATTTCAACATAAATCTATTAAATTAGAATCGATTATGTATGTGCCAACAGAACAGTTGATTGATAATGTTATTGGAACTAGGGGGATTAGTAGTCGTTCTGTTATTGTTTATTGTCAAATACAAAAGGTAATATTTGACGTGTGTGTAACGTATGTGTGCTGGAAACTGACGGTTTCAAATAAATTATTATTTACCATAATAACTCATCACCTGGGATTTAATCGCAAAATCCATTGTTGGATCTTTTAACGAATAAATTCATGGTGCCAGCGTTCGTGTGGGTTGCCGAAAATTTAACACATTAGAAATTGAATGTCCAGGAAAATTCCTATCAATAGGATATATTTATGAGAACTTTATAATATAAGGCAAAATTAACATTTGCGTATGATTTTCTCGTCTTGGTCGATTTGTTGAGGAAATACTGGATCGAGACTCGCATCGTCTTATATATTGACTTTGGAAACACAATAAAGTTGTATAATAAAACATTAAATATTATCTGAATTTAATAACTTATGAAAAGTTTCATAAAACGAATGCCGAGGGCGCAAAGTAAACGCTAGAAATCACCGAGGATTACACCCATACGTTAGTAGTTCCATTCAATTTGGTACAGATGTATTTTTCTCTTTGTCCTGCTTGGCTTGACTTTGCCAAAGACATTTATCTGTGGAACGATAAATGGTAGAAACTTTTAACAAGGTTTTCATTACCAAGAAGCTCACCTAGACAATGTCCTCTCTTATAATACGGTCGTGCCTTTATTTTAAATTTACAACTTCCCGATTTCGAGTTGATTTTTAATACGTTCTTTACATTTGTCGGTGATACTGTGAGAGAGTGAGCGAAGGACTTGAATAGGGTCCTTTCTCTTTACGAATTATTTCTTTCGTAATAAAAAAATGAGACTAACGGATTCACGAAACAATGTTTCATAATTGATTTTATACTATCGTATTTCAATAAAAATTGAAAATGTATTTGAAACGTTATTCATCTTCATTACATCCATCTAAAAACAAACGATTCAAGCTTTTATTCAACTTATCAACTCGTTTCAATTATGGCCTGCATCAAAATTTATGTACGTTTTTCAAACTAAACAAATTTAAGTGGCTGTAAATAAAAATGTTTACAATCAACAGTGGGTATCGGCAAAAATGGAAATAGGCAATTTCCTTGTTGTGTGTTGCATATACTCAACATTGTAGGACGAATGTGAGAAGAAAATTGAATATTTTTCGTCGGTATACCAATAAATAATCATTCTGGTATGTGTTGCTACGTTATGCTTCAAGGCATATTGAGCTTTCACACTAAATAATAAAATAAAACTTGGGAGAGGTACATAGAATCCTCGAGTGAATCAGTTTCCTGAATTCGACTCTAGCACTAATCGGCAATTGAAAAGTCCGCATTCCACTTTTGAAACGTAATTACTCTATGCATTAAGTATTATAGCCATTAAAAATTAAATATATTCATTGTTTGTTATCACACTAATTCAAAAATTAATTATTTTAAAGAAAATATGTAGATTCTGTTTTAATAGCTCTTTAGGGAACCATTACTAAGTTAACTTGAAATTTTATTATATTCCTAGATAATGTGTGTGTGAAATTCATAAAACATGATCAAGATGCAGTTGACTCAGTTTATTTAATTTTTAATATTAAACTGGTAAATATTAGGTGTAAAATTCAGGCGAAACATCAATATTCATAGGTACCCTTACGTTTTACGATAAAACTTCGGATAAAACATACCTAGGTATACATACAGTCGCGAGAACAATTTAATTTTTTTTCAATAAATTTGTATGAGTTTTTATTTAACATTTTTCCTTGTTGATGTTCGAATTCCACATGGAGGTATTGTATTTACACCTACATCGGTTATGAATATTTCATATCATGTATTTACATTGTCTTTTAAAACATTATGTTGTGTATGAATAGAAACGTAAAAAATGATTATATTTTCTGATACCCAATGCATTGAATGAAGTGAAATAATGATAGATAATTTGTCTTTTTAATAATCCATTTTCTATTTCATCAATGATAACGTTTTCCAATTAGATTTTACACTCGTTTTTACATGATTATATACGGTTATACATAGGAACATGTGTGCTTGATGAATTTTTATTTTTAAACAAAGAGTTAACAATATTTTGAAGAAAAATGTTAGATCATGAATTAAAAAAAGGAACCTACTATAATAAAAGCACATGTACCTAGTCATAAAGTCAGGAAAACAAGTTAAGTTAAATTTTAAAACCATCATACTTTAGATTATTCTAATATAGCATTGTGTATGTTAATATCCAAGTATAGGTAAGTTACGCTACGTTTAATAATTTTAGTATCGTTATAATAGGTATTAGGTACTCGTAGGCATACTGCGTGAAAAGCGAATGTTATACAAAATAGCCACCACCAAAATTTGCATATAAATGGTAACCCTTCACTATTCTTTACTTTTTACAACATGGACATTAAAAGTTTGTATTAACGCTTCTCTTCAACTATAACTCGTACTGTATTAATATAAGCTTTTCTGTTATACATACATATATCTACATGATTTAAAAGTTTTTTTATTATTTGCTTAATAACTTAGCTTAGAACCATAATACGAGGGTTTCTCCAATACACTGAATTTTAGAAAGATATTACTTTGTTGGTAATAGTAATAATTAAAACATTATTGCATCGTCTTATATATAAATATATGATTTACCTGAGAACGTGAGAAGGTAATTATGTTTAAAGACAAATGCTAAATTCTTTATACCTAATTATTGTTGTTGTTGATTGGTAAAATATGGTTAAGGTCTGTAATTTGTAAATAGTATATTGATTTTCGGTGTAATTAAGGGGTACACTATGGAAAACTGTGAAAAAATTGTAATAGTCATGAAATTAAATGTGGACAAAACATGTTCGCGTCCAACGTCCAATATTCAGAATTGTCTCATCGATTCTTTAATTTATATAATACCTTATACATAAATATCGAAATGTGTCTCATGAGTGTTGTCAGTTTTGGGTTAAGATCTAGTTATGTTATGCAGGTATTATGTACATACCTAGATACCTACGAATATTCAGAAATCTACAAATAATTTTCTCCTCTATTCTTTTTTTATATGCGTGTATCATAAATTTAAATTAATAAAGCTCCAAATATGTATAAGTTGGACTGAAATTGTTTTTGAAATTTACTGAGTAAACTAAAACTAAAACCTATATGTATAATGGTATTATGTTAGAAATATGATTAAAAACACTCTAAGTACATCCTAGGAAGTACACTGTAATAACAAAAGGAATATTGTCGAGGACCAATAAGGAAAGGACCTCAAGTCAGGTTTTGTATATTTTTACGACGAATATCTTGTCACGTAGTCCATATATGAAAACAATAGGTTCTTTGTATATGTTTTGGCAATGCAATGCAACTAATAAACGCTTAGATTGTCCAGACCGAGACCCCGAGACGTGAAAAGTCATTTAGTTAACATCTTTAGAATCGTGAACACGTTAAAAGTAGTGTTAAACAAATTTGATGAGTTCTTATTAACAATATGCAGTTTATTCATTTTGGTGAGTACCTATTTTTTGTTTATTATTTAATATTTCAATTTACAATGTTGCATGCGATTTTTAATTTTTACTTGTAAGAGTTTGGTAGAAATAATAAAGAAGAATGCCTATAGGTGCATAAACCTTAATCACTACGTTTTTGTGCGGCGTCATTCTTTTATAGTGATTACATTGTTCTACATTGGCGTTCACAACATTGTTAATAAATGGACATAATATAGCCCAAAGTTGGAAGTGTGTCGATATCGCACTTTATTATTATTTTAATTGGACTGATGTTAATCCTGGCGAAATGGGGAACATATTGTTAGACAATATTTGAAGAGAAACTTGTTATTTTGTTGGGGACGCCTGACACCGTCTAGGACGCTAGTGGAAACATTTATAAACAAACCGATATTTGCAGACTGAAGATTCTCGTTTAGAATTTTATTTCTGTATTGAATAATTAATAATTGATTTTAAATGTAACCGATGTTCATTTCTATTCAATTCTATTTTAGTTTTCTAAACGCTCAGTTAGTCGTGGAGACTCTCTTTTTTTACTTTTTTACTTCCAGATGGTTAGCTTTAACCTAAAATCTGGTCAAACGATAATTCGGGTTTTCTTTACATATTTATTGTTTAAAATCATATTATTTCACGAGTCGTATCATTACAGCATCTAGCAAATATTAATTGAACTTTCAAATGAATGTATGCTGTGTAAGACTGAAACTGAAAAATATTTAAACGAAATCTAGAATTATTACATAAAAAAAAAGTTGCTATTCTCTGACACAATATTCAAATGGTGTGCACACACATAGTCATCGTTTGTAAACATATAAAAAATGGTTATAAAGACAACAATGTTTGAAGTGATACAATAATTTTAGCAGCAAAACGCACATTGAGCCTCCCTGTTTCCCCACATTTAGAATAAAGCATCGCCGTGAAAAAGATACAAGCTGATTTCGTATATGTATGTTGATGCATATGTGGTAGTAAAATACATGAAAGCATCATTCGACGACAAAAGGGGTGGGAAGTGAAGATGTGTCGCATAAGGGCGCATATGTTACATCTTCTTAAAGTGTTAAAACATTTCACAACTTCCTCCACTCCCAAGAAGTGATAATATATCATTCATTGCCTTTGACGTGTGTACAATGTATTTTTATGTATTGCAAGTGACAAATTCTCTATTTTCTAAGTAGAAGATGAGAGCCGCCCGTGTTTGCTCTCGAAATGTGCTAAGGTGGACTTTTGATAGCACATTAATATGCTTTCAAGTCATTTATGGAGACGGCTTTAAAATCAACTTCGGTCTAGTAAGTTCGATCATACAGTTTTGGAAAAAGTATCTTGTTAATTGAAATGCATTTAATTAATCATGTCATAAATTAAACGTAATTTATTAATATTTCATGCATGCTAGTCCTGTTGTGTTTATTCGAAAATGAAATAAATTAATTCGTATTGTTAATTTAGAAATGGTGCATTATATTATACCATGTTTATGTCAATAATGTACTAATGATACTAATAAATAATGGTATTGATTGAATGAGTTTTGTCCCAGTTTGCCAATATACAATACTAGGTATTTGTTAACTGAAACAAAATAATGAGACATTTATTGTAAATGATTGAATAAATTCATCTGAACAAATAACCGTGAACTTGTGCGATTTCAGGCAAACTCCAACTGAAAGTAAGTCATAAAGGGGTAGTAGGTAACGCTTTCACTTTAGACTGGCGTGAATATGCATAGGGTTTCAATGAAATTTAACAAATGTACTTTCCGTTGGCACATACTTTAAATGATGTCACTTAATTTCTTTACAACTGTAATGACTTAAATGACAGAATGTGAAAGTAAAGCGACGCTAACAATCATGAACAATTTAGAGTTCCTTAGAGACAAAGTATAATTATGAAGATGGTTGAAAAGTACATTAAAGTGCACACGGTGAAAGCTCAGGTCTATAAAACAGTTTACGACTGTTTAAACTGGAGGCGAGCGCACGCCTTCGAAAAACTGAGTATAGTGTACCATGGTAAAAGTAGTAAGTAGTAGACATGACTCACATTTTTACCCTAAAACAAATATAGCTACTACTTGAGGACCACTTCAGCATGTTTGGAATAAGATATTCGACAAATTTGGCATGCTGAAAGGTTTCTATTTGAATTCTCTATCAAATTCTTCATGTGTCAGTAATAGTATTTGCGAGAAATATTATTCTTTGGAAATAAATTTAATTGCGATTTTTGAGTGGCTTCATTTTTAATGATTGTTCGTTGGAACAATTGATAAGGAAACGTGCAACGAGCGGAAGACACTGATAGTGGTAAACCTTAATTATTCACTCGAGTGTGGACTGGATAGGCTTCGTCTATGTCTCTAAATACTTGGCGATTATTGCGGCATTTTAAGAGAAAATTCTTTATCCAATCCACTATTCTTGTAATGCAATCGTTTGTGAAATTATATTATGAGTATAATGACTATTTTGAATTGGAATAAGTTTTTCATATTGCTATTATTAAATACCAGTTAGTACCGACCCACATCAAATCATCAATACCTAAAATAGGAAATTTAGATAAGGAAAAGAATGTGAATAAAAACATAATATAAAACTCGTTCGATGTTTGATGTTATGAATTAGAATTGAAGCTATTCTAAAAATCGTATAGTTCTATTGTATGCATGGCAACGAGTTTTACTAGAAATCAGAGATTATATTATCAGAAGCGTGTGCTTTGCATGTGAATCATTATATACATATCCATATTCACACAATAGTATATAGGTATGTAATATTACGAATATGTTATGTAATTGAAGTGTATTATGTATGCATTTTATTAAAACGAATACCTTTTCGGTTGTTTGTTGTAGATTTTATAATGAGAAAAGTGTCTAATTATATCGTCCCCACTGGATACTCTAAGGCGAGCTCTAAGGGCACTTGAAAACTTTGTAAATGAAAATACCGGTAGGTAGGTCTTAGGTATGCGTAATACTATGTGTTTCTGCACAGCATTTATATTACATACCTACATATAGATATGTATGTATAGGTACGGACGTCTAAATGTGTGTACCTACAAGAGGTGCGTTAGTAGATGTTATTATGGTTGTCTTTTCTTCTGTGAAATTATAACATTCTCAAAACAAATTTCTCATTTGCACGCTCTAAATACGTGCATTTTCATTCAAGGACTTTTTACTTAAATTTTCTTTGTGCTGCGACTTACCACAGTCCTGAATACTGGGGTTGTTCAGGAAGGACTATGACTATGCGTAAAATAAAAGGATGAAAAATGTTTGTTCTAATTTCGTTCGCAAAGTTAAAGTTTATGTTAAGGAAGCCACACACATTCAGTTTTTCGTTTCCTGAGGATCAAACTTGTGCTTGCCAATTCTTGTGGATTTTTCCTTATCCGGATCGTTGCCCACACACCTACAAATCGATATACTTCAATTAATCCTAACAAGAATGTATATTGAACAATGAAAATATTAAGAAAAGTCTTAAGCACTCCAAACACAGCACATGCAATTTTCCCTTAGGGCGAAACTGAGCAGGCCAATCCTTGAGGATTGTGCCTCCTCCGCAGCGTTCTAGTTCTACACACACGTATACTGATATTTCTCAAGATTTTACTCTATATGTAGGTATACATTTATGTTTATAGTTACCTACGTTTGGTACGTAGGTGAACCGTGTAAAAGGCTAACTCATCTTCATAAGTTTTAATAAACTCTTCTAAAAATTGTAGACTCAGATTCAGAAAACTTGCACATAAATGACTGAAACAACGAAAAACTGCTACTATGTGCATGTTATGTGTTGGTTACGTTACGTTGCCGTTGCGATTTCGGCGTCGTTACGGTCATGTTGTGCCTTAGACCTTTAGTTAGAATGGTTTTTGGAACAGGATATTTTGAACAGTCCATCACCGGCCTCACGGTTTCTACCACACACGTCGCTGAGCAAAATCTCAAGACTTGTACGGTCTAAAATTTGAGGGAAAACTGTATTTAAATGGGGGTCTTAATATGGAAAATATTAAGTTATAATCATATATACATATTTATCAATATGGACCCTGCTTTATTCAAATTGTATGTTTCGTATAATTAGCGTTTATTTATTATCAATATTATATTTACTTTAAAGCTTGTTGAATTTTATACCTATGTAATGTATTCCTTTAGAACAGCACGCAGCACTATATGCGCAATCTATTTACGTTTTACCGCATATAGGTATAGCGATTTGTTGTTTACTCCATTTCAGTTCAATTACCATTTTACTAGTATACTATTTACCTGGATTTTAATAAAAGCCAATACAAATAATTACAAAACAAACATAGCCTAAAGCACATAAATAATTTTTCTACTAAAATTTTTAGAGACATAAAGTCTCGTAATACCTCTTCTTGAATGAGTGTGTCAGTAAAGCCATTTTAAGAGTCCAAAAAACGCCGGCTTCGGAAAATCTATAAAGATTCATGATGTATATAGGTAGTAGGAATATAGTTTTAAACAGTTGAGCGAATCTGTTTGACATTTAGGAGAGTCCCAAGAGATAATGTTTTTATTGGAGAGCTTGAGCTTCGTATATAGCGGACTACTATATTGACCGCCCTGTAATACGGACATGTTTAATGTATTTTCCGGCAGCGGTATTGCGATCAGATCACAAAAGCCTTCCTTTTTAAATCGATATATAACATAGTGTGCACATTACGTCGTTTTTTGATAAAATTCAATCGTATTTCGTGACGTGCTCATCAGATATTGCAAACGCTTATTCATTTGTTTTTTTGCCTATAAATTTGTCAATTCATACGATTAAAACCCACCTCTTAATTCGTTATCATTCAGAAAACGTATTACACTCTAAGTAATAGTAATTATTGGAAAGTAAATGATACACACTAATATTGGAAAATGTACGTTTATTTAGAGGGATGGTGTTTGGCATCTGACAGCGTGGTATCTGTGTATGTTAATGTCAAAGAGAGCGATGCATCGACTATAACTATCATTTGATCAGTTAAAATTTCGTTGAGTTTAAAAATTTTATTGAAAATAAAAAAGAATATAAAACTTTACGACTATGGTCAGCTTGTTAATTTAAGACAAAGCCATTTCTTTTCTCCAACCTTATTACAATTATATCTGATTGTGATGGAAGGTCCCTTAAGTATCTACTCAGGTACCATGTCAAGTTTTATTGATTGATATTGGAGAACTCCTTAAAAAAAGCAGAACCTAATAATAAATGTATGACGACACTTTACAGTCGGTTGTTATTGTTAGAACATTTGGCTTTGTGTTCTGATTGCTATTAATTGATCCTTTGGTTGATTCTTATATTTTCCATACCAATTTATGCGAAATCGTACTTAAATAAATTGTGAAATACATTTTCAGCAAATCAACCAAAGTTAGAATGCAAATTTTGAATATAAACGGAATAGAGTGAATTTATTGTTAAAGGGACGGAAAAAAAAGGAAAATTGTATATTTAATAAAGGCTGAGCGCACAACAATGTTATTCATAAACGGAATATTATTTTCATAAAAGCATGAAAGAGTTATAAGGGAACAATGGTTTGCCGTTGAAATATGTTATGGGTAAAAGAAAATCCAACATTTAGAACCAACTATAAGGATGGGTGAAACGTCCCGTAACACGAATATTTTTACACTGAATATTTACGAGCGTTTCTTTAAATGAGAAAAACATCTGAAAAGGATGATCGTTTATGAAAAAAGTGGCTAGCTGTAGTTTGAAGTCCCGCAAAACCAAAAAAACCTATGAGACTTTCTTATATTGCGACTTGTTTGTTGTCTTTTGATTTATCACACATATAACACTCTCATATACTATCCCACTTGCGACTATTTATCAATTCTTTTATGTGTAGGTGATGTTCGCATGTGTTCTTTATTGTCCTCTATCCTGTTTTTATTAAACTATAACTTTTGTATATCACCTGCAAATTGTCAATTTGTATGGTTTATACAAGTAACCTAATACCCGTGTTTTGTACCGTTCCTAATTTTGTATTAGTTGTACATTTGGTATGGTTATTATTCTCCATTTGGCAAATTATCCACTATCCCCTGTTTTTATTACATCCATCAACACAAATGTGAGGCTTTTAAATAAAAAGTCAAATCGATTCACACTATACACAACAGTGTATTACAACACCTTTAATACGTTGTGGTATTCGTTAAGTACCTTTTAGTTGACGATTCAATTTATGATGGATGCGCCAGTATATTCCAAAAATTGTATTAAAATTTAAATTTTTTTCTATATACCTACACAACCATTTGTAAATGCGGATTAACGCAACGGTGTATTGTGTAAAGATATGGATCCTTCAAAGAGAGGCCCAAACGTTGGCACTGCGAAATGGGAATAATAAACGACAGACTGCCTATAAATTAGGGCAAATAATTTATCCTTGTGTAATCTGCAGTAATCTTTATTTTGTTCACTTGCTAAACAGGGTTATCTAGAACGGCATAAAGCTGCATTTACCCTCAAGGAGAGGACACGATTTTAGGGGTGTTATATGAAAGCGATATACATATACAAAGTTGGCTGTGTATCTCTCCTTTGCGTATTCCGCCAGCTTCCTAAGTTGGTCATTTTAGAACAAACAATCATAAACTAACTATACTAGTTTGTAATTTTCCTACAAATTTTCGAACAAATACATTGTCGAGTTTACCTTCCATAATCGGAAATGGAAAATATTTATTTTCCAACAACAAACCGAACAAGTGTTAAGTAAATTTCGTGCAAATGAATTCCATTGGGTGCGGAACTGCATAAGCTGATAAGCACTTGAATAAAAAATGAATGGGACGTTTTTTATTTCGGTTCTGACGGAGCACTTAAATAAGTGTATGTATAGTTGTACTCGTAAAATTCGTATTGGCGAGTTTGTTCGGATGCTGCGTGGCTGTGGCGGCGGTATAGCTTAAATAATTCTCAGATAATTACATTTTCGAAATTGTTGTACTTTGGAAGCTTCAACACTTCACCCAGAAAGGATTGGATTAGTGTGCGCTTTTTCTTCGTTATCCTCGTTGAATACGATTTCGGCGTTAATTAAGCAAAGAACGATAAAAAAGATTACTCGACTTGAAAGTTTTCTTTCTAAAAGAATGAGCAGTGTAGTTAATTTTAACGACTCAAGTATGGAAGAAATTTTTCCTATATAATGTGTTTGGTATCTCTTCATTTTCTCCGTTTACTATAATTTATTGGGAAAATATGGGGGACTCGTTTTGAACAATAATGTGTATGGTATCTAAACAAGAAGCTTTTAAAATAAATATAATTATTTCTGTTTACTTCGCATGAAAAGTTTCATAAAGTTAACACTTGAAACCAATGTTATTTTTCTATGGAGCAATATTACAAGTTGACAGTTGAATGCGAAAGCAAATATTTTATGTTCTGCTGTGCTAAATATGTATTTCGAGACTATTTTTAGATTAGAATGCTTTTTGACGATCAATATTTTAATAAAACCACCTTATACACCCACTTAATACATATTCCATATTTAATGAATGAAATGAAATTAGAGAAATTGCTTCATCAAGATGTTTATTTCAGATGTACCTACGTTGCTTATTGAAAACAAAATATTAATTACTTCAACTACTCCGAAACATTAATTTTATTAAAATTATTATTCATCCTTCGTCTCAGATTAGCAATAAAAATATAAATTACAATATCACGAGGTATAACGTGTTTTTGCGTATAAACAGTATTTAGTAGACATACATCTCTTATATTAAAAATAAATTCTTCTTGAGGACATTTTTCAAAATAAACCCTATTCAAACCGTAATATAGGAAACTACTAATTGTTACCTAATAGTTAATTAAGATACCTACTACTCTATTTTTACTTGAAATGTTTGATCGTTTATAAACTGAATTTACGTTTTTCCACTATGTAGGTATAGACAAACAATTATGTCAACAAAAGAAAAACAAACTATGGATAAGCATAATTTTGGCGTGATGATAAATTTCGCTAATACAGCTTAGTGAAATCAATAGCTATGATAATATACATACGAGTATATACTCGTATATACCTTAGAATAACAAACCTTTACAGTAATATTTTGCTGATGAATTTGAAATCTACTGAAAATGCAACTGATGTAGTAAACAAAACAGCGGAAATCGTATGTTTTGTTTTCATGCCAAACACAAAGAACAAAGTAGATTGTAAGAGTTACATAAATAATTTAACACGAAAAATGACAGTTCAATCTGATGTGTTGACGTTATGATATTCAACCGTTAACAGCAAAGAGCAAACAGCATTTCAGTACAGGTTTGTTGCCAGCAGGAATCACTTCGCTGTAGTTTCCTGCTGAGGAAAACAAAAAATCTATATCTATGTATACAGTGAGTATAGTATTATTGTATACATATAGTTATTACTACTTCATTTTATGTAGCATTTCATAAAGCATTTTGTGATTGCTATTGCATCACGCTGTAAACTTGGCATACTTATTCTCTGTTCATAACGCGACAACGGAAATTATTATCCAATCAGAACGATATATATATGAAATGGTTCTACACAAAATTGTTTCCTTGTAATTACGGCAGATGATTGCATAGCCAAAGAAAAGGCGAAACGATTTCGTGTTTCGTGTTTCCGTTCAATAACATAATTTGAAAGGCAAACTAAGAGAGCAGAACATAAAGAAATTAGAATAAAATTAATAAAGTGTAAGGAAAATGAAAGGAGGACGACGTTGCGAGCGTCCTGGTGCCGGGCGCTCACCTTACCCTCAGCGAAATGTTAACTCAAGTTAATCGCAGGCCTTTAGGAGCTTTTAGTCGCAGGTGTCTCTGATTGGGTTCCTTAAAGTCAAGATCCCGATACAAAGTACTTTCAAGTTACTGGGTATCAGCACTGCAAATTTGCATACTTAGGGCTGTAATGACACAGTTAGGTTCACACGATACTTGATCTTAGGATAGGGATCTCTCCTACATTCAGCCAGCCACGGTTGATTTATGGAAATAACCTCTCTATGTAAAATAATCTGCTGTGCAAAGTGCCTTTTCAAACTATTATTACTTTGAATGGAAATTATTAGTTTATACTCAAATATACTGTATATAATCTGAATTTTCTTTGTTATTTCTCATAATGTTATTATTTCCTTATTAAATTTATAGAGGAAGCTGTGCTGTAACGCGCCCCTACCTCTTTAAAATCGAAAATTCAAAAGACGGATGACGTCACAGTCACAGTTTTCCAGACAAGCCACCAATTTTGTAAAATAAAAAAAAACTTGGCCGAGAAAGACGTTATGGAAAATTCAAAAATAGAAGGCTACGTCGTGTAATTCTGTTCCATAAATAAAAGACTGGAATTGGTAATGTCGAAATAGTATTAAAAAATGAGTTGCGTAAGCAACATTTTATTCCACATAAATCGCATTCATGATGTAATTTAAACCATAGAGGCCCTGAAATGACGCAGCTCTGAGTTTGAAAGAAAAAAACCGCAAGAATGCGTCTCAATCGAGGAAAAGAAAAAACCCTTTACGTATATCATACGTCGATTAAATTTATTAAATTTAAAAATTATGATTTTTCATCATCGCTAAATACTGGAATTTGGACTTAAAATAACAATAAATTGTAAGAACAGACCCAAAAAGACGTTCAACCGGGATCGCTTTCCGATGCACACTCTCTTTTCAGAAAGCCAGACCACATTCCGACTTTGTTAGTCAAATCACAACCAGATTCAAAATTACAATTTGCTTAGGAAGCTAATTTCACTATTTGAACCCAATTTGGGTATGAAAACTTTTTCGCGCCTCTACAAGTCACGTGACATATTCGAATTTTCCTCTTCTGGTTTTAAAAGACCGTAAACCGCCTGGTACCTACAGCTTCAAAGCTTATGCTGAACTTGACTTGAACGCATTTAGAGAGACACCAACTTTAAAATAGTTCCCAAAGTGTATATGAGCAGTAAATTTTGCTCATTTTCCACAACTGTCCTCTGTGCATTGTGGTGACTATTTTCAAAGGTGTGCGATTCTCATATCTCCACCTTAATTAGATTATTACAATCCTTTGATAATAACAAATAAGTTTGGATTTTGATATCGTATACCTAAATCTTAAGGGAATTAAACTAAAGGATGGTAAGGATCAAAACTGGCTTGTTATCTGACGCTTATCCTTGGAGAATACTATTATCTATGTAACAAGATTGTAGATCTTTATGTCAAGGATACGTGAATGGTAATATAACAAGTTGACGTTACAAAACTATGTATCAAAGTTAATTACTTTTAGAAAATAAGGAAAGTAGAAATAAGTGTCATTGTAAATATCTCCCTACATCGTACGAGAATAAATCTATTGTTATTATGGTACTTACTCATGTTTGCATTCCGAAACTCCAACATTGAAGAATGAAAATTGAAATTCAACAACCAACGAACTAATTAAGAATATTGAGTCGAAATTCAGAAATTCCACAATAAAAACCGCACAACTTTTTTACAGCAGGATATTTAAATAATAATCGGGCCGTGTTGCAACTTTATGGCATTATTCTGGTTTGCGGATACTAGAGATATTGAAGAGTGTAAGTACAACATACGCACGTATAACGTAATTTAGCGTATGGCCCCAAAGGCATATAGTAAAGCAGCATGTTGCTGATTCTATAAAACGTTGGTAAGTGGGTAATTTTGTTTAACATTGTCTCAACTGGTCATATAAAATCGATTGGGGGTTGGATCGTGCGGGGAATTTCGATGGGGACAAGCATAGGACTCGTGAAACTTATTTATGTAATGAATCCCATTTGCTCGTAAAATAACTGTTCACTCAAACATGATGCAGATATATCTGGCAGTTTATTGAATTGAACTTTTATTATATTATTTCTTTTGATTCTAAACACTTCATATATACACAAAAAACACTTGCATTGGTCGATATACTTTTCAAAACCTGCTCATATAAATTATGTGCCCCTATAATTCAACAGAAGAAAGCACAAATCTGAGCACACAACAAAGGACAAAAAATGCAAAATATTTGCCTGTTGGATAGGCGCAGCATGTATTTTTTAAAATGTCAATACTTTATAATACCTAGATCCACAACCGCATACAGAAATACTCGTAAATTTATTATCCATCGACTGGAAAATAACCAACGCATCCTTCTAGTATGGTTAGTGGAGCACCAACGAAAATGTATAAAATTAAATCTCCCAAAGGACCGACAAGAGAAATGTACTTGGTGATCCGTTAATAAAAATTTTTTACAATGTATCTTTCATACCAATAAAGGTTTTACTGTATAATAAACAATGCCATAAAAGAATACTGTCCCTGTGTATTTTTTTTCAGTCAGTACCCTGAAAATGCATTTGGAAAAATTTATTTAATGTGAATGAAAAAATTATCCTCGAAATATACGAAAAGCAGAGTTTTGGACAGTCGAGAGCATTTCGTTCATACTAGTGGTTGATTTTAAAATTTGTGTCTGACACTTTGAAAAAAAAGGTACATAATAAAGTAGAAAAGGTTCACCATTACTAACCTTATTCGTCGCTCTGAAAAATCCACCGGTAATTTTTCCATACTGAAATCATAGCACTTAAGTAAATTGTGTCGGCAGTAAAGTTGACTGTATGACTGATATATTATGCATGGAATATACGACATAAACGGTGATTCTCAAAAAAAACTTATTGTTTTAACGTCCTACGGTAATAGTTATTATGTAAATTTAATGTCCGTATTGTTAAGATTAAATCCGTGGAATATGGAGTTTAGTTAACCAGAAATTTGAATATAAAAGAACATTAGTGTTGAGATTCATGCCAATAAGTATACAGATAAAAAGTGTTTAGAAAAAGTAATAAAAAACATATCGAGAGGAATTAAAATGTTGCATAATGATTTTGAATGCGATATCGCGGTGCGGATTTTACAATCTTTTAAATTGCCAATTAAAAATGCATTAGACAAATGCCATGCAAATATTTAATGTATAATTGAAACCTTTATGTGCTATGCTTCATTATCTAACACACCAAAACACTTAAATGATATAATAAACGTGAATTTTTTACACAACGAAATGATTTAGTTAAAGTCTCATTTTGGCTCTTTCATTTTCGCCTTCAAACAAGAGTACAGCAGCAGAGAGCGGGTTTTTTGGAATTTCTTGAAAATGTAAATATTGGAATAAAAAACACGCTGCTTTAATTAAAACCAAAATTTATTTGTGTAAAAAATTTATTCCTGAGTTAAATGTAAAATAAATAAAATTAAGCCATGTAGTAAACTCTAAAAAGAAGAAATTCATTTCAGAAACTTCATATACAAAATAAAATTTTATAATAGAATTGCATATATGTATATTTAAATTCAAATCCTTAAATTAAGTTTAGTTCTAAAGAAATTTACACAGTAAACGTAAAATGTTCCCCAAAAGAAATACAGCAAAGGTGGATTACTTTTTAGATGGCAAAAAGTTTGTGAAAAAAATTGCTTGGAAAGAAAAAAAAGAGGTATCTTCATATACGTATATGTATACATCCATGTATATGTATATAGATAAGACAATGCATTTGTGCTTTATATAGAATAGAAACAATATAAAAAAAGCTTTCATAATGGTGAAATGGTGGACAATCGACGCAAGATATGTTATGGAATAGCCTATGGGCATAAACTTCATACAATTCACTATTGCTGTCTTGGGGATTCACACTAAACTTTTAGTTTGCAATAATATGCAGCATTTTGCTGACCATCTACTATTGTTGCTATCCTATTTGTACATTAAAGAATAATAATTTATATATTTACAAAATTCTACTTATTATAATACTGTTAATTTACATGATTGGAAACACATATCCTAAAAACTATCTACAAACTTATTATGTTATACCTACATATGTATATTTCTATTTAACTTTTACAAAATTTTGTGTGTTCTTATACATATAAAAATAATTCACATTTGTTTAAATAACTGACATGGAAAAGTCCAGTTTTAATATTCACTGTCTTGTACTGGAAAAGCCACTGGGGATAGAATTAAATCTGGTCCTGAAAAGTTACAAACTCTATATAAAATCAGCAAAGCATTATAAAATAATAATAACAATAATATACACCAACGTCATTAGTAATTATCATTTCTGATTATCTGATGTATACCTTAGAAGCACATTTGATGAAATTCACTTCCATAATTTAACGACTTTTTTAATTAAATTTATAAAATTCATTAATGGTAAATGTAAAAAATACATGTGCATGTACCTGAAAACGCTTTCATTCTTCGTTAAGTATTATAATAATGTATTCGTGTATGACTGCAGATATTCTTTCTCATTTATAATTGTTTTAACCTACTTTTGTTATGAAATTGAACGTTCAACGATCACAAATAAAACCTTCCCCCCATTATTAATACCTAATTTCCTAAGGACAAAGGAATTGTAGGGAACCGACGACTTATTTATATTGATCACTTAAAATTCAATTGTTAAACTACGAGTAGAAGAGACAATATTTAGCTTACAATAAAGTATCTCTTCAGTAATTATTCTTTGTCTTTTATTTCGTTCAAAAGCTTTGATGTCCTAATTTCTCTTCTAACACATATAGGAAAAAATGTTTTCCTTTTGTATCGAAATATTAAAATATAAACCTCATTTCGTTTGGAGAAGTTAACTCGAATTGTGCGTTAATACAATATTTCAATACATTTGGTAATAAATAAAAATGAAGCCCTCAGCTGTATAGCATTAAATTTAATTGATGCTTTCAATTATTTATATGCATAAGTAATTAAAATTAAAATATCTACTCAAACTATTAGTTCGAAAAAATTGTTTAAAAAACGAACGACAAATAATTAATCTTGCAAAATATTTAACAATTCCCCAGTGAGGGAAGCCGAGTAAATTTCAGTCTGGCAAAGTGTTCTTCGGATACAATGGAATTCATATGAAAAATTTGCATACGATCCCAAACATCTGGTTCATATTTTTCTGTTTTGTAATTGTTAATACTGCGGTTTAATTAAAATCTCGCATTCAGGAGCCACACACCCTGTGCGAAATTGCGAGTGAAGGTTCACGTAAGCAAATAAGCACCGTTAATAGTTTAATAGTTGCGATGGGAGGATTTTGGGGATGGAAATGGAATGTATGGTTGTTGTATGCAGGATACGTCTCGAGATCTTACATGAGTCGACGCATTAAAGGATGCTGACGCGCCAGCAGTTATGAACACGTGTGTGTAAGTCTTCTGCACCCCGCGCTGCTTATAGTCCACGAGGCATTTAGATCTTTGATTACCGTTTCAACTAACCTGCAACCCGTTTAGAATACAAAATCCAGAGATCTTCCACTTGCACATCAAGTAAAGCCAATTCACTGACAGGTCTTTCACATCATTTGTTCATTTCCTGCTCCCAATTCCGCTAATAATTGCCTCCATCAGTAGATAGTGTCCGAATAGCAGTTAATAGTCGCACTTATTTTCCTTCTAATCTTGGCACTTTGGGAGATAAAACTTGGGTTAAATGTTTGGAACATGGGATCTTTTGTAACGTTTTCTATTTATGAATAAAAAAATATTTTTGTTTTAAAATAATAAGATGGCACACTGTACATTTAGAATGTGGAAAGGTATAGTGAAATGGAAACTCGAGGGATGAAAGAAAACAGGGCCAAGTAACTGTTCCCCCGCTCCCACAGGAGTCAGACACGTTCCTAGGCTAAGACTTATGGTTTGTTTAGATGGTCCTGTCTACTTTTCACGATTTTGTGAAGAGCGAACAAAATTTAGGGAGTGCAATGGAAATTTTATATGGTTTGACTAGAGTGGTAGTGGTGACCCACATACGTAATTGTAGAATTCATTATTTTTACAGGATTTTCCATCTGGAACATCATCAATAATGATTTATGTTCAAGTGGTGTGATTATGTTTCATATTAAATATAAACATAATACATAGTATTTCCGTTTTAAATAGAAAAGCCACACAATTAATAACGTAACATAAGCCGTATAATCTTCGATTTTCATCACTCTGTTATCGTCAAGTCGTAGCTCTTATTACAGTATTTTTATCACTCATTTGCATACGCTCCTAATGTATCTAGACTTATAAAGGACTTAATGTCTTTTTTGCATAGGAAAATTAACATTAATTTTCATGTTAAACACCTGTCACTTATTTTGTTACACGCTATCTAAAGATTAATTACACACGAAAAAGCGCCGCTTATTATGTACAAGTTCGACAAGGCGTTTTTTTTCTCTGCCTTATTATTGTCTCTAATGAGTGTAATTTATGTAAAAGCAAATGTTTGTCCACAAAAGGGAGGAGGTTATCTTTGAGAATGCACGAACAAATACACAACACAGTGTCGAGATAATTCTATTGACCTCCCACAACGATGCAGTAAAAGCATCAATAAGGCTAAACTTTAAAGTGTTCATTAAATGGTTTTTTCTTCAAAGCCATTTTTCAACATTAATCTGTAGTTAATCCATTGAAAAAGACGCACGTTTCATCAAATAACAGAGAAAAAGGGAATAAAACACAACATTTGGTAACTTCTTGCAGAGCAAACCGCCAACGAATTTGGGATACAACGTACGTGGAATTAGCAGGATACAAAGCCCTAAAAGCCACTGGATTCCTTCGATAAGACTGAAAGATTTACCCTCTATCCATTTTGATACAAACGTGCCCTTTCATTTGCTTCACTGGCATCGCTTAAAGACCGTTTGATTTACTGGGCAAATACGTAAATGTGAAACACATTCATTCACATACATTTTGTAAAATATTGCTCAAGTGATTATGGGGCAAGTTTTTTTGGTAGACGTGTTTTTTTACCTCTCTTTTCCATAATCCCCAGAAGAGGCGAGTTTCTATCTGTGTCAAGTAGAAAACTTCTAAACTACTTGCAGCACTAAGCATATTATGGTTTTCCTGATGGTTACCAAATGAAATACCAAATTAATTTTGATTCAATTACAAATGGAGCCATTTGTGAATGTCAAAGTGGTACTCGTGCAAATGTACAAAGTAATCAGCATCAAAATGACAATGAAGATAAGATTAATTCATTGCATGGTATAACAATGAACCGCCTATCATATGATAGAATGTCTTGGAAATCAAGCGATTTTAGTAGGAGATTGAAGCGAAGGTGCTTTTCGATACGTTTGCCCCCGCACAGAACACGGGGCGAATATTATGAAAATCGTGTAATTTCCAATTCGATGTAGGATATGAATTTACAATAGCTCTCTAAATGCCTGCGCCCCACACAACGATCTAGTGCAGATCAGATAAGACTTGGCAATATGCGTTCGTGATCTAATTTAAAGGTAGTATGCCCGTGGAAAAAGTAGGTAATTTCATTATTTTTGCAACACTACTGTATGGAATGTAAGTATAATGCAGTTTTGCTCGTTTTATTTACGAGCATGGATGTTGTCTTTGCATGTTTCCGAATAACAGTGAACTCTTACACACACAAACAGCTGCCATATCGGCAATCTGTGCCAGTTATTAGGTAAACGCGATACAATTTTATACAGTTTGATGCTATCAATGACTTTTTATTCAAGCAATTTTATCGAATGAAGACATTTATCCGCATAATGCTAGCGTAAGGTGCACGTTTCTTTATACTTTAATATAGCTATGGTGTGTTGATGAATTTTATCAGTTTAAAATATAACACCTAAAAATATAAAATAAAGTTCGCAATTGAAACCTAATCTCAAAGCAGTAATTGAAAAGCTTATAAGGACTAAGCTCATTAGTCATCGTTTTCCTTTGAGTTTTTTTAATTGACTTTAAGAGTCAAACAAGGATCAAAATATTGAGGGTGTTTCCATATTATAAATGGTTTGTTGACAGACATGTTTACCAAACCACTCCGACAGGACAATCTAAATTGATTTACCTTCAATTAAACGTGATATTCGCTCTTCTGTCTCCGCATACATGCTAGCCCTATATTGTGCACTTCGCCGTTGGAAACCCTCCCCAAACCCGGCTTCAGAAAGTTCCAAATCATCTGAGGATTTAGTTTGACATCTGTGACGACGTCTCACAACCGTCGGCTTACGGCAGGCAATAACAGTAGCTACTGACACAATACTTGCAATAAGAAGTATAGCAGCTGCGGTCAGTCCAACTAATATTAAAGTTAAGCTTGAGTTTGAAGATAGTTCAGGTAGAGACTTCATTATGTTTCCTGTAAACGATAAGAAATAAAAATCTAATAATCAAAAACAGTCCTTATTTAGTAATTAAATAGGTATATATATCATCAGTAATAGGTCATAAATACTAAACAGTTTTGTAACCCTTAGGGTTGCTAGGAAATTTTAAACAACGAAAACACGTGTAGGTCATCCCATTTAGAATTAGTTGACTGCTAGACATGCAGAACGCGCAACCAGTTATTGTTAGTGTCTCCTTTAATTAAATTAAGTATAGCCCTGGGGAACTTACCATTCTCTTGAAGTGTTTCAGGGGATCCGTCTACTTGCACACGGATGTTACGGAGCACTACTGGAGGATCACTACGACCTTTAGCGTTCTCCGCATATACCACAATAGAATATTCTCTGCCGGCTTCTAAACCATGCAATTGAAACACTGGCCTGTCCTCTAGAGCTCGATACATCGGCGTTGAACCTTCCCCTAAATAATAGTGTTAATCAGCCTATTAAAGACCGAATGGTTTTATAGTGTGGATTGTTAATAAGCGCAAATCGATGTTTTACTTTGAATTTGCGGTTCGTTGAATCGCCACCCCAGTGTTGGGGGGCTTCTCTTTTCTTTAAGTTCACTTTGAATTTTGTAATATATGCTACCTTGATCGCTTAAAGTTGTTACACCTGGTGGTAACGGTGGTATGGAAATATCGCTGACTTCTAGGATGAAAGTTTGATGTAAGCCACCATCTTTTCCGGCTAAACAAGACACTTCTAAAGCTCCACGTGACGCGTTACGAATTATGCAGCCTTTTGGAGGTTCCGGTGGAGCTGTAAGTGAAAAACAAATATTGCTTGGTCCTTTTTTTGTTGACTTTGTGAAACGAAATAAAAATAATAGGAAAATAAGATAAACCGTTGCGTTATTATATTGCTCACATCGCCGAGTTCGTATTCGTATTTGACATAATAATTTGATTTGATCATTATAAATGCAAATTAATATTGGATCGCAGTTCAGATGCATTATTATGAGTGAATTCTACTTTGTGGAGAACTCTGTTAATCATTTAATTTAATTTTACTATACACGTAGGTATATTAAATTCCTCTCGTCTTTGTATTAGAATTTCCCATACAAACAGACATACTTAACAAGCTTAGATAAAGCCAAACAGGTGTACTCAAATCGACAAGATTATCAATTATTGAAAATGAAAATACAATCATCCTCATAGTGCAATGGTGAAACACGAACAAATTCCCAAATCAACAATATGAATAATCTTCAGACAGTTGAATTATTGATTTTTATCAAGAATCCATCGAATTTCACTACCATCACAAAACATTTATTGCCAAAAGCAAAAATAGGTCTTCTGTATAAATAATTGCCAATTTATATTTTCCTTTTTTCTAGTAGAAGTTTTTTCATTTTACATACGTATGTATGTTTCGCTATAATATGTTTACTGCGCATACAGAAATAAAATGTTATTTTTATGTGGTACATTTTCGTTGGAGGAAAGCTTCAAGTATAAATATAAAGCCTAAATTCGCACCATAATATTTTTGTTTTATAGAACCCGAAGCGCTATAAATTGTGGATGGAACAAAACCGCATTAGATAAGTAATAGCGCGTATAAACTCTCTGTTTTCTTACGTTATGTGACAGTCATATTGAATGACACTACTGTCCAGGGGAATACGTTTTACTATTTTCCAATTGTAATTCCAGTCGTACTCAGTTCTCCCTTCACATGTTTCTTCTTTTAATCAAAAATACTATTAAGACGAATCCCATCCCGCTCAGAGAACGACTTATTGAGTTATTTTCACCTTATTCACCGTAATACAACGTGTGATGATACCTACATACACAGTTATTAATAAATTTCATTGAGAGAAAAAACTCTAGCTTTAGTATTCATAAAAGAGCAGGTAAAAAGTAATTTCCTTTTATTTATAAATGAAAATGTAACATTTCTCACATAATCGCACTTACAATGAAATTTACATGAATAGGATGAAAGGATCCTCCTACGCATGGTATATATGACATCTAGTTTAAGTATATTTTACACGGTCTCTTATAACAAGGGACTTCACTCTACGCCCAGGTTATCCCTTTAAATGGTGGATCGAGTTGTATAGAAAAGGGGTCCTACGAGTATAAATTTGGAACCAAAATAGGCATATTGGCACGTAATACGTTTGTTCGAAGGAGCTTTTACATAGGTGGTCTTTACAAGGATCTGCACTTAGTACATCTGATCATTGGTCGTTAAAATTCCAATAGCTACTTCGACATCGGCTATCATTAAAGCCCTTTCTCTCTGCCTGTGTGTAGATTCTATGTTTGTCATGTTGAATATTAAATGGCATTTGAATAAAATTGTTTTCATTTTTCGGATTCCTCATCTTATCCCCGATTCGCTCTTATCGAAATTAATTAAACGCGATTATACGGTTTTCGAATAACAAAAAGGTAACAATTAGAACTTAAAGTCGATGGTAAATAACAAACATCATGTATCGATGTACTCGTTTTTCTTGAAATTTCCGAATGAAGCAGCTCCCAAGTACTTTTGCAAAGTATGTAATTAACGGGTTAAGTAGTTTGAATATTCATAAGCTCCGGATGAGAAGAGAAGATGCGAATATGGTAATGAAATTACTCCTAGTTATATTATCAAATTTTCGAGGTGTATAAACTTTTATTTATAACTCAACTACTTAAAGCAATTTATTAAGAAATAAGTGCTATTGAGTGGAACCGAGCCCTAAAATACATTATTCGGTAATGTCTTATTAAATCCACTTACCGGCAGGCACAATATAGAATCGACATGGTGAAATCTGGCGTCCAACGGCATTGGTAGCCCAACAGGAAAGCGATTCCAGGTCGTCAGTTCCCGGTGTAAAATGAAGGATGGATGTATCTCCAGTATTCTCGATTTTGGCTCCCTGAACCGGAAGGACGCCTTTACTAGTATTGTATGTCCAAGAGAAGCGGGTCACTTCAGGTACAGCATCCACGTGACATTGAACGACCAGAGTTTCATACGATAAAGCTCCGACTCGCATCACTTCAAAGCCTTTTTTGCAACGTGGAGAGTCTGTGGAAAAGTGCACATTCTTTGAATTACTGAATTACGAGTACATACAAATCCGAGTTGAATTTCCATTATTCTTTGTTGAAATATAATCAGCACATAATTCTATTACAATTCTGTGTTGTACCATGTAACGACAATTCACAAAAGTTTCCAACACGATAGAAAAATAATCAAGGGAAAATCTCTGTCTCGCTCTCTCTATCGAAATATGATCCTCGGAACTAATAGTAGATCTTGTTTCAATCTAATCAGACCAAACTATCTGGAAATAAATTAATCTCAACCCGAAAACAAATAAATTTTGTTGGCAGAGTTGTGTATTTGTATGTGCATATTGTGAAGTTATAACACAGTTTACAAGTTGATATTAAAAGTAAAAGAGAGGCCCAAAGTCCAATTAAAAGCATATTGCAGGAACGACATAACTTTAGCGTTATGTTACGCAAAATCTTGATAACAATACATGCACATAATATGTTCCGAATACACATTTTACTGCGGGGTTCTCGTACCCGTAAACTACTTTACATTTAACAAAAAGATGGTGACTGATATAAGTTGAACACAATCAAACCAAATATCTGGTAATTAACTAAACAACACTAGTATGTAATTGTTTTAATGCGTGTAGCGGCCACTAAGTTGCCTATCGGCCAACTTGATCTACCCATACCTCTACTGTGGTATTTATTGTGTATAATGGTGATGGTGAAGCATTATTAGTGGGACAATATCGCGTTGGTTGCTGATCCAGCGACATTTCAGGATCACTCTGATAACAGGGTTGGGGGTATGATGTTGGATGTTGTGCTGTTTGATGGAGAATTGCGGTGAACACACGTTGAGTAACATGCCACATGCAGCTTTGATGAAGGTGGCAGCTAAAAGGGGGCCATGGGGCGGCCACGGCCCGCTCCCCATTGTAACATATTGCACTCGACTGACTATTAAATATGTGTGTTTGTGTATGTGCGACGGCTGTTGTTAATTCACCACGAGAAAAATTATCGCACACACATATGTAGAGGTATTACAAACTGCCCTCCCGTTTGCATTTTAAAAATTACGATTGCATTAAGCTTTAGCAATGGACATTAGCAGCAGGTAAAATAAAATGCGATCGTAACGGACTCGACGAGTGTTTTCATTTTAATAATCGACTTTGTGAAGAACGAGCCGCTTAAATAAGTCAAAAATATTGCTTTCTCTTAATAATACACAACAATGTTGGAATTAAATATACCTACTTGTATATAGAACGATGTCGTAAAATTTTACTTGTATGCACTTTGCAGAGCACAACTTGAAATGGCTTATAGTTTGTACAGTTTGATAACAATGGTTCGATTGTATAGAAAGGGCTTCGATAACAATACTTGAAGAAGATTTTAATCACGATGAAAAAGATGTCTGAATGTATCGAAATGTAGTATATTACTATTAGACATTTGATTATCTTCTTCTCCAGATACTTCAGAACTTGTATTCAAGCTCAAGGTATACATTTATTTTATAATAAAATGCTCTACCATTTCTAAATAACCCATAAACGAAATCGTTTGATTAATTTTCAATTCCCTAATGTTATTAAACTGCGGAATTTCTAGAGAACATTCATTTTCCAAGCCATTATATTTAACATTTAATACGGAGAGAAAAACTTTTGTACCATTGCATGGTTGTAATGATAAATGGAATCTTATTAGAAATTTTCGCTTAATAATTAGGTTCAAGTATCAGTTTGGAATAATCTTTTGCACAATAGAAACTGCTTCTGCCTGCAATTTATTTAGGAATGGAAAAAATGAGATCATTAAATTTTTCAAAAAAAATTTCCATTCAATTGCTTAGCAAAGAATGAATCGGGTGATCGTTTTGGAACGACTTCCCAATTGATCTTTATAACAGCAATTGCCACAACCTTCTATTATCCTATCGAAATATAATTCCATCGAAATTTTATTGGCTAATCTAACTGTTTAACCAGTTTGGGGGTGCAACCGTATATAAAGATAGAAAAAGTGTTCAATTTCCGGCAAACTGGTAGGCAATTTGAGATAAAGTTAATTTTTCCAACGGTGAAAAAAGATAGACGGTCGTGTAACAACCGGAAGATTCGCGGTCTTTTCGACAGATTATTCACTCAGTAGGAAAGTGTATGTTTCGAGGGGACCAAGTTCGTACTTTATGACACTCATATATGGCGTAGGAGGGTGGTGATTTCAATTAGAATTTGGTGTCATCTTTCAAGACAATGTGATTGATCCAACTGTTAGTACTATGAGGGTAGTAGTTATCCATCTAGTGATATTGCAATTAATTCTCCACAATTGGTATTGTAGGCTGTATTTGTGATTATTGTGTCAGACGGGAAGGAAAGTGTAATTAGTAATTGTTGCGCTAATTGCTTGCTGAATGTTCGTTAACAGGACTGAAGCAGAAAGAGTGAGAGGGGGAGACGTTGGAGCTAGTGCGGATAGAGGTAAAACAAGCAGGTTTGATTTCAATTCCATAAATACTTCAGTTTAGTTTGGATACCGAGTGTTCGTATAAAATATTTGGAATTTCAGTAGTCTAGTTTACAAACATAAAAAATGATAAATGCAGGAAAAGTGGGTAGATGACAAGGTGACAGCATCTGCAACGTGGTTGATGTTCAGAAAAGTAAAGTCACGAAGTGCATGTCGCTATAAATCCTACTTATTTATGAAACCAGAAAATTTTAAAGACACGTCTGATGACAGTGAATCCCGGAATATGTTAAAAATTTGCAAAGTAGAATAGAATTCAGAATATATGATAAATAGTACAAACTGTAGCTTAGGTTTACATTTCATATGTACTGGTACCAATAAATACTAAAAATATATGTTTAAAACTGCATAAAGTATCTTACTATAAATGCGTATGTATTCTGAAATATATTTGGATTTATTTGCTCATTATTTCTTCTTGTATCTGATCATTATTTTCTATTTTCTTACAATTTGTATACAAATTTCATCTCGTAGCAACAACACAAGTATTACACGAAACAAACTAAAATGTGCACAATTTTTCAATATGTTTCTGAAATTGTATTTGAGACGATATTCAATTCAATTGTAAATTTTCTTTCTTTACAGAAGTAAATGTAATCAGAATGAACATCAAGGATTTTAGGAAATATTTTCCTTACGGTTTTATACGAATATAAATTTGTATACTTACATTGTACAGTGAGATTGAATGGAGCGCTGTATGTTTCCCCTTCACTGTTTAATGCTGAACATGCATATTGGCCGGCTGATTTCTGTTTAATATCCCTGAGGGTTAAAATATGATCCAGCGGCAAAACACCACCTGAATCATTGTATCGCACCAAATGAGCCTGCAAACAAGAACATGACCCCCACAGTCATTTATTTTCTGATTTTTTAACATTATTTTTAATAGTAGCACATGCAATTAAAAAATATTCCGGAGAATTTGTTTTTTTAATGGTCTACTTGTTAAATAATTCTTTTTTCATATAGTTTTGTTACTGGGGAAAGAGTTATGGACTGTTGGAGTTTTTTCCGCTGGAATATAAAACAGGGAAAAAAGGGTTATGGAGATGAAAGTAGTCGATAATTCAAATTGATCTATTGAAATTCGTCTTTCGGGTATTAGCATATGTTATAGCCAAAGAGTACCGGTTTTATTTTTTTTGTTCATTTAAAATAGTCTTGTCAAAATCGTTATAATTAAAACAATGAGCGGAAAAGGGTGATTTTTGCGGGAAAATGTGCAAATTAGCTCATTGAACGCTTCAAGTGAGAGTGAAATAGACTTCAACAAACAGCTAAAATCTCAGTCTCCAACCGACAGAACACATTAAAAGTGCATCACTCTTAAAAACTAAACAGGCCGAAGAGATAATGTTCCTTAGACAGCTTTGAGCAACGAACACATAACTCTTAAGGAAACGTCTTTTCTTTTCTCTTATGAAACGTGTACACCACTTGGGAAATTCGTAATTTCTTTTCTGCTACTTTTCTATTTTCTGCCCAAGATAAGCGCATATTACGTTCTTGTCTTATAAAATATTATATGACTACAAATATTATGATTCTGCAGTAACATTATTTATCTGCATGTATGTCAGTAGATACACTTATATGTATACACAAAGAAAAACATTTTATATATTGTACCTACAACATGCAAGTGTATGAAGGAGATGTTCATGTTTCATATCTGTTAACACAATAAATTTTTATTATTGTTTTTGAATGGGATAAATTTGAAAGAAAATTAATTAAATAACAAACACATATTTATTTGGTGTGTATATGTTTATTTAGAGACTCTCTGCTACAATTAATTTTTAAATTTTCTTAAAACTTTACTTAGCGCAAATGTGTTATACTAATTAATACTAAATCAAAATAAAAAATGGTGCTTAAAGAAAAACCAGGTGCTATTTAGGACATTTACTTTAAACAGCTGTAATATAAAGCAGCCAGCTAAATTATTTCGTCCCTTTTTGGTAAAACCAGTCTTTGAACATACATATTATTAATAACAAGTTAACGAGTGTGGACTTTGTGTCAAAAGCATGGTAATATAAAAGCTAGTCCTGTGAAACCACATCGTCGTAGATAATTTGTTTTGTATCCCCTTTATGTATATGTATATAAATTTCCATTGCTGGACCACCGAGAGAGCAAACCACCTAATATGTAATTTTGTAACAATTATGTTGATTTCGGGTGATAGTTTGTTGTTATATTATTGTTCGCAAAGTTTTCACTTTAGTTAAAAATCGAATGAAGCTCGTTCCATCTATGTTATGGGGATAGTTTGTTGTATAAGTAATTCATTCCTTTCACGGCCAATAAGAAGTGTTCACTTTTTGTTTAGCATACATTTATCCAGTTACCACTTTCATCGATCACCTTGACACTGGATTTGTGTTATCTATGTCTGTCTTACTTGATATTTATCTTATACGTTCGTTACATCCCATTTTCCGTTTCTAAATGACTTTCTATTAATATTTTCAACGTTTTTCCCTTCTCGTTCCCATTCTCTCTCTTTCTTTTCCATCGCAAAAATTCTCGCATTATTCATTCAACTAACATTTAGGTTAAAAAGGAATAAATGAATCTGCAAACCTCCCTTGATAGGTATTTTATTGGTTTTCTACTTGAATTATGATTTATGTAAAAAGATGGGATGTTTTGAAAAGAAACAGCGATTTTTTATTCTCGCTAGTGACTTAACCAAAGTTATTTACATAAACAAAAAAACCTTAATTGAAAACTTGGGAAATTTTGATGTCCCCAAATGGGTGGAGAAGGGCTTTATTAAATGCTACAACACAAAATGTGCAATTGTTATTCAGTTCATTGTATTTTTAGAGTTCAAAGCAAAAGTATTCTAATATATGCGGAAGCTATGTGAAGGCTCAAAAATGTAAGCGTTTTCCCAATATAAATAAAAATCGAACGAAATATGGAAATTAACTTACGCCATCGCCTATTGGTGCTATACACATTTATTTATCTATACATATACTACGAGTATATATACTTTTTCGGGTACCTAATATTTTCATTATACTTGTATTTCGTACTCATAAATATGTATCCACTGAATTGGCTACTTAAATTGCTCTCCTGTTTTATGAGAATTTTATAGTCTTAACAAGATTACAAATGGGTGGTTCCTCTTTATACGTTTAATGCACGCTGTTGGTTTTAAAATGAATTTATACATTATTAATGTCCTAATTCGGAACACAATTGAAAACAGGACGACGCTCCACTAGACGTCGTCTCTCTACTTATATCCCAGAGCCCACTGTGTGCTATATATACATTCTCTGGGCCAAAATTAATATAAAATATAATATTAAATTCGTTTAAATGTACTTATTGTAGACGAGTGACGAGATATTCTTGAATACAGATACAATTTTGAGTTGTTGTATAAGAAAAGTTTCTTTCAAACACGTAGTTATCTAGCAGTGGAGGCATACAATTTCAGGAATGAAACCTTTGGTGCGCTCGTTTTACATCGATTCACCCCAGCAGCTGTTATATACTCATCAGAATTGCTCCAAAGTTTTGAAAAGTTCCCCACTTGGACCCTTTTGTGACATTCATGTCATTAATGATTATATCATTTTGACTTGGCATATCGCCGTTAATCCTTTTTCATAAAACGGATAAATTTCATTTTCAGTTCGGCGTGATTGCGACAATTATGAGTTTTATTTGGCACCAATAATTAGAATTCCGGTGGATGCTTGATGTGAAATGTTCACGACATTCTTATATAAGCGAAAGCTCATTTCATTCTCATTTATCATAACAATAATCTGCATAAGAAAAAGGAATGTCGTCAAAAGTGAGAAGGAATTTTAAATTACGTTTAAATTGATTTTAGAGAAAAATTAATTTATTGTATAATGTTATTCTATTTCTGAATTTTATTCCAATCTCCAGGAGATGGCGTTTGATCAACGGAAAATATCATTATTAGAGTTATTGTAATTATTTCATCTATCTGGAGTAACAAATAAGAAAAATCACTTCACTTGTTAAACTACATGAGTCAAATAGAGAGTCACTATCGAGCCTATATGCTTAAAAAGCAAAGTTAGAGTAGATACATTTACTGAGAATACAAAAGTAACGAACTTAGATCAGAACTCGTTCCATCATCATTCACTTAATTAAGTTTTCTTAGTTTCATTTGTGAAAAGCTAATTTATTTTATTCGTGCTAAGACAAAATAATCTGAAAGAGAACGGGAAACTTGGAAATATAAATTAAAATAATTAACGTAAGTGCATTTTTTCTTTTGCGTTAACATTATATCCCATTTTCTTCCTTTTTATAAGTATATCAAGGAAACCAGTGTTATTTTACGGTGGCGAACATTTTATAATTCTTGTGTTTTTATAACTTTTTTCTCCTTGATGGTAAAGAATATTTAAAATTAAGGAAACCTTTCCTTATTAACTTTTTAATGAAACTCACCACAACCTCAAAATATTCTTTTAATGTTATTTTACTTTTTACATGTCCTGAATTAATATCTGCTAATGTTTTAAATGGTAAAATAACACCTATACACCTTATTCATCCTTTGTGGAACTGAACCAATACAGTAAATTCGTCTAATTAAAGAAAATTAGAAATTATAAAAGCCCAGTTAATTTTTTTAAGTACCTCTAAGTGCGTGGTTTAAATTTGACAATAATTTATGCTAGGAACACCTGTTTGCGTATAAAAAGTAATTGTGAAGAGTAAACACAATTAATTTTAATGCTTAATGTTAGGCATTTCAGTTTTCCTGGGTTTAACACCTAACAAAAAATTGTAATGATAATTGAACCAATTTAAATATACATAATTAGAACGTGAAGAAAATTTGAGCCCATTAAGGGGGAAAGTAATTAAAATGTATACGAATACTTTTTTAATATCTAAATAACATGAATTTCATATAGGTGCATTGTAACAATGTAACATAACAACAATAATATTTGTATTGCGAAATGTTGGGGCTTCTACATAAACATAACAATAGGTATTACCGATTTTTTTTAATTGGACAAATTAAAAGAAACGCGAATTTCATCTCCAAACCTTCCATCGCTTTACCCAAAGGTGTATTTTAGCGATTTCCTACTTTCGTTGAATAACGTAGATAAATACCTACTTAATTCAAAGTGATTAGTGTTACAGAGATAATTCACAGCACTAATATTTATGTAGTCAAATAATACGAAGAAGTGGAAAGAAAAATGTAAAATATGAGAATTTATTGCACACTCATGGGCGCAAAGTAGCAATACCGAGAGCAATACAGAGCATCGATTATTAGATGAGGGGCGAAAATGCAAGAAAAGTAGTTCTCTTATACATATAGAAAGTAAACGAAAATTCCAATGTAAACGATATAAATATACATTTCGGAACGAATGTAAAGTTATTTCCCGTATGACACAATTCCGGCCCACAAACTCCTCTACAGTAATAAAATAAATAAAACGAAATCTGTTAAGAATGGGACAATATGGAAACGGATAAAGGAAGAATAGGCTACTTACGTCGTGATACCAGCTATAGCTATAAGGAGAAGGACGTGCACTTGTTTCACAACGAAGTCGAACGTCCGCTCCCTCTTTAACCGGTGACGTCACATCGTTGTCCATCTTCACGGACACACGGGGTGGATCTGCAAACCGAACCAAAACACATATTTCAGTAACACTAAATAAGATACTTCCTTCCTAGAAGGATTGCCTTTTAATGATACAACTGGCCCACTCAAATTCGTTCCCACACATTTATTGCCAGTAATAACATGTAATAGATTAGTTTTCAATGTGCGCCTTGAGTAACACCTTGTGGCAGTAGGTACATATGCAATGTACTCGTTCCTCTTTTATTTGAGTACTATTTAAACGTGACCACAATTTGTACAAGCGAAGTTTAGACAAATAATCAACACTGCACAATACACTTGAATTCCGGTAATATAAAAGAATCTTTTTAGTAGAGTTATCGGTAGATAGTTTTACAAGCCCCCCTGGAAATATGTTTTAATTTTCCTGCAGGTAAGTTGTTTAGAAAGTTGGTGTCGTATACACACACAGTTCGTTGACGATCGTTTCGTTTAATAGAAATAAAGAAACATTTAATGAAAGTTTACAAAGAGCTCAGCAAAATGTACAACCTTTCTATTAAAACAGTTTAGTAGTAGCAGGAGTAACGTTGCGGATGTCTTTAACAAAGCTAACTCTGGCCTTTTCCCCGTGAGACATGCAGAGAATTCACGATGACCCCAGTTTTGGAAAGCAGAGCATCACAAATAGGGCAGTTTGTATTCTGATCGTGAGACCGCTAAAGTTTTGTATCTTCTTAACTCCAAGATGGTTTGTAATCACTTTAGAGGTGGGGTCAAAAGCAATAATACACACTATTTTACAAATAACAAAATCCGACAATCATTAATCCAGAGTAGGCTTTTAATTGATCTAGTTAGAATCTGCAAGGTTGGGATTTTAACCGAGGCTGGGTGTGTGTTTATTGTACTAGAGAGCTAAGCAGATCGGGGTATTTGTGGCTTGATATAAATAAATCATTGTCTAACTTATATATAGAATTTATGTGAAATTCATATAACGCCCTTAGGAAAAAATCCACCAGTATCAGCTTGGCAAATTCTCGTGACACAATCCGAAATATCCAAATAAAACGACAGTAAGGTATTATGGTGGAAACGTAGAAATTTTGTGGGTAGTGCGGTAATAGAAGGTCGCCGAGACTAGTGTGGGCTAATTTATTTAATAAACTCGTCATGCACGAAATCGGGACTAAAAGGCATCCAGTAACGTATACCTACATCTAATCCTGTTAGTTGCGGTTGCCATGCCAGGACACAGACTGACCTAACATTTGTCACAAGATCCGAAATGGAACCGCAAAGGCTCAACTTCCAGACCGACCTTACCGTTATTCCTTATCACAATTTAGATTCACTTTACGTCTCTCACAATTCTCACAAGGAAACTTGTCTCTCTAACAACTGAAATTGTAATGCCTTCGGTGCGGCAAATTGCGAAAGAGACGGACATTATACTATCTTTTTACGTGCTGGTTTACTATTTTACGAGTTTTATTGATACCTGGCTTAAAAATAGACAACACCTACATGCAACATGTATCTGTCTCCTGTCTTCAGCAGATCCCCCAGGAAAACGAGGATTGTCCGCTCGACACACTAGATCCTTTCCATCGTCTTCTGCGGCTACATTCAATGACAGAATACTCCCCGTAAATGAATCGGTGTCTTCTTCCTGTAAAGGCACAAATCGATGACTAAATCGAATTTCATTTAGATGTAGATATTTTAGATAAGTTTATGTTAATATATTTTCAATAATCTTTAGAAGTATTAGCATTACTTAATTCTAAATCAAATTACTCATATATACAGGTTTTCAGCTTGTTATTTTCTTGTTAAAACTTTACCCAGCATTGTTTCGATAGACTTCATATTTGATTAAACATACATCATATTAAACCGCACATAATTCACTAATAACCACAAAATATAGTAATTTAGGTTGATTAAATCCTCTAAGTAGTGAGTTAGTTTAACAAAGTTGTTAATCCACAGTATACTACTTACTGTTACTACAGCATTCCTAATAGGCTTTCCATCAAGTAACCATGTTAACTTGGCAGGTGGATGTGAACCGGAAGTCTCGCATCTGATATTTTGTGACTTTCTGATAGATAGCAAGTCGTTGGGGGTTACGATTTTCACCTTATTCGGTTTTACTGTAAACAAACAGAAAAAAAGATGTGTTGGTTCGTCTATATGACCTTTTGTAAAATCGATATACACGTGTTTGTGTTTTGCCAAAAACAGTAACGTGATACTTGACCTAAGTGTGAAACAACAATGGCATACTAATTTTGGTTGCTATAAGTACATAGGTACTTACATACATACATTATTGAAACAAATACTAACGAAACTGTTTATAGTAAAACATCATCACATTGAAAATCTAATAACGTCAAATATAATATTTAGCTGGAAACTTCAACAAATGCTATAAACGTAAATTTACCATTGTTTTATTTCCCAATGGAACAGTTTTGTACAAACATGGCAATATACGTTTCCATTGGTAGAAGTGAATAAAACAGTTATGGGGCAGAGAGGGTGTGAAAAACACATATTCATCCGTTCTCTCTATATATGAATAGTAAACATTCACTTAAATGTAAACCAAATAAAAATTAATAAGCATGCTAGAATAATGGTTCTAGTTGAACATGTGGTGCAGAAAAGGTATGTAACGTACGGTAAACGATTAATGGCACCTCACGGACAATATCGGCAGCCATTTCGGATGATGTAGCCCGGCACTCCAGCCGACCTCCCCGATAACTTCGTGGGACGCTTTTGATGTCCAGCTGATTTACTGTAGTTAAGGACGATGTACTTGAGTCCACTACGCTGTCCAGAATTGTATTATTGTACCACCATGTAAGGGTGGGCCGAGGGCGACCTGCAATGAAAACTCATTCATCTGAAATAGGCCATAGCCGATTCCTTTACACAAGGGGTTGCTCTTTACTTCAAGCTACTTTGTACATTCTGATTCTAGAACTTTGCTAAGTAAGATGTCTGAAACTAGTCAGATTTAATGAAATTATCTTTGCAGTTTTTCTTTACTGTTCGTTGTTAATAAAACAATTAATGTTTGTTCAAGTAATGGCTTTTTTCCGTAATAAAGTTTCCAGCTGAAAAAATCGTAAACTGAACCAAAATGTAGAAAGAACTTTCCTATGTCGCACAAAGTAACATTAGCGAAATGTTAAGGGCTTGTATACTCATTTTTTATAATTGAGAGCACTGTGGTGAGATTTGAACAATGGGAAAATCTATATTTATTACCTCCGGTGACTTGGCATGATAAAAAAAGTTCGTGACCCTCCAAGAAAGGCCCCGCCGACGAATTTAGTTTAACTTCTCGACCTTCGGCATCAAAGACTCTAGGGGCAGATGGTTGCACTAAAAATCAACCACGAAGGAAAAGTAAACAATCGTTTCGTTATCTAATTTTAAAGTAAAATACATGTTTATTTTTCTTTACATAAAAGGTAAGGAAGATAAAAGTTATTATTCTTGCAAAGGTAAATAATAACAACAAATGTTTAGATATTGGCCAGAACAAGTAGTGTTGTACAAATCCAATTACATTTTCTATTTTCTCCAAACAAACATATTTACTCAGCTATTAAATGAATGTACAACTATAGACATTATAAGGAACTTAAACAGCAAAACTTTAACACTTTTTTCTGTTGTTTCACTTTAAAGGGCCAAATTAGGTCTACATAATATTAGAATTTACTTAAAGGAATATCAGTCTGACCTACTAATGTGAGATTAACTTGAAAGTTTCTTGTTGGAGAATTTATAAAATCCACTCGACATCTGAACACCCCTTGATCTTGCATATTGACATTTTGGATTCTAAGCCTTGACATGGACGGTTGTTCTTCAATGAAGAAGTAAGCCCGATTTCCCAGGTCATCGCCAGAGCTCGTAGCCAGATGAGAAGCCTTTCTTAACGGTCCATTTCTAGCGTCCAAACTAGAAACACAGATAAATGGTGAATGCACATTAACTTAACCGCTCACTGAATGTGTAAGAAATAAGTGTAAAAATAGCTTGGAAGAAATTTACAATTCGTCTATAAAATGATGTTCGTTCTTTGATGTGCTCGTTATTTTTTTATATATTTTCCCAGTGATATAGTACTCACATTAAAAACCGGTTTCATATCATTTTAAGAAAAATGGAAAAGTAACTTTCAATATTTGATAACTACGGGAAGTGCGTATGAAATATTGCTTTTTTAGCACGTTCAACAAATTATTATATTATCGAACACATTGACAGTGACAGTTACCAATAACCGAAAATATTTTATTATGCCATTAAATAATACATTATATTCCACTTTATGATATTTTTCAAACCGAATCCATTTAATCAAATCAAATATTGAAATGCCTACATATATCAGTCTTATTGAGTGTGAGTAGATCAATTTTGACTGGCTCTTTGTTTCACAAATATAAGAATAACTTTTTTTCAGTAAAAAATTAAACACTTTTTGAGCAATGTTTTAATTCTCTATGGGGCTTCGGAAAACAATATTGAATATTATATACAGTTTGCACGTGCAATCACACTGTTATATTCGTATCAATAAAGTAACTTTACGATATTAACGATGAAAATCGATTATACTACTTCAACTAGCTTTATTGAAGTGTAAAGTGGCATTTAAATGAAATAGAAACAGTAGTTTCCCAAATCCGTGACCTGCTCGACTAGTCCCAATAAACTAGTGAAAGAAAATTTTATTCCATTCCTCTTTTATTCTTAAAATATCCCAGCTATGCTGCTGTGTATTATACGAAGAGAAAGAAAACAAATGCAATTGTAGTTTGTATGTGACTATAATTTTTTTTCATTGTAAACGTAAAACTTTTACAACACAATAGTATTTTCACCATTGGAAAATGTAAAGTTATAGGCGATGATGATAAAACGAAGCAAGGTAACATTGTGAAATATAAAATATATACATACATATAGGTACGTATTTATAGCGAACAGTGCAAAAGAAGCGCATCCATTGTAAACTACCCCACAATACACACTCTCAACATAGAATATAATAGGATAGGGTTTTTCTTCTTCGTGTATTGTAAATGTAGAACACAAGTCATGATGCAGAATGTTTATCAGGCTACTAGAATACCCCATAGTCTCATATCCTGTACCTTGCGGCAGTTGTAGAATAAAAGTAGTGAGCTCAGCAATTTGCTCTCATTGCCCGGGACTTTGATTTATATGTCCGGAGTTTCGCTAAATATTCCGGATCCTCTACAACCGCCTTCCGGCAAACACGATCGATTCACATTTTTTTTAAATAAATTAAATACAACACACCCTTGTTTAATTGAACTCTGTACAGAAGTTATTATTTTATTTTCAAGTATTCCCACAGCTTTATTTGGTTAATATTCCATTGTATCTTCATTAAACCAACTAAACAATCTCTACATGAACAACTAGTTTGAATCGAAAATCGAACAATTTTCTTCCAAATCTTTGTTTACCTATAAATTGGCATTCCCGTGTTGTCCTTAAACCAGAATATTAAAGTGACATTGTCGTGGGGCAGTGGCGGCGTTACATCACAGGGTAGTTCTACGTCTTTCCCAGGAACGGCCCAGATTACCCTTGCTGGTACTGAAACAAGACACAAGAATTATTTCTCTGTATTTATGTTATTTGTGGCGCAATTGATGCCCGTATTATTGTGAATATTTTCACTGATAACGGTGACGGAAATGATTGTAATGTATGTTCATGTTCACATTTTGTTTGCAGCCATTTTCACATGACTAATTGGTTTATTTTACTGGATACCTATTAGTAGGGTACAGAACAAATGAACCTTGTAGAGAGGCCCCATATTGTAAAGGATAATGTGAAAAACAACCTGTGTACTTTGGGAGGCTTTTTCGTTTTATTGAACAAATTAAAAACAAACATTCATATATCAGTGAGAAATTTTTGCTTGATTGAATTTTATTTCAGGCGCATGATTTCCATATTTACACACACCTTATGAAAAACGTTTAACATTTTTTTAATTACAAGTCGTACTCGTGTATCGTCTTTGACTTGAAAATAACGGGAAACTATATACATATTTAATACCCTTGACAGAGATGTAAAAGTTTTTTTTTAATATGGTAAAATCTAATCACATCGTCCATTCCAGCTCAATAGTAAAAGGCACTTTCAGGGTATGACATGTGAATACCTAAAACATTTCATTATGCTGAAATAATGCTTGCACATCGTCGTTTTTTTCGAAATTAATTAGACTTTTATGTACGTTTTCGTTTGAAATTTTCAATTTCAATAGTCACACAGCATGTATTTGCCTAGCCTTTTGTTTTATATCTTTACAACTTACTGATACTTCCACTGGTATAATACTTTTAGTTGCTTCCGGCCAGCATTCAAAATCCATTATGTATATAGAGTCTTAATTTAGATTATTCTGTCTTCAATCGTGTATACTTAAGGGGTGTGTAATTAACGGAGCCTAAAAGATCATATAATCTCATTTAACGCGTGACCTGTATACTCTGGTGCAAACACAATTCATTGGATTTGCCTTACTCAGCATTATACTGTACGAGTGCTCTTCCATCCCGGATTATGCTTCGACCTCCAATGTTTTCCATACTATAAACAAGATAATTAAATTCCAAAACCGAAAATTATTAAGATTACATTAATAGCGTGTCTTCTTGTCATATTATCGTTTTATTTTATATTTTAGAAGAAACGATGAAATTATGTATAGTGGAAGATTCATCATTTTGTGAATAGCGATTTTAATGATAAAGATGTATGAAAAGCCATTAATCGAATTCACCAACAAGATTTTCGATTGGTATAAAGTTATTTTATACTTTTTCGATCTGTTTCTTTTATTTTATGAAGCGTACAATAAGAGTCAGTTTTAGGAGAGTGATTCTTTTGTGTGTGTATTCTCCTGCTGTTCCAAAATTAACACACGACAGGAACTGCTGCATAAGAGAAAAAAGTTCCAAACGCTAACTGAAATAAAACCAAAATAAATTCTCCCGGTTTCCTAAGAGTGGTGTACTTTAGATGTGCAGACGAGTGACATGTGTTTTGCATACTCAGGTGTGTGACGTTTTATTTGAAAATTTACCAAAAAGTCGAATGTAACTGTAAGGTGTGTACTTTACAAATGCCTTTGTTGCTTGTTTATGATGCCCTCTTTAAGTAATTTTGACATCTATTGAACTAGTTCGACAAATGTGCATTTAGGTATGTGCATTATATGTAGGTATACCTAACTACTGTATGTATAGGAAATACCTATGTATTACAAGTGGAGGAAAGAATGGAAATCGATGTGTGTGTCTTTTATTTATTAGCCAGTAAGAAAGCAAATATTTAAAGAGCATTCAAAAATCGTATAATATTAAAAAATGCGGAATAGTTGAAACCTGTTGTCTTGTAAATACGAATAATAAATTATGCAGAAAATGTTTCACATATTTTGAGAAAGATTCAGCATTTTAAATTGTGTGTTGTTACTGTTTTTAAATGTTCATCCTGAGGTCATGCTGCTGTTCTCCCACACACACAACGATATTTCCATCATAGTTTAAAGCCTCATCCATATCGGATGGGCATTTTGCCAAGCTCGGCACACGACTTGGATACTCGCACTTTCTAACGTCCTTAAAAATGGACAAATCTTAAAAATTACATTCTAATGATTCGCACTCTAAATGGATGGAATTTATTATAGCAAATAAATGATTGTTTATTTCTTGGTAAAAAAGTCTTTAATATTGCAATAAAATATAAGATTTGACACATACATTTTTGCTGTTATCAGTGGTGGAAATGTGCCAAAATTTAAACTTGTATAATTTTAAGTTTTATTAAGTGAAAATTAAGATTTATGTACTTTCACAAGGATAGTAATGGTAATTATCCTTGGGATATGAGTCAAAAAAACTATTGTAAATTAAAAAAAACTATGTCGCAATAATTAATCCATCTGGCTAATGGTCAAAAATGAAGAATCTTTTGAACTTTTTCCTACATTTCTGCGAATTATATAGTTATTTATGTATGAGTTTTCGTGGAATCATAATAACATTTTTCCAAGTTGGAAAGTTAAGAGAAAGTAGCTCTCTTCTGTGTCCTTGATAAAAATATTATTCTTTATATAATGTTTAACCTCAACAAACTTTTACTATAAGTCGTACAAAGTAAGAATGGGGTTTAAAGAACCATTGAAAGTATAGGTCATCATGAATTTATTCAATTACCAAGTTAAACTCTTATTTATTTCTTTTTCTTAGGTGGAGTGCGTTATTTAAAGAATGTTGACCAAAAACGTTCCGAAGAACTATTCACCTCTAAAATCCTTTAAACTTTATTGTTATTTTTAAAAACAAGACAGAAAAATTGTCTGCCGTTTCACATTAGGTAAGACATCCCGATAGTTATTTAAAATTTAAAAAGGTACTTCCAAAAGACGTTTAACACTGAAAAGCCACTATAATAATGATTTAAGTATCCACATTAGTTACTATTTGTACAATTTCAGCTATAACATTAAATTCGCCGAACAATTGTTAAAATAATCAATATGGATTTCCGACCTAAGAGACAGTAGATATGAGACTTGAACACAAATGGGAATAGAACAACTTTGGTCAGATTTCTATTAGATTTGGGCAATTGAGATGTTCGTATTCAAATCTTGGCGAACATTAATCAAACACAAGTGCACATTATGTAATGAGAACAAACTAATCTTGGAAACCGAGATAATAGGTTTACTTTATATGAAAATCATTCCAACTGTTTACAACATTTACTTATAAATATTTTTTCAACCACATCAAAGTGTTTGCTTCGATGTAATTAATGGTGGCCTATAATTTGTGTTATTGCGTTTATTTGTAAAACCGAATGAACAATCGCAAAAACATTTTAATACATAATGTGTAATGTAAATACTCCAAGATAACTCCACTACAGGTGCTCAAAAAATATTTCCTTCTATTCTAGTTGCCAACTTTTTAAGATTATTAACTAGCTCTAACGATGGCGCCGAAAAGATGCAGTTATTTTGAGAGGTATGTGACACGCATCTTTGGGGCTCCCTCTATTTCGGGGAACACTTTTATTTTTTATTTACCGATGGTAAATTTAAAACATCTTTAAAGGTTCTTGCTCGTATAAGCGTACATATTTACAAAAAGCAATCTGATGTAAATAAATGGAGGCTATTGCACTGTTTTATATTAATAAAAACAATTTTCATAATAATTAACAATAATGAGAAAGGCTTGAAAATTCTGCGAACTTCATAGTTTAATTTCAATCCTATTAAACTGATTAAAAAGTAATTTATTTTCATTAGTTTAATAAAACACAAAATTTTGATGTATTGCAAAAGTGTCTCTCTTTTCTGCTTTTGTTTTTATTATTAATTGTCAATATAATCTCATCCCATTTGTCCGATTGGAAAAAAACTATACTCGCAATAGTGGCAATTTGTTTCTTGTACATTTTTTACCCATAGAGTGAGAGGGTTGTTATCATTTCCCCTAAATCGACATTGCACAGCACTGTTTCAACATTATAAATCACTGATGGGACTAGATACATACTTAAATTACAATATGTTTTGTGCTCACATAAACAACCCAATAAATATATTATGCTCAACACACTCTTTTCAGATACGCAATTAGATATGCGTCTTTTTCTCACTCTTCCTAACCGGAGAACTTTTATCAGCTATTTTTCGAAATTTCAAGGCACCAAAGTGAATTTCCACTGTATGTCTCTTGGGTCTGAACATGAGATGTATACATCTCTTATTCTTACGTTGTATAGTCCTGAAACACACGAAACAGTCGTGTGATATCTCATCATCACACAGCACATAGAATGGAACAGAAAACATTTCTGTGTTGCAGTGTCATAATGCATGAACTTAACAATAGGAAGCTTTTGATCTAGTATGTAGTTTGTAGTAAGCACACCTTATTTGGTTAGGTAGGTATTTGGTTGTTTTGGGGCACATTCGGGTACTTTAACGTGCAAAACACACATATGGGTCTCTATTGCAAACAATCCTGTTTTATATCATAATGTAACCGTGACAAGGTTCCGGTTAATTATGTTGTACATTTTCCGGAAAAGTGCTCTTATAATATCTATTTGTCACTTGTGTGGTGTGAGACTATTTAAATACACGGCCACCAGTCCGACATTGCATTTACATGCCTTTTTAATACATTTAAACGATGCTTTTAATAAACAAAGGAGATTTATTATTTTTATTTTGCAGGTATTTTATGTGCATATAGCGACATACACAGAAAGTTGTATACGGTATTGTTAAATTGTATGATTCATTGTGGTATTATGTCCATGCATCAAGCATCAACAATTACGAAAGACTGCGACATTACACAATTTATCAGAATAATTGGTCACTATTATTTTTATTTTTATTGTTGCACAAAAAGAGAGGATAAACTTCCCAATTGTATGTATATATCTATATGTGTATAATGTAAATGGTTTGTTTTTCAATTTAAACTTGAATAGCCATTACTGTATTTATTACTTTAAAATAAAACGATTACAATTAAAAAACCGTGTACATAATAGTTGCAAATGTATATAAATGATGTTCATTTATATCTAATAATGTTTTCATTAAATGCACTTTCTATGTAAAATTTCTAATTGTTGATGTATGTATTTTTAATCAAATAAATACAATATAAATGCGATTAGATTATAATAGTTTCCTGTGGAGAGACTATAAAATTAAACTGTTATAGGTATGTCTCTGCTGGTAAATTGGCATAATATTTCACTTATTAATACCAGCTTAATACGTATGTAGGTACGAGTATAAAGGGTTTAAAATAAATAAATTCAGTAAACATAATCCTATCCTTCTTTCATACTTCCCAACTTGTGAGCTGTTTAAATAATTTAATTTCGCTGAAGGTATATGCATATCATATGTATAAATTATGTAGGTACATATGTACATATGTATATCATAAATATGTATATAGGATGGGAATAAATGAATAATATTTTTGTAATGAGCTGACCACAATAATACATCATTTGGATATATATATATATATATATATGTATTACATATATATATATATATATATATATATATAGTTTCTAGGTATTCCATATAGGTTCTAGGTATTACATATATATATATATATATATATGTAATACCTAGAAAGAAAATACAAAGAGAGTCTGCCAAATACGCACTCCAAAAGTAGAGCAAATAAAAAAATTGAAAACACGTTGACGTGAAGACTTAAAGCGGAAAATGCCTCCTCACATGTTTAAATACTACTAAAATAAAAATACCATAATTTATTACATATTCCGGAATATATACGGGGCTGAAAGTTACAAGTTTTTATTGCAAAAGTTAAATTAAGTTTTCGTAAAAACCATCGAAATTTTAGATAATAATACCCACTTTTCCTCTATACGTACTTAGGGCATAGGTACCTATATACATATATGTATTCATATACATTATACCAAACATTTATTTCTCTAAACCATAAACAAGCCGAAATTTTTTATAGCAGGTGTTCTTCTCAATATTACAAGTGTAAACACCAATGTAATCTAAATATATAAATATAGATATTTTGAAATATAAAGACCAACAAGCACATTAAAGAACTTCGAAATGGACTATACAAATCTTCCGACATTCAATATCTAAAGGATATGAAGATTTGTTTTAATAAATTTACACCGTATATTAGTGAGTGAAACATTGTTTTATGTTATAATATGTAAGTATCTGCAGAGTATACCCACACACTTTTAACAAGTAAATATAAAATTCATATAAAAGTAGGAATACTTGAAAGTTTAAAACAAGTTGAATCACTTTTATATTGTCGGTACCTACTTGAGGGAAGATTAAAAGTAAATACTTTTACATTTATAAAATTTTGTTTCAAGTCAATTTCTAAATTAGTCAAGACTTTTGATTACATATTCTGTAAAACTTTTATATTAATTTGTTAAAATAAATCGGATATGAAAACTTTTCATATCGTTAAAGCAAATGATGGCAACAAAAACAAAGAGAGAGAATAAAAAATGCACTCTTTATTTACAGTTCATGAAAAGATTGAAAAATTTTCATAAAATATTGCTATGCTCGTTATTGACTTTCTTATTCTATTCCAATTAAATAAAATCTAAGTTTGCTTTTATTGCATTAAGTAAGTAAAGTTCTTTCTTGGAAAACATCCCATTTAATATCCTTGGAAGTTTAGGTACGAGTAGGTAATAGAGAGACACACATCAAAGAGAATTCAAATTACGGGAAAAACTAATTAAAAATTAAATTACTTTGGTTTTTTGAAACCGTCCTAATTTACCTAGGTTTAAATTAACCATACATTAACGATTAATAATTAACGATTTTTTGTTTTAATTGTTTTTAATTTGTTAGTGAAGTCTCTATGTATAAATGAATATCTTTTCATTAATTAATACATACAATAATTAATTTTATGTTGTCATTACTAATTGAAACATCAACAGCTTTGTTTATCGGAATTACAATTATTATAGTAAAATATAATGTTTATAATCAAGATGTTAATAATTTAACTCCTGTCCATTTGACCTTAATTAATTGTATCTCTAGAAATAACATGCTGCTGTTTTCATTGGATTCCACTTTTAGGCCAGTTTCAATTTTTGCTTAAAACAATGATATTTCACCTCCAATAATAATCTACAAACAATCGGTTATGTGCATAAAAATACTTCACAAATTTAATTTGCTGTATGCTATTTATATTTAAATTATTTTAACATCACACACTGTAATGTCAATTGAGTATACCAAATAAAATCCAACTGATTTATTAAATTAAATTTGCAGCCCGAATTGACTATTGTAGTTTTGTTATTGAATTATGATTTTATTTGCCTACATTAGGTGGACATAATTTATACGGACATTAAATGCAAGCTAAAAATATAAATTTTCAAGTGTGAAAAGATAAAATAGAAAATTAATTTCGGTTATGGCATTAAATCCCTGTTAATTCTGCATTATAAGTGTTATAAATTATAGACAATAAAATGATTTATTACCGGTACACATGTGTGCGTCGAGCATTTTTAATCATCAATTTCGATTTATTTATTTAACAAATCAATCGAAAGCCCAATAATTTAATTAGAGTACCTAATAATTTAAATTATGACAAGTATTTTGATTTAGAAAAGCACTCACAGTTCTTTTGAAAGTCCTTTGTATCCAAAGCGAGCATCGATGCAAAGAGGCCGAATAAAACAAACACAATTATTTTCTGATGGCATTGGATGGTGCTCCCAATAATGGCAATTGAATAATTGGGGCGCATCTCGCACTACACATTTACAAACTTTAACCCATAATTTATGGAAACTCTGTCCAACAATAATGATTGTTCAATTTTTTGCTTACAAATTTCTGGGACGCACTTAGCACCAGATCTGCTTGGCCACCAAAAAATGTACATTCTCGGCATATGTGAATACGTTTAGTACTCTATACTAAGAGAGTACAAGGAAAACTAAGATTAACCCCAATACACACACGTCCACAAATGACTTAAATAAAATTAAAACTCCTACTCCCAGCATCTCAATCTTTTTTTTCCGACTCTTATTTACACGGAGAGTGAGAGCATTTTATTTATAGACACATTACATTTGTATAATGGTATAGAGGAGTTTTGAAGGCGTTCATCATATTGTACCGAGAGGTGAATTTATTAGATTGTTCTCATCACACAATCCGCATCCGATGTATAATGTTTGTTTAAGTATTCGTCAACAGATGCATTTTTAGGCCTAAATATGTAAACATATAGACGTACATATGGACCTTTCGTTGATGATGACTATCATAGTTTTTTATTGCGAGTGATGATGTTTTATATGGGAATTTCTTCGCATATACAAGCTTATAAAACTAATACGAGCATAACATTTTAATTTTTTTTTATAAACCTCTCCCTCAGTATTTTCCTACTTTAACAGTTCTTTTTGATGTAATCTGGTAATTTGTTTTTGAAAATAATATTATTGTGTGGTAAGGTATCCCTCATAGATATATATATTTTTAAAATTATGTTTATTTATCTTTTGGCGGTGTGGATTAAGAAAATTCCGATTCGATACATTTTTTTTCCTTTACGAGATGAGTAGGTACCCATTTTTTTCAATTCAAAATTACAGTTTCCCAGTTTTCGGATATAAATTCTATTTCTGGTCGGCGGTAAATTCTTTAAATCCCCTGTCATTTTGAAAACAAACTTTAAAAACTATAAGAAAACCAATTTTTATAACAGCTCTGCTGTTTTCAGTGTATTTATTGGTAGGGTTTGTAATATGGGTGTTGCAATAGAACTAAAATGTAGAGAGACTTTAATATTACAGGGTGATATAAATCCGAAGTGGATAGTAGACTATAAGACAGATATGATACACGCCAAACATAGTTAAATGATTGTTTTAGAGTAGTCAGCTGTTTGATTCTATTTTCATGATGCTTATTTTCAGCTTGGCAATTTCATTGCTACACTGTTCTAATAATATTTCTTTTAAAGAATTCAAATGCACGCTTTCCAGAAAGGTATGCAGTTGTGGAGTTCCCATTCCCATTCTTATCGTGTTTTCTTGCAGACAGAATATACATTGACTACAATCAAAAATTACAAAAAAAAAAAATACAAAACATCTCACAAAATATTTTGCCTGTTAAGTTGCAGAGATAATAATTTACGAGTAAAATGAGTTCGATGGTTTTTGATGGTCTGACAGCCGAACCCAGAACAGATATCAATGACAAATGAGCAATCTGTTAAAAACTTCTGCGTTCCGGACCACCAACTTTGCGATTTACGTGTTAAGGAAATCGTAAATTTTCAACATGGCCGATTCTTTTTCAATAAACTATAAATGCTTCTTCCAAATCACCAAACTTTTAACGGAAAATATTTCTAATAAATATATGAGTTATGTATTAAAAAAAAGATCAAGTATTATTCACCATTAAGTTGACAGTTTAATATATACGAGGGTGAAGAAGCCGTATCGAAGCGGAAAGTGGTCTAATATTGAAAAAAGAATGTAGAAAGTTTTCCGAAAACACATAACAAAACGGCAATAGAAGCGAAATTGTTATCAGATGTTGATACACCAACAACTTATCATTTCGCCAAACTGATTTACCAGATAAGAATTAAACGAAATATAATAAAATATAACATTGTTATATAAACCTTAAAGGGCTGTAATAAGGGGTGCACGCACCAAGTTTAAGAAAGCTATACCTACCTACATTAACAAAAGCAAAAACAGATTTTTTCTCTATTTTCTTATAAAGCGAGAGGAAATTGGATTCGTAACTTGATGAATATATTTTAATTGCTCGTAATTTTGTGAAATGTTTTATTTCACATTTTAGTTTTATAAATCCAGGAGTATAAAAATGCTCTTTTTTATAAAATATATTTCCCTCTTATGTGCCGTTAAAATTTTATTGGTGCGTTGAAAAATTGAAGAGAAGATAAATTTTGTTAATCCCGTAGGAATATACGATGTTTAGGCCCCTTTCATTACAAAGAGTTTTTATAGAAATTTTTGGATTGCTAGGACCTTTCTATAGACATTGTTATGAAAAATAAAATATTAACATCCCTCGGAGCTTTCGGAAAGCAAAAAAATTGAAATGTGCCATCTACATTTTTATACACCATTGTTATGTAGAATAGCTGAAACTTTGGCACGAGAAACGTAACAAATATTAGCTCTTGTCTTTATAATTCCAAAACTAATACATACAAATGAAAATGCAAACAAATGTCTTTTTGCTGTGTACTAATAATTTTCTCTATAAAAAATTGCAATTATTATCTTTCTCTTTTATTCTCTGCAAGAACAAAATTTAATGATAATTAGGTAAACAAAATTGAATTTACACAGAACTTTAGAACCCAGGCAAAATAGAATGGTTATACTGTTTTGCATTTGGTGTAACCTTCTCATTTTTTTTGTTCTTTATACGACTGATATAATCATATTTCTTAAGTTGCTTTTTATAAAAAAGAAATCTGCTTCATCAAATTATTATATAAAAATATACATACCTAATACGCAATATAAAATGTGGCCTACGATGATCAATGTCACTGCCGCTCCATATGGCCGTTGCACTCGGCCTGTTTGAGTTGAGTGATTTCAAATAACCTCTAGAAATGGTTTGGTAGCTGGCTCCCCTCTAACTAATATAATATAAACTAAAATGGAGCGGTGTAGTGACATTAATCATCGTAGGCCACGATAAAATGAACAGAATTTAGAAACCATTGTCTTTTTCTGTTATAGTTGATGTTATGAAACTAACTACATATATTATAATTAGCAAAAATTACCATTTCTAAAAAATTATATTGGTACTAAACGTTCACATGTGTCTTTTTATATGTATACCTTTTCTCTGACTGAATGTGGTATGAATTATATTGAAAAATGTCAAATTACAATAGAGAAACATATGTTCAGCATTTGGACGACATATATATGTATATATAAGTAAGATACAAATTTGATCTTAAGTGTTTATTATACATATAAGAACATTTTGTGATTCATTCTTTCCCAGAAATCAAAAGAAAAATTTTTTCATCGGTATTTTGTTTCATGTTCATGATTTTTCAAACAAACATTTAAATAAAACTGCAATTTATTACTTCAAAACAATGTGAGACTTATAAAGGATGTTGAGAAAACACATGATTACCTACAAACACAGGATACTTCCCCTTAAATGTGGAAAGCGGAATGTGTAAGGCATAATGAAAAACGGCTGATTATACCAGCAGATATGTGAACTCAACCACTAAAATTATATCTTTTCGGATTTAACAACCTCATATCCAGTAATATAGCAGAAAAGTAGTGAATAGCCAAACCGTACAATCCCATAAATTATATAATTCCATCTCTATATGTAAATTATTGTAACATGTAAACTCGATTAATACATTTACATTACAATAATAAATCTAGAATTTTTTAACAAAAATATAACAGTCGACATCAATAATTCACATTTTTTAGGCATTTGTTTTTTTTTTCTAAAGTAGATTTGTGGGGCGTAAAATTAGGCGCCCCCCTTAAACGACTCTCTATTCTCCTCATTTAAATGGTAATAAACTATTACAAAGTCATTTTGAAGAGTGTATCTTTGGTACTTTTATGCTTTTACCGAGAAACTCTCTCACTTAATTAACTTCGTTTAGAGTTATTATGTTGTGTGTCTAGGGTCTGTACATGTGAAAAACGAAAACTCTTTAATATAATCCTGCTGGCACCGTATAAAATATATGGTTTTAAGAGTACTAACTAAATTAAAAACACATTCAGAAGCCCAAAGTCCATTACATATGTCTCGAGTAGGCCCGAAACAAATGGTATTAACGCACAAAACATCAACTCAAGTGAGCATACACACTGTCTGCAAACTCGTAATATTCTTCGCTTTTTTTTCTATACAAAAAAACTTTTTCACGACCTCCCAAGTGCTCGGAGAGGAGGTCCCGGAGAATTTGGATTTGAACTGTGATTTGAACAGATCCTCATGTATAGCAAACAAGAACTGATTGATTTTTCCAAATCTGAACAGTAAATGCCTATGAAATAATAAATTCTGCAACGATGATGTGTTGTCAGATGAACGAATTAAACCTTCCCTTTAAACACGTGTCAAATGTTTTGTAAATTTATGTATTTGTGCATTGTCAGATACTATTTTATCATTCGCAGATATTCTACATATGCAAATTTGCTAAATCGTTTATGTACCTTCGCTAGCGTGTAACATATTAGGTGTGTAACTACATATATTGTAACATAATAACACATTAAAATTTCAAACATGTTAAAGGTAAATTCTATTTAGCGAAAATGGTTTGAAGGAAATTCACTTTAAGTAAATTACATTCAATTTGAATTTTATTGATGGGATGTAAACTTTCAAGCATAAATAAATTCTAACAGAATATGTAATTGTTTTTCAAGTAGCAAAAATAAATCATTGTCGATTTAATTATAAATTGTACACGGTTTTATTATTCAGTTGATGGTTCTGTTGGATAGATTTATAAACAATTATTTACACTCAGTATTTTTTGACTTGTTAATCTCTTCAGTGTCCACAGCGTGGCATTTAAAATCCACACAAACGCGATGCAAACAGCTTTTTTTATGATATAACGAAATTCCATTTACAGAGAAATGATCGTTCGGGTAAAGGATACTCGTAAGTTGTGTGGGTCGAAAAGAAGTTCAATTATGAACGATCTAATTCATTCGAAAATAATTGGAGTGCCAGAATGCTTTTTGTTGGCTTTGATGGCTCGTAGAGATACACCACGAATTTGCAAAACTTACTTACAATCTGAAGCACTGCTTTGCTTCTCGTTTGTAAAGTGATCCGGAAACAATAGCAGTCCGCTTGTCATTCTATTGTATTGGAAATACACGTATTAGGTACTCATTAATAAAACCCTTAATTAATTTCAACGTATAGGCAAAGTTGAATGTCTAGAGGCTACAGGGGCAAGTTAAATTGTGCTATTGACCGAGGATTTGGGGTTATGATATCCCCTTAAGGCGTGGCAGAAAGAATTTTAATGAACATTAGTCAAAATGGAGTTATCTATTACAGGGTCAAAATTCAAAAAATATTAAAAAAAATAAAATAAAATCGTTCAAGCACCGTCGTGCTTCATCATAAGTTATACAGTAAAGTACGCACTTTTGAGGACACAGTATAGAGAAAATATTATACTTCCTAAATTGCAGTAAAAGTGTACCTTATTTTTAGAGTAAAAAATTTATTTATTTTTTTCACAGGAAATAGAGTCAGCCAGAATATTACTCAAGTTCATAATATTTTTTTCTAGCCCCTTCTGACAAGCGCAGGCATCAAACACACAACATAAGCCAGTTATCACGATTTTGTCAGCAAATGTCTCTCTCATATGTATGTAATTCCTTTTTTAATAGAGATACAATAAGAAAGTAACGAGTGAACACAAAACGGCCAGTATTTTCTTTACAAATTTCGAGAGATAAGTTAGTTAATTTCATTAAATAATTCATAAAGAAATATATAATTAATTTAAGTTGAACGTGTAGCTGGGTAGAGAAAGTTAACGTATAACGTTTTTCTAAATACTGAAAAAAAATCGTTTTATTACATTAAACTGGCGAAAAAGAAAACACGCAGCTACAATAATTTGATGTAACACCGAAACGAAATTATTCAGTTCAGTGCTTGAAGATAATGAAAACGCGAGCAATTTAATAAGAGAAGCTATGCGCTGCTTCTGTACCTACTTTCCTCAATGTTGTAGGGAGCTGTTTGTTTTTGTCAACGTTTGATGAGTGGTTTCCTTAATTGCCTCCTCCTAGTCCTCCTGCATGCAACCATGTATTTTACTTTAAAATTATTGATTACAAAATATAGCTACACATAGTTAACATCCTAATTAAATATTTTCACTTCGCAAACTTTTCTCAGCTACTTTTTTCGTTCAACTTACTATTATTTTATCTTAATTGATGGAAGTTTTAGATTTCTTATGAATTTTGTTGTTCAACATCGACCATGCGGTGGTTGAGAAACTTTCGTGGGGAGAGAGAAAAATAAAAAGTTCTATGAGAGTAGAAAAATATGATAAATAAAATTAAATCACAAGTGGGAGTTTTATTGTGCTGTTTTCCATTCGCGAACACCATCATTCATTATAATTTTTCCAGAGCACCCTTATCAGGAAAATGGTATTTTTTCCATGCATATAACAAAAATCACCCGAAATGCGTAGACGAACCTATACCCTCTCTCTGTCTCTCTCTCTTCTGTTCAATCAAATTCAAATGTTATCGTTTTCAATTTACCGTGCTGATATAAGTAAAATAGTTGAATATTTCAAACAATATGTCCAAAAATAATTTAATATTCGTATGAAAAGAGACATTTTATTGTAAACAGGCATATGTTGTTAATACAACGTACACAGTTGTCACTTAATTATATAATATAGTCCCATTTGTAATATATTATATACAAAAGAGAAATTTGATAATATTATAAAGTATAACATATCCGACGAGCTCAATGTATTCATACGATGTTAATTAAAAATGTCATATGCACGCGAGATATTAACTTTAGGTATAATTCTTATGTGTAGCACATTATAGCTGTATCTGTACTCACCACATTTGAATTCTTTCTAAAAGATGTTTTATAATCACTTCAATATCTCATTATTCTTAAAAAGACGGTTATATACAAACGCTTTTTGCTTCATTATCTTCAATGAAACCTTTCAAATTTTGCAGTATTGAATTATGGATAAAGCTTTCGTTAAAGCACACCGAAAACAATAAGCTATCTTAAAAAAATGTGTATCCTTTTTCCCTCCCGGAAATTAAAAATTGAAGCCACACATTGAATTTTATAGAAAAAAATTTTAAATTCACCCACCAGAAAAGAGGGCTGTGCATGGGTGTGCATGCATGTATTACCAACAGCAGTTCCTGTGCCAAACTGAAAATACGGAAGATAATTATTATTCTCTCTTTGCTTATTAACAATTAAAAAGATAACGTAAAACATGACACATCAAATTTTACGAGTAAAAGAATCGCGATTCACATTACCGGGTAGGACTAATTAAAGTGACTTTCTGTATGAGAGTTAATAGGTTATTCATGTATGCATGAGTTTGCTTGTTGTACAGTAGATGTATGGGTATGTAATCATTGCTATCACTAATGAAGATGTAATGAGACCCTCTCGATTGAACACCATTCACTCTTGTCTACCGGAGAGAGAATATCTGGCACAGATCTTAGGTTTATGATTAATTTTAAATTACACCTGTGCATATAATCAGTAGATCTTCACATACCTATAGAGAAAATAATAATAAAAGAAGTCTGCAGAGAGATATGTACAAGGTACTATACATAATAGACACAACCCTCGCCTTGTAAATATTTAAATAAGTTCGCCGCAAAAGGGAGACAAAAGATTCAAGATATTTTTCTAATTTTAATGAAATATAAGAATGCATTTATAAATCTAGCAGGAAACAGGGACCTAACAAAATGTACATGTAATTTTAGGGGAAGAAATTAATAATGTAACAATGGAAAAAGGAGATATAATTATGCCAGTGTAGAAAAATATACACAAAACATAAAACCAGAATAATCTGATTTTTTTTGGTATATATGTGCTCTTCCACTAATACAATAAAAGATCTAAAATTAGGCCTAAGGGGGCGTATCTATATTTACACGTACACCTTTACCAATCTTTTATATTACCTATACTCGTATACAGTATAAGGTTGCTAGTTTTCCATAGAAATTCTGATGGGAAAAGTCGGAAAATATAAGTCCTCTTTCCCGAAGGAAATTATATTATGCTGTTATAAAAGGAATGGAACACATGAGATTGAATTTCAGATTACCTAGAATGATGTTTACGTTATAATCATCATGTGGTAAGGTTGAGATCATCAATTATTAGAAATTTCAAAATTTTGTCATTTGTAAACAACAGGGTGTCGTATTAGAGAGAGACACTGAAATTATCTAATAACTTTTTCGATCTGTGCATTTCAAATATTCACGGAATTATTCAATTTATATATATATCGCCAACAGTCCAACCCAAGTTCAAAGGTAGGTATGTTAAATATCCATAATTTGTTTAGATAATCTACTTGCCTACTAGGTACATGGTTATACGAGTAGACATAAGTTCGTATTTGTTTGATAATTATTAGTAATTGTTGTCAATGTGTAAATTCGAAACATCCATTACATCGGATAGTCAAATCAATTTATGATAAAAGCTCTTATATAACGAAATTATGATGTCCTGTGAAAATATTTAATGTTCACCTATGCAATGTTGTTGCATATATACGTGCCATAAAATGTAATTATGGTAATATAATGAAGAATGATTAACAGAAGAGGCCCTTATAAGTCCCTAATTGTAAAAAAGAAAAAGAAAAAATTTTCATTCTATATAATAATAAGTACTAATAGTATAATAATAAGTAAGTAATAACGAGTACTTACTCCACATAGGTATGTATACGTAATATGTATGTATAGTGTTTCGTTCACGAAATGTTTGTGGTTCTGCAACAATCGAAAATATTGCAAAACAATATCACAAACATTCGTGATCGATTGAACGAAAATATATGTAGTTCGATTCGGTATTCGGTGTGGATTTATAAAAACGATGCAGTTATATCTTAAATAACAATAACACTTTTGCATATCAGACCAATTATAATATAAGATTCTCGAGACTAACTCAAGTAGGTATATTTACCTTCTACCACCTATTCAGGTGGATAAATGTTTAGAGTTGTCAGTGCACATTTGTCGGTTTAGCAATTGCAAATCTACACGTGGGTACATCTTATTTTATTTAATTAAAATATATGGACAATGTATAGATATAAATACAAATTTTCAATTCGATTGTTTATTGCTGTTGCTCCTAGACATAATAACACATACCCATTTCAATGAGAAATATTAAAAGAAAAAGTTTACCGTAAAATACTGTAATAATGATCTGAAATTTGATTAAACAGTAATATTAGTTTGCATTTTCAAAAATTGATGTAATGAGCGGGCAATGATTCCTGAAACTTGTAGTTTAGTATTATATAGAAGTAGAGTCGACATCTAGTGAAGGCTGTTCAAATTGCTCGAAATACTGTTCGTTTTTCACACTGAAACCTCTTACCTCTTCATTTTCAGATTGAAAACATAATTTTAAGTTTTTGAATTAGATAGTCTTTTATTTCATCGTACTTTAATATTGTAATATTTATTATTCAAAAGACATTATTTTTATTCACAAAATAAATTTCGTAATAACTTTCGGTCTGAAAGATTGTTATGTCTGTACCCACAAGGTGCAGCTTCTAATTTGTAGATGGCATCTGAAGAAAATATCTCAAAATTAAATTTCAATTAATTACTAAGTGTGTGTGTGCAACGTTTTTATTTCCCAAAAGCAAAGTAATTACATAATCAATGAATTATATTTTTTTAGTTGTTTTTCAATACCAAAAGAAATTGCATACTTGCATATTTGTTACCAATTTGAATATGCTTATAACACACATCCTGATTATCAATTAAAAATAATACTGCATTATAGATACGCTATAACAAAGTCTAGTCGCTGTTTTGATTAGCCTTCTTAAGATTCACAAGTTCAGCTAAACAATATATGATTTTGATCAGTGCTGCAATCAGGGTTTATTTCATTAGCTTCCTCTTGTTAATTAGAGCATCCATGTAACTAGATAAATTGCCAAACCCCACAAAACCCTATAATTATTATAAGGGGAAACACAGTATAGAATTACACCTTATATCACCATGAATTAATAGGTTTCTCTCAATACAATTCAGCCAAAGGATTTTCTCTACATCATCCATAATAAGCAGGTTGCACTTGCTACATTCTGAAGTCCCATTCCTATTATACATGTACTTATAAGAATCGAAAAAATCATTGGGCATTGAGAACTCTACTGTCTACGTCAAAAGTGATTATGAATTATAACGAAATCAAAGATGAAATTATGGCAATGTAATTCAAAAATAAAATTTCTTCCATTTAAAGAGATTCGATGCAGAATATGAATAATTCATAAATCGATAAAATTTTTATGGCATTTTATGAATCTAACAAACTGTTTCCGACTTGCATACGCATCAACAGAAACTGTACCTATTTTATGCTGTATACAGACAATTCCTACAAATTAATTCTGATTCAAAGTAGACCATAAAAAATGCGACCCGATAATTTATAAGGTAGGGAAAATTTGTCTCTTTGACCTACATTACGATTTCTATATTGATTCTAATAAAATGTAACATTCCTTGGTTATATGCATTTTTCATTTTTATTATTAAAAAAAATGTAATAACTTTGTACTGAACATAAATTTTTAAATATTAAATTTTTTGCGATTTTTATTATAGCATTTTTTACACGCAGCACCTATCAAACGTATCAAAATGAAAGAGGATATTTTCATTTTTCTATAGAAAACTAATCTCGTCAAAGTAGCATGAATATGCATTTATATGGAATTACAGGTAAATTATGTAAAACAATAATGGGGAAAACTTTATTGGTTAATATGTAATCGATTAATAATAATTATATGATGAAAAGAACATATAATACCTATAGAATTTTCCAGGAGGAAAAAAAATCGCTGAACACTTTTATTTGCCACTTCGCCAGGACCCAGCCCAAGGATTTCATACAGAACAGAATGTAGCACTATAGCACACAGTGAGTTTTTTGTTTTTGCAATCCTTCCAAGTGTTTTGGATGGATATAAGTGGTTATGATTTTGATTTGTTTTCATTGTAAAGTTCTGACGTCCAACACATTGTTCCTACCTACATAATGATACACATCCAGAGCGTTTGCTTGCATGCATCAAGTAATGGTTACGTTGATGCAGAATTACATAAACGAACTGATGCCATATAAATTCACACATACACACACACACGGATATACACAACAATATGGTGCATTATGTTGTTTTGTGTGGAGCACTTGCCATATATTCGATAAAGTTGGTGCTGTTTTACATCATCATTAAAATGATCGTAATGGCGTGCGTTAAATTAGAGCCCTGGAATAATTATAGCAAAAGCTACATTTAACCCATGCAATATAACGAAACGTTCGATAATTGAAGCATTATATCACGATCGATTCAACAGAATATTCCGGCTCCGACAGGCACTAGTGTTCTGGGATCATCAAGAAAACAAACTTTTTATTCCGATGTCGTTGTCGAAGTTCCCGTTCGATCACATGATGATATTATATTTATGTATTTCCAACTTTTTGCCTACATCCTTCCGTAGCACTTCTATTAAATGAAATCATTCAATAAGCTTTACCTACTTGAATACTTGAAAATGAGAAGTCATTCTTTTCTGCCTTGTATATTCATGGATCTAGAGCTATATACATATATAGGTATAGAAGAAGAAAACGTAATGAAAAGTTTTTTTATGTGTTGCGACAGTAAAAAATCATTTCTCGGTCGATGTTATCTTTGAGGGTGATTAAAGAGGAAATTAAAGGAGCCTTCACTTAATTAATCAACATAAGCTTGCGGTCGGATTGAAAAAATCAACGATTACACTGAAGATGACTGAGGAATGAACTTGTTGTTTTATTGTGAAATTGTGCCTAACAAATTAGAGGGATATTAAAGTTGAAAATTGTGTTAGATAAAAATTTTGTTAACATCGTCTTGTAGACTAGATGATATTATTGCTGGCCGTAATTAGAAAGGAGGATGGTAACAAAATTCAAGTAGGTAAGAGTCTGTCGGCACATCGGTGTACTCTGGTGTGTCGTTAGTGACCTCCATTTGCATTTACATCTGTGTTGGAAACTATAGAAACCCTTGACATGGCCAAGGCGGTGTGTTAAGATTGGAACTTAGATAAGACGTTCCTTAACTATTTAATAAGATCCCAAAGGGTCGTATCCAACTGCATAAATTTGGTCTTTAAACATCAATTTATTACTAGTTCTTATTGGACTAACACATTGCATTTGAAAACCGAAAACTCACATTAATCTTAGTTCATTCCTATTCAAAAAAACTTTTTATTTTCTGAATAACAATTATACTAATGGTTTTTTGAGAGGGTTTATCTCTTTAGACCTAGGTATATGGTGGGTAAAAAAATCTTTTAAGAAATTAAATTGCATTTCATACAATGAATATCTTCATTGAGAAATTCTTAGATTTAATGTAATACTTGTTCTGATTGCCATTGAAATTTTATTTCATTTGTCGAGGAGAATTTATTTTATTTAGATAACACCTGACTAAAATTTTATTAAATTGATTTATTTGAGATAATGCATAACGTAAAATGTGTTTCAATAATATTATTTTATACCATGATTTATTAGCAATTTACCTTGTCAAATTATAGACATGTAAAACGTATAGGGGTTTTATATAAAAAAAATATTATTTCAGTCTGAATACAGGGAATTTTTAACAGATATTTTGGGAATGTTAATCAATTTTAAAGCTATAATCTTCTTGTTTTCACTATACAGGACCTAAATGTACTCATAACGACATGATTATACTCGTAGATATATTGTACATATGTATAGTTACATCCTCATTAAATCACTACAAAAACAAGTGTTCGGTTCGCTCGATCCTTTATAAGCTAAATTGAATTTAATCGAAAAGTACTGAAAACGATTTCATAGTAATTTGCAAAATTACAGTGTTGATACCGTTTGGAGAGTAAATCAATTAATAGACACCTGAAATAATAGTTTGGGGAGAGGTCATTAAATGTAGAGAGAACGTTTAAAAAATACAGAAAGAAGAGAAGAAGTTTGCTGTGGATGGCCTCTTATCTGGTAATCAATTACAGAGTAGCAGGCCTTGATGGACTTGGCTCGTTCTGACGTGACCACCCACGATATAAGCCATAATTACGACGGCATCGGTCTTGTCGAGGAAGCGGATGCTGCTAGTTTTGTGTGCTTGTTACATCTGTGTGTTATGTATGTGTTGTAGGTATATCTTTACTGCTTGAATCCAGTGGGATGATGTGCCTTACTTAATGTGGTTGAGGTGAAGACACAAGATATGTTTACTGTGTAAAATGATGTATACAGCAATAAAGGCGATGGAATTATTATTAAGTGACGAAACGTATATGGCTGTTTAGTGGGGTATAAAACTTTATATTGGTTGTAAATTATTTTAAGTTGAGACTTTTATTTTGATATAGCAAGTAGGGCAGATGATGTAGAATACCTGGGTACACACCGTGTTTAAGGTAGCTAGCTGTCTTTCAGTAGGTAAATTGTAAATAAAATGCTTAAAAAAGCGTACTAAATATACCATAATAGTAAAACATAATGTGCTAAAGTAGGAAGGTGTGTTCTTTTAAATATTTTATATAACGAACACCGAAGTATTGGGGCTCTATAGGTAATGTTATTTTTATCTCTTCGAATTTCAAATATTCCTATATACATACAAGTTTATTTTGTAATAACATTCAGTCTGTGTTTAATTGAAATGCCTTTTGCCAATTTTCAAGTTTCCAATATCGCCCACATTTCGTTTACGTATTTTGCATGATAAATGCATAATTACTATTATTGGTAAAATATTTATTTTTATTTATTACAAAAAAAATCGTTATTTAAAGTAAACTACTCAACTAAAGAGTCGTTTAACAATGGCATTAATTTAATAACACAAAACAACCCTTAATGACCATTTAAGTAAATGTAACTATACAGTGAGCAATATCGTAAATAATTATTTATTGTGTATAAATGCTTATATTCGGCACCGTATTAAATATACCTAACTAATGATGTCTATCATTTTTGACAAGAATAAAATAAAGGATATAAAATTTTTACGTCAAGTATTCATTATTACTATCTTAAAATATACATGTTGCAAAATAGCTTGTTGAGTTTGTTAATTTTGAAAAATTGTAGAAATGTATTCCACGTTTCAGTGCATAAATGTGAACCACTGGTGCCGTATACATTTGTAATGGAAACCAAAATAAAATTTTCTTTTCAATAACCACCTCAGACACACACATTAATTTACATATAAATGAGTACATAGTCATTTGAATGTTTATATGTGTATTATATATTCATATATATTTATACATATATCGTAATTTCCAGGTTATAATGGATATGCAAACTTTGTGAAAATAATTTTTGGTGTATATGTCTATAAGTAAGTTCATAATATCTAGGGTATGATATAATAGTCAATTGGTACTGGTACACTACACCTAATTGAGTATCTAAACGTCTCTAAATGGATAATCTATAATGAACATAATTTTCAATAAAAAGGTTATTAAACCTATTTATTTTTCATTTAATAAAAATCAATCCACTTGATTACGTACCGTAAAGTAAGTATATGAAATCGGCCCGTTTATGTTGATCGTTCATCGATTTTGAAACTTGTTTGATAACGTAGACGAAGGAAATTAGATTTAAAGTCAACATGACGTGACCACAAGAGCGTAGGCAGGTATAGTAGGTACAGAGAGAGATTGCATTTCTCAGTTACAACGTTAATTCTAAATGTTGAAGTATCTTATTCAGAGTCCAGCAATATTGTCAGTGTAATATGTAAACATGTGGCTAAAATGGCAATCGTATAAGTTGAACTGTTCTTGATCCGTCGGTCCGGAACATGGAACTTCTTATCTGTCTTCCTATTGTTTCCTTAATGAATTCAAATCCAGGAGGCGGTTCGCGAAAACGGTGGCTTTGCATCTATTTGCATAATTGTATATATTGATGTTCGTTAACGAATGTTGTTCGGGCGCGCACCAGTTTCGATGTTGGGGCAGCTTGGTGGTGGTGGTGGCGGCAGTGGATGGCGAAGCCGCCCCAAAATAGTCTTGTCTTCTTCTCGTGGGCGCTACTGCCACCATCGGTGGCTGTAATGGTGTGAGCCCCCGGCCACAAGAGAAAAACTTTCCCCAAGTATGCGGAATTTAAAATTCATTCGATGTAACTGTATTTCAATCCAAATAGATTACACGGCCGGTAAAGTATTTTAATTCGACCGTCGTTTTGGTTTTATCATCAAAGCATTGTAAAGTTTTACTTGCCTAACTTTGTTACTTTGATATTTTGTGGAAATTGGGTTGAGCATTATTGGTGCATGTATTGTGGTTTTCCAGTCCCCCCAAACCCCCACTGAATCAAGAAAGGAGATGCTGCCGCTGAATAGTGTAATCATAACAGAAAATCTTAACTAGGGCAGAACACTGTTGAAACAGGCAAAAACTTATTGTCACACTCGAATATTTGTCTTGTAGATTGTTGTCATTTCTGGAATTCTGAGAGCGTAGGAGCAAAAAGTATGTCTAGATAATAAACCAAATGCAAGGTGTACAGTTTTTGCGGTTGCGAATTTTACGTTATATAATAATTTTTTCTTTTTTTGTTAACTCAAATGTTCTAGTTTTCCAGAATTTAAAATGTGCATTTAAGCATATTGATAAATTCATAGTCAATTATTATTTTATTTGAATAATGATTTGTTTGATAACTTGGGATTTGTAGGTAAATGGAAATTTTAAATTTAAAACTTTTTGAAATTATAATGAACGTAGGGACACTACTCAAGTACTCACTAATGCTTAAACAATAATGCAGTGTTTCAAAATGCAATTTAAGGGAATAACTTTAAATCAATAACACTAATTCGCTGTTTGAGTTAAACAAAGTAAGAAATGCAATAAAACTTCAATGCAAAGTAAAGTGAATGTGCAACAAGTAACTATGTGATGGAAACTGAGAGTACTCAGATTTATTCATCCATATAATTCCTATTAGTATAAACTAAGAAAGTTAAATTTTCTTATAATTGCTAAAGTTCAACTTTGGTATATGCTGCTGTAATAACAGAGAATTTTATATGTTTGTTTATTCAAAAAGAATATTTGTATATCCAGAGAAAGAGAAAACTATAAAGTTATTAGGTATACTTCAAATATCATCATTTTTAGTAGCTGTTTTCGAAATTAAATTTTATGATTTATGTTACAAACAACATAATTAAATGAGCATTTATTTAACCATCCACATACTGTTACATTGATAGGTAGTGTGTAAATTATAAAACGACGTTAAACTTTTTAAATACCTACGCCAAATCAATGCCTTCGGCAACCGGCTGTTCACCATAAATAATTTTGAACGATTTCTATGTGTTTCTTGCATTTTCATGTATACATATTCAAAAATAAATAATTCAGTCCAGTAGAGACCGACATGCATAGACCTCGAGAACACATGGACAATGCACTGATGCATTTTAAATTTTAATAATTAAGCCATGCATTAGGAAATCGAAAAATGTTGAACACTTCCTCGTGAAAAGATTTTGAAATTTATATTTTTTAACTAAATATGTTTCGTACCTGGCTAGGAAACTTTCCGTTCCGTGGATAATTTTCCATGAATTTCCTCTTTATTGCTGCACTAAACAAAGCAATCAATATATACAGAATAATGTGTTTAAATCTTCCCATTAACCTAATGAACGTTTTGTTTGAAAGAGAACCGTTCCAAAGTTTTACGACATAGTCATCATCAAAACAAAGATTTATCCGACAAAGAAACTTTTTCTATTCCAATAATAATTAATTAATTTGCAATGTACCCATTAACCAGGACAAATTAAAAGTTTATACAAAGTTGGCAAACTTAATAATTCGTATATCTAATTTTAACGTATAAGTATAATAAATTAGGCAATGCTAAAGTTAATAGTGACTTAATGTGGCATCCAATTTGTATAAATTTCTGGTAGTCTAGTAGAATTAACAAACCGTGTGTAAGCTTTACAAACAATAACGTTAGCGAACCGATGTGTTTGTACAAGAAATACGGCATAATTTCACAATTCTAGTGGCCTTTCACACGAGTTCTAAATTTCCAGTTAACTTCACCCATCTGTGGATATTTTAGCAGTGATTTGTTGACCCATTATTATGTCCAACTTTTTCCATTTTGCAACCACTTCCATCAGAACAATTAATTAATACCAGCTAATGGTATGTTGCATTTGGTGCTGCGGATTGTTTTGATTTAGGACACCACAATCGAACATGTCTATTTATATTATAGTGCATTTATATATTATTTAGATGCAATATAAATTGAAACATAGAGGTTAGTATTATAGAAAATATAATTCATAAAAATCTGGATTTTATTTTTTTGATTGTGTAAACTAAAAAACATAAACATTAATATTTATAACTTGATCTTATAAGTGCAATGTTGATAATAGAGAATATTCACTGAGATAGAAAATGTTTCCTAAAGTTACAGATATTTTCTCCCGCCTGAAACTGGACTTATTTTAAGTAAATTTGAATATATCCTGAAAATCAATGTAAAAGAAACACCTACCTATTTAAATATTGAACAGGATACGCGTGTGCATTATTTACTGTGTTATTATTCTAAACAATGTATTTTCATATTCAATGGAAAATAGGATAATACTAGGTACAGATATAAGAAAATTGCGTTCAATTTATAATGACTTAACTTTGTTAGTGTGTGTTGTATGAAAAAGTCATGTCGAACTACGTGTATAAGATTACCGAATTCACAAAACAATAACTTAAACTTAGTTTCTAAAGCTAGAATGTATTATGCAACAATTCTGTACTTAGTGTTGGAACAAAACATGAAATTTCGATTACCTATAGACATTTTCGACATCAACTGAATACAAGTGGATCTGCTTAAATAGGTAATAAATAGATACTTTGTCAATGATTATTTCCAAAAAAAACTTCAACTGATAAATAATAATATTTAATAACATTTCCATGGAGTTCAATGTATAAAATAATACGTCTCAAATGAGTAAAATTTATAGTGTGTTTAATGAAACCAATTGAAAATATAAAATGCAATATCTAATCGATAACCAAAATTGTAGAATGTTTGTGGGTAAACGTAATCATTCGAAATTATTGTAAGGGTCTCAGTACGGGGGTATACGCCCACATTTTAGACTCAGGTCAAAAACTGCTTCCTTCAACCCCATTGGTTATAGATAACCATGTGATTGGAAATATTGCACTTGTAGATGCGTGTTGAAATAAGTTTGCAGAGAGTACCAGTTTTAATACTGACCCTCATTAGGGTACATAGAACTGATCTTAAGAGTGCTTAATTGTTAAATCTACTTCCAATTCTAATTTGAAGAAACTCACTACCAATTGTCTCGGTGAGTACATTTCTCACTTAGTTTACTAGGAATAAGTACCATACGACTTGATCAAGTACGTTTCACATTTTATTTGATTTCAAAGTTGTTTGACAATCTTTAATGTAAAACTCGAACTTTGTTTTGACTAAGGCATTAGCCGCTACATTGCGGACATGTAAGCAATGTAGTAAGGGAATTTAGTATTAGCGTACTTTAGACTCTTGGTGAACATGTGACGATATCGCATCGTAAGCTTTAATTTTGGATTATGTCTAACCTCGTGCAAGAGGGGCATATTATCCGACAAGGATCCACGATGGTGAATTGTCACTTGTCAAGGACGCTTGGCACCCACTGGGACGCTAGTGGGACATCGAAATATCATGTATTTGATATTTATCAAATATAGAGCGATACTTGCACATGGGAGCGATTAACGTAAATATCGTGATATGATTGTCAAACACGAGTTACATAAATTCTTAAACTTTACTCTTCGGTAAACTAACGTACTTTTTATAAATTATATTACAGGATTGGTCTACTTCACTCAAGAGCTTGGTCAGAGTATTTATCTTTGTTTTATATTCGTATAAGGCAGGGGTTTGTACTATTACAGAGTGCCGTGACCATGTTGAGTGGAGTTTTTGAAAGACCAGTCTAAATTTTAGCTAATTACTTTATATTTATGTACACGAAAATTTTGATTCAATTCAAAATCAAAATATTTTAAATTCAAAGCATATCGTCAATAGTCTACTTTACGTCGTGTACTTATAAATTAGTTTATAATTTGAATGTTTAATCCAAATTAAAACGAACATCAATCACAAGCAAAGATATTTTATTGTTTAAATAAAATAAGTAAAATTCAATTCAATTCAAAATCGTTGTTAAGAATTGCAGTACGATGGTGCTCAATTTATCATTAAAATCACATGCATGTATTCATAAATTTCATGAATGATACATATTAATGCCTGAAACTTCATTTTAAAATAACATAGTATATTTAGTTTGCTTGTTTCTTCTACATAAAATTATACATTTTAAATCATTGGGAAATATCGTAGCATCTTATTAACACTTGAGCAATTATCGTATTGTACCTTATTTACAACTTACAACAATTCGAACGTAATAATAATAATAATAAAAAATACACAACGTAGGATAGACGATCTTTAAAAAAAAATATATATTTTACAACACTTTGGGATCATGTTCTCAGTTCATTTATGGTACTGTTTTGAGCACATCTGCAAGAGCGGTAACTTCCATGAAATTTTATAGACGTCCTTTACAATCTACAGATTTAAAAATGCGTTAATCTTTTCCTGTCTTTAATATAAATTTTATTAGGGATGACCATTGTTAAAATACTGGTACCTACTCTCTAATACTAAACATATGTTTATCTTTGGCCCTGAACTATAACACCTTGTGAAAAATGTACAAAATTCAAAGTAATAAAATTTTAGTACAACACGAGCAAGCAGAATCGGTGAATTAGACATCTTACTTTGTTGACGCGTTAAGAATACAAAATTATTGATAAATACAACAAAATACGTACGTTAGTAGGTAGTGTATTTCACAACTTGTTTTCATTCAATTTCTCCAATTTTATCCGTTAAATTCATTCACATTAAATATCTAATACCTGCATAATAGTCTTTACCCAAGTTCTGTGAAATTCCAAATTATCATAATCCTTACAATTCTTGAAGTATATTGTAACAATGCCTTATTACACCAAATTCAATTTACATCTTCCCAAACAACATGTGTTCAATAACAAAAATATTAAAATCCAATTAGGTCCTAAAGCCGTTTATGACCGTTTGCCTATAATTGGTTTTACCAATCACTTTCTCCCACCGAAAACAACCCTATAAATACATTGCTTGCTCGTGGCAAACGAATATCAGTTAATCAGTTCTGTTAGTACCATCATACGGGAAACATTCAGATTATCAAAACATCCAAATTGTGCCAAATTATAAAGTGCTAAGTGTATTGTGTATTAACTCGACATACAAGATGAGTGATGCAAACGAAATATCAACATCTCCCAAATCAGACGACCGTCCAAAAAGGGGTAAGCGAAAGCCAAATGAAAAGGCAGAGCCGCCAGTGGAAACTGTAGTAGCTTCTACATCAGCACAAAAAACTACAAGAAAAACAAAGCGTAAAACAAGCAACCAAGATGCTGATATGCCAACTTGGTTCGCTTTGTACATGCAACAACAGGCCACAGAAAAAGCGGAAACCGAAAAACAGTGGCAACAAAAATTTGATAATTTACAAAGTCTTGTGTCTCAAGTAATACCAAATTCGAGAGAAAATCAAGAAACTTCAAATACAACAGAAATGGTCCACCAAATCGATGAACCAATGCCAAGCACGTCGACGGCGTCACCACAAACCAATCCGCAAAATGTCTGCAACATCCCACAACAAGAACCAGATTTAAAGCAATTGTTATTGGGAATAACAAAGCAAGCACCAATTTTGCCAGAAAAACCAAAATTCCATGGAAGAGAGAAAGACAATCCCGTAGTCTTTCTAAACAAACTAGAGGAATTTGGCAAAACAATTGCGTTGAATGATAAGGAACAACTTAAAGTCGCGAAAGATTGCTTAAAAGAAGCTGCAAAAACATGGATATCCATCTTTGAAGATTCCTGGCAAACGTTTGCTGATTTCAAACGTGATTTTCTCAAAACCTTTTGGACACAAGAAAAACAACGAGAAATCAAAAACAAAATCGCAAACGATAGATACATTCCAAAGGAGGGAAAAACGATGCTTAGCCACTTTTCTCACTACATCAACTTGGCAACGTTCTTATCACCGAAAATGAATGATGAGGACCTACTAAACGACTTGGTACGTCACTTTCCCACAAACATTCAATCACACTGGATTTCAAGAGAAAACAGAACATTGAAAGGGTTTGCACAATATTTGGTGCAAAATCAAGAAATTGTTCAAAACCCAGGAATGAACAATTCGACTCCACCGCAAATAACCCAACAAACATCTACAAAATCATTTTCACGATCATACAAACCACCAAGGAGGTTTGATCAATATCACGGCTACAAAACACCACTCAACAAATCTTCCGGTAAATATTCTACACCGCCAAAGAATCAATCCAAGCCACCAATAACATACCATACCAAGCCGTCCACAGCTGCAAATCGCAATCCGGGAAACGACAAGAAGATGAAGCGTGGGGTCAACTTCATCAAGGCAACACAAGACCCACCCACCAAGTCACAACAATAGGCCTACTACCGCATATGAAGCTCCACGAGGCATATCCATATGGTTTCCGTCTTCTACAGAAAATGGGCTATACATCAGGTGACGGAATAGGACGACATTCACAAGGTATTTCCAGACCACTTGTACCAATCCGTTTAAACCATAAGCAAAAACAGCTTTTGGCACATTTAATTTTATATAATTTAAATCCATTCATTAATTTTCTTCGAATACTCACAATCACAAAAAGTTCAACCCCTTCACAACCCAATCTACCCTTGAAATCACTACCGGAAATACAAGTTCAGATAGGTCCCATTAAACTAGTAGCCTTAATTGACACTGGCAGTGAAGTAAGTTGTTTAGAAGAATCCCTTTATGATCAATTGAAAACGGAAATAATTATACCCACTTTACCACTTTCAAATTTTTATATTCGAGGTGCTATTGGTCAAAAAATCATCTAGAATACTTTCACAGGCTTTTATTGATATCAATATTTACACTGTCACATATAGTGCCGTAGCCATAATTGTTCCCAAACTAGCGAAACCTTTAATACTTGGTTGTGATTGGTTGTACGAATATGACGCTAACATTTCTTTCCAGAAAAAAGTACTTGAACTAAAACAGCACGACAATGTATACACAGTTCCCTTTAGGGAAAACCCTTCAATAAGTGCGACTCCACACATAAACAATAGTACCTATTTAGTTTGTATATAAAAAAAAAAAAAAAAAAAAATTATTGTGTTCTCCGTCGTTTTATTTACAGTTCATATTATGTGTACATAACTTCATCTCCATACAACCTTATATTTATATTTGTGCTTAATTTTATGTTTTTTTGTCGTTTGTTTTATTACATGTAATTCAATAAAACATAATTATTTTAGATCACACTAGCTTTTTCATTCTAAGTCAAACATATATGCGTTCCTTACACCCACAATAATACGTGTTGAAATTTTCATTCATAAAATCGCGACTTTCTGAATAAAAATCTGGGGGGAGTATGTAAGGGTCTCAGTACGGGGGTATACGCCCACATTTTAGACTCAGGTCAAAAACTGCTTCCTTCAACCCCATTGGTTATAGATAACCATGTGATTGGAAATATTGCACTTGTAGATGCGTGTTGAAATAAGTTTGCAGAGAGTACCAGTTTTAATACTGACCCTCATTAGGGTACATAGAACTGATCTTAAGAGTGCTTAATCGTTAAATCTACTTCCAATTCTAATTTGAAGAAACTCACTACCAATTGTCTCGGTGAGTACATTTCTCACTTAGTTTACTAGGAATAAGTACCATACGACTTGATCAAGTACGTTTCACATTTTATTTGATTTCAAAGTTGTTTGACAATCTTTAATGTAAAACTCGAACTTTGTTTTGACTAAGGCATTAGCCGCTACATTGCGGACTTGTACGCAATGTAGTAAGGGAATTTAGTATTAGCGTACTTTAGACTCTTGGTGAACATGTGACGATATCGCATCGTAAGCTTTAATTTTGGATTATGTCTAACCTCGTGCAAGAGGGGCATATTATCCGACAAGGATCCACGATGGTGAATTGTCACTTGTCAAGGACGCTTGGCACCCACTGGGACGCTAGTGGGACATCGAAATATCATGTATTTGATATTTATCAAATATAGAGCGATACTTGCACATGGGAGCGATTAACGTAAATATCGTGATATGATTGTCAAACACGAGTGACATAAATTCTTAAACTTTACTCTTCGGTAAACTAACGTACTTTTTATATATTATATTACAGGATTGGTCTACTTCACTCAAGAGCTTGGTCAGAGTATTTATCTTTGTTTTATATTCGTATAAGGCAGGGGTTTGTACTATTACATTATCAATGATATTTTTGATTTTTAATTAATTCCCACACTACGAGTATTTTAATGAGTTCCAGTTAAATTATCTATAACGGCTATTATGTACGTGTTTGATAATTAATTGCCTTACAATACATTTACAAACATACATAATTTAGTAAAATGTAATTCTGCTAAATTAATTAAATCTGCTTTGCAATTAAATATAAAATTTCACAGTATAATGTCATTAATAATTATTTTGAAATTCGATTTGCTTTTGATCGAGTATTTTATTGTTTCTGTTTAGCTAAATATATGTAATAACCTATGTATTACATTATATGTAGGTACACATGTATACTATACTACATAAAACACATACGAAATTCAATAACATAAAACCATAACTAGCTCTACAACAACCTGACCAAACTTTGATAGAACACCCGATTGGGATAACACAGTTTTTCCCCACTGTGTATACCGAGTATTATGTGTCTTTGGTTATGTATAAATTTATTTGAGTTGGGTGAAATACTGTATCGACGTGTGTCTTTCATTCAATTCAATGGACTTAAGCTGAACGTAACTTCTCGTCAGTGATTCGAGATAGTATGGTAGAAAGTTTACAAACTGTCACTAAATTTAACATGCTACTAATAGTATACGTTTGACTATTTTATCACAGCACTGCTATTGTCGCCGACAACCAAATGAATTGGGGAAAAAATCAAAATTATACTCTTGCCTACATAAATTTCATCGGGGGAAACCGCTTGAACAAAATTTGTGCGACCGATCGAGTAATTAGGTGGAAATTTGATATTTTAGTGTACGTTTACCGAAATATTCTTGTTAGCAACATAATTTATGGTTACATATTAATTACAGATTCGTAACTAGACTATCAGCTATAAATAATATAAGGTACATACTGAAATGAAATAATTATTTTATAAAATTAAATAAGAGAGAAATACCTACACAAAATGTGTGCATATACGCAAAAATCTTTTGTTAGTTAACAAAAGAGGAAATGATAATTTTGTATGAAATTGGTTCTTTTCTACTTTTGCACAAAAAAAGAATTGTATTACAACAATGTCGTTTGGGCGCCCGCTATTATCATCCATGTAGATTCGTATATTTTTGTATGGTTCCATTATCCCTAGTGAATAGTGATGGTGTAGGTACATATTAATAAAGATAAAAAATATTGCCATTAAGTCCCCCTCCCTCGTTAAGTTTATAAATGTAATCAAACTGGAAAAGTAACTAAACTTTTCCTTAATTGTTGCGCATTTTAATTGACAGAATTATCAATTATAGAATAGACGGGAATAAAAGAATGAGAAATGCTGTGTTTCTATTTCGTAGAATAGTGACGAAAAATCCGCTATTGTAATTATTTCACCATAAATTTTCTAAGTAAATTTGTAACACTGTTGCAAGATGTTTAATGCGAATGGAGTGAATAGAAAATGAAATCATACTGAAAAGCGAGAACGAGAAAGAGATAGATCGAGAGAGAAAGAGAACCTGAAATAAATTTTATCTATAAATTAATGCATAATGCATAAAGGAATATTTTAAAGCATTTTATTGATCAGGTGCTAAAGGTGTTAAAACCCATGAATTATAAAAGTGTAGGAAATAAGCGCCACCCGTTTCTACCTATACCTATAATTTGGGAGCATATATCTTCTATATAATCAATTCAATCAAAACTAAAAAGAGGTTTTCGATCAAGTGGAAATTAATTTACTACTTTAATAATTTATTTCTTTATACATACATATACGTATAATAAATGACACCATAGATAAACACAAGCGGAAGGGGAATAATGAAGTGCCAAAAGACTGTTGTTTCGAATGACCCATTAAGAGACTGTGTATGTATTTGGAATAATGTTATTCTTTTCTAGGGTCTGTACAGTTTTCAGTTTATCCCCATTTTCGTTCTACTTTGAGGTTTCTCGTTATCTAGAGACAAAGTTGCCACCGCTACAAATAGCTGAAAGGGTGGCGGTTAAAAAACAAATAGTATTGTGGAAAGCGTTCCAAAATAAACAGAAGCCTTTATGTTTGAATCTTGTATAACAATCGACAAACGCAAATAAAACATATAGCAATTTTTCTCTTTTACTGGATAAACCATTATTTGTGTTGGTAATAAATATTTCATTTTTCCAAGCATTTCAGGTTCTGTCTTTGTTTAAATATCTCTGCGTCGTTTACCGAAAATATATTTTCAAGAAATATTTATCCGCACCTAAGTGGGTGAATTTTTCATTTAGGAGCCAATCAAAATATGTATAGGCAGTGATTGTCATCGTAATATCATTATTGTAACCACTATTATTAACAGACGAATGTTAGGTATTTGGTTGGGCGCGATTAAAACGATTCACTATTATAGAAACGCCTATATTAATTTAAAGTAAATAGAGTTATCAAAGTGGTACAGATAATATGCAATTAATTGTTGTATATTATAAATATATATTATAAAATGTCTGGTAGAAAGTGTTCCCACTTGCATTTTGCCTCTTATCCGTTGTAAGAGTATGAAATTAATAATATTAGAGTGTTCTTATAATGGGAATTATTAATTGCTTATTTCTCTATAATTGTGATTTCACGAGAACAGCACACAGACTCTCTTTTAGGGAAAGGAAAGGAATCTTTTAGGTTTATTAAAAGAAGACCATTGCGAATGTAATAATAATATTTTAGAAATAAAAGTAATTTTGTTTGGTATAATATAGAAATGAAATAGATATTGTGTGCACCTGTGTTTCCTTATTTCCTAAGTAGCTAGCTTGCACAATGTCCCCAAGTAATACGATAAAAGCCCTTAAAACGTCCTGAAAATTAATTTTTGCTTCATCTTCACTGTAGTACCTTATGTACCAAAGGTAGAAGGTAGTTAGATTGTGTGCTCTCTCTCCCTCTCTTTCTTAAAACATACCAATGATGCCTGTGTCTCTCGTTGGTTCGCTGGCAATGGGAAATATAAAAGCAATTTAGTCAGTTGGAAAGGATGGCAGTTAAACATGGATTTAGTGGAGCATCCCGCTAAAAGGTGCCTAAAAGTGTCCATGTTGTGCCGAATGATAACGCTAAAATGCGCCCGTTATCTGCGGTCAAAGACTAGCTTACACTGGCCAATAATGCGTCTTGTTCCTAATCCAAGATTTCTCTTGGTCGACGTGATGTGTCCAACTTTAGTGCTACCCTCATAATTTTCCACTTACAAACCTATACACATTTATAGATGTCTGAATTAAAAATATCTACACAGATCGCTCAGCGATGAGTTGAGAGGGAAATGAAAAATAGTTTTCTTTTTTTTTTCAAGAACTCTTACTGCTGAAAGCATTTTGGAAAACTTGGATTTTTGCGGCTTATAATAGCATATATAAAAGTTATTAAAATGACAAAATCATTAATATCACCATTAGAGTTACGACGGACGTAATTCGTAGATGTGCAATTAGAGTGGACAATTACAGAGATAAAAGCTTTTCAAATGGAATTTGTGGCAACACATTTTAGTCAGTGTTATGTGAAGGCCTCGAGACATGCCTGATGCCGGATTTTGTGGCTACTGCCGTATTTGCCACTTCATTCCATCCTACAACAGATTATCAAGGAATGCGCTGTCTTGTGTTTTGTACAGAAATTTACACTTCGACTCGAAACACTGAAAGCTTCACAAGCACAAGTAATCTCGTAATCGAGATAAAAAATTAATTCAGTCGAGCAAATCAATATAAAATTTTTCATTTTTAACGTTTTGTGTTAAACGGTATTAATGAGTAAAATTTCAGAAATGGACCTAATCAAAAACGTTTCCAGTTTCCATTTACAGCGTTTGCATTATTGATAGGTTTAGGGTTATTAACACACATAATATCAATAGTACATGCATTCAATTACAGAGTTAAATATTTTTCAAAATTTCTAAACTGAAACTGAACAATAAAATGACATTAATATTTCATTATGCCACGAAGGTACTAAAAAATGTATGTATCGAAATTTAATTATTACTTTGAAATATTTAATCAACATAGACAAATAGAGATATTTTAAAATGTTGCAATAAAATGGAATACTATACTCTGGTATAAAATCGTATATAATTAAAAATTTATGTTTGCCTTATCTGTAATATGTTCATGTGGGTATGTACTCATAGGTATAGCTTTGCCATGTGCACCAGCTGGAATGAAATACATAAACACATTGATCAATGTACCTATGCAGTACGTATATTCCAGTAAAATAATAATACCGATTAATTATTAACAGAGAAAAGTAAATAATTTAGTCATTATTGACAAAACGTTTTTTCATTTTAATAATTATTTGTTTGCTAATAAAATATTGTGCGGTAAATAAATATTTATCAGTTATATTCGTAATGTTAATGGTGCATTTGCTCAATCTCTCTTCTACCACCAAACCTTAAAATGAAAATAAATATACCAAGAACTTTGTTCCGGAATGTCTATACAAATATATGTAAATTTTGTGTAAATTTCTAATAAAAATAACTGTAAGCTACCAAAATGAATAATTTTTTTTTTGGCATCAGCATCAATTCCAAGCATCTTCCACCCTTCCTTAGTTATCGTTATCCTAAGTTATAATACTTTGCCGTAGTATGTATCGTAAGATTTTTGCAGTGCTAAAGTGTTGCCAAGATCACTGCATAAATAAATCAACAACATCCCAAACAACATTATGACTTTCCTGGTATCTTAGAAGACCTTTTGTGAATTTAAGACGCAATATCCTACTTAAGATTTGAAATTGTAACAATAAGAAGTTCTTCAAGTCAGGTTAACGTCTTCAAATATTAAGTTTCATAGAGCTGAGAGCTTGAAATTAACTAATTTCTCTAAAGGCATGAACGTTGTGGGAGAAACTAACAATGCAGATCATCTAGCAAGCCTATTTTCCATTTAACAACTATAAGGGAAGCGTCAACCGTATTGTATAGAAGGTTTAATTTGTAAAGGTATACAAGTATGTCTGTATGTTTTCAGTCCTTAATACGCTTACATACATATCAATGCAATGTTTAGCTATATGCGGGCGAGTGTTTGTCTACAATTTCACTATAAACTCACAATAATATGATAAATTAAATTATATTGATTGTTATTTTACATTACACCCGTGTTACAGATTGGAACAATGTGTATATGTCTATGTACTAAGTAATCAACTTTCCAACTTACCTACTTCTATGGTATTAGGGTATGACAACAAAAAAGCGTCTTGTGCACTCGTCTGAACGATTTGCATTGAATTGAACTTTAAAATTTAAATAACATTTGCTATATAACAACCATAAAATTTTACTCAATTATTTATTCGGAAACTTTTAAATTGCAACCGTGTACTATACGAAAAAACTTGTCAAGTAGGTACTGTAACAAAAGTTTATTTTTATACCGCCATCAACATATTCCTTGGCATTATTTTTTATATCTTATGTCATTCAATTCCTTCTAGAGTCAGTTCGAGTGAATCATCACCTTTTCAACTTTTTATATTATAATATATTGAAGGTGAGACTTATTTTCGTGTCTTGATCCACTTTTATTACTGCTTCAAGATAGGCAGATTTGTATAGGTAATGCCTATAGTAAGAAGCTAGTAAGAGCATCATTATCGCTTATTGTCTTCCAATCTGAACCGGGTTTATATATCATCATTTTGTTATAAATATCGTAAATTATGTGTAAATACGTAGGACCGAGTGAAAGTTTTGGATATATATTTACTGATTTAAGTTTTCATATTCGTTGCGCTCCAACAGCAAAGTTTTAAAAAGAGGTGAGCATGCTGAAAATTGAGTAGATGGTGAAGTGGTTTAAAAAGTAACTATAACCACATGCACTTTGAATTATTTATTCTAGGATATTTCCAAGAGCATTTTATATCACTTAATACCTACTATTATCCTGCTAACTTTACATAAATAAACTTATAACGGGAATACGGTTTGTAATAATAATTTTATGTATATATGTGTAGTAATCTGTTTAGCAGAAAAATATTTATAACAAATTGATTAATTGTTCGCATATTGTGTCAACTTCGATTAATGAACATCAATCCATATATAATTCCTACCTGTTACAATATATTAGCGCCGGTAACTTCATTCCGACCACACAATCTATAATTATTTCACATATTTATTATATGTATAAGTATGTGATTATGTTATTTACGAAAAAAATTCAATTCACTTTATAATTATGCAACAGTCGATATAAGAAAAACAATTTGTTATCACATGATTTTTCCATGTTTTACCTACATTTTTCCTTCTCAATATATATGTGAACTGTGCTGAAATGACTCTGTGTAAGTTTTGCATAAAGACGAATTGAATCGGAAATTTTTCCAGCTTTAAAATATATCAGACGCATCTGGCATTCTACAAGGGTTTTAGGTGGAAAAAACTTCATATATATATATGTATATATACGTTTCTTTATATCTAAGAAAATTTGCGTGGCCGTGTGTGCATTTTCCTTTAAAACAATGAAGAACACACAGAAACGGAAGTAGATGTTTCGAGCCTTACAAAACTGTTACAGAAATATTCTAATATTAAGCTCGTTTTATTGTATTTTTGAAAGTTGAAGACTCCTTATGTATATCAAATACATTCTATGTATTCATGTCCGACAAAGTTTTCTTTGAACAAAACACAAATAAAACGAAATGTCATTTGGTACGTTAATTAGCCGGTGTATTGATTTATATCCAAGTTCTGGCAAGACTGTAATGGAGGGTGGACGTTACGCCATTTAAATAATATGCATCGGTTTTAAGGTTAATTAAAAATAT